>OZ010671.1:58230127-59430127 GCA_963932185.1 Troglohyphantes excavatus | reverse complement strand
GTGGTGCCCGAGAGTCACCGCGATCGCAAAGGATTAATTGGCAGAAACCGAAGATATGCTGTTTTCGTTTCCTGATAATGGAGGTACGAACTTTTAAAATTTCTCACCCTCAAACCTATTGAATTTATATGATGAAATACACAGACAGATAGCGCCCAACGATAGCTCAGAGATAAGTCTACTTTTCCGATGACCAATGACCCTGCGGCTGTTACGAACTTCGAGCGCGAATGGACTGTAGTAGAGCGAATATGACGTCATAATCGCGAAACCAACATCTAAAACCGAATGCCCTCAGACACGTGACTTCTTTTCAAAATCGTGAATTAAAAAATACTCGCGATTGGCTGATGAATTGGGAAATGTGTAACAGTGAAAATTTATTAACGGAATGACTTAATTAACCACGTATCTCAGGCCATACATGTTGGCCTCACTTTGATGTGAGCGAGATTATAACATTATGTTTTCTCTACTATGAAGGATTCATGCTCGAAGGTTACGAAGCAATTAAATGCAGGTCACCGGTGCCCTGAGGCGATCCATGTACAGATTTTTTTTTATAATGCATAAAGAACAGTAATTCAGTTCTGTGCATTTTCAGTATGAACATAAAAATATGCATGTAACAAATATTGTTTTATCGGTTATTTGGCGATGAGAGTTGCAATATTTAATAACTTAACTTTGTTGTTTTGCAAATATCCTTTAATCCACAATCTTGGAAATAATAAAAAAAATCTTTACGATGTAATTGTTACAACAGAAGTCCGTAATACATTGAATATTCTGAGGTTTCGTATTTGTTATAGTTTTACTCTATATGACTTATATAATATTTATTATTTCAAATAAAAAATGTCAATAAACTATAAATTAACCGTTCGAGGTGATATAAATAATACTGTTCGAGGTGATATAAATAATACTAAGATGCAGTTGTGATAAGCTATCATTAGTATTTACATAGCTTCGAATTCTTGTAAATAATTTTATTAAGAAGTTATTATACTGCACCGGAAAGCTTGTAATAAAACTTCAAAATAAATTAAAATACAACTATATTTGTACTTATTACTGCTTGTCATTCTGGAGTTTCTTTTATTACTATGGATTTTTATTATTCATTTTTTATATTTAAACTGTGGAAGCTTTCAGATTGTCTCATATTAAATATGGAATGAAGGTTATTTATTTATTTTCGTATAACTCTTTATTTCAAGAAGCGCGAAAAAATACTTTTTATTTCGAATGAAGAAATCTGCTGAAAAATTGAAACCGCGTCAAAATTAAAGTAAATACGTAATAAAAAAGGAGCTCATTGTAGTAATAAAAATATTTCTGGCATACAAAGTGTACTAATGTGTACTAATGTACAGTGTGATATATTCCTTAATACGTAGGAACGTATTAAGGAATATATCACACTGTAAACTTATTTTTTGGTACTATGCACTGTAAAAATGGAAAAAGTTATATATTGCCATTTGTATATTAAAAAAAATATTTTATTTAGTATAAATTTGTGTAAATGGTAAATATCTTTAAATGGCGAATTCTGATCCGAAAATAATTTTTAATAAATCAAAAATTAATCCAATACAATAAGATATTTTTTTTTTTTTTTTTGTATATTTTTATTGCTGTTAAATCGAAAACTTTAACTGAAATATCTGATTTTAAACTGAGGATTAAGATAAATATGTTTTTTACGTTAGATTTATTTATTTGTAGTTAAATAAGGAAAAGTATTATTTGCTTGATCGTTTAAGCTGTAGTACATAATGTCCATTTGATATTTCTTTTTAATGTTGCATCGCAATGATTAATGATTGTTTCTTATTTTAGGTCAGGAAAAAAAATGAAGGAAAAGAAAAGGTTCGTGTGAATAGCGGAGATAAAAGGAAATCTTGAGGTAGTATGATAAAAAAAAATATTAACGAAATAGTGGTAAATAAATAATATAAAATAGTTGTATTTCTCTTATGGTTACTTAAACACTGTAATCAACAGGACATACCCATAATTGTCAATTGTTGTTAAAAAATATTTTCTGATTCCTTAATTTTCAAATACTACCAACATCTTAAATATTCCCTTAGTATCACAGGTCTTAAATCGCGGACTGCAATTTAAAAAAAAATATACGTTTTGTGCCATTTGAAACTTTATTTACAAATAAATGTATTGTGTTATCTGACTGTTCATTCAAAGTAAGACAATTGAAGTTTTACTTATTTTTTTATTAAAAAATATGCTCATGCAATCCGATTTAAGGCATGTTATGAACCTCAATCAAGATAAATAATAGGTAAATATTTTTTTTTTGCAATTGTTTTTATTTTTTAAAGTTAATGTTTTACTAAACAAATCTATTCACATGCTGGAAACTTCAATGATGTCCATAACCTTACACGCGACAACGTTAGTCATATTCGATTAAATATAATGTTTTTGACCAATTATAATCACATCATTTTATAATCACATCAAAGACATGCTAACTATCATAATTAAGCATTAATTATCTCAACAACGATAAAACGTTTCATTGTAAATATTCTGACAGTTATTTCTGCCATGACATATTAATTTTGCAAATGAAAATTGAAGAAAAGATTTTGTATTTTAAATCGTATCGTAAAAATTTTAATCGACTTGTATTTTAAAGTATTATATTTTAAGGTAATGAAACTATCTTACTATGTACTAAATTAAATCATGTGACACATCATTTTATCCGATGATTTTAATTAATTATTTACTAATTTTTTAAAGCAGAATAAAACGACATGTTTTTGCTTTCAATTACTAAAAATAATGATTTATTCAGATAAAAGAAACTCTATAAGTAGCAATGTATCTGGCGATATTAAAGTGTTTGTTTTTCTTTTAATATTCGCAATTAAATATTGAAGCGATTTGTTTAAGTGAAATGTTGTAGTTTCGAGCATTTTTTGAAGATTTTAAATATCCGTGAAGAGTGTTAAATCCAACGAATTTCAAATGTGTTTCCTTATAATCTTAAGATTAGGTAATAATAATTTTAAAATATGAATTTATAAGCACAAGAAAAATCGTGCTGCATTTTCCATAAAGATAAAAAATCTTCCTGGAAAAACGATTTATCTTTTTCGACAACTAGTCCATCGAAATTATTTTCATATTTAATTAAATCTAAAGAGCAAAATTGCAAAAGTAGACATCTCCAAAAGTCTTTAAAAAAAATCTTATTTTTTTCAATGTATCCATCTTTTCCGATAATTCGGTTGCTAAAAAAAATAGAGAAACTCTCAAAGCAGCATCAAAATAAGAAAAAAAAAGCAAAAATAAAGGCAGTTTTGAAAGTTTGAAGGAAACGACAAAAAAAAAAATAGCTTATTTTGCATGAGATTTTTCTATTAAAAACCAAAATTATTTAAGTATTTTATAAATTTCTCTCGATTAGATCAATGACCTATTTGTGTACAAAACTGCTAATTGTACCAAGACACACAGCTTAACGTGGATACCGAACGTTTAAGATTTTAGGATACATACTCAAACAGCTTGCAATGAAAAAACGGATCTTAAAACGGATATCCTGTTACAATATTAGTTTTGATATAAAACGAAATTTTTTAATAAACTTTTAAATGAGGTATATTTTTAATAAACAATTTTTGAGTATCGAGTAATAAGTGATTTCGATTTTTAGCAAGGTGGACAGGTATGTCCATTACTTTTAAATAAGGATTTTAAAAAAAAATTTAACCTTTTAAAGTAATTCGCGAAATTTAAATCCGATAATTAAAAAAAAAACACAAATATCCAAGATATCTTTCACGGCATACATCCACCATCACCAACCGCCACCCAGAGATAAAATGAGACCCCTTCGCCATTCCATTCACCACCAGGGATCAAACTCTCTGACGTCACGTCCAGATCCGCCACCCCATTGGCCCCAGCCATACCACCATCCGCCAACCACAACACTCGTGGGCGGTTCTCTCCAGATGGCGGGGACCAATGAGCGAGCTCCTTTCTTCATCATTCAAGGAGCTGCGGCAGGAAAAACTGGGTGTTGGCTCAGTGGCCGGGGAGCTCTTGGGGGCGACTCTCCTACGGTGGTGGAGGTTGAGCCGTTTTTTAGTTGCAACCATTTTTTTATCGTTTTTTTTTTATATCTCTTCGTCGCCATTTGTTTTTTTCACCCTTTACTGCCACGCATCCGTCGCCATTGCTCGTCGAGATGCCGAACACTGTGGATGGTGCGAGCCGACTCTGAGTTTTTTAGTGAAGTTCGAAGAATTTTTTTTAAAAATGGAAAATGTTTTTTAGGGAAGATGTCTCGGACCGGTGACGTGGTGCTTGTTTCCTAGGCAACGGCCTGCCTGCAGCCCGTCTGGGCGGCCCGAATTTTCTCGCCGAAGAATATTTTTTGGCGGGAAAACTGGACCGCCAGCGCGGCTTTTGCGGTGCTGGCCGATTGCTTGATATCAACTCGTCTCGGATGCAGAAGAAATGAGAAGTATTTTTTTTATCTAATCTTTTTTTTTTCATAAAAACTCGTGAATTTTGTCTGTCATTCGTAACATTTTAAATTTTGGAGTTAAGAAAATGTTCGCGATGTTTGACCGTTTGAAGAGAACTGCGTACCTGTTAGCATTGTAGTGATATGATGACGATGAAAGTTAAAGATATAATTGAAAGTGTGTTTTTGAAAGAATTACAATAACCTTAAATCAAATGAGGAATTTAAAATTAATTTGGTAAGTATTAATCATTTTCGATTTATACTTTTTTTTTAATTAATTAATTTTGTTTTTGTGTGTTTAAATTAATGTTAGACAATGGAATGATTTATTTATGCGTGGAATTTTATAAATTAATGCCGCACTATTTCTTGTGAAATTGTTGCCGAGACCGGTTTTTTGAAAAGTAACATAAATATATTATTTCTAAATTAACAACTTGCATACTGTACTACGTACACATTACTTTTATTATTTGTTTTTATATATTAGTTTTATGTATATTTTTTTACGCTTGGAGAAGATAAATTTAGTATTTTCTATTCATCGATTAATAAGTTTTTAAAACTCTTAAAAGAACAAAAAAGCGATCATAGAAATCTATTAAGAATTCTTTTCTATTAAAATGACATAACTTAACCAAAAAAATTAAAATACGAAAAGTTATCGAATTATTCAAATGCAGAACTTACATAAACTTACATTTTTAGTTGCGCGTTTTTCCTATTTCTTCCACCCTTAACAATTTATTAATGAAAAACTAATAGAAACATCCACCTATACAATATTTTCAGTAAATATTCATCAACTAATATCTTACAATTATTGAAATGAAAAAAAACCCCATTTGTTAAACAAAAGAAGTGGATACAACCGTTTCGGGTAAGTTGCTTTTTCCTGCACGCAAAGAAGAGAGGCCAAACGTCGCAGCATCCGTGGCGGGAGCCTTCCGGAGATCATTCGGCGATGCCCGGTGCTATTCGGCGGTGCTCGATGTTGTTCGGCGGTGCTCGATGTTGTTCGGCGGTGCTCCATGTTGTTCGTCGTGAGCGAGGTATGGAGTTCTTACTGTGTAAACAGCGGGTAGGAACTTCATACCATGCTCGCGAGGAATAGACAATGCTCGTCCATTGTTCGCAAGATGCTCGTCCGTGTGTTCGCAAGCCATCGAACAGTGAAGCCAGCAGTGGGTAAGTTGAGATTTGATTAAATTGAAAAGTCTCACTCACTGGGAAAATCACTTGATGCATTTAAAGGTGAGCTAATTATTGTCTAATATTTTAATCGTAATTTAATAATATTGCGCTAATAATTAGTTTAGATAGTATAAACAAAAGTCAAGTTTGCAATTCTGTTAAATTAATATTTTACAGATTTTTCTTACAACGACGACTATATCGACTTATTCTCCATAACGACTGCTACTTAGTCCTAATCGGTTGATTAGTTTACTAATGTAATAAGTTTTGTTATTTACAACGCCATTTTCGTTGTAGAAACTACGGTAGAGGGATTGTTGCATTTTTCTCCATTTCAACAATTTTGCTCTTAAGAAGCATATTTAAAAATAAAAGTTTGGAATCCAATAATCTGTAAGACCCATAATATCGTATAAAAATACCTCAGCAAGTTAAATATCGTCAAAATCGAGTAAAATACTAAATTTTTAGTTTTGATCAAAATTAAATTTTAAAAATGGTAATACATAAAATGTTACATTAAACACAAAGTGTCCACCTTCCACAAAATTAATCCGATCAATGTGACGATTTTTGTAACTTCACTACTAATAACCGAAATATCAATACCATAAAAAAAAAGGGAAAAATTATTTCTTATTGGTATTTTAATAAACTACAGCATAAATTTATATGTGCAGTTAACCCTTGTTACAGAATATTGTTCATTAGGCAACTCTGATTGCTTGTTAATATCTAAAACCGTGCATACAAATTAGGAATGATAAAACACGTTATAGATGGAGAATTTCTTTAATAAATAACACGAGATATTGTGCTAAACTCACGTTGAAACTTTGGATTGTTTATCCACAAAATTTGATAAATATTGGTGCGATCAACACCCTTGGATTATGAACAAAAACTATATTATTTAAAATTACTTTTGAAAAAAGATTTTTACTGCAGTTTGGGCATATTTTGCGCTATGCTAAGATTTTACATGGACAGGATTTTGCAGATAAATCAAACATTTCTTATTATTATAGTGGAGAAAACTCTTATTAAAAACAATCTGCAAAATGTTGCCAATGGACAAAATCGAACTATTTGACAAGAATACAAACTGTACCAAGAGTTAGTCATTATCAAATTTCTTGTGAATTTTGATAGTTTAATTTTTTAAATGAACTCTTTTTAAAAAAGATAATATACAGGAATTATAATGACTATAAACATATAATGCATTATGGTATCATTCTTATTAGCATTATTATTTTTTTTTAATCCACATAACGCGGGAAATGGTCCATTCTTAACAAGATACTTTAATTTGGATTATTTAGGAACTGTATTTCTCCGGGGTAGCAATTCAATATGGAGAAAATGTGTCATTTTAACGTTTTATCTATACAAATACGCGTTTTCAAAGAATATAGAAAATTAAAACGAAAAATAACATCCCAAAGCGCAAGAATGCCGAAATAAAAACATATAATAACACTAAAACAAGTTTTAAAAAATTAAAGTCGTGGCAACTGATAACTGACAATTGATAAATCCTTTGAAATTTCAGAATTCAAGTAAAGTTGTTCTGAATTTCGAAGATGTTGTACACCGTCGTAATTTTCATTTAAGACATTTTTAACTATCATATAGATTGTCTTAATTTGAAACATCAAAGGATAAATATACAAATAAAATGTACGTACTACAATATTTGATTTGTATTGTATTTGAATTTATTACTATACAATTGATTTAGTGTAAGCCTTTTTAACGAATTATCAATTTATTAATGAATTTTATCAATTTGAATGATTAATAAAGAAAAGCTCTACACCAACAACAGTCGCTGCTATCGAACTTTAGAACGCATTGTCTTAAACAATAAAAAATAAGTATATTGCTACCCATAAGAACGAAAAATGTATACAATTGCAAATGTTTATATGATTCTCATGACTTCAAATAAATTAGGAAAAAAATTTAATATTTCAATCTGTGAAATGTTGCTAAGCTTACAGCATGTTAAAAGATTTATTTTAAAAAGAATCATTTGCGTAAATAAAACAAAACAATTCCGAGAAAAATTATTGAATTAAATATTTGAAATGTTAACAATAAATTACAATATTCGAAATTTCCAATTCTGAGTTTAATAAACTATGTCACTATTATACAATTTGCTATAAGGCAGCATCCAAACTTTAAACGATTTTTTAAACTAACTTCCACAGAAAACACCAGCGTTTAATATTTAAGAATTTGTTAAACAACTACCTTTAGTTATTTAATTGAATGTTTATATCGCGTTTCAAGTTATAGTTCAACTCAGTGTTGGTAAGTTATCGACGTTCAAAATTAAAAGAGGATTCGAAAATTTACAACTGTTCATGAAATACCATGTTTCTTTTCTTCGACTCAAAAGCCAATCAGTCTAATGACCGAGATTGTATATCATATTCCCACAGAAATTCGGTAATTAATTTAACCCTTTATAGCCCGATGTAAGAAATATGCCTCGTCTCAAAAACTACTTTAGAAATGGCTAGTAACTAGTGCAACTTCCATTAAATGTTTTTATAATAAATTGGTTAGATTTATTGAAGACAATCATTATACCTGGGCCTTTGACAGCATTCTTTTGTAGGTAAATACTTATAAATTACATTCAAACATAAGAGTTAATTGATTAAAATTCTTAAATGTTCCTGTTGAAAATCTTTGCAGCAGAAAATTGAGATGAACATTTTGTTTTGTTTTTTCGATTTAGATATATTAGTAATTTAGCATAAACTTATATTTTCATAACAATAATTATTTCTTATAGCAATATTGGTTCATGAAAATTAACTTATATTATATGTTCCTTATAATATACAACACGAAAATTACATCATATTGTACACACAACAATTCATTTTTTTACTTTTCTTTTTTAAAACATAGAAGAAGTTTATAAGAAATTTCCACTGGCATCGTCTGAAACTTCGGAATTTAAATGTTGAGCTAATAATTACGCTTTAAGTTCTAAATAAAACATTTGATTTAATACGACAAAAATTGTATAACTTAAGATGGGTTCGAAATCAGGTGCAAAGTTTTTTTTTTTGCCATGAGTTCTCATAAAATTAATAGAATTATTTGTTATATAGCAGACTACATTTTCTATTTGAATAAAATATATAAGTACACAAATTAAGTCAAGTTCAAATACGCATATGCAAAACTGTGGCAATAGTTATTAGATCTCTTTAACATATATTTGTTAGGTCGTATATATTTTTTCTAAGATTGAACACATGTGGTTATTTCTCCTATATAGTATAATTGATAAAATTACAAAATCAAACCTAAAAAAGTATCTGAATTCTGTTAAGTTATTAAATTTTTGAAACGTTTTTTTAAATATAACGTGTTGTTACCATCTTTTCCCAAAATGGCTTAAGCAAAGGTGGTACATTTATTATTATTAATTTATTTTTTAAAAAGCAAGAACAGGAAAAAAACTATTTGTGCCAAAACATTTGCTTGAAATTTTGATCGATCGTTTACCATTCTACTTTTTAAATACGTTTGCAAAGGAGTAAATATGAAACTGCTAAAATTTCAAATACATTATCAATTCAAGTATTCAATCATGTTAATACAAGTATCAAGTTTTATCTTTCTTAGCAAACCTTCTCTCAAGTTCGAATTTATATTTATATCGAAATATAGATACCAATTTCGATTTTCAATCAAATAAAAAAAATGATTTTTAGTGTACTCATACTATATTGATCTGGCTAGAATACTGGAATGACGTAAATACTATAAAACCTCCCTATAGTTAATAAATTGTAAAGTGTCAAGATTATGGTATTCTATAAATAACTTTCATTACGAAATATGGGGGAAAGGTAGGGGGAAAAAAGGTAAGTTATTTATCTTAATTATATACACTTAGTATTATGCTTATAGATTTAAAAATGAAATAATCTGCGTTAAATTATTTACTATTTATAATTTTTTTTAAGAATGTGTCTAAATTCCAGAAAAAAAAATATATTTATAAACTTTATAATATTACAAAAAAAAAAAAAAAAAAAAAAAAAAAAATCAGACTTGTTTTTGAAATAGAGAAATTTACTACAGTTCTTGAAATGTAACAATTTTTAAAGAAAATTATTTATAATAGAGTAATCTATAAACTATATTTTAGAGTACTTTTTTGGTTTTCAAATATTCGTTCAGCCTACATTTATGTCCACAATATAAATATGACTAAAATAAGCAATCGTTCGAAAAACCAGTTTTAATGTATACGAAATATTTCTAACGATTAATTTTTTTAAATACATTTTTAATGTAAAAATATAAGTAATTTAAAACTATTTCATTGGTTACAGTTATTAAAAATAGTATTTGCTTCAAAAACTTATTTTTAAATTGAGACATTTCTGAAAATAATTTTAAATTAACTTTTTAAATTAACTTTTTAAAGTAACTTTTAATTTGGAATTTAAAGAAAACATGAAAATGAATCACTATATATTTTTTATTTATATATCAGATAAAATATATAGCAACTATTAGTGAAAAATTTTGAAATTTATTATTAACTTTTCTTGTTTTTTTTTTTAATTCTAAAAAAAAATTCGAATGTTTCTTAAGCATGTTCTTGCTTTATGTAGAACGCAGTTATGCTTCATTAATTATAATTTAGCTACTGTTACTTCACATGTTACTGTTACTAACACAGTTTACTATTTAAACTTTAAGTTGCCGACAAAATAAACTAATTTCTTCATGTTTTATATTATATAAATTTCACAAAAACGTTCTTTTTAAATACTTAATATTTATTCTCATGTTTATAAAGTTACTTTAGTAATAGCTTGCACAATAGATTCGTCAGCATTTTTTTTGAATTGACAAATTTTACATACAATATTTCAAAATAAATTCTATATTTGTAAAATATGTATGTAATTGTATCCATAACAATAAAAGACTAAAACTTGAAACACTTATTAGAAAGTTATTACTTTAAAATAATGAGGTCTCTGAAATAGCTTATGATTAGTATACATTTACAGTTGTGCATTGCAAACTGGACTTTTGCAACAGTTGCCCGGCTACACATCTATAAATGTGCCGTTTTGCTTGCAACGGTAGAAAAATTCTAGAATATGTCAACAGTTGCGGAATACGAACGTTTACCATTTTTTCGTTCTATTATTAATTTGTAGTATGATTTATTTCGAGGAGCACAAAAACATTATATTTATTGGCTATGTTCCGTCAAAGATAATTTATACGTCGATAAAAAAGGCGCAATATTCATAAAGCCGATCTTGCTCTTGATTACGCAAAAAAAATCAGTTCAGTAAAAATATCTTTTTTAAAATATGACGAGAGCTATAGTTCTTTATAATCAAAAATATACTATAGGACTTAAAAATTTCATACTCTAATAGTACAAAAAGGCTTAGGGAATTTCTTACGGAATCTATATACACTAGGGTGTACAAAAAAAACTCCCCATCCCGTGCCTCAGGTAAAAAGAACATCCGCTGCTTTTTTTTCCAACAAACCCGTCAAAATAACTCACTTGTCCGTTATCTGTTCTTTGTTAGGGCCCAACAATGCAGCCCCACAATCACTTCGCACGCTTTCTCTTTTTTTATTCACGAGACAGACAAACACGAAAAAAAAGGAACATTAAATAATATTTATAAAAAAAATAATAATTAACCGTCACGACCGCGCGACACGTCTGCGATCACGTGACCCCTTCGGCCATCCAGGTGTCGGGGCATAATGCGTCCCTGCGCATAGGTAATGCGCGGGCGACATCCTATCGGGTAGGCCACCCCCATATAATGACACATAAATTGCACGAAGCCTAGGCTGGAAAAAATAGGCCGAGTTTAGCATTTAATGGGGTAGCCTCGTCGGGGAATGTTATATATGCAAAAAGCATGGTCATAAATAGCAAAAGTGTCTGCATATTCCCCCAGATCGTGAGACTATTTAGACGAGCGAGTTGGCAACTAGGCGTGTGAAAGGAAGGGGGGAATGGTATTTGTCTAGTAAAATTTGATGAAGTATGCTTTTTTTTCTCTCCAGTCACGAGTGTTTTTTGTGTATGGCCCCCTTTTGTGGGATTTTTTCACCGAATATGATAATTGCATCTCACAATTTGGTTAGGAATTACCTATTTGTCCCACCAACAGGAAGCGTTTCGGTTTGTTTTAGGTGGCGTAAATGGTTTTCGAATCGGACGATTGTTGAGATTTGGGAAAGGTGGGCCGGCCTAACGTCACTTTTGTGTTGATGGAAGAGTTTCTTAGGGAAAGAAGACAATGGAATTCACATGTGCAGCGGCATTGAGTTGGTTTCAGCAGATTGGTAATTGGGTCACTCGACGCGGTGTTAAACAAGTTCATTAAATTCGAAGACAAGTTTTAGAAAAGAATATAGGAACTTTTCCAACACGTTTTAATGCTGAACCAGAAAAGCAGAGCTTATTCTAAAGGGCGATCATGGCTTCATTGTGAGCACTCAAATTAAAATTGGCCTGCAGTGAAATTTAACAAATTAGAATTAAAAAAATAAATAATACACGTAGTTAAATTGATTAGGGAAATTTAATCTTTGTTGTACTATTGTTAAATTTTCTAATTTCCTTACAACAGGGTTGGGATAGACAAAAACTGTCGCTCACAGTTGAAGTGGATTGTTATTAATATAGGATTATATGGAAGTGTATAAGGTTTGTAGAAATTTATAAATACCTGACAAGTAGAGTGTATATGACACTTTTCGTTTTGGTTTGGATTGCTAACTTTGAAATTCCTGATAACAATCAGTAATTTGTAAATTTTGTTAGATATTGGACAGCAGTAATTAAAAAAAAATTGGACTATCGTTATTTTTTTTAAAGAATATGGCAATCGTAAATTTTGTTTAGCATTTTGTTAGCCCTGCAGAAATGTATAACTAGAATGCAATTAGTGAGGGGACATGTAATCTAATTTTAAGAACGGTGCAAAACATTAAATTTTTTGTGATTGAGTACATTTACAAAAGTAATAATTTCATTTACCACACATGTGCATTCAAAGGCGCAAGGCTTACAAGTTGGAATTTACACAAACAATTAAGTAATTAAAAATAAATAATTTTGGAGGGGTATACAACTGTCCTCTTTGGCCTACGCAAATAATCTGAATTAAAATTATTGAAGACAAATATTATCGTTAAAAATAGTTTCTTTAAAGAAAACATTCCTATAATTCTTTAAAAAAACGTTTGGACAGTATTTTTTTAAAGTGAGAAATCAGTCAACCGTCATTAGTAGTCAGGATTCTAAACAAAATATGTAGTTTCTATATTTAATCATACAAATTTTATGTCGCCAAAGACAATATGTATTGGATAACAGAGAATAGATTTTGGCATCAGTTTAATTATTTGGTCAATAGACAAATTCTAAAACTCCATATACAACAGATAAGGCTTGAAGTTCAATCTATACTCTGTTAGACATTTTTACCCAATCAATTTTTAGTATTTAGTAATATAGACATATTTTTTGACATTGAATGACACATGCAATGTAGACATCGAAAACTCTTGCCACGAGTCACCGTAGCTGCAATGTCAAAGTTTCGGCAATTTCACCCTAAGAATGTTTGAACAAGCCGACTCGACGATATCGACTTTTTATATCCCATATTTTGCAACCATAACTAAAAAGCGATTCAGCAAATATACAACGGTAGTAAGCGCAGTGCTCATTAAAATACCGTGTATGGCGAAATTTCCACCGCACCTGTCTGTTTTTTGAACTTTCGGTGAACGAACTGTTTTGAAACTGCTTTTTTTTGAATGCGTGATTCATCACCTTTTCGTCTTTGCAAGTTTCGGAAAATGTCTGGTGACTGCAATTACTGGAGCCAGAGGTTAGTGATTGTTAGACATGAGCGTTTCCAATTTGTTTTTGTCATCGAATTTGAAGCTTGGACAAATAAAAGTACTTTTAGTATTTCCACTACTTTTCTACGCAATTTTAATATTAGATTTATTTTATAAATAGTTAAACTTGGGGAAATGTATGGTTGTAGTGAGTTATTAGTTTGAAATTGAATAGGTAAGAAAAAGATCAGTACAAGGTCCTATTCGACTATCACTGTTCTTCTTAACGATTCTATTGCATTTTACGATTTTTTTAAAACCATACTGTGTTATATTTCTATTTATGGATTTGACGATGTCAAGAAATATTTTCCCGATGTATTTCCCTATATTTTGTCTCTCTATTTTAAAAAAAAGTAAGCCCTAGGGGGAAAAAGTCGGCACTAAGGGGAATTTTCAGTTCTTTCAATGTTATTCAGATCGTATCTCAAAATGTTAAAGTCCTAAAATTACGAAGTTAAGTGAAATTGTTAAGAAATGTTTGATAAATAAGAAGAATATATTTTTGTTTCAATACTGTTTTTAGTTTATAAGTTATTTAATATTAAAGTCGTCGTTGATAAAATTTCGCTTACAAGTAATTTTGTCCGACGAGTTTCTGAAACACTATTAAGAGGAGAGATCCAATTTTTTTAGGGAGTGTACAAATAGGTTTGAACTGGAAATCCAAGTAAGCATTTTTTAAAATTCGAATTAGTTTTGGATTTATAAATTTTTTAAACCTTTGAACACGCTCCACTTTTTGAAGTTTTTTCGCCCTCATTTTTGAAACGTGATTTCTAAATTGCTATAAGTCATTTAAAATGACATATTTTCTTATTAAAAAAAATATATTAATGTTCGTTAAAACTTCATCTTTCCGATGTTATAAAGATTATAGTTCTATCTTTACAATTAAATTAGATGTGGCCAATTAAGATAGGTATAAAAAATAGTGAAGAAAGGAAAAATGTCGGATATTTCGAGAAAATTTTAATTTGCGAATTTTTGTCTCATTGTTCCGCTTGCATCTCAAAAAGTAAATGTTCTAAAATTATGAAATTATGCCAGTTTATTAAGAAATGTTTGGGTAATAAGATGAATATTTTTGTTTTTCAATACGATCAGTATATTAGACGTTATTTTATGTTAAATTCATGATTTTAGAACATTTTGAAAATAATTCATACATTTTTGTATACTTGTCTTCCAATTTTCAACAAAAAAATAAATAAAAATTAGGGGTATAGATTAAACTATTGGCTACAAATGATCCAGAGCGTTTGTCAAATTTCGATTTAGTTTTGTAGTTATAAATTTTTAAATAATTGACGAAATGTCTGAAATAATCGTCAATTTTACGCGTAAAATTTTAAGGGATAAATTAAAACTGCTCTAAGTAGTTCAAAAATATACTTTTTTCCCGTTAAAAAAATATAGTTATATTCGTAAAATCTTCCTTTCTTGAATAGTATCAATACTGAAATTCTATCTTAAAAAATAAATTAGATGTAACTATTTATGTGAAGTACTATAATTATTATTAAAAGATATTTCGGAGCAAAATGCCAACGTTGGCAAAATGCCAACATGTATGTAAATCTAAATCCTGTAGCTTATTATATATTTTAACGGGAAATTATTATTAACGCCAATTCTCAATAATCTTACTTTATATAAATAAAAGTTGGCGAAAAGTATTTAAGATTGGCGCGTTTATGCTACTGTTTGTTTACACATGTTTCGCTTTTCAATGAGTAGAAACAATTGCGTTGAAGCAGTTGAGACTTTCCAGTTATCCAGGGAGGGGGGGGGGGGGGGGGGCTTTAAACTTTTATACCTTAAAAGTTGGGAATTTCGAGTTTTAAAAATCCCTGAGTTGGGAAAATTTATGCCTCAGGAAAGTTAATATTATTAGCAAATGAAAGCGATGGAAGACTAGAAATTGCCCAGCTTGTATTAAGATGAAACTTAAATTAGACCTCAAAACAGAACACTGCATTGGAACATGCGTGCAATAAATCAATACTTTCGAGATAACTGTTTAATATTACCTCTAAAAAAGCTGACAAATGTCTATAAGTTGGATTTGGGAATTTTTTTAGCACTGTTGCGTTGTGAATTTCGAATCGTTAAGTGTGGTCTGGTTAAATAACGTCGCACTAGAACTGCACATTGAACTACTGGCGTTGGTTCGAACAAAGCGTCCTTGATTGGTTATTGGTACGTATTTACTTACTACATCAAGGACGCTTTGGTTCGAGGCCTTTCTTGAAGAATAGACCCGGGAACGATGTCTCATATTTTTAACAATGGTCAGATAACGAGGACAACACTAGAGTTGGTACCTGACGTCCTTAAGTTGGGAATTTTGAATCGTTCACTTTCGGATCGTTAAGTTGGGAAATTTCTTGTCTCAACATCCCAAAAATAAATTTGTGTGACGGCACTGCCAGTAATAATTTATATAACTAAAAAAAGTATTGTTGTTAGGACACATTGTCATTGTCTACAATGTATGAAGCCGGTATTGTTTGCGAAGCAAACTAAAGAGGATTGCGTAGCAATCCTCCGGGGGTTGGCGAAGCGTTAGCGGAGCAGGGGGCGGAGCCCCCTAGTATTTTAAAAAAAAAGTTAATCTCTGCTAGAATTGGAAAATTCGAATATGTAGAATTTTTCCCACAACAATTTTGCCTAAATTTTCTGAATCGCATAACTAAAAATATATATATAGTTTAATTGCAGACAAAAATAAAAAATAACTTTAAAAAAAATATTAAAATTTTTTTTTCACTGAATATTTAATTCATAAATATTGTTTAATATTAAATATAAGAGTTTTCATTTACTATGTATAAATATGTATTGTTTAAAAAAAGCACGGTATTTTAACAAAAGAAATAATAAAATCAATTTTAGCAAACAAATAATTCACGAAATTAAAAAAAAATTAAAGAAACAGTTTTCTAAAAATGATTTTGCTGTTTCGTGATTTTTGAATAAGCAAAAATTTATAAATTAAGTATAAACTTACAAAGTTATTAAAATACGAATATTACACGGATAATTCGTATAATTTGGAAGGTATAATATTTTTAAACGCCTCTGACATACTGTACATAAATTTACAATTTCATTTGGAATTTTGTATATAACAGTTTGAAAACTGATCGTAGCAGATATATATTTTCTAGCTGGGTAACCCTGATTTCTTTGGTACACGATGAAGTATGCTTAACCTATACTGCTTCCGTAAAAAAAAAAATTGCCCCTTCAAAGTTAACTTGTAGAAGTAAGGCATACTTACGGCTTTATATGTATGATATCTACATACACTTTTTTTTAAATCAGTGGTTGCCAACCCGTTTTTGTTCAAATACAAAAATATTTTTCCTTGCCCTATTTCACACACAAAAAAAAGTATTATTCAAGAACAAAATTAAATAGATAGGGCGTAGGGTGAATACATAGGGTGTGTAGGGTGAATACTAATATATTCTTAAAAATGTTTTTTTTATAAAAGAAAAATATGTAAATAAAATCCTTCTTGTTGTTTTGAGGTGGTATTACTTTTAATTATACCCACGTTTTTAAGTATATTATTGTGTCCAAGCATATCAAACTTAGTAAAAAATATGTACTATTAAATATTCTGTTTATTTATTTTAAGTACTGCAGCTATATATTTTCAGATAATTTGAAATAGTACCTTGATTTATATGGTAATTTTTAAAAATAAATAAATATTGTATTTACAAAAAATGCACGTCATCGATATCTGATATATATTACGTCAACGATATCCGAGTTATTAAGAGTAACCTTATTTACTGTTTTTTAAAGTCGATGGTGTTTGGACTTAGTGATCCGTAGCCATCTAAAGGTTAGGTATTTTAAATAATACAGTTCAATTGAATCTGTAGCGCAGTACATTTGACAATCACAAACACGCAATCGAACTAAAGAAATTGTGCATGCTACGCCGATACTCTACCAGTCAAGCAAAAGTAATTACTCGAGCACAATGGGAGTATCGGGTATATGAAGTGACCACCACCACAAATCTAATAATAAAAAAAAATACGCCAAATACGAAAAACCAATAACCCCTAAAAATCCTCAATTTCACTCCAATTATAATCAGTTTCTAATGACAAAAATTCGCTTTTGGGAAATAGGATGCATGAATTATTGAAATCCAAGACCACAACAAGCGGGGGTTCATTAAAACGAAGGTGAAACAACAAAACTTTCCAATTCCACAGAGTAACTGGAAGAAAAAAATATATAATAAAATAAAACCAGCTCTTCATTTATTTTGAAATATAATTAAAAATTGAGGCGACCAGAAGGACGAAGCCCGGGAAAGGTAATTAAAATAAATTGGTTTCGAAAAAGCAGCAGGAATGAAATTGAAAATCTATTTCGGCTTGGATTTCGTTCTTAAAAGAAAGATGGATGAAATGGATAATTAAATTATACATGGGGACAACAGTTGAGCTATCGAAAATCGAGTCGCGATAACAATTGATGTTGCCATTGATACCAGATGTGGTAGGAAAATGAACAGGTGGGGAAAAGGTTAGTGAATATTCAAAAATTTAAAAAAAAAATTACGTGGCCCATGGACATTTATTGACGTATAACGTCTTTAAAATTAGTTTCGGGTAAGAAGTGCATGTGTACTTTAACGAAAACATGAGCCGCGAGACGGCGCGATCGCATCTATCTCTTGATTATAAACGTAGTTATATGAACGAAACACAACGTCGAAAGCGTGCAAAGACTTGCGCGGAACCCAAAAAGGTACTACTCCTTTGAGTTTGACGTCATCCGTCTTAAGAAAGCCCCAAGCCTCAAATTCCGAAAAAAATTGCTAAAATATTTTTTTGCATAAAACGATACTATTACTATTTAAGAAGACGTGTACAAAATTTCAAAGCAGTAGGAGAAAGAGAACATGTTTATATTTATCATCTACTATACCTACTTTTTGTCTGCACCATTCGCCATTTACTCAAAATAAAATTTTGGTCATGTTTAAAATGCTGTTAATAGTTTTTGAAACTTTAATATTTGTTTTATAAACGTTGGAAGAGATTTTTTAAAAAATAAGTTATAAATTAATGTTCTATGAATTAATGAACAAAATAAATTTGAATATATTTTAGGTTATGAACATAAAATAATTTTTTGAAAACAACTAAAACGTAAATTTGCAAATATCTCTTTCTAGGTCTGTACTTTCGCATTATTTAATCTATTATTATTACTACTTATTATTTTTAAATACTAAACATGGAAGGAGGAGTAGGGCTTTTAAAAATAACATAGTTAACTTAAAAAAATCAAAACATAAATACATTTTAAATACATAATTTTTTTCATTGATTATTGTTCAGAAAGAGAGATATTCTAATAGTGCAAAAAAAATTGTATTTCTGAATTCATTAATAAAAATACTAGGATTTGAGGCTTAGGTCTCCCTTAAACAATAAATGAAATGTCTTATTCAATAACACTAAAATAATTATACAATTGGAATCCATCCATTTTGTGCGAACAAGATACAGCCTCAAATATCACGTCGCACATTTGGAGCAGGGTTAACATATTTTAAATAATTCGAAATATTACCTTAATAAGACGATTTAGGTTTAAAACCGTAGACTCTTTAATAAATTTACGTACAGAATAAACATTTAATTTAATTTTCGAGTTAAATTGGTCATTAAAATTATTTTTATTTTATAAAATTATTTTTATTTTATAAAATTATTTTATTTAGTGTTATTAGAAGAACATCGCGGCTTGTGGTCCTTATCCATCTAGTCTACATGCATCATCTAGTCTACAAGCCGCTGCTCTACATGCATCTCTCTTTTGGGATACAACAGCAACCGTGATGGATATTTTCTTTTAAAGAGTGTAGACTTTTAGGAAAAGAAGAAAAACCCTAGGGAGTTGTTTTTCCTTTAAAAAAAGAAAGGCCCCCTTTTTTTCCCGTTTGAATATAGATAGCTTTTCTTTAATTAACGTCGGAAGGTTCTAGGAGAAAGTGGCCACTGTTAACAGCGGGTTTAATGAATTTCGAGTTAGGCTTCGATAAATTATGTCTCCTTTTCGATTAACCCACCTTTCTTGGTAGATAAATCCTGGCGAGAGGGGTGGTGGGTATTTATTTATATGGAAATGCATAGCTTGGAATGGTTCACTGAGAATGGAAAAGTTAGAATTGAAGGATTTTGTAGGAAATGGGTTGTTCAACCAGTGTGATGTTTTATTCTTATCTAGTTTAGAGAGTAGATAGCTTTCTTATCGATTTAGGATAAATTACGGGTAGATTTTAGTTTTTTTTAAAGAAAGAGATAAATAATTATCATATATATTATTCCTGTAGTACTGATTCCTTTTACGCGCCTTAGACGCGACGAATCTTAACAAATGAGGTATCAAAAGAAAAAGAATTTCACAGACCAGTGAAGAATCGCACTTTCATCTCATAAATATCAACGGATTTTTTTTTAAAAAATGCGTTTAAAATAATTTATTTTAATGTTTTTTTTTTACCAAGTCGTTAATCATGATGCCATCTATGAGCAGACTGTTAAACTTTTTAATTTTTGGCCTTAAAAGATTCGCTAATATCTATCACCCGAATGGGTGGTGGGGGAGGGGGATGTCACGTGATAATTATCGCACGGACATGCTAGTCCAGTATAAATACCTTACTTTATCGAAGGCATCAGTTATTTAAGTTATCGTTAAACCACTATATAAGTTATTTCCTCTCAAAAATCACTGATCAATTTTATAGTTAGTGCGATGATACTGTCTGATAAAAATTGATAATAATTAGCACATGGCACAGCATTCTCTAAACATCGATTCAAATCATTAAAAGTGCTTGACGAATATACTTAGAAACGAACTTAATCAGGACATCTGAACAGGAGCATAATAACGAAGGCACATCGGATAAGATATATCGTAGACCCTCTCAACATAAAGACCCCTTCAGGCGACACACAAAAGGAGATCGCTATAACGAAAAGTCATTGTAACTAGTTTAAAAATTAATATATGTAAACTAATCCACCGATTGAGACTTGCAGGGGGGAAAAGGACATTGTAAAGCAAGTCTATTGTAATTCGACAGACATATTAAACATGGGTAATTTAAATTTTTGTTTATTTATAGGAACATTTGCACTGCTTCGGAATTATTTTTCAATCCTTCCAAATTCAGGATCTTTGGTATATGATTTGTGTAAGTTTAGGTCCACAACGTTAAATATTATAAAACTTGCATTGCTATAGGAAGGTCATGGAACTGAATTGAATGGGAATTCTCATAAAGCCAATTGATATGTATAAACCACCAATCCAATAATAAAGAAGTTAAACTTGACAAGAAAACGTCTGAAGAGAAAAGTGTGACACATTTGTATTTAGGTATGTAAAATTTTTATGAAAATAAAATTGACAGTTCTTTGAAATGTTTGTGTCGATTTATTTTATGAACTATGCATTTTCAACATATATAACAACGCACATATGCATAAGATGAAAATAACATTTAGGGGAGTATTTTCTATTGAACTTTAACCATTGGGAATTAGTTGATGGGGTAATAAAATTAACAAATTAAACAATTATATTTATTTCTCAATTTTTTTTAATCACAAAATAATTATGAATTTATTAATCAATCAAAATCTCTGGTGTTATATCTGATATAATATTACCAAAAAATTTAAACGAGCATTATTTCAATGTAGCAATAGTAGTTATTCATTGTCTTTTAAAAGACTTATTTTATCAGGCTTTTATTATTGGCTCGTATCATGCTTCCCCAAGTAAAACCTCGTATTCAGGGATATATAAAAGCGGTTTTAGACGATATGGTCATTGTTCGACTGTTCAACTCACACAAAATAAACTTTTTTGTTGGTGTACTTTAGCTACTTTGTTTGTCGCTATTAAAGGTAAGCGACTTGTTTAAAATATGAGCGAAATAGTTGGGGGGGGGGGGGGGGGGATAACATTTTAATTAGCAAATACAGCAAAATATGATGCAGTCAATGCCCATCGTTGGAATAAGTTGTGACCACCCTCTGTGCTATAATTAAAATAAAAGTCAAAGTCGTTGGTCTTAATAGACTCCCACGAGACATGATCAAATGTAGTCGCTTCTTGACTCTTCCTATTTTACCTTTTCAAGTAGGCTAAGTTAAAGAAAAGTTGTCCTATATGTGGGGTAATTCCCAAATGGTGGAGGGAGGGGAGGAAATGTCGCCTCGGGGGGCAGGACAAAGAGTTCTCAAAGCATTGTGGAAGGACGACTTGCCCAACAATAACAGGCGTGCAACTGTCTGATGGACGAATCGTTAACAATTCTTCCTCAAAGCAGATAAATTCGGAGAAACTTAGAGGATTGAAAAACTTAAATGCCAAGCTGAAGACGACCTATAGTAACCATTAGTCAAACGTCACATGTAATTTACCTGTTCTGCTGCAAACAACCTACTTCAGACCTCATATGTTTTAAAAACTCTCCCCATCTTTATGTGGTAAAAATTGTCCCAAGACCTGTAAAATCTACGAGACAGAAGATGCTGCCCCACGCCCACAACACGGAAAGGTTCATTCGAGAAATATTTGGAAGAAATCACTCGCCTCGTCTGTGAGTTGTGTCGGGTGCTCGTAGTGGTACAGCTCCCTCAGCAGGTCGAACTGCTCAGGGGTGAAGATTTCGTAGAAGGGGTTTCGAGTGGAATAGAAGTCGAGGTCAATGTCCAGCACAAAGGGACCACTGTCCATCTTCGATTTGACCTCGGAGCTGAGGTCGCACGATTCTGTATCCTTACTGGATGTTTCTAGAAAAAAAAAAGGAAACAAAGTAGAAATGGCGTCCATATCTAAAATGTAGATATTGTGTAATAACCGCAAATTACATTAATGTTTGAAATAGAAAAATATCACTATTATCACAGTTAATATATTTTTGGGTAAAGGCGAATAGGATACAAAAAATATTGATGCAGATGTATTTTCTTGTGAATTTGGGGTTAAGAGCTCATTTGAGCCTTCAAAACGTAAAATATGCAAGTACCAAATTGTGGTAGATGGAAAATTATTATTTTGATTGACATAATCCCTTGACGATTGTTGTTTCCCAGTCCTTGTTACAACGCTGGGAACTTTCAAATGGATGTTCAGAAAAACCAGTGAACTTACCACTGCCGGGCATCGATATATAACATTTGAATTTCTAGTTGCTCTAAAAAATAAACCGTACACTTATGAATCTAAATTATTAATTACCCCTTAAATTAAATATTTGTAATTTTTTGACATCTGATGGTCTGTAATACCCACTCGTTGGCGGATCCAGGGAGGGGCACGAGGCCCATAATTTTTTCTGAATCCGTCTAAGCACCCACTTGAATCACTTTCTTCTCACATAGTGATGGCATTTTTGTATACTTTGCTAAATTCAAATTGAAGCGACCAGAAGAAGAGAAATTTCTGTCCATCCAGAGTATTTGTGTATAAAATGAAAAACAATGTTTTATGTCTCATGCAATATAATCTTTTTTTTTTTAACTTTAATTTCCGGAAAGTTCCAATTGCGGCCCATGGCAACCTTTTGGGCGATAAACAAATGTGCAATAAAAGTACACTTTATCTTATTTATATAAAGCATTGAGATCTAGGTTTTAACACAAAACGGACTCACCTCATATTTCATTGGACTTCTATAGATGTCACATTATATATTTTTTTAGGAATAAACTAGCATATAAAATTGTTAATTTTATTGCAGAAGTTGTTTCCAGATAAATTCTCCATGCACATTTTATAAAAATAAGAAAACACTTATTTACATATGATTAGTGTTTAAAAATGTAAAACTACTTTTTCAGAGAAACGCTTTCTTTTATTTCATATCAAGGATATTAAGTTTCCTGGAAAACACAGGATGTTAATCCAAAACTTATAGAATGAGACTTTCCTCTGTCAATTAAAACTTAATGAAAATAAGTGCGCGCTGTGCACTTTTATGCTCTGAGAAATATATCAATAAGTGTGCCAAAGAACAGGGAGTAAAAGAAGGTGTAATAACTTTTCAACATAAGGTAATAAAATAAAAGAAATCTTAACATTTTCAGGCCCAGTGGCGCCAATTGAAACCATAATGAATTGAGTATTAGTCTTCGAAGCATGAATGGACTGTAGTAGAGCGAATATGACGTCCTCATCGTGATGCAAACATCTCAGACTTAATGGCACCAGACACGTGACTTCTTTTCAAAATGTATGAATGAAAAAATGTTCGCGATTGACTTGTGATTTGGAAATAGTAGTAAATGTGTTACTTCATGAAGTACAGGATATTTTTATGAACGAACTAGACATTTTTTATGAATGGATGACGTAATAAACCACGTGTGGACATGTTGGCCTCACTTTGATGTTAGCGAGATTATAACCTTATGATTTCTCTACTATGAGGGATCCATGCTCGAAGGTATTAGTAGTGTATGTCACATTCAGACTTATTCCACTTCCCGCCAGTTGTATTCAATAACCAAGGAAAGGATTGTTGAGGGAAATAACGGATAAGTGATGTAAGTCTGACTCGAACACACACTCGAAACTAAAACGTTTTCTGGTTTGGTTTTGTTAATTAACGTCGCCCTAGAGCTGCACAGTGGGCTATTGGCGACGGTTCGGGGTCAATCTCGAAGGAAAGACCCGGGAACACATACACATTCACACACACATTCATACATGCACCTCGTTATTTTAGAACCATGGTCAGATGACGAGGAAACACCTGAACTGGCACCCAACGCCTTCAATAGACGTCGGGACTTTGGACCGCGATCAGATTTGTCGTGCACCAGTCCCGTATACACGCCAGTATAATTTGTTGTATATTCTGGACGACTTTCTAGTATTTTTGTAGCGAAGCTGGCAACCCTCCGATCGCAAGATCACTACTTTTTTACTTTTCTATGTCAAGTCCATTTCACGGATTCGAACCACCAATCCTCTGATTAGTAGCTGAACGCCTTACCAACTGAGCAACTGGGGCTCAAAAAACGTTTTCTGAGTGGAAACTATAATATTGCCAAGATTTATCAAAATAGAATCCCCCCTCTCATCCAGTATTAATATATAGAATGTCAGTTCGAGATCTACTCTCGGTATTTTAAGGTTAAGAACAGAAAACAGTCATTCTTCAGCTATGAGATACAAATAAAAAAAATCTCAAAGCTCAGCCCGAGCTTGATGCAGTACCTGCCGAGTTGTTCTCTCCCTCCGCAGACGATTTCTCAAGGGGCGCCCCGAGGGTACACACCTGAAGGGCGACCCCTCGCGCCCCTTCCTCCAAGTCGGCTTCCGGGCACCACGACACCTCGCTCACGAAGTACGACTGGGGGCACGTGACCCTGGAATCGGAAGAGAACGATAAAATTACAAGTTGGAGTATTAACCCTTAGAGGCATCGAGTACCTCTAGAGTTACTCGATCATTTTAAGGACTACTCTATACTTACAAATCTATGGGGGTATTGTTTGGTTAATTAACGTCGTACTAGAGCTGCACAGTGGGCTATTGGCGACGGTTCGGGGCTGGGAAAGACCCAGGAACAATGCTTCATATTTTTTACCCATGGTCAGATGACGAGGACTACACTTGAGCTGGCCCCCAACGCAATTTCAACAGGCGTCAGGACATTGGGGTATTTTTAATTTCAAATCGTTGTAAAAATATTAAATGTGTTTAGATATTTTTACTACTTATAGAATTAATTTGCCAAAATCTCCAAAAAGTATAGTTTTTATTTTTGCTTTTTATCCACTTATTATTGGTTAAAACGGATTTTCAAAGAATTGGCATTCAAAATAGGTTTTCAAAGGAAAATTAAAAAGAAAAAACCTCTCAAGAGCAGTATAATTCGACATATTTTAGCATGAACATATGACACCCAGAGGTATAAATAAAAGTGGGGTACAGTTTTTTAACCTTAAATTGGCTTCAAGTCGACAAACTGCCTTGGCCAATCCAAAAGTTACAGTTAGAGATCAGTGATTTAACCCTCCAGAACTCGCGCCGTGTGCGAAATACTCACACCAAGAAGAAAAAAAAGTATATCTGGTATTCTACGTCATACGCGAAGGTGCTGCTCTCTCTCTAGCTTCTCCTTGTAACCATCTCTTGCCACAATCAATTACATATTATAGTTATTGTTTAGTTTAAAATATTTCATTTACTAACATTTTTTTTAGGGAAACAGGTGGTGTGAGAAAAATTCTCACGCGCGAGTTCTCGGGTCACTCATTTTGACGCGAGTTCTGGAGGGTTAAACTCACGAAACCATTCCTAAGTAAGTTAAGTTATTTACTGCACTGATTATCGAACAGTATGGGATAAGTGAACTTTTCCTTTTTTTGGTTCATAATCAATTCCAAGTTTGAATGCAAGCTCGATATTTTACTCTTAAATCAGAGTGAATATTAATGTTACAATATTTGCTTTCATTTAACAATAAGCAGAAAAGCTTAGTTCACGTACCACTTATAAGTTGTGCAAAAAGGGGTCCTTAAAGTTTCCTCGACCAGTTGTTTTTGGTCACTTTGGACAGTTAACCAAAATTCAATTAGTTTATCATTTTTAAACATATTTTAACGACTTTTTTTCTTTTTAATCCCGCGGTCCCTCCTAACATCGACTCCCGGGGGTCCGCGGACCAATTTTTGGGAACCACTACCCAATGTCATGTAAAGCATCTCAATATAGAATTGGTTGGTTCAAATAATTTATTTCCCAAAATTAGGTTCGATTGATCATAACCTTATTCAAGCCCCAAGAGTCGCATTCGACGGTTGCAGTTTCATTCGAGAACTAAGGTAATTCCCGTTTATTTTAACGACTTCAATTATCTTTCAATTCATTAAAACAAGTTTAATCAAATCAGATAAAAGTCAAGTAAGTCAACAAAGAATGCATTAAAATTTAATTACATTATAAAATTTAATTAAATGTAAATTTTATCAGGCACATGAATTTGTTATTCTTTTCTTAATAGTTTTAATTTTTTATTTTTTTTTGGAGGGGGGCTAAAAAAAAACTATATGTTTAAGGGTTTTGTGGACTTCTAGGATTAAGGGCCTGAACAACATATGAGCCATCTAGTTTCAAAACTAGATAGATCCATCTTTTCGATTATCAGATTGTACCATTTATTTTTCCTACTGAACTATCAGTAGGAGACGTCATCACATTCTACGGCAGTTAAACGCTATTCATCATGCGGTGTGGAAATAGCAGTTGGTGGCAAAATCGGATAAGGTTGGTTGGTTGGTTGGGGTTTACTGGCGCAAGGGCCAAATATGGCCAAGCTGCGCCCAAAAAAAAAAAAAAAAATCGGATAAGTAAATAATTAAGTTTTAAAATCAGATTAGATCAAGATGCGCGTAAGCTACTGCGCATCGATCATAGCGCAATAATCGAGTTTATCCCACAACTTTGTTGCAAAATCAGATAAATCCCATAGCTTGGTTGCAAAACCAGACAGATCCAAAAGATTCGTGATAAAATTGGGTTAAAACCTGTGTTTAACTAATAGCAATTTGCAAAAAAAAAGATCAAATTCTTTCATAAATAATGCAATTAATTAGTTTTTGTTTTTATTGAAAATTTTATTAAAAGTTATTTATCCGGTTTAAGAACTAGACGGCTCATATTAGTTATACATATAATACCAAAAGATTAAGTATAAAAAATTAATATTTAATACAAAATTCAATGTAATATTCTACAAAAAAATTCCACATAATGTTCAATACAAATTTCAATGTAATATTTAAAAAAAATCAATATAATATTCAATAAAAAATTCATGTAATTATTGACAATATGTATCAGGTACATGAGGTTCTAAAGAGTTAAATTCTTTCAGAACTTGTAATAATAGCACTTTCAAAAACGAACACGAATTCGACACTGGAAATAAACCCAAATTATATTCGCGAAAATTGCTATGACAAGTGCCACTCCATTCGAACAAAAAACTACAATCTTGAGAACGAAGAGGTCAATATACAAGGTTTTCGAACAATGCGGACATTCTTTTTAAAGAATAAAATCGAGTTTGAAATCATAAACAATATATTTTAACATTTCTCGTCCGGCCTCCGGTAATAACCGCCATTCGAAGTAAATTGAAGTTTTGGGAATTTAAAACATACACAATATTAAAAACAAAACATTTAATAAAATTTGTTTTTTTCCCGTGACCGCAGTTCGAAAAGTAGCAGACAATGAAAGAAAAAAAGAAAACAGACGATTAGTGATATTTTATAAATGGATGTGGGGGAAAAGGAACGCAGAATCGAATCCTCTTTTTTTTTCCCCCCCAAATCGATTCTTTTTCGAATGTAGTGGAGAAAAAATAGCAACAGAATTGGAAAGAATAATAATAATGAAAAAAGAATTCTTTCAAGTTCGGCATTTCACGATTTCTATTTATTTTTTTCTTTCGTTCTGTTCCCACATTTCCCTTTGTTTCATTTTCCCGCCGAAAAAGAATTTTGTTCTTTTTTTTTCTACCGCACTTTCTTCTTTTAATGCTATTTTCGCAGATAATAAGCGACTGCTCTATAGAGTGGTTGCACGTGGTAATTTTTCGATAAAAAATATGTTCCTTTTATATATATATATATAAAAAACTGTAGCATAAGGTGCCATAAATTGTGGTCATTGTAAAAAAAAGAAAAAAGTTTCAACAGTGGCGTTCTTTTTTAATATTACTTCAATTTTTTGATATCAGTTATTCCATATCGATTATCGATAGCATATTCCACGCAGTTGAGTAAGTCATTTTTTAGATGTAAAAGTATTCTGAGAATCGATACAAGTTGCTTTTTCATTAGCTGCTTTTAAAATTCGTTAATTACAAATTTACAAAATAACCACAAACATCGGAATAGTTTTAGGAATGGGGTATTTTTAAAAATAAACATTCTTCTTTAAAGAAGGTATTCTAATTCCTGTATTATTTAATCTGAAATAAATTTGAGTTTTGCTACATAAAAACTTTCGTGAATATACATGTTAATTTTTTTTTTCATTTCTGATTTAAGATAAAAAAAAAATAACGTAAAAAATATTACAATTTTTTTTATTTAAATAAAATATCAACATTTTTTTTTAATAAAGTGCCATAATTAAAATTTTCATTGCCTAAAATACCCCAAATACGGTTTAAACTCATTAATATAACACCTTCTGAACAATTAATAAATTCTCAACATTTTTTCACTACTACAAAACAAAGGAGCAAAAACTGTAGAGAATTTTTCAGAAGCCTTATTACAATTTTATGACTGTATTTTGATGAAGGCTTGTTGAAATGAAAGTTCCTTCTCATGTTAGTTTGGGCTAGCAGGTCGTCTTCATATACTAGTATAGTTAGATTACAGAAACTTTCAGATTCCAGCTGAATGATACGACCTTGAATTAATACACTCTTTTCCACTTTTAATAAACATTTGAATCTATTGTAAATGCTGTAGTTTGTTTATTCATGATACTTAGTTAGGCTTCCCATAATTTAGTTCAGTGGCGGCTCGTGCACTACAGCAAGTACAGCCGGGCTGCACCTAATTTTATTAGTCTATTTTAAAACTAAAATTATATATTTTACTAATTTTTTTTAAATGAAGATTAGAATCGGAAATGAAGATGAAATTTCTACGGTAAGTTAAAAAAAAATCCGATAAATAGCAAACTTGTTGCCGTAATGCACAATTCAAGAGCGGAAAAACTCCATTCAATCAAAACTGCAGCTAAAAAGCGAAGTTCGAAATCGGCTGCATCGTTGCCATGACAACCTTACGTAGTATGACTTCCCCTACACGCTAAAATGGAGGATGTGACGACACAAACGCAGCCAAAAAGGATTTTTTCAAATCTGCTGTACTTGGGATTTCGGTTAAATGATTGGTTTGGGGCGGGCCTGGAGGGAACCGAGAATTTCCAAGAATCTTTCCAAACGGAAGTATTTTTCTTGATAAGTTTACACGTGCGTTGTTTCGTTACTTCAATTAATATTAAAATTGACTGATTCGTAAGTTTAAAGAAAGGAGGATTGATTTAACTTTAAAAAAATAAGTAAGTGTTTTCTATTTTTTTTCGCATGTTATGTTTCGTAAAATTTGAAAAGAAAATTTGATTGAGTTTAAGTAATAAATATTAAAGAATGTCCGTTTGTGTATGGTTGTGGAAAGTGGGGGGTGGGGGTGAGGGGGGGCACTGATTTAGTTTAGTGAAATTCGGACACCAAAGGGAAGGAGAGGTAGAAGGATCTTGGGGTCAAAGTATAATATGAAATTCTAATAACAGCCTACTTCCGACCCCTTACACAAGCACAGAGTTTGAGTGGGCTAGTACGCGAACTTGAAATCAGAACTGTCCGGACAAAATACGGATGTATGGTCACCCTATATTTAGTTCTCAACAGTTAATAATTCTCATGTATCTTCTGGTAATAACCCTTTGGACTCGAAGAACATGTTTGGTGTTTACGTTACTTTTATGGAACAGTTAAATCCGGTTCCGGTTCTTTTTAAAGAGATATTCTTTACCGTGTTCTTTTTATGTTTACTGGGATAATTATAAATGTAAAAAAAGTTATGCTTTGAAGACGAATATTAACCCTTAGCAAGAGAACAAGTTGAAAAACAGATTGATGTTCTAAACACAAGATCATGCTGTTCTCGTTTATTTCAAAGGACAGGGAAACAAAAGAACTGGTCGTTATGTTGGCGTCTCAGAGGCGACAGCGGAGTGCAAAGGGTTAACCTCAATATAACAATTATATATTAAAATACAGATGCAACGTTAAAATACGCAATAAAAGTCCGTATAATCCGGACATGTTTCGGGAGATACATCACCCTTCATCAGTGGAAAATGCGAAGTTATTCTTATTATTCTCGGTAGGTTCGACATACGTTCCATTTTTTCACCTATCAATAAGATCACGTTCACACAACTTAAAGACCCTATTGACGATCTTAATAACTGGGGCATATACAGTATTTCATGTCAATGTGGCATGTCATATATTGGTCAAACAAAGAGAGCATTAAGATTTCGTATCAAGGAGCACCAAGCACATACTGTTAAACAAGAAATAAAGAAGTCCTCCATTGCCAAGCACTCTTGGGAACATGGTCATATATTTAATTTTTCTAACCCACATTTAATTTGCAAACCCAAATCTCCAGTTGAACTTGACTTCCTGGAGGCATTTCCAATTTTTAGAAATATTGATTCGGTTGTCAATGAAACGTTTGCGGTCCCAGTATTTCCCGCTTGTTGGCACACAATAGTTAACTCCAACCGATTGTAATAGTTTTTTAGTTTTTTGGTCTTTGGCAACTTTTTAGATTTCTTGGGTTTATTTATATTTCATTACACACAGACTTTGCATTTTCCGCTGATGAAGGGTGATGTATCTCCCGAACATGTCCTGATTATACGGACTTTTATTGCGTATTTTAACGTTGCATTTGTATTTTAATATTCTTAACGCAATGTTCTATAAGACGAGTTTTTATCTTATAACAATTATATATTTACTAGCTGAAATACCCGTTCTACGCACGGGAAAGAAATAAGTTACAAAATAGATACAAATACAATAATTATTAGCTAAATAAATAATATTCTTAATTTGTCCCATATCAGATGGAACCAAAGAATTAAAAGTTCCAATATGTAACGAAATTTTATTAGCAAGGTCCCGCAAGAACTTGAAAAATTGATAATAGGGAGAAGTTGGCTGTAAAATACTGTGGATATACATACTGCACTCCAGTTGATTAACATCCATATTTTTACCTACAGTAACAGCTCAGAAGTTTAAAGATAAACAACTCTTGTAATTGATAATAATAACGATGGACTTTCGAATCTCATTGCTTAAGTTCAAATGTCCATGGACGAGGTAACACAAGGTATGAAAAAGACAGGAACCATCTGCTGGGACATGTACAACTTGGTGAAGAGAAGTTATAAGGTATTTTGTAATCAACTCGGTTATCATAGTTAATATTAATCAAGAATATTTGCGTTCTACTTAACTCAGTTATCAAGTTTAAAAACTAAACGACAAGTTCAATAATTCGACAGTTCAGCCAAGTTAATGAATCGATAATATTCGCTTTATATTTACTTTTTGTTTCTCCTTTTTCACTTCACAGTTAACGCGATAATTAACATGATATAAATAAATTCGATTGTCAAGAAAGTAATTCATTGAGAAGTAATTCCCGCTTTTCCAACCAGGCCACGCCCGAGGCCCGCCAGTAGATAGAAGAAGACGCTTACTCACTGGGAACGTGAACACTGGTTCAGTTTTGAATTTTAAGTTCTATGCACGGGAAGAAAATAACTCGCAAAAGAGGTACAAGTAAAACATATTTAAGCGGATGAAAAATAATCTTAATTCCTCACCCATCAGAAGATAAATAAAATAACGAACCCAAACAAATTAAATAAATTTTATTAGCAAGTTCTAGCTGGAACTGAAAACTTTATAACACGGAGAAGTTGGCGATAAAACAATGCTGACAAATAAATGATATTCCCGTTGATTAACATTCGAGAAGTTTTACTTTGTTCGGTAAACCCTATCAGTATGTGGAGTTTAACAATTCTAAAACTATCCAAATTGTCCAAAACTAACGGTCCGTACAAATATAAGTAACAAATTTGCCAAATTTCATCTTCATAGGTATACAGAAAATAAAAGAAATAGTAATGAGTCAGTGGATAAGTGGCGAGGATTTTTACTTTTGGCATTTACAGTTCGAATTTTTGAAAATCATTTCTTAGTGAGCAATTTTGGCTTAAAGTGTACCTCCACGCCAAATTTAATTTTCATAGCTGATGTAGTACGGAATATCCTGTTACCCAATCATATTTTCACCATTTTGACATACATTTTATCATTTTTTGACACTAATTTCGCCATTTTTATGGTATTTTTACATATGTGTTCATATTTTAGTTCATTTGGCGATGTTTTTATATATATAGATTACAGAACTTCACTCACAGGTAGAGTGGTAACATAACTGGCCTCTCGGCAGGTAAACTAATAAATAATGGATAACACAAAACTAACTGAGTGCACGGAGGCTAAATTACAAACTTTTATTTAGCGATGGGCTTCCTGTCTTGAACCTTTATATTATTCATACTGTATACTTCTCTTCAGTTTGATAATATATTTTTCGTATGGCTTGCACTTTTGGTCGTAGCATTTTTCGTTTTGTTTTCTTTTTCACAGTTAAATCCCCCCCGGTGCGACGGGCCGGTTTTTATATTATTTTTACATATATGATCATATTTTAGTTCATTTGGCGATATTTTATTAATTTGGCGAAATGTTTTATTCATTCGGTGAAATTTTAATTTATTTGGCGAAGTTTATTAATTTGGCGACAGTTTTTAGTTATTTGGCGACAGTTTTTAGTTATTTGGCGACATTTTGGCGATATTTAGTCATCAGCCAATCAGAATGCTCCTCGTACGTTACATAATATTAAAAATTTCCATTGTTTAAATTTTATATTTTGCATTGTTACATGTTCTCCATGTTAATCCTATGGAGAAGTTTCGAAAAAGGGGTTTTACACCCCCTTAAATCCGTTCGATCGGAACAAAAATAGCTTACTTTTCCTATTTAAGGTATAAGGAAGAACTTTGCCAAATTTCTTCTCCATAGGTATACGGGAAGTTGGAGAATTAGTGATGAGTGATGAGTGGGTTTTTCGCATTTATATATATAGATTGGTTTATGACATTTGCCAAATGATTAAAAAAAAAAGGGGGGGGGGGGTGAAGAATTTCAATCTGAAGAAAGTTTTAGATCAACATTGATATATAATAAAAATAATTTCTGTTAAAGTTTGTGATAGGATAACTTTTTAAACTAAAAAAAACGTTTTCTTTCACTTCGAAGAACAGAAAAAAAATAACACTTCGTTAATTTGATTACTTAACCCTTTGCACTCCAAGAACTCTTTGCGTTTTCCGTCCTTTCTACGGAACAGTTATTCATCCCTATGTTCTTTTCCCTAGAATGTGTTATGCTTATAGAAAAAAGAAACCTAATCTGTTTTGGATCTGCAAAAGAACGAGTGAAAAAAAATATCGATGTTTTTTAAACACAAGGTCATGCTGTTCTCGTTTATTTTAAAGAACAGGGAACCAAAAGAACGAGTCGTTATGTTGTCGCCTGAGCGGCGCCAACGGAGTGCAAAGGGTTAATAAACTATGCCAATATCCAAATGACTTCATACTTTTAAATGGAATTAGATAAAGAATAAACTAACCAAATAAAATATTTTTTTTGTCCAATAACATGCAGTTCTTGTTCAATTTGAAGAACAGGAAATAAAAGAATAGGTCGTTATTTTGGTGACTGAGATTCGCCAATAGAGCCCAAAGGGTTAAAATTATTTTGGTGCTAAAAATATTTTGAAGGTAATATTTTTTTTTACATGAACCAGTTCCTAATACACTCTATCAACGAAGGACAGCGACTACTGATAAAATCCATAGAGTAATGATACAAATAGAGGAATAAAAATGCTGATTTCCGTCATCATTGAAACCACGTGATATGTGGAAATGCCAATTCATTCATGCGCCAATATTACTTGGCAGGCCTTGGCGACTTTAAGAACTAAACGAGATCGAAGTATTGTAATATGGTTTTGTGTTTAATTTTGTATTTAAATATAGTTTTTTTTGAACGATTGGCACAATTTAAGGGAGTTTAACAGATATATTAAGGAGATTTTTCTTACTTTGTAGTTTTAAAATAATTGCATTACGTTTTTATGTAAAAAATTTACCATAAGCGAAGTTTTCTTTCAATTGTTATTTTGTATACTTCAATAAGAAAATATGAACTATTAAACCTGAGAAATATAAAGAGTTTCGCTTCTTCGAGTATTGAACACAAATAAAATATTTTCGTTTCGTTAATGATGAGGAAATATTTAGCGCATATTGTTTGAAAATAAGTAAATACGTACATATATGTTAAAAAGTTGAATACGGGCAGAACTCCTTATCACCAAAAGAGAAGAAAGTGCTCCAAATTTGAAACTCCTGCAGATGTCTGAACGCCAAATGTGGCAGCGCTATAAACAAATGATGTGGGTTTTTCTTTTCAATGTTGACACCGCGGCATTATGAGAGTCTGGTATTGAAGGCGCTCTCTATTTAATATTACAACTCTCTGATAAAATCCCATCATAAAAACCGTCTTCGTCAAAACTCAATCATCCATGGCAGAAACGAACTTCCACCTTCTGCCAACAGATGCAATCACCGAGGAAAATGCGATAGCAAATTTTGCCACTTTTCTTCCCCATTACTTCTGTCCCTTCCCGAGAAAACCACCAAAAAGAAGCCTCCATTTCAAAAGAAGAAATTTATGTTCGAAAATTGTGTATGTCTTTTCGTGTTTGGGGAAGATTGCGAAAAAAGCAAGAACAAAAAAAAAAAATAAGAGGTACGTCCACAAAAGGTTATATTTTTTTTATTTTGTTATTTTGACATGCTTCGATGTGCAGACACATCTTTAAAAATTCGATCGTAAATTGGAGATAGAGTCGAGTCGACATGATACATTATGTGTCAATGTTATGGCGCCGTGACATGCGATGTGGCTGTTTCGTGTATGGAAGCATGGATCGGATCTCGCCAAAATCGTCGCCGTCTTCTGGCTGACAATTTTTATTGCCTGACGTGTTAACGAACTGCATGTTGGCTGGATTTGAGGCGTCATTGGCAAGGACTTTGCTATAAATTAAACCATCGTTGGGTGAGATTTATAGCTGTTTCCGCAGTAAATGATTGCATGAAGGTCTGATTAAGCCTCTATTTTCTGTGTCAAACATTGAATATAAATTGTGAGTAAAAGAATCTTTCTGGTCATTGTGAGCAACAGGGCAATAAAATATTGAAGTTAATTTGTTCGTTTTTAATTACTGAATTGGTTTGGATTTAGTAATGTTCGCGATAGGTTGTCAAATGTCGTGTAGCGGAAATTTCGATTAAAGTATATTCAGCGTCAATTGATTTAAAATTGGAACAAGAATATCAATCTCAAACCCACATAATTACGCCATAAAAGGAAATCAATGCAAGAATAACACACAAACTAAAAAAAAAAAAAACTTCTAAATAAATTAAAATACATTGGATTGGTTGGTTGGTAGCTTTCTTAAAAGAAAGACCTGCAGCTTCTTCCTTCCACCTGAAGCTTTTTCCATCTTGATGGAGATTAAAATTAAGTTCCATCAAAGAAACAGAATCGATTAATCGAAATAATGACAACCACCGATGGAACTGAACGCGATCTGATGACAGGTCAACGGTGATGGAACAGAATAGACAATACCGCAATCCAGCAGGGAGTCAATCACTCAACTCAACTCCATTTTCCCCGCTTTTTTTTTTTAATTCGTATTCTGTATTCTTCTGGTTTTGCCGTCCGATATTGAAGGCGAAGAATGATTAATAACAGGAATAGAAGAGACAGACTAACGGTCTTATTTGTTTACATGAGCCACTGTTATCCAGATGTTGCTGCTGAAAGATGAATGTTCGAAAAGGAAGAGGGTTTCCATTAAACGGATGCGTGCTTGAGGTGGGTTTTCTTAAAGGGGGGTCAGTTCGATGGAGAATCAATCAAATTTGGTTCTGAAACGTAAATTTAATTAGATGTGCAAGAAAAAACCATGGCAAAGATATAACAGGGAACTGTCACTGAGCTAAAATAAGAACTGAAGAGTAGACTAAGCGTGCGTGAACGCTCTACACTCTTTTGCGACAAGGTAGGAAAATACAGACGTTTCACATGGTGTTTGGCATACGATGAAGTGCAGATATTCTTGTTTTAAAACCCCATTTTTGGCTTTCAAATATATAATAAATGATTTCTTAGTTACAAGAAGAAGTAAATATTATTTAATCAATCAATCATTCACGCAACGCGACTGCCGATGTAGAAAATTTTATCTACTTGTTCTTCTGAACAGCGTTCATCCGTGCACCACGGTAAAGTGCATTTTCCTCCAGTGGGAGTCATCACTCCAGTTCTTCATTTAACTCAGTAGGATCTGTAGAGTTTTATAGGAATCGCAAAAATACAGTGGCGTAACGGACAAGACCGCAAGGCGGGAATGTCCAGACCCGTAGAGGGCCTAGACGCAGAAAAAAATATTTAAATAATTGTCGATTTCATAGCTCTTCTAACCGAATGTGATGATCTAACCAAGTTCGATGTCTAAAAAATAAATTTTTAAAAAAAATAATTGAATGTTGCCACCAGTTTTATGAATCATTCTCGAAAATTTTATTTTTGATAATTTAAATGCTTTTCCATTTATAGCCAAAAAATGTCAAATAAACTAAGAATTGTACGTAATCCAGAGTAATTAAATACAGATGTAATGATTGGTATAAATTTTAAAGCGTGATATACGGGATAATGATATTCGGGATATATATTTTTTGATAGTAAATGAATCTGAAAAAAATCCAATTAAATAAATGCCAATATTATATGTTTATTTCAATGAAGTGCATTTTCTTTTTAGGAAAAAGCTGTAAGAATTCATTTTCGTCTTTTTTTAGTAATTTATATTAAAAAAAATCACAGCACCCGAAATATATATATTTCTGGAAAAAAAAAATCTTGAATTTCTATATATGGAAATTCAAGAAAATTTTCCAACAATGCTTGAAAAATATAAAATGAATTGAAGATGAAAAATTAATGAATATGGTGATACCCATTTTCAAAGCCAAAGGATATTAATGAATATTGTGATAAACTTTTAAATGGAGTTAAAACCGGCGAAAGAAAGACGGTTTTTATGTTCAAGAACATGTAGTTCTCGTTCATTTTGAAGAACAGGGAAGGAAAGAACAGGTTGTTATTTTGGGGACTGAGTGTCACCTCTCAACCCACTCCGCGAACATCTTTGGCATTGCGTTCTTTCCACGGAACAGTTATTCCTCTTTCTGTTCTTTTACCTACAATTTTTTATGCTCATAGAGGGTTGAAAATCGTAATCGGATCTGCAAGAGAACAATTTGAAAAAAAAATTGATGTGTTTAAAACACAAGATCACGCCGTTCTCGTTTATTTTAAAGAACAGGGAACCAAAAGAACAAGTTGTTATGTTGGCGCCTGAGAGGCGACATCGGAGTGCAAAGGGTTAACATTTTTCTAGCACTATTTTCAATACGGATTACACGAAAATAAGTTGATCATTATAAATAGAAATTTCCCCACAAATATATATTGTTGTAATATACCTATAAAAACTAGTTATTCTGAAAAAAAATACAGAAATGTTATAAAGATCCATAGAAACAGTTCAACTAAAGTACGTCCTCCCTTTAATCGATTCATTGCGTGTAAATAAATTACAGGTTTTACTAACTCGACATTAAATCATTGCCGGAATATGAATAGAGGAACGACACCATTGAAATGGCTCGAATAGAGAAATAAAAAAAGATTTCATTACTAATTAGAAACAACAATCATATTCATATGGATTACTCATATACACGCTGAGCAGCCTATACACTTAAATCATTGTTTTGCAAACCTCTTTTGAAGATTTTGCAACCGTTGTCTACAATAATAAAGCCGATGATTACACACAGAAAGCGTCATTATGCCGTCTCGTATACTTTCTCCAATGTGAAAAACACTAAAATATTCCTGTATAATGTCGGTATGTCCTAGAATGGAATCTTAAGAATGAGCTTGAATAGGTATTATGCAAGGGTTAAGAATCCTCCAGAGGGAGAAAATGATTGACTCGTTGGGCGCTGCTATCGAATTATATTGTTAGGATTACGAAGCAAAAACAAAAAACCCGTAATCATATTTACAGGATTATGGTCATCTAATGACAATAATAGCAAACCTATTACGTATTGGTTTAACGATGGTATCTGGGAAATTATAATTCTTCCCCCCGTTTGATATTGCCACTTGTCACGGCAGAAAATGGCGGGGAAATAAAGTGGGTAAATAATAAACCGGCAGCAGATTCGAATCTGCTTGGAATAACAGCAACTAGAAAGAACAAATGTGGGTAAAAATAAATAAATAAGAAACCTCGAATGAAGAACATAACTAGCCAATCATGATCGTGGGTCATCTATTTTCTGCTGCCCCATCAGAAATTGAATTACGTATTCATAACAAGCCCATGGCATCGACAACAAGGTTCCACATTTCAAGGGTTGAGAGGCAGTTGCTTCAAAATCCGTGGCTGCCAGAACGGTCTACTTATTTTTTACTGACTATGATGGACGATCTGGAAGAAGAAAAAATCGTTTTGACGTGCTTCCTAACTCATATCAGGTTCTTTTCCAGCGCAAAATCGAAGCAAAATATATATATAAAAAAGTTCGAAACGCATGATATTTTTGCGGATGCGCTTTCAACCATGTTTGGGTAGATTTTGGAAGCGTATAATCGGTGTGAGATTTGATAATGGAAGACCCCTCCGGGGCAATGAAAACTTTGAATCGAGTTCGGAAGAGTTCATGAAAACTTTGTGAATAGAGTTCAAGATCATCTCTCGTGATTATCGGTCTGTTGGACCCCTTCTACCGTTTTGGTAGTGAAGAATGGTTTTAAAATGGTTGCTCACGTGATTCGGAGTGGCAGTCATTTTGACATGATTGGAAAACGAGACGGACGAATTGAAAATAAAATACTTTGGTAGCTTGAACTTTGGATTCGAATTATTGTAAGAAGCTGAAGGATCGTTTTGGGTTGAACTTTGTTTTGTATGTACTCGTTGAAATGTCATTCATATTTCAGTTCTGATAAATTTTATTTTTATTCTTAGAAAAGGTTGAGGATTTTTTTTTATATATAAGGATTTATTTTTTTATGTAAAATTGTTTATACATCCGCTCTGAAATATGCCCTAATTTCAATTCAGTTTGCAGATTTTATTTATAAACAGATTATTCTTATAAGCTCTTGAGAGTTCTTAAATAAAATCTAAAGGTTTATAGCACTCTAAATGTTTTTGACGTCAATAGATGCCCATGGATTTCCAGTTTTTCCAACAATGGAAATCAAAATTAAATTCATAAAAATATTTTATGTTGAAGTGTTTTTCGAATTTAAAGCGTTGGGGTATTTATTGAAACTATATCTATAAAAGTACATAAAGTTAAAGATACCTATAAATTGCATCTATTGGAAATATAAAATAAACTATTTTTCAGAAAAAAACAACTTTGTGCAATTTTGACATTTTCCTAACAGCTTTGAGAACTAGTAAGATTATCCATTAGTTTCCATTTTGAGATAGTCGCTTTGTAATTGAGAAGATCCTTCAATTTTATTTGAAAAACAGTCTGCCATTTTGAAAAAATAAAATTTTTGCCAAAGTACAACTGATTTTAATTGGGGGGAAATGATTCATCATTTCCAGTAAAACGTGAATTTTTTTTTTAATTTACGAGACATTTGATTTATTTGCCTCTTTAGAAAATCATAATCAAAAATAAAATATAAAATAATATTACGAATGCCTTTGGAATATTCGACGGATTCAAGTTTGAAAGATTCTTGAAACATTATGATTTAAAAAAATTATAATTACTTCAAGAATCATTTTACGAGTAAGCAGTCTGATAAAGGAATACAGTAGAACTCCAAGTATCCGAACTCCAATTATCCGGATCAAATAAAGTGAATTAAAACATTTTCCGGATCCCTTTGAGAAACAAAAAAATAAATAAGCAAAATCCGCATTTTAAAAGTTTCTTATCGGTGAATGATATTGTTTTTAATAGTCATTAAATTACATAACATACTAAAACAATTTTTTTTTGCTACGAAATAACACCTATTTTCGTAAATTATCCAATTATCAAGATATTCCATTATCCGGATGGGATGTGGTCAAAATTGATCCGGATAATTGGAGTTCTGTTGTACTTCGGGAACGTTGCTGGACAAGAAGCAAACAGGGCAGTCGCTCTGAGACTATTCCCTGTCAGTGGCGTTACACAAAAAGTATTTTTGGGGGGTTGAAACAAGAAATTTCCCAACTTAACGATTCGAAATTCCCAACTCAATAGTGTTGAAAATTCCCATCTACAAATTATCGACATTTTTCATCTTTTTTTTTATATATATATATTTCCGGTAATATTAAACAGTTCTCTCACAAGCATTGATTTATTGCACCCATATTCCAATGCAGTGTCCGTTCTGAGGTCTAATTTAAACGTAATCTTACAAGTTCGGCAATTTCTAAACTTCGATAGCTTTCATAAGGCATAAATTTTCCTAACTCGGGGTTTTTAGAAGTTGAAATTCCCAACTTTCAGTTTGTCCAGATTATTGCATTCATTTTAACATTTCTTCTGTTTATAACTTCTTCAATACGCCATGGTAGTACAACAGATAATCCGCTGGACTGCGGTGACTGAAGATCTGGGTTCGATTCCCGGTAAGTCTTGGTTTTAATTGTCGATATTTATTGAAAATGATTTATGAAGGCAGCCTATATGTAGGCCAGCACATGCACTTTTTATTTATTTTTACCTATTGTACTTATTTTTAAGTACATGCCTTTTTCAAAATTTAAACTTAGATATTCGGAGCTATGATAAGTATCGAATGTAGTCAAAAATGAGCACATTTAACTTATTTTTGAATACCTGTTTTTAACAGTGTACATGTTGTTGATAAATTTGAATCATTTTAAAAGAAAACCAAGAATGAAAAAATGAAGCACCTTAGACAACCATTTTTCTTTTTTACTATTGTGGCAGCGAAAAGGTTCACTTGCTTAAACTTGAGTAGGCTGATGTGCTTAAATTCAGGATATTAATATTTACACATTTTGAAAATAACTTTATACAAAAAAAACATCAGAGAATCGTTTGCTTTTATAAGTTGTGCATTTTGATGTAGAAAGAAAAGTAAACATCCCAGACTTCAGATTCAGTTGTCATTCGACAAACCAAATACTCTACCAGAAATTTTATACAATTTGAAAAGCCCTTTAGGAAAGAGGACAACCTTTTTGGAAACGGGTTTAGAAAGCAAATCTTTCGAGAGCATGAACTTTTTTGACTGAGCAAATGAATAAGCAAAAGACATAACGAATTAATTTCACTTAAGAAGCTTATACACCTCAACAAAAAACAAACTCCTGAAACGCGTTCCACTGCATTAAACGATTTTTGGTTATGCAAATTATCAGTTAAAGTAGTTTATAACTTCACGAAGGGACGCTTAAGAGGGTTAAAATTTTTTTTAGCTTTTAAACACAAAAAATGGTAGGTAATGGATTTTAGTTAGGGTTAACGTAAAGGTCAGGCTTTCTAGTCCTTAAAAGAGCCGCAGGTTAGTTGTCACATACATCATTTTGAAGGATCTTTTATAATACTGCGTTTTACATATAGAAAAAAAACCATAGAAAAAATCTTTTACTGAAATCGTTTATGATATCATATGTCAACTCACGGAATTTAAAGTGAAAATTAAATAGTTGCCCTCACCTGGAACTTCCATTGCGGTCTCTTCAATAATCCCTTAAACAGATGTAGAATATTATTTTAAAAATGTATTTATGCATGAAATTTAGCATGACTAATGCTATGCAAGGTATTTTAGCCATTTAAGTATTGTGAATCACATCGGATTTAATACATGAACAAATACCTAATGAATATAATGCGAGTTTGTAAAACATGAATCATATCTTCCCTGTAAACGAAGATTAAATTTTATGGAGCGAACAAGCCAAAACTCTTTAATCCTTTGCACTCCGATGTCGCCTCTCAGGCGCCAACATAACGACTTGTTCTTTTGGTTCCCTGTTCTTTAAAATAAACGAAAATGGATAATAATTTCTCACAATAGGTATAACAAAACCATCCTTAATTATTAGAGAATATATAAAATAAATCATTAGGTACATTAGCTATTTTAACAAAAACCGATCTGATCAGTGCATCTCTGCTCTGTAGTTTCTAAAATGCTACGTATATCGAATGGTGTTCTTTTTTCTTAAATTGCAAAATACATTATTTCTATCGTGTTATGGGTACTGCAATAAAATTCTATGCATAAGAAGTAACTCGTTTTTGCAATATCCTCTTATTCGATTATTATCAATAATAATGTCTTTGTAATACCTATACGACTTTCAGATACCTATAGGATTTAGTATATACTATACGTACTATAGTAGTATGTATAAGAAACGCACTATAATTGTATAGTAGTATTATATTTAGTATGTACTATAGTACAAATACACGTTAAGAAGACTCGATACCTTAAAAGATATTTTCTATAATGTGAGATAAAAATTAATAATTTTGTGATGGTTAAATATAAGTTCTTCAGGAAAGAACATTTAGTAGAAAATATTTGTGAAATGCCTTCAAATTTTTTTAAATATTAAATTTTTGTTAAATTTTTCGAAGATTTAAGATATTTTTCAAAACGCTGCAACTGCATAAATAATGTTTTACGCGTGCTCACCCAGCAAAAAAAGTCAGCATGAAACCTTCATCAAAATTGTCAAATTGAAGGTTTTTTGAAGGTTTTATAAAGGATATTGAAACAAAAACTGCAGTTTTTTTAAGTTTTTAATTTTCCTGCATAAAACCTTTAAAATATCTGCATTTCCCTTCATGATTGAAAATTGGAGGATTTTTGCAGGTTTTTATGAAGGTTTTTTGCAGTTTTTATGAAGGACATTGAAACAAAAACCTTTAATTTTATAGATCTTCAAAAAAACTGCAGTTTTCCTGCATAAAACCTTCAATTTCAAAATTTTAATGAAGGTTTTATGCTGACTTTTTTTGCTGGGCATTGACGTCTAGTGCAAAAATGTGGTAAATGACAGTTTATTCATTGTTCGGGAGATGAAAATTTTGAAGGAATGGAAAACGACAATCGTCAGGGGTTTGAACCAATTAAAATAATCGTTTTTCACCGAACACTGAAGCAAACTACATAGATTACAATTTGAGGATTTATCAATCGAGCTCTTAAGCATTTTGGAAAAATTCACTTCACACATACGTGGCCTAAGGCTTCAATATACAAGACTCTGGTCTCAAGACACATTGCGCCAGAAACCCAATTTTACCCTAACCTACATCCATCGAACCCCTCCAAAAAAAACTCAGTCAACCACTTTCTATCCATTCATCTTACGAAAAAAAAAACTTAATTTTTTTATTCGATCACTTCCTGTCTCAACCCCTTTTTTTGCGTTCACCCCGACCCCCTATTTTAACTCTTTTCTTGGGGCGCCTCAACCCTTGCGTAACCCCTTTCCCTACAATGGGAGCAAGAAAAGAAAATGGCGACTCGGTCTCTTCTTCCCACGAGCAGCCAGTGAAAGAATGGAACACACACACACAAAAAAAGAGTGTTCTTTTTTCGGGGGTGGCCAGCACCGTTGCCATCTGCCAGATTAGAAAAAAGCAGCTGGGATGCCAAGAGTCACCCCTTTCCTCGGGCCTCTCTTCTCTTCTGCTGGAGTTTCTCGAGGCAGATCCGTCTCTTGCAAGAGAAAAAGTCTTCTTCTTGTGGACGAGGTGGTGATGGAGTAGACAAGGGGGGGAAGGGGGTCACGTGTTGAAGAGAACAAAGGGATCGTTGTTTGATTGGAGGGTCGTTTCTGGGTGAGGGCATGCTATTTTTTTCTTCCATTAAGTGTTAAAAAAGACATGGTATGACGAATACAACGAAATATCCGCCTCACTATTTTCAATTATACGGACAATTTTCGATATAAAGACCCATCACAAGACCCGTTCGAGATGCTCGCTATAACGAAATGACTGTAATTGTAAAGGGACATGGTATGCCAAATACAACGAAATATCCGCCTCACTATTTTCAATTACACAGACAATTTACGATATAAAGACCCATCACAAGACCCGTTCGAGATGCTCGCTATAACGAAATGACTCTGTAAAGAGACATGGTATGCCAAATACAATGAAATATCCGTCTCACTATTTTCAATTACACAGACAATTTTCGATGTAACGACCGACCCATCACAAGACCCATTCGAGATGCTCGCTATAACGAAATGACTCTGTAAAGAGACATGGTATGCCAAATACAACGAAATATCCGCCTCACTATTTTCAATTACACAGGCAATTTACGATATAACGACTTAACACAAGACCCATTCGAAATGCTCGCTATAACGAAATGACTCTGTAAAGAGACATGGTATGCCAAATACTACAAAATATCCGCCTCACTATTTTCAATTATACAGACAATCTTCGATATAACGACCCATCACGAGACCCGTTCGAGAGGATCGTTATAACGAAATGACTCTGTAAAGAATTGTTCATAGAAGCTGTAATCAGCTGATTGAGACTTTCTTTGACGATCACAAGGAAAGGTTAGTTGTAAGGAGGTTCAACTATATTCCATGTCTATTATATACGGGGGTCACAAATTTGGTACGTTAGGCACGGACTTCCCGTCTTTAGGTGCATATAATTTATTTAATTACACATAAAATTGTGTAAAAGTTGCCTATATTTTGAAAAAATCTTTACTGTTATTTTTCATCACTTTTCAGCCATTGTTCCAAAAACGTTATAAATTCTTGTTTTTGAAATGTAATTTGTATTTCATTCTTTAAGACTATTTTTAACGAGAGGATCTCCCATCAGTGCTATCGCACCTATAGTGTTGAATTTTCCAAATCGACACTATAGGCACTAAATTTTATTTTATACATCTACATATACAAACTAAATGAATTAAAATATGAAGAAAAAAAAACTACAAAATAATAATACACCATAAAAAAATCAGTAGTTCCGAGTATTACAGAAAGGAGGCGCTGCGACCTCTCTTTGAAAGGGCCCCACCAGGTGACGTGGATTCCTTTACGAAGAGGGGCCCCTTTAGGGCCCACCTGAAAGGAGTTCGATGAATCCTGGAGAAAAGGGGGCCCCCGTCCTAAAAGGGTTTTATTGTGCTGGTACGGGGCGCTGGAAAAGGGTTAATTGGCAGAGTTGTGTGACTTTACCTGAGGGAATGGGGCCCCGAGGGGAGCGACGGCGACCCCTAGTGAATAGCTCCGGAAACAGGCATTGAGAGGATAATGGGTTGTTTAAGAAATTTTTATAGGATGCTTTAACCGATTTTGGTTTATATTGTCAAATAAGGAATAAAGGGCAGTAAAAGTTGTTTAGAATCAAAATTTGTTTTTCTTTTTAATCTGTATTAAGATACATTGAGTGGATTTTAAAAATTGATGTTTATGATAGTGAAACAACCTATTAATGTATATAAAATAGTATAAATTTAATTTCAAGAATGCTAACTGACGTCTACATTTTATAAAGACTCATTGAGAGATCAAAAAATAAAATTAAAATTTGTAACTGAGCGGTTTAGAAAAAAATACCAAAATCTCTGCAGAATAGTATACTTTATATTTACAACGCATTTGTATTATATTTATTTATTTTTATTATTTTAATGGATATAGCTTCCAAAAAACACACCGACGCTTTAGATTTGAAAAATATTTCAACATCGAACGTTTATTATGAATTTTAAGTTTATGTGTATTGCTAAAAAAACTGAGAACTCTAAAGTCGTTCAGCTGAAAGACCAATAAGGCGCAAGTGTTTTATTTAGAACAGCGGTTGGTTAAACTAAGATCGCACTAGAGCTACACAATGAGCTATAGGGAAGGTACTAAGTCAAAGGAAAGACCCGGGAACACTTGTTGAGGACAACTCCTAAGTCAGCATCTCAATCCCCAAACTTCCCCACCACTACAAACGTGAGGAGTTTTGGACCTCGTCAGATTTTTTTGTTCTCTAAGCCTCTTCTTAAATATGAATATTCGGGGGACGACGAGAATCAAACTCGAAACCTTCCTATTTCAATCTCTCACTGCTCTTTCCAGTAGAATTAGATAGAACGCATAATAATCTGATGAGGTTGGCACTCCTCGTCATCCAACCGAAGATCGCCGTATAGAAGAGGTTGGTGAACGTTAAATCTAACGGTATCTAAATATCCTCACGTAGTCGAGTTGTTGAAGTATGGAGAGTGGGGACCTAGCTCAAAAATTGTCCATGTCAACTGACAATGGTTCAAAATTACTGGTTAGTATTCCCGGGTATTTCCTCTAGGGAAAATTCCAAACTGTCTCAAATAGCCCAATACATATAATTTAACTAACTAATTAAGTATTACTGTAGGAATACTTTAAAAAGGGAAAATGCCAATACTCTAAAAGGGGAAAATGTAAAACTAACTTTGAAAAGTCGATTGCAGAAATTTTTATATATAAAAATATTAAAAAGTAAAATTTTTTGATAAATTTAAATAAAAATAAAGGGCAATATCTATAAATATACAATTATTTTTTTCTTAAAGCTTTAAGCTTTTCTCTTAAATAAATCGCTAAAACAATTCTCCTATTGAAGTTTCATTATAAATTTAACATTACTGATATCTAGAAAAAATGCAATTGAAAAATTTTCTTATGCAATCTGAGAAAATTTAAACTATATCTAGAACCCTTATGGATATATACTATAGGGAAAAAATGATTGATGTACAATATGCAAATTACTATTATAAAGTAAAGACTTTATAATGTAAGTAAGTAAAAGGATACATTTCGATTTTATGGAGAATTTAAAATCCTATAAAATGGTAGAATTCCTTCAAAATCATAAAATTTTGTAAAAGTGATTGTTTGCTTGTAGTAGTTTGTTTAGTTTGTAGAAAACTGTTTAATAAAAATTAAACTGTTTATTTTCTCAAACTTGTCATACCTGTAATTCAGCTGATTTTGTCATTAGACTTTGTAAGGATAATAAAGAAGTTTATTATCCTGAAAGTAAGGTCCTTAAACTAATTGGCGCTTAAGCGATGTTTGGAATTATAAAGCTGTATTAACTGATTAAATATTATTCATTCCATAAAAATCAATTGTAAAAAGGTAGCTTGTGAATTGTACCTCAAACATTTAAATAAAAAAGAATATTGAAAATTCTATGAATTTAAAAATTGGATTAATTGCTGAAAAAGCTGCAGATCCCTAGAAGCGATATCACGTCCACGGGGCCTAATAAATTATACTCAATCTATTCTTAAATAAAGGTTTTCCCATAGATGAAAGTACTAAACTATTATTTTATTTCTCCGGAAAAAAATTGTTTTAGAAGTTTGATTAAAGGTAACATAAAAAAATCTGAAGAATATCTTCGATATTTCCATAGACAGGGTGGTCACAAATTGTTGGGCCATAATCATAGCTTGTCTGTTTAATTACACATAATAAACCACTATTGTTAGTATACTTTAACTACTTTGCGTGTTGCTACAAAAGCTAAGCGACCAGAGAGTATGCAACTTGTTTAAAATATAAGCGGAGTAGTTGAGGTAAAAATAATGTTTATTATGCACATGGATGTAAATGTGATACAGCCAAACAATGAATATCGCCCCACAGTTTGTAACCACCTTGTATGATTTTTATATTGATAAATTAATTAACAGTACGTTGTTAGAAACTTTTTATATATATAAACTTTTACTTTCCAATAATATCTTAAGACATTTACGTTCTTTTAAAGGAACGGTTAACCCCGTTCCTGTTCTTTTCCCCAAAATATTTAAGACACAATTATTCTATACGACAATTAAAATATTCTATACGACAAAATTAATAATTTGTTTTGAAGTTAGGCAAAGAGAAAGTTACGAAAGAAGGGCTCAATAACATTCTGCTCTATTTCATTTTGGAGAACAGGAAAACAATTACCTTGTCACTTGGGAGGTGACAACAGAGTTAAAAGGGTTAAAAAACTAAATTATTTTAATATGTAGCAGATGTGTACAAACCTAAACATGAAACATACTCACCTTTTAAAGTTACCCATGTCAATTTTAAATGAGCTCTACATCTTATGACTGGATATATCTTAAAAATCGTCCACAAGGGGCATCAGAATATAAACACAATGTTACACTTTTAATTGGATTGATTTCGACACTATAATTCTTCGACGACAAGTGATATAAATTGGGTCATGTTTAATTGAAAATTAGGGCCGATATTTGTCAAATCTTGAAATACATAAAACAAAGCACGCCCGGGTCATGGATAGTGGCGTCAAACGTAACAGAAAGTGTTAATTAATTTTCGTGTCAAATTCAGTTTTTATCTTTGAGCATGAATGGACTGTAGTAGAGCGAATATGACGCCATAATCGTGAAACCAACATCTCAGACCGAATGGCCTCAGACACGTGACTTCTTTTCAAATTATGAATTAAAAAATACTCGCGATTGGCTGATGCATTAGGAAATGTGTAACAGTGAAAATTTATTAATGGCATGACGTAATTACCCACGTGTCTGAGGCCATACATGTTGGCCTCACTTTGATGTTAGCGAGATTATAACATTATGTTTTCTCTACTATGAAGGATCCAAGCTCGAAGGTTTTTATAGTTTAATTTTTTTCATATTAGCTGGGAGCGGCACTCGTCGCACTTTTCTGTGCGGCGGCACTTGTGGCACACCCCTGAGGGCGTCTCAAATCATATGTCCTTTGAAATAAAGCAAAATACTGCTAAACTGTTATATAAAAAATAAATATGAAAATAAAAAGGGAACTAAGGCTGAAAGCATTAGCCATGCGCATAAATATGTGCGTTTTAATTAGGGGTAATATCCTCGATATAGTCGCTGCTTTTTATGTTTGTTTATGTAATGGAACGATTGGGCTAACGTAACTAATTACAAGTGTAATGAACAGGGATGAGACTGACCAAAAAGCTGAGAACAAAAATATGAATTGAAAGGCGTTTCAAGTAATAAAACATTCAAGAGTTTTACATACATAACAAAAATCCTACATTGGGGAAATAATTATTTAATTCATATATTTAATATTAAACAATCTTGGAAATTACGACATTTCAATATTATATTAATAAAGTAAATTCTTGCTTAACCAACCCATTAGCAAGCAAATTGTAAGTACGTGGAAGCTCACAAGAAAATAGAAAAATGGTTCAGCCTGTGTGTTACTGACATTTCGTAAATATTCAAAAATACAGAAGTATACAAAAAGATATAAGGTAGACTCTTTATAAATACTTTTTATATACTTTTATCGTTTTGCTCTATAAATAGTTGTCAGTCTTCTATGGTTGAACATAGTATAAAATTCGGGTTTCCTGTGAAGACCAAAGTAAACAATTTTTTTTACTTTATGTAGATTTCTTCACTTTAATATTAAAAAATAAAAATAATTTTTTGAAGAAATTGTTTGTTTATTTGTTTTAATTAACGTCGCATTAGAGCTGCACAATGGGCTATTGGCGATGGAATTTTTTTAAGAAAAAAAATATTTTGGAAAAAGCAGAAAAGCGGAATTGCACCAAAAAGCGAAAGACTCTGATCCCTGAATATATGAAAACAAAGCTCTTGATTTTTTTTTTTTTAAATATTTTTAGGCTAATAGTTTTGTGTAATCAAGGATCCTCAGAACATAAGTATTGAAATTATTCGAAAGTATTATAATAAATAAACATGACTACTTTTTCAGTTTCTTAAAACATCTTCCTGTACATAAAAACTAATTATTTTATGGTTGTATGTGATAATAGAAACAAATACAAGTCAGAGGAAGAAAAAATTATGTTTCTAGGACAATTTTTTTGCTTAAAAAAAAATCAAATATGGCGTCGTCATTTCCAGATAGATGGCAAAAATTGATCAAGGAGGATTTTTTGGGAATTTCGTATTTTCATTTGGAAGCACTTCCTCTAAATACCCACCAATTTTCTAAAATTAATTCATTTTATCGGGGCTTGCGTTGAAATTTGAAAAACCCGTCTAGGGCTTTGAAACACCTGTCGGTGTTTCGACACAGACACGCCCGATTAGTTTTTATGAAAATTTGAGTCTATATATTCTACTTGCCCCTTGTTTAAATTGACACTAGTTATGCATTGTAAAAGAAACAACCGAATAGCATATTTGTGCTCAAGTCAAAAGGACGTTCACATTTACAACCCCGATTTTCCCAAGAGTTCCTCGAAGGAATCATTTCGGACCACCACATTTCCCATCACAAGAAAGCGCTCCATCTTCTTCTAAAAGAGACCCCCCGCCATCAAACGTTCCTTCCCATTTGTGATGGAAGAAATGCACCCCCACCCCTATTACCATAACCCCCCCCCCCCGGGCTTCTTCTACTTCTTAATCCCCCCCTCTAAAAGACAACAATAAAATAAAAAATTCTCCCAACGATTCGATCGCATTTTCTTCCTCCTTCCATCCCTTATGCTCTCTCTCCCTCATTTTGGATGGGGAGTCCTCTCGGTCTTCCCGTTGCCATGGGGATGGATGATTTGATGGGCAGTGATCCCACGTTTGGCAAACAATCGCTTATTTGGCGATTTACAGAATTGGTAGTATTTTTTTTAAGGGGATTTTATTTACTACTTTTTAATACTTTGCGCTACACTAAAATAAAAATTATTTCTGTAATATTAAATAAATAAAATTTAATTAAATGATCTTCTATTTGTCTTTTTTTTTAGTTTAGAAATTTGATACGCTTTGCTATTTTAAAAAATATGTCAATATTTATCGTCAAATATTGGAATTTTTTTGTATTTATGTTCGATACATATTTTTTCTTTAAATATATATTTAATTTATTATAATATGGAACGTACATTAAAAAAAATATGACGATTACATTTCCTTCACGTTGGCAATTTTAAAAGTTTTATAAGAAACTTTTTTTTAAACAAAATCATACTTCTTACTTCATTTGCAATAAAAAATCGAAATTCAACTGAATTTTCCTAAATTTTAAACCCATAAATAAAACAATCTTAAAACTTGGGGATCTCTTCTCCAGTTTGGCGACAACAAATTCTCTCATCTGACAAACCTATTAATGAGCACAAGAGATGCATTCGGAAGGGTGAACGGGATGATAAAGGAAGAGGTGGGGGGGGGGGGGAGGAGAGAGAGAGATAAAAAGGGATGGTTGCGAGTGTGTGTGCGCGCCCCCATAATTTATGCCATCGTACTACGGATCGTCTGAAAAAATGCGCCAGTTTACCTAACCCCCCACCCCCTTGGCTGTGCTTTTAAGGATTGTGCGGACCCCTTTTGGTAATTGTCTCTACGCATGCCAACGGTGGGTTAGCATGCAGTCGATTCGTTCTCAGGGAGAGAGGAGTGCTCGTCAGAAGGGTTGAGAGGTTTGGTCGGGAAATGTAGATTTCTTTGATGGGATTCGCTCTATATGTAGTGCTTCACCCAGGTTTTATTCCCTTGACCTTTATAAAGTATATCCTTATATAAAATATAACCTTATGCAAATGACAACCTCATGTAAATGACAACATTATATAAATTATAACATATAAAAATATGATCTTATATAAAATATCTCATATAAAATACCTCATGTAAAATATAACCTTACATAAAATATAACCTTATATAAAATACAACCTTATATAAAATATAACCTTATGTAAATTATAACCTTATGTAAATTATAACCGTACATAAAACATAACCTTATATAAAATTTATTTTAAATTTAACCTTAAATGAAATATAACCTTATATAAAATATAACTTTATATAAAATATAACCTTATATAAAATATAACATTATATAAAATATAACCTTATATAAAATACAACCTTATATAAAATATAACCTTATGTAAATTATAACCTTATGTAAATTATAACCGTACATAAAACATAACCTTAAATGAAATATAACCTTACATAAAAAATTACTTTATATAAAATACAACCTTATATAAAATAGTACTTTATATAAAATATAACCTTACATAAAATATAGGTTAATATTCTATATAGCCTTAAAACCATCTCTATCCCAAAGAAGTTTTTTTTTTTTCAAAATAGGGAGCGTTCATTTATTACGTCACGCAATTTTTCGTCTTTTTTCCCCTCCTTACCCGCATGTCACGAAAGCATCAGACCTCCATCCTCCTCCCAGACACGTAACGTACTAGTTTTATGCACACATTTTATCTACAACGCACACTGCATATTATATTAAATAAGATAGTGTTATATTTAAATATAATAATTAGTAAAACAATATTAATATTGAAAAGTATATTTCCTTATTTAGCCGAGTTGTTGCTTAAATGAAACGTCCAGTTTTAACACCAGAAAGATGCACATTTTCGCAAAAAAAATATATTTTTAAAAAAATATTTTTTATAAGTTCTTAACGCACTACATTGTATTGCAAAGCGGCATTGACCAACAGTGTCTCTGAATCCAATCTAAAAATGTATTCAAAGTCAAGGGTTTACATCCATCAAAAGTACATGGTTATCAATCGTTTTCGATGTCTCCTGTTAAGTTTAGGAAAATGGATCTGTCTGGTTTTGAAACTTGACGGCTCAAATTATAGTTGAGGAGCGTGCATACAAAAACAAACGTGTCATAAATTCGCAAATCGAGGAAAACCGCAAAAACGTGTGGTAGGTGAATGCATTTCTATGAAACTCTCTGGATTTTCTAGTATTAAAATCAAAGGGAGTTTTTGGAAAAAATTTATATTTTTTTGCAAAATCGGATAGATATAATTTTTTATATAAAAGTGAACCCTTATCTAATTTTTAAAAATAATTTTTGCCATATTTGGTTTGTAGTAAGGGAATCTACACTTAATATATATCGATGTAGAGTTGTATATCTATAGATCCATAGATGGATAGATCATATGTTTTTCTCCCATTAAACAATCTACCTTTACGTTTCATAATATGAAAGTTGCATGAACTGAGTAAATATTTATCGACTTTTATCCTTCTAAGTTGCCACCTTCCATCCCACCCCCCCCTTTGTGAGTTCGCCGGAAAGACCCAGAACTCAGTACAGGTGATTCTGTGTCAAACCTTAACGTTTCAAACATATTTTCAGCATTTTCTAAAAATATCCCTCCTCCCTACCACGTCCCTCAGGACAGATCCAAATCCCCTATAGGTGCATATAGACGTAATATATGACGGCCCCTAACTTCTAAGTTGAAATTAAATCATAAATACGAATTTATTTACTTTTAATGAATTTTTATTTTGAGTATTTTTGCAGTTTCCGACTGTTTAAGGGATAAAATCCGAAACTACTGTTTTGTAACACCCTTATGTGCTACTTTCTTTTTAACCGACTTTGGCGCCAACTGGTTTTAAAGGAGGGAGATAACCAATTTGATCTGTATGTGGTTTTTTTTTAATGTGTGTTCGCTTGTAACTTCTGTTGTAATATAAATATTTGTATAATTTTCGTTGTTTTTGTATGGGGAATGTCTCTCTTGGAGATCTCTCGGAATAAAGGTTCGGTTATCTGGTAATTAACCAACCTCATTTAAAAAAAAAAAATTGGATAAATTATTTTTATTAGAAAAAGCATAATTAAACTAGGAAGAAAAAAAACACGTGTGCATTTTTTCCCATTTAAGTCGTTTTTTCTTTTTATAAAAAAAGATTTCATTTTTCTTTTTTTTAATTTATTAAATGACATATTTACAACATCGGCCAGTGATGATCTTAACCAATAACGGATCCTTTCTTTCAACCAATACTCCGATGGACACCACCACAATTTGGACACAATCCAAGTTCCTCGGCGACCTTGGCCAGCAATGACCTTGAAAGGAATGAAAATGGGGGGGGGGGGGGGGAGTACATACACACACAAGCGAGAAGGGGGGTGAGTAGCAGGGGGAGGGGGGGGGGCAGTGTTCTAATTGCCGAGTAATTAAGGCACCCAGTGATGATGACTCTCGGATAATTAGCGAACAATGAATGGTCGGTCGTCTGCGGTTATCTTTAGCGCCTCAGTAGGAACGTCTGCGGGGGTGGTTGTTGGGGAAGGGGGGTGGGGAGGGGGAGAGAAGTCGTTAAAATTCCTTTTCCGGGGAGAATTTACTGGGAAGCAGGACATGAAATAAGGGAATGTTAGACGCAGGTGACAGCGATGAGCGTTTACCCATTATCGTCTTGGTTGTAGAAACGAAATACGTTGAATTTTTAGTATCGGAATTAAAGCATTGGGCGCAGTCTGTGTGAATGATGGAGCCCCGGCAGTTTAGTGCAGATCCTAACGTGGCCTTCTAAACAATGAAAATTGAAAGCAGGCCTGATGGTGCCAGTTTTGATTTTCCAGTACACAATACTAGTCCCAGGAGCGGATCCAGGATTTATTCTTGGGAGAGGACAATTATTGGTAATTATCTTTGTTAATATTTGAAGGTTATTACTAATAAAAACAAACATTAGATTTTATAATGAAAGAATATTCACCATTATTAGTGAATATCTTTTAAATTACTTATATTTTAGTCATATAATTGTGAAAATAGTACAAATGGAAAGATTTTTTTTAAAGCCCCTCTTAAATAATATATTATTCTATTTTTCAAAGATATTTACACAAGCGAGCTAATTGGAATAACAAACTACAGGAGAGTGGAAAAGTTTTTTTTTCTTATCACTTACAGGATATGTCTGTGTAGAGAGGTTTGTTGCACGTATAATCTGCTGAAATAATTTGTTCTCGTGTTAGTTTTAGTGTGGGAGTTTGTACAATAAGATGTTAGCTTAAATATTGTTCATATCAGTTATTCGTAGCTTTAAAGCAGAAAGCAGTATTTTCAAAAGTTTTTCAAAATGCAAGTTCGCTATAATAGAAATTGTGTATTAAATCATTTGATTTTTTTTAATTACTTTCAAAACGAAAAAAAAATAATCAATTTTAGGTGCTGTAAATTAGAACATCTGGAAGGAGGCAATTGACCCTAATGCCATATAGCTACATCCGTCACTGACTAGGACATAGAAAAATTGTTACAACACGAGAAAAAGTTTAGTTGACTGGATAACGTCACACTAGAGCTACATAATGGGTTACGGAAAAAATACCTTCAGATTTTGAACAAAAAGATCAGATCCCAAGGACAGCAACCGAGAGAGAGACTAAGGCCCATTCTATACGGACGTAATAAACGCGTGCGAGCTTTTGCAGATGGCTCTGAGATTGAAGTCTACGAAAACAAAAAAGATTTTCAGGAACTTTTGTATTACCCTACATCATACAAGTTTTTATTTGCAAATATCCTAGACCGAATATATTTGATTTACAGTCAGCATAATTTTTGGACTATATTGACATTTTCACATCGCGATGCATTGCCATTCAAACACATATTTCCAGATATATCGATACGTTTTCTATACAATTGAAAATATGTGTAATTTAAGTAATTTTTTTTAGCAAATTGCAATTACGTTAAAGCAGGAAAAATTTACACAATCAATCCAACCGAAGCCACTTCGAAAATCCCGAGTGCGACTTTTCAGAATATCTGGAGTTGATGCCGGCAGAAACATCGAAAAGAACAAATGGACCAGTCTTTATAGATATATCGTCGACACAAAAATTACGAAATCGGTATCGAGATACCAGTATTTATCGATACATTGACTATTTCTACCTTGAACTACCAAATTTTGGTCTTCGGCTTTGGCTGCAGTCCGAAAAACACACGAACAAAAGGTACAAACATCGCAGAGCAAAGCACTCCGGAGGATTACAAACGCACCTAGGTATGTCAAAAACAAAATACTTCACAATGATCTTAAAATAGAATCTATAGACTCAGCAATTTTTGCCACATCACACAACTACAAAAGGGCAATAAAAGCATCAAACTTTCAAAATGTAAAAGACATTAATCACGCCCACGTAGATGATCAAAAACAGCTTTAGCTTGTGGCTAGGTCATAGTTGTGTTCTCTATAATTGTGTAGAAGATAAAAAATAAAAACCAAATAAAAAATATATAAAACCTTGAAAAATCATTAAAATGTTTGTAGTCCATTAGCAATATTTATTTCATAAAATGTATGTACTAATTATGCTATTCCCTTTCATGGTATCTTAATGAGAACTTATTACTCATCCCAGTACCCCAGCTTTCATTTAATAAGTAATTCAATAGTTAAAATTTAAACTCACTAAAGTTCTTATTTACTAGGCTCCTTTCAATGAAAGCTTAAGAACCAAAGGGTCGTCATACCCAGTGTCCTTACACAAAAAATATTGGGGGGGGGGGGGGGGGGGGGGGGGTTGAAACAAGAAATTTCTCAACTAAACGATTCGAAATACCCAACTCAACAGTGCTGAGAAATCCCAGTTCCAACTTATCGACATTTTTCATATTTTTTTATATATATTTTAGGTAATTTTAAACTTTCTCCCAAAAGCATTGATTTATATCACCCATACTCCAATGCAGTGTCCGTTCTGAGGTTTAATTTAAATGTAATCTTACAAGATTTTTAATCTTCCCTAGCTTTAATTTGTTAATAATATTAATTTCTTTTAGGCATAAATCTTTCCAACTCGGGGTTGCGATGGGGCTGGTCATACCATAAAGTTAATTTCGATTTCCGACCAAGTTTAAAGATAAATCGCTTTGGTGCTAGATCCACACTAGATTCTATTATACTACAATAACTTCAAATATATCTTTTTGATGTTATCAATTGTTTGAGCGTTTTTATCACCACCTGCAACAACCACCCTCGGCACACACACAAAGCATATATTTTCATTCGAGGCCACGTCATCCCAAATGGCTTCCCATCCATCTTCCCAGACGCATCCACCTACACTCCATCCTCTTATTCAGAAGAAAAAAAACAGAAACCCTCTCTGGGTTTAATTTCTTCTTCAAAAGGGGGATGGGCACGCGCCACCCACGCCAAAACAATCCTTTGAGCACCAGCACCTGACCCACGTGGCGCTCAAAAGCACTCTTGGGACTGGCAGAGAAAGAAGTAATTGATGGCACATCTTTCACACTCGTACACACCACAAGAAAAGATGTTTAGTTGGCGCACACCTTCGCCTGTGGTTCGAAAGGTCGCCAAATCCCGAATCCATGGCTTCTACACCCTGGTGGGTGTCTTTCCTTTGTTTGGTTTGGGAGGGCAATATGGCGGATGAGATTGGATGAGTCGATTAGTATGGTAAATATGTGAGTTCTTCTTTTGATAACGGGCACTTCAATGCGTTGAATGGGCAATTGAATGGTTTTGTTTGGTAAAAAGTTCATTTATTATTTTTCGCCTTCGCTACTCGAGTCACGGTCTTCTTTAATACCTCCCTCTCTCTCATGTCACCCCTTACTCATTTCTATTGAGCTTTAAATCGGAACCATAAAGAAATGTTTTCGTTTTTAAATGCACGTCGTAATGATTGACATCGTTTTTGGATATAAATGCTAGGAGTATGCGATGTCTTAATCTCAACTAAATGCCGGTGTATGTGACGTTTTAATCCTAGATAGCAGTGACGAGTGTGAAGACTTGAAACTCTGTAGACTGTGGGTGGATATATCTAAAATCATTCACAAAGTTTTCAAAAAAAAAAGGAAAAGCATGGATGTTATGTCAAAATGCCTACGTGCAAATTGAAATTAAATTATTGGTGCGTTATGCAAATACTTCCCCTCATGTCTCACTCAGTTAACACTGGATTTGTAACGCCCATCACAATGACTTGCACTGGAATAACATTGACAGCCGAAAAATGTCAATCTCGTTCAGGTTCTTATTGTGTTTTTATACTGTGGGCATGAGACGAGGAGGACAGTTCGTGAAGTGGATTATCACGATTTAAGGAAGGAGACAGATAATAGACGCCTACGAAAGTATAGTTAAACGTGGTTGGTTAAAATGGTTATTCTAATGTGATGTAAGTTTTCGGAAAAATAGACATTCCTTTCGTTATAAATATCAAAGTATAACGAAATTTATCAAAATATGAGAGAGCCAAAAGTTGGCGATAAGGACAGTTTTACAAATAATCCGATATGAACCTGTGGCATTATCCATCAATGTCCATGTAGTTCCTCTTTATGATGTTTCCAATAGTTTCGCAGAACTATACGCAAGTGATCAATATAAACGAAAGGAGATTAAGGTGAGAATTTTCGCAAATACGCTGGGAGGTATTAATTTATTGAAGGAAGTTTACACTAATTACTCTTGGGTTTGTAGACTAACATAGAAAATCCTTTGGATTTGAGTTGACTACCAGGGCAGCTTGAAGAAATTATAAACAGAAGAAATGCTAAAACGGTGTGTCAAAAAATTCAGTTGTAATAATTCAGTTTCCATTGAATCAATTAACATCGAATAATGTAGAAAACCAGCTTCTGGACAACTATTTTAAGTTTGCAGGAAGCTTTGTTAACATGGCTTAAACTGAAGCTAAGATTAGCATTTTTGCGAAAATACGGTTATTTAAATTTAGTACCTCATCGCTCATTTGCGGTGTAATTGTACTCAACGAAAATCGAGTAGATTCAGGTACTCATTTTTAAGTACCTTTTTTTACAGTGTAGTGTCCTCTACTTGTTCCTGATTGAAATCCTCAGTCGAAAGCAAAATCTTGCAATGCATAGTCGCGCCAGCGCGCATGGCAATTTTTTGTAATCAATATTATATGTCTCTCTGTAACTTAGAAGTCATTAAAATTATGTTACACCTAAACGAAAAAATTATTAATTCCTTGTTCAAATACTCTAGGAATTCCTAAATGACAACTATCATACTAACGATTGTTTTTAACTGCTCTACCTGTACTGTTACACATTTAATAACTAACGCTATTTTTAAGCTAATCAAACGCCTTTTTCTAGTGTTAAACACTGGGTATGTGACCACCAACTTTGATTCACAAAAGTTAAGAAGTATCTGTTCAAGAACAAAATTCTAAAGTTGTAGGTCACTTTTACATCATAACTCCAGAATGATTTTGTTCTGGAACAGTAACGTTTTTATATCAAAGTTTACTAGATAATAATATCTTATATAACATTGTTTTGCTCGAATTGCAAAAAAAATGAAGACTTCACGACTGAAAGATATTACACAAATCTCATACTTTTTATCCATAATTTTTCGAAATTAAGATATTGATATATTGTTCTATATTGAAAAACACTAGTTTTTGTGCCCTTAAAACTATTAAAATGGACTTCACCGAAGAATTATATTCCCAAATCTAGCCATCCACGCTAGCTGAATTAAATAAACTGTCTTAGCTATCATGAACAAAGACAAAATCTGAAATAAGAAAAATGGTTGATACCTAATATGGCTGGCTAGAGTAACAAAAGTAGTTAATGATTGTTCATCATTTTTTGTTTTAAAAATATTGCACTATATAACTCTTAAATAATTGTTCACATAATTCAATATAACAACGTAATTAAAATTTATTGGAATAAGCGAACTTAAATCTGCTTATAAACAATTTTGTACACATACTTATTGAACATTCATAATTTTACCCGAGAAAAAATAAATAGAACAGGACAGTTGCTTCTAAAGCAGACAATCAAACTCCGCACCGTTGCCAAAACAAAAGACGAAGAATATAAATAATCCTCAAAGTATAAATATTAAAGATGGTTTCATGCATAGTAAAAAAATTCAATTTATGACAACAACCCTGCTCTGAATATTAATTCTATTCTCTTTATTTTAAGCTCAGTTGACTTTCGGAATTCGAAACGCAAACGACATTAATCATCGGATTTTCATCCACGATGAAAACGTTCCAACTCACGATTAAAAAGGATGCCTCGTGGAGAAACAGGGGGAGTACACCTCAACCCGATTGAAAAATGGCTTCCCGAGCACCTCCAATGAATAAAATGCTTATTATTGGAGTTGCTTTGCCAATTTCGTTCTTACAAATTCTCAACTGAAAAATCGTCTGCGGAGTTCCGGAGTTCAGCCAGCGTGTTCCATCAATTCGTTTTCGGAGTGGTTCGAAGACAAGCTGTGTTACTTTATAGAGGAAGATTTGTCAAATAGAATTTTATCACGTTTCAATCGCTTTAGAATTAGCTTTTTTAAAAGGTAAAAGTGTTGAGATTATTATTGTTATTACTTACTGGAGGTTATTTGTTATGGGGCACTATATATCACGATCTGGTTTCGAATTAGTTTTCTGGAAGGTTATGAAATGGTTATTTATCGTGCAAGGGCGAACACCTCAATTCGAACCGCCTTATTTTCTGATGGACGAAGCACGATGTAATAATTAAGATATCCAACACACGTGTTTTTTCCCCCATTTTAGTTGTATTTTCGTTTTAAATCTGATTTCTTATTACTTCTCACTTTGCCGTCTTTCCGTAAAATGAGCAACAATCATCCAAAATAAATATGTTTTGCCCAAAATTCCGAAAAATTAAATTATATCACTAAATTCACTTCCGAATCTTTCAAAAATTGGAATCTGTATACGAGTCAATACATTTAGGAAGAGTTATTTGCGATTGCCCAAAATCCCCTTTATGTGCCAAAACACGTTTTGAATGTTTGTTCCCCTGCAACTCCTGGAGATCAATTTCGGCATAGGAAGCTAAAACGAGTTGAAAGAGAAGTTTAATACGAACAAACGATACCAAGAAGTCTAAAACAATGGCAAGTGCGGAAAGATCTAGACCAAGACGGGGTAGACCCGCGTGCAACGTATTCATGAACCAAGGTACAGTGAGAACTGTACCTACATGTTTTTGCTCCAGAATAGATCCTGTACCATCAAAAATAGCTCATTGTGTAGTTCTAGAGCGACGTTAATTCAACGAACCACCTAAATTCTAATATTTATTATTACCTTCCTTTGAAATAAATTCATCCCACTGGTATATTCAGCGGAGAAGGGACAGCATTCCCTACAAACCACTGAGGTGAAATAACAATTAACACTGGTGCAAGCGCTCCCATTGAGCTTCAATGTACTTTACGGTACCGCGCGGATGGATACGATTCGGAAGAAAGGTTGAGAAAACATTCTACCTTCGCTTTGCGGGAGTTTTACGTGACGTCACAGAAGGATTTAAAACTGATTTCTTCGGTTCCTTTTGATTTCTTTTTCTTGTTAGTAAGAAAGTAAGTATGTCAAAACATTTAATGTATTATTGAAAGCCATAAATACGGTTTTAAATCAAATCAAACCTAAGCGGAAGGATAATTTTTTCATCTCAAAAAGGTGTAAAGTGGTCGCGCATGCTCAGTCCTCGCTCCACTGCTACAAACGCGTGTAACTATCCTAGTATGAAAAATGACGGCAACACTTCATTTGTATAAAAAACCATTTATATGTGAAGTCTGCGAAGAAAGTTTAAAGCTATATAATTATGCACGGGACTATAATCTCTTATTCCGAAATAAAAGACCTCTCTTGGCGAGAAAATAAAAAAGAAGACAAAAAATCGCATTGTTTTTGAGTTTCCACGCCATCGACCAAGCGCCAAATTATAACCTTCGTAATCTTCACACGCAAACCTAATGTCAACCGTGATTTTCCAACTCGGACCTCTTAGCAGGAGTGATGGATGACTTAATAAACACTTCGCGAAAAGGTTGGCGAGATTTACCTCTTAAGTGAGAGGGAACTTTTTTAAAGTACATGGTTATGATAGGCTGTGTTTTACTATGTGCATGGAAATGTAGCGAGGGATATTTAAAAATCGCATATATTGATGTGCTTATATGAATATATTTATTGTTTCGTTTGTTGTCCCGGTTTTCATGATAAAACTTCGAAAACATGCTACTAATTCCGCGCCAAATGGAACAGTTAACATTTTATTCGCCAAACTATAATTATAATACAGGATGTATGAGAATTGAGCCTTCTAAAGTTTCCAAACCAGATAGAACCATTTTCATACATTTTGCAGGAGGCAATAAAAATGATTGACAGCCACGTATTTTTGGATCTAAATGCATGACTTTGAATGCAATTTTAAACTGAATTCGGATACTTTTGGTCAATACCATAGAGTAATGATATAAATAGAGGAATAAAAATGCTGATTTCCGTGTGTCCATCATTGAAACCACGTGATATGTGGAAATGCCAATTAATTCATGCGCCAATATTACTTGCCAGGCCTTGGCGACTTTAAGAACTAAGCGAGATCGAAGTATTGTAATATGGTTTTGTGTTTAATTCTGTATTTAAATATCGTTTTTTTTTAACGAGTGGCACAATTTAAGGGAGTTTAACAGATATATTAAGAAGATTTGTCTTACTTTGTAGTTTTAAAATAGTTGCATTACGTTTTTATGTAAAGAATTTACCATAAGCGAAGTTCTTTCAATTGTTATTTTGTATACTTCAATAAGAAAATATGAACAATAAAACCTGAGAAATATATAAAGAGTTTCGCTTCTTCGAGTATTGAACACAAATAAAATATTTTCGTTTCGTTAATGAAGGGGAAATATTTAGCGCATATGGTTTGAAAATAAGTAAGTACGTACATATATGTTAAGGAGTTGAATACGGACAGAACTCCTCATCACCAAAAAAGAAGAAACTTCGCCAAATTTGAAACTCCTGCAGATGTCTATACGCCAAATGTGGCAACGCTATAACCACGTGATGTGGGGTTTTCCTTTCAATGTTGACACCGCGGCCTTACGAGAGTCTGGTATTGAAGGCGCTCTCTATTTCATATTACAACTCTATGGTCAATACCGTATTGTATGCTGATGGAGTACATAGAAAACTTATAAGAAACATAAATAATAAAAAAAAATTGCGCAAATGTGGATCTACCTGGGTTTGAAACCAGATGGCTCAATTATCTTTACAACCAGACGGATATTTTCAATGAAGTGGTAAAGATAATTCTGATACACCCTGTAGTATATTTTCAAATGGATATATATTCCAAATAATTATAATATAAATATCTGTATTAATCTTTAAGCCTTTTGAAAATAAAATATTTATATACACTGCATACTTATATTTTAAATTGTATGAGGTAAGCCTGCACATAACAAAATTATCACCACAAAAAACATGTTACATTTAAAAAACAATATGTTACACACTAAAAAAACGTTACATGTTAAAAATATGTTACACGTTAAAAATATGTTACACGTTAAAAAATATGTTACACGTTAAAAAACGTGCTACACGTTAAAAAAAGTTATATGTTAAAAATATTAGTTAAAAGAACATGTTAAATGTTTAAAAAAAATAACGTTACACGTTAAAAATGAACATATGTTAAAAATAAGACAAGATATAACGACACCCAAAACACTGTTGCCAAGCCTTCCTTGTGGTAACCTGTTCTAGCAACATACCGCATATTCGGATTAGTAAACTATTGTAACCAGGCACGTAGGTATAGATTTTCCATGGGAGGGGTTCAGTGACTGAGCAACGAATTTCTTTAGGTAACTTCATAGCCTTTAACCAGAGGGGGGTAAGGAGAATCCTCCTCCAAAATCAACAACCCCTCTCCTCACCCCCCATTAAAAAAAATAGTAATTTTTATTTAAGTAAACAGGAATACATTGGCAGATAAATATCGAACCAGCAGCATAATTTATTTTTCATTAAATCGATACTAATATCAATAATTATCTATTTTTAAAATTAGTAAATATCATTCCCTAATTAGGAAATAAATTAGAAAACAAATTTAAATTTTGAGAACTCTTGTTTAGAATAACATATGGTTATGGAACATCTTGTTTATACGGCCTCGTTTGACGATCTCTTTCCTTTGTAGCCAAAATCCAAATACTAGATAATGAAACACGATGACGACATGGTTTGAGAAGAAAATGATCTCAAAACATGTTTTTGAAGCTTTTTAAAAACTATTTTCCGGGATAGGACCCCGGAAAATACCAGGTTTTTCCTCATGCAACTCAACAAGAAATTATTATACGAAATTTTTTCTAGTTTTTTAAAGTATTATTATGATTTTTACAGTAATTCGATTTTTTTTTTCTCCTTCTTGACTTTCAATGGGAGGGGTTTGAACCCCCTGAACCCACCCCCTTACCTACGTGCCTGATTGTAACCCTAATTTCTTATGCAAATAAGTTATCTTTGGTAAATAAGTTATTGGTGAAATTTAGAACGAGATCTTAGAGAAAACCCTCTGGTTCAGAGCTCGTCACGAGCCCCAGTTGCTCAGTTGGTAAAGCGTTCAGCTACTAATCAGAGGATTGGTGGTTCGAATCCGGGCAATGGACTTGACATAGAAAAGCAAAAAAGTAGTGATCTTGCGATCGGAGGGTTGCCAGCTTCGCTACAAAAATACTAGAAAGTCGTCCAGAATATCCAACAAATTATACTGGCGTGTATACGGGACTGGTGCACGATACATCTGATCGTGGTCCAAAGTCCCGACGTCTATTGAAGGCGTTGGGTGCCAGTTCAGGTGTTTCCTCGTCATCTGACCATGGTTCTAAAATAACGAGGTGCATGTATGAATGTGTGTGTGAATGTGTATGTGTTCCCGGGTCTTTCCTTCGAGATTGACCCCGAACCGTCGCCAATAGCCCACTGTGCAGCTCTAGTGCGACGTTAATTAACAAAACAAAACCAAACCAATCCGAGCTCGTCACATCAAGGCCACCACCGGTCCCCTTTCTTAAGAACTGTGGAAACTACCTTTCTAAATTTACGAAGGGGTTCACAAAAAACAAGTCTACCGGTACTGATGGATCTGCCCATCCAGAAAAGCCAGACAACAGACCCTCCCGAGGAGGTGGTATTCCCAAAGTCACTGCTCTTTGCGAAAGACTTCGAAATTCCGCACCACAAGAAAACACCATTAGCCAGTCTGCACACGCTCCGATCGCGAATTCCAGTTTTGGACAATGCCGCAGAGCAGATTAATGGTCCCTAATGATTATTCGACGTTTCGGGGCACATCTGAATGTGGTCTCTGTCTCATTGTAGATTGGCCCATCCGAAGGATTTCCCAGGGGACAGGGTGTGGGGTCGGGAAAAAACGTGACAGAAATGGCGACAGTTGTTGCAGACGGGGAAAACACATATAGGACCGCGGATGAATGTCAACGTGGTAAATTATGATTTTACTGGGATTAGATTGGCATTTTGTTGGGTATAAAACGTTTATATTGTTGCATTTGTTCCATTAAGATGATAAAGGTAGGGATCGAGTTAACGCGTTTTGCTTCTGTGGCGGTTGCGGTTTTTCCTCCGAGACGTGGTCCGAGCCCCAGTTGCTCAGTTGGTAGGGCGTTCAGCTACTAATCAGAGGATTGGTGGTTCGAATCCGTGCAATGGACTTGACATAGAAAAGTAAAAAAGTAGTGATCTTGCTATCGGAAAGTTGCCAGCTTCGCTACAAAAATACTAGAAAGTCGTCCAGAATATCCAACAAATTATAATGCGTGTATACGGGACTGGTGCACGATAAATCTGATCGGTGTCCAAAGTCCCGACGTCTATTGAAGGCGTTGGGTGCCAGATCAGGTGTTTCCTCGTCATCTGACCATGGTTCTAAAAAAACGAGGTGCATGTATGAATATGTGTGTGAATGTGTATGTGTTCCCGGGTCTTTCCTTCGAGAATGACCCCGAACCGTCGCCAATAGCCCACTGTGCAGCTCTAGTGCGACGTTATTAACAAAACCAAAACCAAACCGAGACGTGGTCCCCAGTTGCCCCCAGCATCATCCGTTTTTCAGATGCCTTGTTAATGGAAAAACACCTGCCTCCAGTGGCCTAGTGGATAAAGGCATTCAGTTGGTAATCAGAGGATGGCTGGTACAAATCTGTGCGATGGACTTGCAAAGAAAAGTAAAAAAGTAGTGATCTTGCGATCGGTGGGTTGCCAGCTTCACTACAAAAATACTAGATAGTCTCCCAGAACATCCAACAAATTATACTGGCGTGTACACGAGACTGGTCCACGAAAAAACGGATCGGGGTCCAATGTCCTGACGCCTATTGAGGCTGTGTTGGGTGCCAGCCCAGGTGTTGTCCTCGTCATCTGACCATGGTTCAAAAATACGAGGCATCGGGTCTTTCCTTCGAGATAGGCCCCGAACGGTTGCCAATAGCCCACACTGCAGTTTTAGTGCGACGTTGATTATCCAAACCCAATAAGCTACTATATAAAAAGTACTGTTAATTTTCTATATAATACCCGCAAACCTTCGAAGGATAGCGGCATGATTATCTGTTCGAATATCGCCAAAATTCCCAGCAGTTTAAAAAAAAAACTACATTTTTAAACTCCTAAACATACTTTACGTCGAAACAAATTTCGAATCTAAAGCAGTGGAAGAACTTTTAAAACGAATCTCTACAGAAGCAATTGAAAAAACTATTTAAAATATAAGGAATGCAAGGGAAATATAAATTTTAAACTCTCGAATATCACGTTCAAAATGCGCAATATTATAAACGAATACATCTAACAGTGCAGAAACACACACACAATACTTTCTTTACGCAAATAGACACCACGAACGCATGCGATTACAAGAAGGGTTTGAACACCCAACACCCGTTTCCGGCAAGAGTCTCCCAAGACCACAAAATCCGTTTCCTTTTTGTCGAAAAAACTCCCAACTCCAGGGTTCAGAAGGGGTTACGGCCCTAAACAAAGAGGAGGGTTCGGGGCTCGAGCGCATCTGGGATGGTTCTGACGTCATCTGGCTGCAGAGAGAGAGTATACAACCCTTCCATATGGCGACGGGACGGTTTTTTTAGCGCTCGTTTTTATTATTATTTCAAAAAAGTTTATTGTTGGTCGATCGTCACCCTTTAGGTTCGTTGCCCCTTTCGGAACGGGGTTAAAAAAGGGGTAGAGGGGGTTCTTTGACCCTTTTTTTTTTATTTCTCCGGGTAAGAAGTAGGGCGAAGTTTTAAAGTTTTTATTAGTAGTTTAAAATTTTCAAGTCGTTAGACTTTTAAGACTGCATTAGGGCAATGGGCGGCAAACTCAGTAATCAACAGAGCCAAATATCAACAGTACAACGATTGAAATTTCTTTTGAGAGCAAAATTTTTTAAACTTAAACTACATAAGTACATTGTTATTAACTTAATTGGGTACAACTAAGCTGGCCTTTGCTAAAAACGTCCTCAATCTGATTGAAATGCATTCGTTAGGGTGCGTTCCCTTCCAAAGCTCCCATCCACGACTCGACTTGTATGTACACTTGTTTCGTCTATCTCCTTTCGTTCATCCTCTCTATATGTCCATACCATCTCAACATACCTTTCTCAATCCTCGACACTACATCTTCTTTCACTTCGCAACGATCCCTAAAATTAACTTAATAAACTTTACTTAAGTCATTAATTTAGAATGAACTTTGACTTACTTTTAAGTCTTAGTTAAAATATAGGTCGTTGAGTAAAACTTGATATCATACTTAATAACGATATTATGTGATAAAATCAATTGTAAGGTGTCCATAAAATTCAATCATAACAATGACTGACAAACACTAATGTGAACAATGGCCTTGCATTCCTTGGAAAATTTAGGTAAGCCAAGTTAGTATGTTATTGTTTTTAATTTTGGGCCACGAAGTTTCAATCGCGTGTGGCATTTTGTAAAAAAGCCAACCACACTCAAGAGGCCAAAGGGCCGCATGTGGCTCGCGAGCGGCGGTTTGACGACCACTGCATTACGGACTTCTTCCCTATTTCAATGCAAGCACCCCCCGACTTTTTGACGGCTGTTACTACTAACGCAGCGTTAAGTATTAGAGACTTTTTCGTTTGTTGGATTCTGAATTTAACACTGCAGAGCTCGCGCTGTGCCCGAGAGGAACAATCCAAAGCGAATCGAATTCGAGGTGGGACGAAATTCGAAAAATAAATAGTGGGATAGCGTATTCTTTGTTAGGTGCCGTTACCTATTACGCTACATTGCGAACACCAAGGACAAGCACACGATAATGTGCAGCTCTAGTGCGACGTTTATTAATCAAACCGAAAAATAAAAAGAAACGATAATCTTAATACACAAATATTTACATATGGCACAGCAAAAAGCTATTGCCTATTTTCAAGAGAGTCTTTTCCCTCGAAATAAAAGCTTTCCCCCTTTTACAGGTACAATAACGTTAAATAAAATAAACCAACAACCAATCGATACATGTATAACTGTAATTTTGATAAATTCTACTTTTACATCATTGCATTCAAAATGCAACAAATGGAAAAGTTATATTAATATATACAACTTGAAAAATTGAACTGCTTCTTGGTTCATTAACGTCAAACTAGAGCTGTACAGTGGGCTGTTGGCGACGGTCGGGTCTATCTCGAAAGAAACACCCGGGAGCAAAGCCTTGTAATTCTATACTGTGGTCAGGTGAGTACGACACCTGAGCCTTTCTTAGTCGGCATATCTTACGTCCAGTATTATAAGTAAAGGACAAGACAATGGGCAGGATATAAGAGATGCAGAATTAGCAGGATAGAACCTACGAGCACAAATGGTCTGTAGTAGAGAGAATATGACGTCATAATCGTGAAGCCCACATCTCAGAGCGAAAGGCCCATATCACGTGCCATCTCTTCAAAATTATGAATTAAAAAATACTCGCGATTGGTTGATGAATTAAGAAATGTGTAAATGTGAAAATTTATGAATGGAATAACGTAATTAACCACGTGTCTGAGGCCATACATGTTGGCTTCACTTTGATGTCAGCGAGAGTGACGTCATGACTCCTCTACTACAAAGGATCCATGTTCGAAGAATAGCACAGATAGAAGCCTAGGACCCAGGCAACTGTAATCCAGCATAGAGCATACGAAAAAAGCATTTTTGTTGTAGTTCAAAATAAATGTAACGGAAATTCGAAAATAAAACGACCAAAAAAGTGTTAAACCATTAAAAACTTAAACAGTTTATTCCCTTGAAAAAGGACATTCGAAATCTATATATTTCCATTCAATAGAACATCGGATCATTTATTTCTACTTTGTGCCAACTTAACTCTGTGAAAAATGGTTAATTTTGCTAGTTAGAACTAATACTCAAACTTAATTTTCAGAAGTAATAATTTTTTTTAACATCTCACGATTTTTCTATCGTCGCCAATAACGCATTGTGCAGATCTAGTGCGACGTTAAATTCAATCAAATACCCATGATTTTTACTTTAAAAACATTACTTATATTTTGAATGCAAATAATTCAGTAGAACTTCAATTATCCGAACTTCAGTTATCCGGATAAAATAAAGTGGATATTGTTTTTAATAGTCATTAAAAATTACGTTACATACTAAGGCAAATTTCTTTTTATTTAGCAAGAAATAATCTTTTTGTGTGAATTGTCCAATTATCTGGAAATTCGATTATCCGGATGGTATCAAATGATCCGGATAATTGGAGTTTTAATCGGAATCATCCGCCTATACGTTGTCTATAATAACAATTTGCTTTGAAATTCAATTAGGTATTATTAATTAGTATTCAATTAGGGTATAAACAACAACCTAGAATAATAAATAAAACGGAAGTATAGAACATGAATCAAACGAACACTTTGATTATGTAACATATAAATATTAATTATACCATTATTAATTATAATTTAATTAAACATTAAAAACTCAGTCAAATATATTGAAACATTTCACTGTTTCAAAATTTAATTGAGCTTAATGTATGCAAATCGCAGGTTCATCTTTGAAATATTTAATAATTAATCTTCATTTTATCACCATTATTTATAAATAATCATTTATATGTACACAGTTTTAAGTTGTAAATTTCATCGCTTCTCAATTAATCAAAGAAGTATATTAAAATTAATTAAACGCATGTATTATCTTTAACTATATCTATTAGCGTTGGTTACATTTTTGTAATTAATCATTTGGAAGTATGTCTTAACCATATTAAAAAAAAAAATAATATTCAAAGTAAATGTAGAATATGTGGTAAGAAATTTCAGTACCAAATATAAGGTTATGCAAAGGTAATGACAATATCAGACCAAAAGAAAACATTGTATTTTATACCAAAGTGTTTGTACCTTTCCTTGCATTCTATTTATCAAGCAACTCTTTGTAACAATTCGCAGCACGACTTTGAATCTACGTTGCTTGAATATTATTTTATCATGCAAATTCGGAAATTTTCATAATGAATTGTTCTATTTTGAGATTTTTTAGACAATTTCAATAAAATTCTAGTCATTTTTATTTGAGTTGCTTTTAAGAACTCAAGGATTTTTCGAGCAGCAGATAAAGAATGGAGCCAATAGAAAAGTATCGTTTGCGTATGACCAATTTCGGTAGCACCTTCGATGTTAAACATTCTCTAAGCTCAAGAACTTATTTATTATTATATTTTTAATATATTTTTTTGTAAGTCATCGAAAGTGTGACAACAAAAAGTTTTCAATAAAAAGTGTATTGATATATGAAGACTGCGTACATGCGTATTGAACGTGTTTCACACAGCTTTATCCGAAATTGAGATGTTCATAAACACACAAAGTAGCCAATCAGAATAAATTACTTTCGTTAAAAATATGAGAATTCTTTTTTCGTCAAAAGTCTGTCGATTCAATGACGAAACGGATACCAAAATTGACGTAAATAGCCTTGGTTGGTTTGGTTTGATTAATTAACGTCGCACTAGAGCTGCACAGTGGGCTATTGGCGACGGTTCGGGGTCTATCTCAAAGGAAAGACCCGGGAACATTCACACACACATTCATTCATACCTGCACCTCGTTATTTTAGAACCATGGTCAGACGACGAGGAAATACCTGAACTGGCACCCAACGCCTTCAATAGACGTCGGGACTTTGGACCCCGATCAGATGTATCGTGCACCAGTCCCGTATACACGCCGTTAATTTTTGCGGATGTTCTGGACGACTTTTCTAGTATTTTGTAGCGAAACTGGCAACCCTCCGATCACAAGATCTGTTATACTTTTTACTTTTCTTTGTCAAATCCATCCCCTGGCATCGAACCGGGAACCTTCGTATTCCTAGCTGACGCCCTTAACCGCTCGGCCACGGAGAAAATAGCCTTGGTGATTGCAAAATGTTCAAAAATAAGAATGTTATTAATCACACAAAGGAGTAATGATATCAATTAAAAAATATATAGAATAATGGTTATTAATCGTTACACTTCATTAACTTTCAAAACGTAAATATATTCGAACACAAATTTAAACGAACCCAGCGGAAAGTGAAAGGTCATTTAACTTTTAAAATCCCCCACCCCCATTCGAAAAAATTTGCATGGGGGGAAGGGGTTAGGGGTGAACCAACCCTGGTTAGGGACGATTATATTCACGGTAGTTCGTTTAAATGGAGTAGTATTCCTCAGGAGTTAATTCAAATAGAACGCATGTGGTTTTTACTCAAGATAGAAATGTAGAGGTTAGTAATTTTTATTTTCTCACACAGATAAAAATGGGAAAAAGTTCAAAGCAATCATTTTTTAAAAAAAAAATTGTTAAAGAAACTAGTTTTCAAATAACATTATTAGCTTTCAACGTAAATTTAAAATTTTTGGTACAAGTGCGAATCCGAATATCTAAGCATTGTTTAGTATTAATTCGTGCAGCACTAAATATACGAACAGAGATCACTTTTGTTTGTATTGAAAATTCGTTCCGGACTACTTTGAATTTATATTTATAACTTGCATTTAAAATATTTTCATAAGCCCTGGGATCTTTACAAGCATAAGCAAAAATAATTTCCCTTCGTTCTAAGTTTTGATTATACATTTTATAACTGCAGGTTTTATAAAGAAATTTAAAAGAAAAATCTACAATTTAATAGATCGCCGAAAACATTTTCCTGCATAAAACCTTTAATTTCACAATTTTGATTAAGCTTTTATGTTGACTTTTCCCTTTGTTCTTTATTTATCGAAATTTATTGAACATATCGAAATTTAATATAGAAGTAAAACTGCTAGTTTTTAGCTGTAAAACAAAATTTAAAAGGGTAATCACATTGGAAAGGAAAAGGTCGTTAACATTCCAAATCCCCCCACCCCCTATTCTAAACATTTTTCCTGGAGGGAAAGGGGGGGGGGTGAACCACCCCTAGTTAGGGACGGTTATATTATGGGTAAATCACCAGATAGAGTAGTACACATATGGAGTTAATTCTACTCGACAATATGTTCTTTCTGGTCAAGTTATTAGATAAGAGGTTAGTAATTTTCCATTTTATTTCCAAAAAAATATATTTAAAAGTTGTTGTAAATTGAAATAACATAACGATACTTATTTTTAATATTATTGAAATTATTTGTATTGATTTGTCACAAAATTTGGTTTAAGAAAGCGTGTTAACGTGGGAATTCAGGGTGGCAACAAAATCCTGAAGAAAAAAAAAGTTCTCAGATATTTCCCTGATTTCCATGATGGTGCACAAAAATTTCCCGGATTTTACAGTTATATTGAGAAATCTTGCAATGTTTTGTATAGAAACATAGTATCCACGTTACAATAATACAATATATTGCATTATAAATGAAAAATTATAAGCAATACTTATTGACAGTTAAAATTATAATTTATGGGTACAACATAAATTATGCAATTGCGACAGGCATTATAGTAATTAAACATGTTCTCTGGAAGCAGAGAATGCAAAAAAAGCAGTTTTTTTCAAATTATTTTTTTTGTACTTAATTTTAAATGTTTTATATGCTTCATATTTCCTATTCCAGTCTTCAATAAATCCCATATTCATTAGCCTCTCACATGTTGCTTACAATCTAAAGTCCAACACACTTTGTTTTTTTTTGCTTCTCCCTCCAGCAGTGGTTTACGTTTTTTTTGCAAAAAAAAAAAAAAAAAAAAAAAAAAAAAAAAAAAAATGAAAATGCGCATAACCATGCTTTTTTTTATAGTTCTTATTCAGAACTAAAAGAAAGATATTGACAATTAAATTACCCAGAATGGAGGGCATAATAGATGAAAATTGCCGTTTTAATGATCCAGAATTGATATAAAATTCCCTGATTTTGTGTAAAATTTTGAATTTTCTAGAATTAAAAATTTCCATGATAATTCCCTGATAACCCGGTTTTCCAGGTTATGTTGCCACCCTGGAATTATTTTCCTTTCAGGGGGTCATGAAATGTTGAAGGATGGCCACTATTTGGCTCTATCACATTTGGCATAAGAACACACATTTTTACCTAAACTTTTTCGCTTATTTTTTAAATAAGTCGCTTAGCTTTAGTAGCCACAAACAAAGTAATTAAAATATAGCAGAGTTTATTATGTGTAATTAAACAGACAAGGTATGACCACGGCCCAACAATTTGTGTCTATGGAAATATATAAGAATTTCTTCAGGGTTTTTTTTATGTTACTTTTACAATAGTCAAACTGCTGAAAAAACAATTTTTTCCGAAGAAATAAAATATTAATTTAGTATTTTCATCTATGGATAACCTTTATTAAATAATATATTGAGTATAATTTATTAGCCCTCGTGGACCCAATATCACATTTAGGGATCTGCAGTTTTTCTAGCAATTAACCCAATTTTTAAATTCACAGACTATTTCAAAAAAATATATTTAAATTTTTTTAATTAAAATAACCTATAACAATATTTATTTTTATATTATTGAAATTATTTGTATTGATTTGCCCCAGGCTTAGGAAAGCGCGTTAACGTGGAAATTATTATGACATTTCTAATGCGAAACTGGCCCCACACACTTTTAATATGCAATCCGTGGCGAGTTAGCATTTACTGTCGAATTTTTTTTTTGTATACATTTACATGCTTATACAAGGTGGTCATGAATTGTTGGCGAATGGTCAATGTTTGGTTGTATCACAAGTAACTTGTTTAAAATATGAGCGATGTTCTTAGATACAAATTTTATTTTACCAATACGACTAAATGTGATACAACCAAACATTGACCATTAATCAACAATTCATGACCACCTTGTATAAGCATGTAAATGTTTTAAAAAAAATTTCGACGGTAAATGAAAACTTACCACGGATTACATATTAAAAGTGTGGGGGGTAGTTTCGCTTTAGAAATGTCTAATAGACGGAAATTGAAGATGTTACATTGAATTAAAAAAAAAGTATGAAATATAACTCTTTATTTTTGCAGATATTAAAATAAACTCGAAGTTAGAGTTTAACGCTATGTATATTTATTGTCATGCTCATTAGCGAGAATGAAAGCTTATTTCTTTATCTTTTACAAATGGAACCTATAGTAACAAATTATAAATAGTTCTGGTATTCATTGCGCTACTTCGTTTAAAATAATGTAAATGGCTAAACTGAGGAATTACGTACACAAATGTTGGTCATAAAAATATTCTCTACTGGTAAACTGATACAATCGTAAAGTTTGGTTGGAAAATTGCAACAACAGTTACTATTTCTTCAAATATTGACAATTTTTTTTTAAATTTATGTTTAATTGAATAAAAAATAAGTAGAACATCTAATATTCGCTGACCTACGAGGAAGCCATAAACCTATTGAAAAATGAAGCTATGTCTACCGTTAAAAAAATATATTTAAACATTTTATGTATACTCTGACAAAGTCTCATAAATAAGCCAACCACGTAGTTTGTAAAATTTAGAATTTTGAAAGAGTCTACATGTTTACTAAACGATTTTTTAAAAACAAAATTGATATAGATGGGTTTCAGGAAAAGGCCGGCGATGTTTTTCTAGTTAAAACGAATTCCATATCTTAACACTGCATTAGTAAGATAATACCGCCGTCAATGTTATTTTAATTCAAATACCCGTCATTTTGAAGGATGTTGCTAATGTAGTTTGAATATTATAGGTTTATTATACGTTCTGTAACGAAATATAACGCCAATTACTTCAGAGCCGCATACTATTAAAAATGGATTATCAAAATTGGCGAAAGTATGGCTAACCTTCGGATACATATCGAATCTGTAGGTTTGTTTTCACTTATATTTCGTAGGATAGTTTAATTTATATTTCCAATGCATTCCTTTTTTTTTTAAATAATATTTTTTTAAAAATATTTTAGTAGAGAAGGAGGTCAAAAATCCTTCCAATGCTTAAATTTGAATAAAAAAAATTCGAGCAGAATTTTTTTTTTATATTATGTGCACTATTGGAAAACTGGAGAGGCGTGAACGTCCATATCCATCCAGGTTGTTAACATTAAAAAATGGTGCCCACGGTGGCACATTCGTTAATTATTGTTTTGCTTTTAAAATGATTCAAATTTATCAACATGTATGGAAATTTTTAAGGGAAAAAATTCTATGACTTTTGTGCGAGAGTTGTATGTAACTCACGGAGAATAAGGTCCAAATATGGGCGGTGTCAGCCCACCAGTAAAATATCCGACTCGCATACAAAAAGTTACCTTTAAAAAAAATTAAAATCCAGGCCAAGATCAGTTTTTTTGTTTGGAAGGCCAGGCAGAATATGCCACATAAGGATTGCATGTTTTATATGAAGTGTATACAATTCCCAGCATAAAATTGTCAGCTTAAAACCTGCATCAAACTTTTGAAATTGAAGATATTGTGCAGGAAAATTGCAGTTTTTTTGAAGATCTATGAACCTAAAGATTTTTTTTTCTTCAATATCCGTTATAAAAACTATATATAACCTTCAAAAACCTGCGAAAAAATTCATTTTTTAATCATGAAGGGAAAATGCAGGTATGTTAAAGGTTTTATACAAGAAAATTAAAAACTTTAAAAAAAAAAAAAAAATTAGTACCAGACAATTTTAATAACGATTTTATGCTGACTTTTTTTCGCTGGGTTCTCAGCACGAATAAGTCTGTGGCACGAGTTGTTTTTAACTCACGGAACCTCTTGGACAAACAAGACGCGTGTTAAATACAACTCATATTGCAACAAAAAGGGTTAAAATTTGCTTCGACTAAATTTTTCGTCCAAAATAAATAAACGAATCGTCAAAAGTCACACGATATTCCGGTATTATGGGAATTTTATTAAAAAAAACTCTCAAAAAATATTGTGTCATTTTTGAACAAAAAAAAATCTTTCTTCGACTTGATCATTACTTTTAACCACTCACCCTTTTCCCACAGAAAAATAACTATCTATCTTCTCATAATATATTCCTCAACTCCCGGGGTTGTTATATAATAACAGGACGAAACCGACGACGGGGATACAGTTGCCATTCGACCAAAAAATAAACAGGCTCTTGCCCTCTTGGAAACCAGTTTAAATTCCAAGGGCCCTCAGATAACGAGTACCTACCTCTCGAGTTAATTGCAAATTTATACATTAGGGCGAAGTAAATTAAATTCATAATTCATTTCAATCCATCATCCCCAACGGAAAGGCGCATTTTTAAACAAGAAACATGATGCAAGAGATTTTTCAAAAATCGAAGCCTCATTTTCCCTGCTGAGGACATATTTTGAATACGCAGACGCGCGTGGATGGGGGCTCAAGGAGTTGAGGGATGTTGTTTGAAATATTTCAGAAGCAAGTGATTGGAAGATTGGGAGACTGGGTATTTTTATTGTAGCCAATAGAGTGCTTGCAACTTTGGTGCAAGGATAGTTATAATCAATGCGCTGGTAATAATTATTAAAAAAATATATTCTTGTATTAAATTAAAGGTTTCACAGATACGGTTCCACCAATACAGGTTTTATTTTATTACGAAATGTAGTTCGGCTTCTGGACTCTGTTTTACGAACGCGGTTTAACGTTACAAGTTGCGCAGAGTATATAAGCTTAATCGGGCGTTCGTTTCTTGTTGGCTGCTTTGACGAGTTGGCGTTATTTCTTCTTATTTGGCTTAGCGTTGTGAGCCCGACCGGGTCGCTTGATTGTCTGAAACAGGGCCGTCTGTAGCAATCATGGGGGGGGGGGATGCGAACTTAGTAGCGGGGACCATTTTAATTCTCTGAACAAACTTATGCTAATAAGTTTGAATGAAACAATTTATGTAACTTATGAATAAATTTGATCAGATATTTGAAAAGCCGATTAAGTTTTTTTTTTATCAACTACAAATGTTTGATGCGAGTACATTTTATTTGTGAAGAATATTTATTGAGAACTTCGTTACGTAAAAAGTCTGCATTATTTTGTAGTTTTTATAAAAAAAAAATTAAAGACTAATTTCTTTTTGAATAAAACCAGATTTATGCCAGTCGCAGAGCCGGATTTTGAGTTAGTGGACCCCTGGGCTGAAAATGTGGTGCGGGGCCCCAGTAGACCTAATAAAACGAGGAGTGGAGGTCGGAATTTTTTTGAAATATATATATATTCCAGAACTACAAATTAAATAATTTTGAAGTGAACTAATGAAATTGGGATACAATGTTTTTTTTGGACATTTTTAATACTATGTTACAAAACTTCAACGGTTTCAAAGAATCTCAAGGTGAAATTGCATTCTGGAATGTATAAAAATGATAATAAAATATTACACTTTAAAACCGTTTATATGATTTTTTTACCATATTATATGACGTTTTTTGGTCATATTTTCAAAATAGTTAATAGTGCATATAACTTTTTTTGCATCTGGTATATTCTATTAGTAGTTGTAGTATCGTTGGTATATTTTATACATTTGGACAATACTTTGAGTTGATTAAAAGCCTTCATTTCATTAACAGAATCATTTTTTGGTTAGCAAAGTTATATTAACCAATAGTGTTTTGTAGCCATTATTATACTCTGTTGTCAAGTATCATTTCGTTACAATGTTGTCAATATCATTACTACAATCGTGCAATCAATTTCGCTGTCGATGCTGCCAATTCTTATGTTATAATATAAAAAAAAGTAGTACGATTGATTTACAATGTAGCTCAACAATTGAAGTGCAAGAATATCGAAGTTAAATGGTAAAAGTTCAAGGTAACAGCTCAAATGTCACAAAAAATATTTGAAGCACGATATACATATATTTTTAATAATTTGAAATATTATTTTCAAGAAAGGTACATTTTTCGTTAATAATTTATTTATAGAATATTTTATGTAATAGCCGAGTCATATTTAGAATGTAAATTATATTCAGTAACTTTGAATTTTTATTTAGTGTTATTGAAAGGCAGAGGTCGGCCCTTTGTTAAATTATCAAAGTGGGTCGTGGCCATTCAAAGGATATAAACCACTGATGTAAGTTACTGTGTTTATTTTACCATGTAACCTGCGATTGTTATAACAACATGAGTTTCACGAACGCGTGTTATCAGGACATGATTTAAAAATCGGACGTTTTGTGTGGAATTCGTAGTGAAAGACATTTTCCCAGAGAGCATTGCAAATTAATATTAAAAAAATACCAGTTAGTATTAAAATCAATAGGCTCAATCTGTCTAGATAGCTGCAGGGTTTAAGCAACTCCCACTATATAGAAAGCGGTATGGCATGCGCTTTTTAAGTCACTAATTGAAATCTTATTTCAGTTTCTGAGTGTTTCATGATCAACATGGGTTATGATTTCGCCTTCCTCCGCTCCTTTCGGCATTCAGTTTGGGACATAAAAAGCATGTGCCATACGACTTTCTATACAGTGGGTGCTGGTTTAAGGCGTGTGATGTCAAACTCAACAGTGGGTTCGGGTGCAAATTTAATTTATAAATAACCATTGGAGACGTATACAAATTAAATTTTAAAGTATCTTATATGGCTAAAGCAATTGTTTCACTCATATATTATAAGCCATCTTGAGATGGTGAGCACTCAAAGTTAAAAAAAAATGGACATGTTTGTTCGAGCACCCGTTCCTCCCTTCACACAAAGTCATTACTACTTTTGTAGCGGCATTCGTGAGGTCAATAACGATACTAGCAACATTACATTACCACTATTAGCTACAAAGTTATGAGCGAATTAAAATGTCATGTTGCGTTACGGTTCATTTCGCCCAACATGCAACCAGAACCGATTTCGAAGATGTTAAGCGTAACGATTATCAAATGCAACTAATCTAGCAACTACTATTTATCAGTCTTGATCGAAACAATGTATTTAAAAGAAAACAAAAGACTACAATTCGGAACTCGCATAAACTAAACTTCGGATAGAATTTAGCTTTTAATAGTTTATCAGTAATTACAGCACAGCTATTCAGTAACGGCAAAGAGATAGGAAAAAGCAACTTTATATAACTAGATGTAACAATCAGTATAAGTAATTTAAGAGTATACCAGTTGTTTCAGTTTTAACGACTATAATTGCACGATTTCAACAGTTGCGACGGGGTATTTTGGCTGTCAATGGATCTGTAATTATCTCGTAAAGATAGTTAACTTACTTTTATAGAGAACTTTTAACAGTGTAAAAATATTAGTTTTCAACATTTTCAACGCGACATCGTTTTATTGACAGCGTTATTCAGTTTTGAAAAGAGAATTTTTTTTAGGTACCTTTTACGATTTAAGGATACTAGCCAATATTGGAATTTTTTTTTAATTTAGAATTTATCCTAACATGCAATTTCTATTGGACTAGAGTAGATTGGATTGCAGTCATATCCATTGAAGAGGTAAGTGAATAAAAGAGTTTTTTTTTTTTTTGTATCTTTTTTTTTTTTTTTTTTTTCTAGATGAAAGAGGTATGTGTTGGATTGTTTTTTACAGAAGCACTGTAAAAGTCTTCTAACAGAAATAGTAGTGTTATGAAAGATGTATGTGAGCAAAACCAAATTCGAAGTGAACATTTTAAGGTCAAAATCTCAAAACTTAATATTTGCTGCATACTAACTAACCTTCCTCCACTTATTTCTTCAATTGTATAAAAGTCAGCAAAAATTTATCTACGTGACTGTTACTGAGCTGATGCTCATGCGTAGTCAAAATGAATGTGCGTATAAATAACCAAAAACTACATACAAATCTGCAAATAAAATCCGGATCTGTTGCAATTTTTTAAAGATTTAGGTTAGTACCAAGAAGAGGCAATAACTAAACATGGTGAGTCTTTGGTTGAAAGTTACATGTCTCATAGATATAGCAGCTGATGAACTTCCATTGTTCTTAACGTTACACAACATATTATAATACAACGTTAAATTACGCAATAAAAGTCCATCAAATCTGGACATGTTTCGGTAGATATATCTCCCTGTGTGTGCAATAAAATAGAAATAAACTCAGAATTCAAAGTGTTGCCAAAGAACAAAAAACTATCTCAACTATTGTATGCCAACAAGCGGGAAATACTGGAACCGCAAATGTTTCATTGACATTCGAATCAATATTGCTAAAAATATGAAACGCCTCCAGGAAGTCAAGTTCAACTGGAGATTTAGGTTTGCAAATTAAATGTGAGTTAGAAAAATTTAATATATGATCATGTTCCCAAGAGTGCTTGGCAATGGATGACTTCTTTATTTCTTGTTTAACAGTATGTGCTTGGTGCTCCTTGATACGAAATCTTCATGCTCTCTGTTTGACCAATTATGACATGCCACATTGACATGAAATACTGTATATGCCCCAGTTATTAAGGTCGTCAATAGGGTCTTTGTGTTGTGTGAAGGGGATCTTATTGATAGGTGAAAAAATGGAACGTATGTCAAACCTACCGTGAATTTTTGAAATTTGATGGCTGATCTCGGGATAATATGGTAAAAGAACCAAAGCAACCTTTGCTTTTTTCTGAATATCAGGACTTTCTAACTCTAGCATTTTACTGAAGTATTACAGATATACTACAAGAAATATAAAGGTACGAAACAAGTCATCGCGTTTTTCTTCTATATTGGTTGCGTTTTCCCTCTGAGACGCTATATTGGTTGATTAAATTAATATATTCAGCTTTGCAGAGGGTAAACCATCACAAAAGAAAAGCACGAGAATATGTTGCCTACATTAAAAAGATTTTTTCTAAATTCAAATGAAATTTGAAATATTCTCAGGAATGCTTTAATACCAATGGACATACTTCACACGTTAATGCATAATACATACAACAGAGATACCAATCTCCAGACGTGCGTCTCAAGGACGAGGAAACACAGATGCATCAAAAACCTTTCGACAACTATGAAAATCCTGCATGATACTATGGGCATTAAATGGGAGGCAACAAACTAATCAGTTACAAAGTATATACCTCAAGACTACAACCCCCAAGACAGCCTCAAGGTCAGCAGATTGAGGCTGGAAACTATATGGAGGAGTAACAGCAGATGATCCATCGGGGTCTGCAGATTCGACAAGGCGAATCACGTAGCTGATATATATAAAAAAAATGGTGGAAGTAATCATGACTTTCGAAAGAGACCTAGAAAAAGACATTGGCAAAATACTGTTGTATTATTGCTACCCCGCGGGGAAAATTATAAGGCAAAAAGCGCTCTGTCAACGTTCAAGAAGATGGATTACCGGCAATCGAAGGAAGACATGCCAGTGCCAATGCTTGAAGCGTCTAATTTTGCAGCGGCGATGTGATACAATGTTGCAGAAATCTCGACCTCAACTTTTAATGCGCATGCAAGATCTCGGGCACGCGAGCACGAAGAAAAGATACTTTTTTACTGTAAGAACGGGGTTGGTTGGTAACACTGGATTGAAGGGGTGGACTGCATTAGGGTTGGACAAAAGGGGAAGGGTCTTTCCTGTATAAACCGGATACATTTATGGTGTTTTTTTCCAGAGTTAAACTCAGGGTATTTATAAAAGGATTAACGTGTTTTAATAGTCGAGTAATTGTGAAGGCTTCAAATTTAAGGAAATATGTTACACACTACGGAGGTGGAATCGAAACCAAAAGTGGTATTGCCGAAACAAAGACAATGGTTGATGTGCTCAGCGGCCGTCTTGAGGATAATAACTGTTTAATAGATCGGGATCTTTATCTTTGCATGGATTTTGAAGCACAAGAAACATAAAGTCCTTTTTAACCGACTGCCCAGCACGCCCATCAAAACTCCAAAATTAAACCGCCAGAAACTTTAATTAAAACCGCCAACGCGCGCCAAGTCGAGAGGTTATAAATTCACCTTTTATGTATTTTTTTTATGATAAGAATCCAGCATTTTATTATGTGAGGATAGAGGACTACCTCTCAACTACAAATTAATAATTATCATACCTTGAGTGTTGCTAAACTAGTTATTTAAAAAGTATTACAACAAATAATTTTTTAGATGCTAATTTAATGTAGATGAGTAAAAATACAGGTTGATCACAAATTGTTGGGCGATGGTCATTGTTTGGTTGTATCTCATTTAGCTGCATTGGCATAATAAAATTGACCAATTACGCTAAAATTTGAAACTAAGTCTCTATGCTTCTGTAGCAACAAACAAAGTAGTTAAAGCATAGCGAAAAGAATGGTCTATTATATGCAGTTAAACTGCCAAACAATGCCCAACAAATTTCCATAGAAATTGTAGGGAAATTTGGCATTTCCTTTCTGACATTTACAACTTGTCTCCTCACTCAAGGAATACAATCGCCGCCACTGGCTATAAGTGTACATGACGTCTGTCCTGGTCGAAATGTCTTCATGTTGTGCATGGTACAAGAGTAGAGCACCTCATTATATGATCTTGATTCTTATAGCCATACCTTGATTGAAACAATGCTCCCATGTCTTTATTCAGGATAGATCACGGAACTTTGTTTATAGTCAGATGCTGTAGCTCTTGTGCAACGTTCATCAAATTCAATCCTTATTATGGATTTGAACGTGCCATGTGAACATAAAATCATGATTATTATTGAGGATTAGAAATAGTCAAATCTTAATATTTAACACGATCATTCCCAGTATCTAAAAGGATGCAAGCCGACTATTGCCTTTTAATTGTTATTTTGAAGAACTAATCACGCACCTGTGAGTGGCCGGCAGAGGACGTTAAGTAGGAAAATAATTTTTGACATACAGCAAGTATGAAAATAGAAGGGTTTGCTGCAAAAAGAATGTAGCTCCATCCTAGGGGAATTTGGAATTACATGTACTATCTTGTGGTAAAAAAAAAACACTTGTTCGTTTGGTACCAGAAATATGTAGCTCCAATCGTTAGTTCTCGTTAATATTTTAGACAAAATTTACTGAAAAAAATATTTCAAAAGAATCTTTTCACGAATCGGATTGAAAAGGAAACCAAAAGTCTCAAAATTCATCAACTATAAGCAATCTCAAGGTATTTCCAGTTTGTTAACTTCAAGTAAACATGTGAGGAAACTTTGTACACTATATCCACACCACAATTATGTTCTGGAAGACATCCAATAAACATTTTGAAAAAGAAACGTCAAGAAACTTAAATGCATTGCTTGTTGGTGTTGGCATGAGATAGTTTTAGCCAATCGCTGAACAAAAAAAAATGAACCATTACTTAACAAGAATTGTTAAGCTTTAACCGAAACTAACTTTAAACAGTCAAAATGATAAAAATTAATATAAGTTTACACAGTTGACCTTTAAAACAAGAGGAATGTCATTGTCTACATGAAAATTTTGGAAAACCTCCCCCTTAATTAGCAAAAATTACTTCTTACTAAAATCTCCAAATGGCGCCAAGGTGAAGAAATCGGTCAACACTTTGTGTAAAGCTGTATACGAGTACATATATAAAGAAGAATATCTATGGGTTTATTTATTATACAGTTTCATTCCAAAGCAGCAATTTTTCACGGGCAACGTCGTGCACTTCAGTCAAATTACAATCTTTATTCTCGTTTTGTTATATTGGTAATTAATGAATTAAATATCCATTTGCCCGCATTTTTGAAACTGTGATTAAGTCCATAGTGCTTGAGTAGAAAAGCCTGAACATGAATTGTTTTACGTGAAACATTAATTCAGTAAATTACAGTAAAGTTTTTAAAAAATGGTCGCCAACAAAACTTAAACCTCGCCAACAAATTGAAGCTAAACAAGCTGTTCTGTGTGACTCCCCGATACACTCTCCACAAGTGCTTTGTTTTATTTCAATATATTAAACGCGTCGGTACCAAATTTCATTTTAGAACAAGACTAAATCCGTATTAATCGTGCTGTTTCTCTCGGAGTTATGGTGTAAGAATGAATCTTCCGAAAAACGTTGAGGCCTCCGTGACCGAGCGGTTAAAGGCGTCAGCTGGGAATACGAAGATTCCTGGTTCGATCCTAGGCGATGGACTTGACAAAAAAAGTGGTGATCTTGTGATCGGTGGGTTGCCAGGTTCGCTACAAAATACTAGAAAAGTCGTCCAGAACATCAGCAAAAAAATTAACGGCGTGTATACGGGACTGGTGCACGATAAATCTGATCGGGGTCCAAAGTCCCGACGTCTATTGAAGGCGTTGGGTGCCAGTTCAGGTGTTTCCTCGTCATCTGGCCATGGTTCTAAAATAACGAGGTGCAATGTGAATGCGTATGTGTTCCCGGGACTTTCCTTCGAGATAGACCCCAAACCGTCACCAATATCTGCAGCTCTAGTGCGACGTTATTTAACCTAACCAAACCAAACCGAAAAACATTACATTATGTTGCCTACCCTGACACCTCGTGTAGCTGATTTTAAAAACATTTCAAGTACAAACTCTCCCAAACCTTCGATAGAATGTCGTCATGAACATCCACACAAAATAACGGCGTGTATACGGGACTGGTGCACGATACATCTGATCAGGGTCCTGGTAAGGCGTTCAGCTACTAATCAGAGGATTGGTGGTTCGAATCCGTGAAATGGACTTGACATAGAAAAGTAAAAAAGTAGTGATCTTGCGATCGGAGGGTTGCCAGCTTCGCTACAAAAATACTAGAAAGTCGTCCAGAATATCCAACAAATTATACTGGCGTGTATACGGGACTGGTTCACGATACATCTGATCGGGGTCCAAAGTCCCCACGTCTATTAAAGGGGTTGGGTGCCAGTTCAGGTGTTTCCTCGTCATCTGACCATGTTTCAAAAATACGAGGCATCTTTCACGGGTCTTTCCTTCGAGATAGGCCCCAAACCGTCGCCAATAGCCCACTGTGCAGCTCTAGTGCGACGTTAATTTACCAAACCCAAACTTTCGAACTTCTACCGAAAGAAAGAAGATGCGAAACGAACCCAGAAACACCGAAGTGCTGTCGGGTCATTGCCCGGGATTTGCCTTGCCTTCAAACAACACTCTTAAAGTCACACAAGAACCTCTCTTCTTATCTTCTTCTTCCAGTTTGCGGTTTATTTTTAACCCTTTTTTCCCCGACTCGCACTCTGCTTCCGATGGTGGTTTAAATTGAAGTGGACTCATCTAGGATAATTTGGTTGGTTGAATTAACCTCACATTAAAGATACACAATGGGTTATTGGTGACGGTTCGGTTGAATTAACGTCGCACTAGAGCTATAAGATGGGCTTTTGGCGAGGTGACGGTTGGGGGTATTTTCTGTAGGAAATAAACACTGCTTCGTAACTTTGTACCCCGATCAAATGATGAGGACAACACCCGAGTTTGACAGGGGGGCACCACATATGCAGCCTAGGGGCGCACCAACTATAAATCCGGCTCTTTTTTTTGGGGGGGGGGGTGGAATATATATGAATAATTGCTGTTAGAATTAGTAAAACAATTTATTATGGTCTTAATATAGACCAGGTGAATTTTGAAAAAGGAGAAAAAAATCTCTCCCCAAATTTGATTTTTAAATCTGATCTATTAATATTGCGAAAGTCGATGTTTTAAGCATCTTACAGATGTCAACAATATAATTTCTATTAAGGAAACAATTGTACGTTATTTCACTAGTATTTTGTAAGTTAATTCATAATTTTTTCACTTACGTTTTTTCGCATGAGATTTTAACTGTGAAATTGGCTTACTTTTTGGCACAATAAAAATGAATGTTTTATGATTAACGTGGCTATGAACGTTTATCTAATGAAAACTTCCAGCTTATGTGACATGGTAGTATTTTGTAAGTTAATTAATAAATTATTCACCTACGTTTTTTCGCATGAGATTTTGCTATGAAATTGGCTTACTTTTTGACGCAATAAAAATGAATGTTATATGATTAATGTGGCTATGAACCTTTATCTTATGAAAACTTCCAGCTTATGTGACATGGTAGTATTTTGTAAGTTAATTAATAAATTATTCACCTACGTTTTTTCGCATGAGATTTTAACTGTGAAATTGGCTTACTTTTTGGCACAATAAAAATGAATGTTTTATGATTAACGTGGCTATGGACCTTTATCTAATGAAAACTTCCAGCTTATGTGACATGGTAGTATTTTGTAAGTTAATTAATAAATTATTCACCTACGTTTTTTCGCATGAGATTTTGCTATGAAATTGGCTTACTTTTTGACGAAATAAAAATGAATGTTATATGATTAATGTGGCTATGAACCTTTATCTTATGAAAACTTCTAGCTTATGTGACAATTTTATTTTTATTCTTTCTGAAATCTGTATTTACAAACACTTCTTCATTTGATTCCAAGATTTTCAAGAAAAGGTACACTACTTTTTTTTTTTTTTAATATTAACTTTTTTTCAGAAGAGGCCGTATTATTAAAGAACGTACATTGGAAGAGTTATATTTGCTTGTATACATTAACTCATTAAGACTTGTTAATTTCTTAATGAATAGATACTCCGGATTACAGACATGGTAGTAGATTTATTAATATTTCGTGGTCGTTTTCTGCTTATTCAAAATCGATCATTTTAATGTAATGGCTAATACTATTTACATTATACATACATTTTATTGTTTTCTGTTAAATTAATTGTAATAATTAAATGAAAGCTTCATCGGGACATTTGGATCACGACAGATGTAACGTGCAGTGTAGTCCCTTTTAGCAGATGACGAGGAACAAATCTCGCAACACTCCTATTACAAGTTGGATGCTTTCTCCAGTCGAGATCGAACTCACAATCCTCCGATAAAGAGCTCGGTGCTCTTTCGACCCAGCCATCGTAGAACTCAGAAGGAAATGACAGTTAAACAAATAGAAATAAGAATCGATAATTACTAGTCATTTCAAAAGATATTATTTTATTTTCATTTCTCTTTTTGTAAAAGGTATGACATGAGCATTAAACCGTCTTCAGTCTATTTGACCGAATACTTAAGTAGGGTTTGATGGTTGATGAATAGGGATTAAGGAAAATAGACAGGGTTTAAATGCAATTTGAAGTCTTGTTTTTTGAAAGGTCTTAGAATATTAGACATGCGAAATCTGTAATCGTACGATTACACATTTCACATTAAAGAAAATTATTTTATATATCTCTGGTAGGCATAGTAAAAAAAAACTCATGGCCATTGTCTGATTTGTGGGATATTAGGGTTTCTTTTCAGACATTGATTGAAAACTTAAATATTTAGCTCTTCAAGGATCGTACTGAACCTGGCAGGTTCTGTGCAATGGAAAATTAGCACTGAGCCTGAAAGCGGGACACGATCTTTTTATTTCTGTACCAAATTTCATACTGAGACGGCGAGAACATTTTCTCAAATATTTTTTTTTAAATACATTCTGTGAGGTTATTTTTTTACCAAGACCCCACGATATGTATACTTGATTATTTATGATGAAAGTGATAGTTAAAAGGAGAAACAATCTTTCCAGAAAGATACGGGGCGGGGCGTGTTCACATAATATAATATTTTCTACAAAACATTTTTTCAACTTTCTATAAAACATTTTTTCAACTTTCTATAAAACATTTTTTCAACTTTCTTTAAAAAGAATTTCAACTTTCTTTAAAAAGAATTTCAACTTTCTTTAAAAAGAATTTCAACTTTCTATAAAACATTTCTTGAACTTTCTATAAAACATTTTTTCAACTTTCTATAAAACATTTCTTCAACTTTCTATAAAACATTTTTTCAACTTTCTATAAAACATTTTTTCAACTTTCTATAAAAAAAAATTCAACTTTCTATAAAACATTTTTTCAACTTTCTATAAAACATTTTTTCAACTTTCTATAAAAAAAAATTCAACTTTCTATAAAACATTTTTTCAACTATCTAAATTAAGATTAAGCGCTTTGAATTCAGTCTTTTTTTATTTTATAAAATTAAGTATTATATATTTATTAAAATTAGCATTATCGTACGCGCATCTAGATCTATCTGCTTTTGAAACTTTGTTTACTTATCTGGATTTTCAACCAACAGTTACTTTCCTACGCAAACTGAATAGCATCTGGCAGCTTTTGACTATCATGACTTCGCCTACTAATAGATCTGCTAGGAAAACTAAAAATAAATTACATAATCCTAAACCGAAAAAAAAAAAATCTGATTTTAAAACTAGACTGCATTTTATCTACCAAACCTAAACACTTAAGTTTTCCTCTTATGATTTCTTTCACATAACTCTTGTCACAAATAACTGTTGATGAAACAGGGCCCAGGGAGCGATAAATCCGCCGAAAAAACACACAGGAAAAGATGTACCCTCGTGGGATTACAGGTTCATTGGTGTTGACAAGGCTACTAATCAAGGAAAGTTTTCCCCCAACCACAATGTATCTTTCCCTGTTATTTTATTCCCTTCTATTATTAGGAGACTTGCCCATGCCAATTCCAGAGAATATTGCAAATCAAATGACACACCGACGGGGACCCCAAAGAAAAGTCTACTAGTGCGCTTATAAATAGTTTAAGGAATACTTGATCTATGAACTCCCATTCTACAAATTTCCACACCACAACCAACGTAAAGACAAACAGCTACGAACCAACGTAAACTCACTGAGCTATTAAAATAATAATAAACACTGGAGCGAGTACTACCATTGAGCGACAATGTACTTTACCGTGCCGCGTAGATGGGTACAATTCGGAAGGGCCTCTGTGGCCTAGTGGATAAAGGCGTCAGATGGGAATCAGAGGGTTCCTGATTCGATCTTGTGCGACGGACTTGACAAGAAATAAAAATAAAAAAAAGTAGGGATCTTGTGATCGGAGGGTTTCCAGCTTCGCTACAAAATAATAGAAAGTCGTTCAAGAACAGCAACAAAAATTAACGGCGTGTATACGGGACTGGTGCACGATAAATCTGATCGGGGTCCAAAGTCCCGACTTCCATTGAAGGCGTTGGGTGCCAGTTCAGGTGTTTCCTCGTCATCTGACCTTGCTTCAAAAATACGATACATCGTTCCCGGGTCTTTCTTCCGAGATAGGACCCGAACAGTTGCTAATAGCCAGATGCGCAGCTCTAGTGCGACATTAATTAATCAAAGCAAACCATACAATTCGAAAGAAAGGTTGAGAAAACATTTGTCCTTAACTATGAGGGAGTCTCACATGACGTCACAGAAAGTTATAAACTTTTTTTCGGTTCCTTTTGCCTTCTTTATCTTATTAGTATGAAAGTAAGTATGTCAAAACATTTAGTGTATAACATTTAATGTATTTTTGAAAACCAGAAATACGTTTTTTGAATCTACGCAAACTTATGCGGAAGAACTATTTTTTCTACCTTCGCTCAAAAAGGTGTAAAGTGGTCGCGCACGTTGAGTCCTTGCACCAGTGTTTATTATTTTAGTTACTCTCTACAAAGCAAAAACCTACTTTTTTTTATTGTATCTTATTTTGTTCTTTTCTCTCCTTGATTGTATCTCCTACATGACATTATTTTGGTGATAAAATATTTATCAAAAATGGAGTAAAATAACATTACAGACCTATTTTTTTATTTTTAAATATTTTCTGTAGTTTGCTGTATTATTTATATAGCTTGGAATAAAAAGGACCAATATCATGATTGACAGTTTTGATAAAAATGGTTTAAAAGTTTGACTCTCAGCTTTACCGCAAAGTTGCGGAAGGGTTAGAGTTGCTTGACGACATTAGTTTCTATATCATATAGAAGTTTAAAATTAATAAATTCAAAATAGATTTTTTAAATTGATATATTCTTGTTTTAAGCCACAAATACATGAATAATATACTGATGACCGGACATTCGTTATTGGCAAATATTGATAAGTTAAAAATGGAAATTATTTGCTATATTGATACTATACAAATGTTTAAAATTTGAAAGAAAAAAATATTAGTTCTCATCTATTGGTAAAATATTTTAACAAAGCATCTGCCCCTCCCAAAATTAAATGATGGCTCCGTCTTCAGTCCCACTCCCACGGTATAAACTCCAAGATTGCAAGGGCGGATCCAGAAATTACTGTTAGGGGGGTAATACAGTATATTGTTATCATGAACACCAAATTTGACCCGCTTAGTTTGAAATTTTTCATTGCCTAACGTGACTTTTGAAAATATAATCTTAGATGTTAGGGGGGGGGGGGGGGGGTAATTTCCCCTTTACTCCCCCCCCCCCCCCCACCTGGGTTCCGCGCTTTCAAGATTGATTCATATATGGTTCGAAGTACGAAATCCTTCGCAGAGTCTCGAATCGGATCTCTCCAAGCATTCCAGCGCAACTCTCTAGAAAATGATGATGACGGGAAAGTCTCCGATTTCACGGGTCCGAACCCGATTTCTTCACATGATGGATCTGGGCGACGTGACTTGGAAAGAGGTCCTACCCCCTCCGTCACGTGACTGCTCGGGAAAGAGGTCCCGCGTCACCGAGCATGAACCCCATTCTTATATAGAGATATTTTTTTTTAGTTTCGACAACAACAAAAAAATCTAATTTTCCAACCCCTTTTCCTCCCGACAGAGGGAGCTGCGAGAACCGAAAGGGCTGCAGACGATTTCCGCAAGACGGGCTAGAATTTATACGGACAGGAATGGCAACATAAATGCATTGTTTTTAATCGTCCTGGACAAGTAGAGTGGAAATGCGTTAGGCTTAGCCACCACTCGGTGGTCGGAATTATAGTGTTTTAAAATCCCTTTAGCTCTTCCACTTAAATGCGATAAAAGGTTGGAAATCTATCGCAGGGTTATTATTTTAGATGGGTCGCCATTTGCCAGGGATGTTTCTTTGTCGAAGTTTTAAAGGGCCATCAAGTTGAGTGATATACTTATAAAAAAAACAATGTATAGCTGGTAGACACACACTAATAGAATTGTGGTAAAACAATTCAAAGATCGTATCAGTCGATACAATGGGCCTTTCCCATGAAGCGTCCCTTTTCTTGCTGTAGTGTCGCAGTTTTCGCATTATCATTTCCTTTCTTTTGGAGTCTTCCCAATCTCGCGAAATTACCAAAGAAATGGGTTTTCTCAAAACAATTCATGATGTGAAGTGATCATCGCCGAACTTTCTTCGCACATTGGGGTGGTTTCCTTTGATATTGTCGTAAGTATTAGTCCTGGTAGAGTAGATGCCTATGCCTTAACACTATATTAGTAACATGTTCCTGCCTCCAATGTTATTCCAATGCAAGTACCCGTCATATTGACGGTTGTTACAGCCTGGCTCCGGTTAATTTGCGGATGAGTAACCATCCTTTAAGCTGGTTCCAACCTTCGAGCATGGATCCCTCATAGTAGAGCAAACATCGGGATTTCATCTCGCTGACATCAAAGTGAGGTCAACATGTATCGCTACAAACACGTGACTAATGACGTCATTCCATTCATAAAATTTCACCGTTACACATTTCCCAAATCATCAGCCAATCGCGAGTACTTTTTAATTCATAATTTAAAAAAAAGTCACGTGTTTGTAGCGATTTGGTCTGAGATGTTTGCCTCACGATTATGACGTCATATTCTCTCTACTACTGGCCATTCATACTCGAAGGTTCCAAACTTCGAGCATGAATGGTCTGTAGTAGAGAAAATATGACGTCATAATCGTGAAGCCCACATCTCAGAGCGAAAGGCCCATATCACGTGACATCTCTTCAAAATTATGAATTAAAAAAACTCGCGATTGGCTGATGAATTGGGAAATGTGTAACAGTGAAAATTTATGAATGGAATGACGTAATTAACCACGTGTCTGAGGCTATACATGTTGGCTTCACTTTGATGTTAATGAGAGTGACGTCATGACTCCTCTACTACAAAGGATCCATACTCGAAGATTCCAACGCACCAGTAAACGAGTTTGGACGAATTGACCAATTGGCTTATCTAAAACATGTAAACAATGTTACGTCAAAAGTTCGTTACAATCGAGGGATCGGTTCGTTACAACCGAGGATACGGAGGTTTGACTGTATATATATATATATATATAAGGTTGTTTAACTTTCGAGGGATTAAAGTTCTGGAAACCGGCGGGTCGTGAAGGTACTCCATAGGTGGCGATTTATCCCCACATCACCTATATATCCATCACCTATATATAACAGTAGAAGAGTTTAAAACAAACCTTAAGAAAAGTCTCATACAATTAAAATGTAAATTATTATTTAAAAAAAAACTCACATATCACCTAGCTAAGATATTGCTAGTTAATTAAATTTAATGAGCATTATAAAAGGGCTGTAAAAACATTGTCCTGTTCCTAAAGTTAAAAAGAAAAAACACATAAATTCCTTATAGCTGTAACATTATGATTTTAAGCATTTTTTTTTCTGGTGTGCGCGGGGCCCTGTGCAATGGCACACATCGCACACCCCTAAAGGCGGTCCTGAGACTACCGCTGGCTTAACCAAAAAGTACACCCATAAAAAGGTTAAGACCGCGCCATTTGGCCTATAAACCCCCTTCTGCTCGAAACTGCCACTAAAATCACCCTGCCAATAAATACAGAGTTTATAAAAAAAAAAAAACTGTAAAGATTTCTCCCCGTAGAAAGTGAAAAGGAGGAGACGAAATAACTATGAACAAACCGGAGGTAAAACACACCAAAAAAAATTGACCTTGAACACAACCCCCCACCCCCGAAGAAGGCCCCGATCGAGTTCCATGAACTTCCACGCAACTGGGAGCAAGAAAGGGGCCCGGGCACCTGACGAAAAATCAAACAAGCAAGCGACGAAATGTGTGTATATAAACCTGTTGCCACCCCGGACCCCTAAATCTTGCCTCCCCAGAGCGTAATAAACCCCACGGAGGGGTAGCAGAAATCTTATGCGCGAGAACGATGGGTGACGAAATATTTTTATTAGGATATTGAGTTTGGCAACAGCGGATCAACCCCATGGAAGCTTTTAATTGGGATTACTGTGGCAAGGTAAGCAGGAATTTTATTAAATTTTTAGTGTTTTTCTTCACGTGCCCCTCGTTTGGGATTGGTTATGAGTGGAGCAGATAATTTATTATTTTTGGTAATAAATAAGATTAGTAATTTCTTAAGTGAAACTGAAGTATTTAAGGATTTTTATTATTTGTGAGCGAAACAGTTTTAATAGGTGCCCTGGGACCGACAGTCCTTTAATTCCAGTATAAGTTTAATATGGTCCTTTAATTCCAGTATAAGTTTAATATGGTCCTTTAATTCCAGTAGAAGTTTAATATGGTCCTTTAATTCCAGTATAAGTTTAATATGGTCCTTTAATTCCAGTATAAGTTTAGTATAGTCCTTTAATTCCAGTATAAGTTTAATATGGTCCTTTAATTCCAGTATAAGTTTAGTATAGTCCTTTAATTCCAGTATTTTTTTTTAAATAATAATGCTATATAAATGAAAGGGAAAACAGTAAAACAATTTTAGGGTGATTTTTCTTTAAAATAATTTTAATTTTGTAATTTGAGACTTACCGACTCGCTGAGAGTTACTAGTAGTTAAGTACTAGTAACTAAGTAACCGAATTACTTCAACTGATAATTAATAGAAAGTACAAATCCCTTGAGATCATTTATGTAACTTTTAAGTTTACAAGTCATTTATAAGTTTATAAAAATGTGTGATTTTACATGGTGGAAATATCATGTTTCAATAATAAACTTTGTATTGTAAACTTTTGTTTTTTCTAACAATGTTTTTTTTTTTTAATTTTTAAAGTTGATGGATATTTTCAATGTTTAATGCCAAGAATTTAAGAGGCATTGAAAAATTACTATTTTTAAAGACAAAAGTATGTTTTAATATAAAAGTTTTTAAAATAAACTACATGGGGTATCAGAATCAAACTCTATATAGCTGTTATCAAACTCTAATTACCCTAACAGGGTAATATAGATACCCTAACAGGGTAATATAGAGTTTGTAATCAAACTCTATATTACCCTGTTAGGGTATCAGAAAAACAGCAAATCAACAAAAAAACAGTCGCCGATGCATGTAAAATCTTGAAATTAACAAAAGCACGCACGGGGCATGGATGAGGAGGGAGGGAGGTCATCTGACCATGGTTCAAAAATATGTCTCCGAGTCTTTTCTCAGAGATAGCCACCGAACCATCGCTGAATAAAAAAATCTGCTGAAATAAAATTCCACGTATAACCCCCTTCAGGCTTCTATTGTCATCTCTCAGGTGAAAAAATAACTTGTTCTTTAGCTTCCAGTTCTTTAAAATAAACGAGAACAGCGTGTTTCTGTGTTTAAAAAAACGTCGCTCTTTCGTTAGCTTGGCATATCACTAACTGCATAGTAGATTATTTTTGCCTTCTAAGAACACATAAAAAATGTGAGGGGTGAGGAAACGAACCATTTTCTTATTTCAAAAAGAACGCATAAGTTAAAGACTATTTTGACGTGGAAAGGATAAAAAAAATTCTTAGACAAAATCTCATTTAATTGCGAACCTTGCTAAAGCATATAATTTATTTTTTTCGAATTTATAGATACATATATTAAATAACAATGATTAAAAACTATATGAGGGATGATGAAACGAACCATTTTCTTATTTCAAATAGAACGCAAAAATTAAAGACTTTTTGCCGTGAAAAGGATTAAAAACATTCTTAGACAGAATCTCATTTAATTTCACACCTTGCTAAAGCATATAATTTTTTTTTAGAATTTACAGATACATATATTAAATAACAATGATTAAAAACTATATGAGGGGTGAGGAAACGAACCATTCTCTTATTTCAAACAGAACGCAAAAATTAAAGACTATTTTGCCGTGGAAAGGATAAAAAAAATTCTTAAGACAGAATCTCATTTAATTTCGAACCTTGTTTAAGCATATAATTTTTTTTCCGAATTTACAGATACATATATTAAATAACAATGTTTAAAAACTATATGAGGGGCGAGGAAACGAACCATTCTCTTATTTCAAACAGAACGCAAAAATTAAAGACAATTTTGCCGTGGAAAGGATAAAAAAAATTCTTAAGACAGAATCTCATTTAATTTCGAACCTTGTTTAAGCATATAATTTTTTTTCGAATTTATAGATACATATATTAAATAACAATGATTTATTATTGCCTGCCTTAGACAAATTCCCCAACTTGCTTTGTGAGAAAGATACCTCTATGGGAAGATGAGTATATTCGTGGAAATTAAGCTCCAGTCTCACCCTTTCCCATAGCAGCTGTGTTGTGGCGGAGAAGTCCGAAGACTAAATATCCGCTGTGTGAAAAAGCGGATTCACATCGGGTCATTGGATACCTTGGTCTAGACACACAGAGGGAAAGTTGGACAGGTGTGGACTCAGAATAAAAAATAGTGATTGGTTAATTATTTTTTTTTAATCGGAGTTAATAATTATCTGGGAATCAAAAATTGTAATTGCTATAAACTACTTATGCTTTTTTGAATTTAAAAAAAAATAGGTTTCAATCGTTATTAAAAATTTCAATATTATATTTTTATCAAAATGACACATGTACGTACCGTCTACGTAACTAAGCGACAATGTGCTCATTTTTTAATAATGAAGTTTTATTTTTTGTATTATTGGATATTTTGTTGTTGTATAAATCAAGAGCTACTGGTTATAAATGAATCAAGACCGAAGAATAGTAATAAGGGGTGGTTGACGGATGGAACCATCCCTAACTATTACTTATGTATGGTACTGTATATTAATGACGTTTTCTATAACTATTTATTTTTATTTCCAATTTATATTTATTTATTCATGATTATTTTAAACAATGCGCATATTTTTCTGCAATTTTTTCGAAGGATGATGGTAACACTTGAGGAAGGCAGTTTAATGCATAGTTATTTAATTTTAAAAAGTTATTTAATTGAAAAGTTCATTTCATCAAAAAGTTGCGTACTTGTATCAGAAAGAGAATAGTGGAAATTGACGAATTTTAAAAATATGTTTGAAACAGACATTTTTAAAATTGTATCTCTAAAATTAAAGTTTTTGAATCTCGACCCCCTCAAGAAAATTTAATTGCATAATTTCATTTGTAGAAAGTGATAATATAATTTTATAGCCAAAATCAATTGAAGAAAAAGAGGATTTTTGTACTGTTCTTCTCATCGGTTTAATTATTTTTAAAGTTTTTGCTTTGTGCCCTCTTTTTTGCAAAAAAAATATGTTTATACCTATCTTAAACCTAATTTTAATACCTCGTATACTTAAAAATAAATAAAATTACGTAAAAATCCATTTTTGTTTTCCTGTTCGCATTTACACTTGAATGTAGGCATTATTTATAATAGGACAGTTTTAATGAAATTTAGCATGACATTCATGCTTTAAAAACTTCAAATCAGCACTAACTTTTAATGTACTCGAATTACAGAAAGGTAATTTTAACTTTTGTAATTTTGCGATTTGTACTGGCAATTAATACTTATAAATACATTTTATTATCTATATTAAATAAAGGTCTATACACTTTATTTTGAGGAAAAAAAAAGTTATATTTTATTTCAAATTTATTCAAAATTTGAATTATTTAAACTTTTATCGTTTGCTATTTTTTTAATCCTCAACAGCGCCAGTGATAAAATGCTTCAGAAATAGACGATAATTCAGAAAATTTGACAATAATGTTCTTTTTTTAATATGAAAAATATAACCCACTTCAACTAAATTGCGAAACTTGTAATTGAGACATCTAGATTCAAAATCAGGTAGATCCATTTTCATAAATTTTACAGGGGATGCTAAAAACAATTTACAGTCATGTACTTTTGGATCTAAACGCATGACTTGCATTTCTGAAACGCATTTTTACACTGGATTCAGACACTTTTGGTCAATACCGTGTGATGTAGTGCATTGAGAAACAACGATTTTGCAAAATGTGGATCTATCTGGTTAAGAAACTAGACGGCTCAACTCTAACTCTTCTTGACAAAGAAAATGTAAAGAATTCTATGGAATATAAATATATAGGAATAAGCAACACATGAAGGTGTGAATAAGAATAAAACATTTTTCCTGAGGAAATCTGGGGTCTGGTGTAATAATATTTTTTTACTTTTCCATTAAACTGTTCATTTTAAAATAAACTATCAATTAAAGAACTGAGTGGATAAATATGTTAAGAGACATTTTTGAAAAAATATTTTTATTTCCTGGTGAAAGAACATTTTATAGTCTGCTGAAAGTCTAGTACATTTATTAATTCTGCTGTATTCAAATAGGGCAGTTTTCAGCGAAAAAGATATTATGTATACGATATCATACTGTTATCTTATCAAACTTTAAAGTTGTTTTCTACCCACTTTCTAAATTGTTACTTAACGTGTTTATCTAGGATGCTCTTCAATTCGAGCGCGCGTTTAAAGCTTTAACTTTCACTTTAATATCACATTATTTTTTCCCCCCTTTCCACAATGAAGGAAATTTCAGGGAATTTTCAGGAAGTTAGTCCCAAACAAAGAACAAAGTTTGATTTGTATTGTCAAAAATATTAAATTTATGTTCGAAATTTCTTAAAGGTACTTCTAACCATTTTCTACTTCTGCATTTGCAACTTAATTACCAGATATTTTTTTGTAAAATGTTTCTATAAAACAAAGCACATAAAAAAAATCGAACGTTAATCATTTGTTCTGTGAAAAAAATATATTAATTTAGTATTTCTTCTTATTCAGTCACTTTTCATGTAATTACCCAACTTATATTTTTCTTAATACTGTATTAGTATAACATCTTCCCCAATGCAAATGTTATTCCAATGCAAGTACCCATAATTTTGATGGATTTTATACTGCAGTGTTAAATCGTATCTGCTGATCCCAAATTTTAAGATGATTGGCACTGCAGTATTAATAAAGTTTTACAAAATCTAAAAATTATAAATTTATCATCTTTTTCAAAGTACTCTCGATTATTTTTAAAAGAAAAAAAATTATATAATCAAGTCCAAATCCGGGGACGTATCCGGAGGTAAGTGTCTAACATACGGGGAAGCATGGTCAGTTTATAGTAGACAAAATAAAGCATACAAACTGGTGGGAATTCACAAAAAAATACTGATTAAATTATAATAAATTTTCGATATAATGACCCTTTACCGACAAATCTGATATAGTGGTTCAAGGGACACAGTAGCTAAAAAATTGTAAAATTCACATATTTTTTTTATTTGCTAAAAATATAGTTTGGAATCTTCTAAATGCGCTTGTAAAATTCTAGAACTGTATCTATTATATTTTATTGAGTTATTTGAGATTTTATGCTAGATGTCAGGTATGTTTTTCAAGGACCGAACACTTTAAATCGTTTTTTCTCGGTATTTGGTTTTCCTTGATATTCGGTTTTTCGAAACGTTAAGGCTTTTTTAATTATAAATGGAGAACTTTATAATTTTTAGAACATTTTGTAAAATATGTGTATATTATAAATTGGCATGCAAATTAGCTATACGAGTAGTATTTTTTAGAAAAATTACCTAGTTAAAAAAAATGAGTTTTAAGGAAAATTTTTGTGTTATTATGAATAAAACTATTTATATAAAAGTCAAATATATGTAGTATACAAATTTTTAATGCCAATTCTTATGCATTATGTTTCAAAGCATCTGAGAAAAAATGTTGGTGAAAAAAATATAAATATTTGAAAAAGTCTTAGCGGGTTTTTTTAAGCTTAAAAAAAAATTGAAAAAGTTTAAATTTTGAAAAAAATACAAACAATTATAGCATTTGTGTGTGAAATATTGTTCTTTTATTAAAAATGTAAATAATATACATTAAAATTTTTATTCAAAAAGTCAAAACAAAAAAAGTTGAAGTAGTACCGTGTTTTATTAAAACAAAAAGTCGATGTTACGAATTAAAAAAAATAATATATTATTTAAAACTGATCAACCGATTTGGGTCTTACAGAAACGGCCGTTATAAGTAAGGTGTCGTTATGACGTAAGAGCTCATTATAAGAAAGATCTGCTGTAAACCAACGACATAACTTCTCATGAAACCAATACGATTGGCCTATATAGCGAAAAAGGCCTATGTAACGAGTATAGAAAAGTACTGCATTAGACACCAAATAAATCGATTGGGAATATATTGGGGTGATCGTTATAAAAAAAGGTTCGCTATAGCGTAGGGCCGTTTTAAGGATCTGCCGTAGTTGAAGCATTACCATATCCAGATTTCTTCAGCAAAAAATAAGTGACATGAAATGTGCCTAACAATCGAAAAAAGATAAATCGCGTAGCTCGTTGCAAGATAAATTGAGCTATAAATTCAATACCTTCAATATTGTGTTTACAAGTCTTAAATAGCACCGCCCAACCCCACACAAAACCCCCCTAAGGGCCAGTGTTATCTACCAGTATAAATCTTTCGGGTAAGATCATTGGTGTAAAAACAATACAAAGACTGTTCATGCCTTCGGACGAATGAATGGCCGACGTTCGAGAAGATTGCTCAGCGACGGACGATATTCGCAATGCGAGGCACGCAGGTCTTCGCACGATTTTTTATTATTATTAAAGAAACAATCTACAAGAAGCCGTAAATCTCCGGAGCGTCCCTTGAAAGCGTTTATGCCAACACTCGCAAAATAAAAATTAAAGCAAGCTGCCTTATCTCAGGACCGCGCTGCAGTACGTGAGCCGACTGGAGGATGGGTACCGCAGAAAAATGGCCCGAAGAAGACGATTCGTCTCGAACTCTTGTCTCTCTCGCACTTCGACACAACATCTGGATCCTTTCTCTGGAGGAAAGCACCTGGCTTTTTATGATAGTCCGCGATCAAATATCGGGACGGACTACCAAGTAGCCGAAAATGGTTGATGAGGCATTCCCACCGGTTGATCAAACATTGGGCATGAACTACCAAGTGGGCTGGTTGAAAAGGACTTGATGAAGATGGTTGCAAGTGATGAATATCGCAGATAGCGGAATGGTCACGCTAATGCGAGAATCCATGGTCTTTATCGCTGTAAACATTGCTGCCTTTCGTGGGCCACACCCCGGCCATTGTAAGGGGGGCATAATGGCTTCATAATTCATTTGACAACTGGAATTCTAATAGAATCTAGACAGAGTTATCTGTGTATCCCGTCTCCTCCTGTTCCCTGGTTTAATAAAGCGACGTCACTCAAGTTAATTAATGGGGTTATGATTTATATGGCAATTGAATGTAATGATGCAACCAGAAATTAAAAACTCTAGTGAAGATTTATAGTTATCAAGGTCTCTGGCTAATAATTCTGATAACAGGACATAAGTTGAATGGTGTAAGGTATGCAGTCATAGCTCTTTATAAGACCTGCTCTCCCTTTGTGTAAAAATTACCAATTATCCAAAAGGTTTTCTATCGAAAGAGTTAATTACTATAAAAAATGGTCCCGGAACGATAAGCCTATAGGCCTGTAAAGCCCATTTTGCCCTTCATATTTATAAGGGAATCTTGAATCGACTTTAAAAATGTTTAACAGTCCCGACTGTTTTGTTATTAAATTTTGTTAAGAAAGCTCATGTAGACAAAATTTTCAGCACGTAATAATAGTTTTTTATGGCTATGTTAATAATGGATATCGTAATAATGGTCATGTTATTTGATTTGCAAATTGAACTTTAAGGAGGTGGAATAACCAATGTAAAATAAAAAAAAATGTTTTTTAAGTCGCAGTTCATTTTAATTATAAAATTTATTAAATTTGCATTACTTTTAATGCCCCCCCCCCCCCCTTCTTCCCTTTATTAAGGTAGTTAGTTACCTTTACTACAAAAGATATTCGAGATCTTGGCTACAGAGGATCTTCTCTACATCTTACATCATGATAAATCGTATAACGAAAAATGTCCTTTAATGAAAATATTATCAAGATAAATCGTATACCTAAAACTGTCCTTTAATAAAAAATATTATCAAGATAAATCGTATAACGAAAAATGTCCTCTAATAAAAAATATTATCAAGATAAATCGTATAATGAAAAATGTCCTCTAATAAAAATATTTTCAAGTCCTCTAATAAAAATATTATCAAGATAAATCGTTATAACGAAAAATTTCCATTAATAAAAAATATTATCAAGATAAGTCGTATAATGAAAAATCTCCTCTAATAAAAATATTATCAAGATAAATCGTATAACGAAAAATGTCCTTTAATAAAAAATATTATTAAGATAAGTCGTATAATGAAAAATGTCCTCTAATAAAAATATTTTCAAGATAAATCGTATAACGAAAAATGTCCTTTAATAAAAAATATTTTCAAGATAAATCGTATAACGAAAAATGTCGTTTAATAAAAATATTAAGTAAGGCGAAAAAAGGTTATTTAAAAAATGTATTACAAATTGATCATGAAAAATTTAGTTTATGAATAAATTTTTAGTAAAGTTTGGAAAATCTACCTCAAATATTTAAGTATCATAATTAATATAAAATTCTATACGATAAACGTAAAAAATAAACTAAAAAAAAAGTGTTTACGTCTAAATATATTTTTGGAAGTTTTATATGAAGAAAACCTCAAATCTAACGTCAGTTATTCAAAATTAAACATAACTTTTTTTAAAAATTAATAAAAATAAAGAAAGAATATTAGAAAACTAAAGTTTTCTAAGTTTTTGTTTAGTTTGTGAATTCCTTCACAAACTAAAAACATACAACTTTATATACAAAACAAATATGTTTTCATTTCGCATTTACTATTCACAAATATTTTATACCTTCAAAATGTATAATAAAATACTATGGATACAAACACCGTAACAGATTATCATAACAAATATACAATTTCCTATAAAATTACATCAACTAAAAGTTTATTATGGTTCATTTCTCCAAAAAACTATCAAAATAAAACCAATATCCGATGCTATATTTACAACATGGACTGTAAACATAAGGTGAGATGTCATGTAAGATATAACAATTCCGTATCGTAAGATAGCTCATGAGCTTAAAACATTTTCGAACTAACTAAGCAGCAAGAGTAAATATATTGTCCACGTCGGATCGTTCGATAAATATCATCAATCAAGGGTATTTTGAGAAGTAAAGAATAAAAGTAAGATTGGCTTTTTACAAACAAATTTCATTATTGAAAAATATTTGCAGCACAATCAAGGAAAATATTCATATGCATTAAATGCTCCTAAATGGTTGTATTTATTGTTTATTTCAAAGGATTAACATTAATTGTTGATTACAATACAAGATATGGTGCATGTTAAATTTTATTGATGTTTTTTAAATGTTATTGAATTTATATTCACTTTAAGCCAAAGAGATCATATAATTTATTAGAATATTTTCCGATTAGTATTCAAAGATATATTTTCGTTTTTATTTACTACAAAAGTAATTTCCAAAAAATTTAAAATGTTGACTGTAAGACGACAAATATCCCGAAAAATATAGGACATACCTACTTAGGTTCTAATTTATTTCAAAGTAAAAAAAGGAAGATAATAGAAATTTAATATATATATATAGATAGAATTTTAAAAGTTTTTTTTTTTTTAATAAAGCAATAAGTTGTCTGAAATGTATTTCTTTAGAAAAAAAAAATCTCAAAATGTCATTAAAATGTAATTATTACACTGTAAACAAAAGTTATTTAAAAATGAGTACATGAACATATTCGTTTTTCTTTAATTACAATTGCTTCATAAATGAGCGATGACGTACTCAAATTTAAGTAATCCTACTTTCTCAAAAATGATCAGCGTGATTTAATATTGATAATCTCAGATTCTGTTCAAACCATCTTAAGAAAGCGACCTGACAAACTTAAAATAGTTGTTCAGAAGATGGTTTTCCACATGATTTGATGGCGACAACGGATAAGGCACTGGGCTGCGGTACCTGAGAATCTGAGTTCGATTTCCGGTAGTTTGGTTGTAATTGTTGATATTTATTGAAAGTTATTTATGAAAACAGCCTATGTAGGTAAACAGCTGCTCTTTTTATTCATTTTTGAGTAGATGTCTTTTTTAAAAATGAAACTTATGTATCCAGAGCTATAATAAGCATCGAATGTACTCAGAAATGACTATATTTTACTTATTTTTAAGTACCTATTTTTAACAGTGTATATAAAAAAATGGAGCTGCCTTGTTCATGCCCTCATGTCTTCTATTACATTGTTTGCACTGAAATCACCATTTTTTTCCTTCTTCTGTTCATTATGATTACTATAACGGTCAACGGGTTATATTAAATTCTTTGTATTTTGGTCATCGTTAATTTAAATTAAAAGTAGTAAATATTGAAAAATTAATAAATTTATTTTCAAAAAAAATTACGCTAACAGAATAAAATTGTGGTGCCTAAATGATATTTGATACCATAAATTGTATTTTGGGCACTGCTCAAATTTCGACTTGGAGGTCCATGACCAATTAAAGGTTGGCGAACTAGTGAAAATAACCGGTAAGCAAAAACAAGATCTTCCTTCTAGATGCATAGTGAATAACAATGGATAAAAAAAATCATAACAATTTCTAAATGAATAAATATGAGAAAATGGATCTACGCATGAACTTTTTTAATCAGTATACTTTTATTAAAATATTTTATTACTTATGGAAATAATTTACAATTATTTCGCTGAATTATTTATATCATTATACAGTTCCGAAAAATGCTATAAAAATACAAACAAAAATCCCACTCTATTTAACGAATGCAATTTAAAGTTTTAGTGCTTCGTTAAATTTTAGTTGGGAAGCAGGGTTGGAAATTCATTAAGTATACTCAGAAAAGGGTAGTCTGTCGTACGTTTTGAACTAATGACATCGACTTTAAAAACCAGACTCGCCGAAGGGCAAGTTCAAAGACGAGCTAATTGATACCCAGCTTCGAAATTCAGACAGTTTTTTTACTAGATAAAAAATGTTCGACTCCTTATTTCCATCGCGAAATTCGATTTGCCATTTTTCATACATGAGAACAGAATTCTATTGAATGCACACAGCAGCTGCTGCAAACGATCATTCCTGTAATCGGGATCGATATCTTAATTTTAAAAATACATTAACCAATAAAAAAAATCCAGACAAGACATTGGTTCATTTAAATTTAGACAGGGCGGAACTCGAAGTTAAATGTGATATTGAAGTAGGGGGGAAAAAAAATAATAAACAGCGACAAATGGGGAATGATGGAATAAAATCGGAAGAAAAAAAATGGCGATTAGAACAAAAATGTAGAATTTCCACCATTTTCTCGGATTCGGGCTCCGGAATAATTGATTGTAGGAATGGAGAGGGATGGACCCGCCATTTAAATACTCGGGAAAAGGGCGGAGGGAAAAGGCGGAGGAAAAAGGGAAAAGAGATATAAAAAAAGAGGAAAAATAAAACATAAAAAAAGGGCAGTGATCGAAGATGGTGCACGTGGAACTACCAACCAGCGATGAGGGAATTCAAAGGGTTGCTTCGAAGAGGGCTGAAGGGAATGCGGGGAACAGTGGCGTAAGTCGTTGTTAGATAATTATTAGTGCTCCAAGGAATATCTCAGACATTTTCGTTCTTTTTTAAGAATAGTTAAATAGATTTTGATAGATAAATACCGTTATACCGATATAGTTAAATAGATAACAAAAAAAAGATTTTGTCGTCTGTGTGGTGGCAGTAGGGCACAGAAGGTTAAATATAGATATTTTAAATACAAATATTATTTAACAGTGATTGCTACAAAATTATTATAAATATTCTATTGTAATTTAATAAAACTAGCATGGCCGTACGATAATTGTCTTTTTATACCTATATCACTCGAATACTCAGATCCAAGAATACTCTAATAGTAGAAGAAATACATCTGTTCAGTTTAACGATGCAACGCTTTGCTTAATGTTTTAGGCACATGTGTTGGACGCGACCCGAAACAGAGAATTTGGAACTAAACTCACGAACCACCAATAAAAATCCATCTAACGACTTCGAGCAGGTTTCCTTTTCAAAAGTAGATATTCCATAATTTTATTCCGCCTGCAACCTTAAAGGCATAAATCTCGCCAATTGACAAACAATGGCCAATCTGCCAAATCTCCTTTCTCTCTTTCGATTATTGACACAAGAGATAACTGCAACCGCCCAGTTGTAAAAAAAAAGGTCTCCTTGCAGCCAAACTGCACATCTGCTGTTGGTATTGCTCAACAAACCAGATGCACATTGGGCAAACGCATCTGAATACGAATATTCTGTTTTTAGTGCAGGAGACCAGAGAGTAGAAGAAGAGACAAAAGTTGAGATGAGTTTTTTTTTATGTATTAGTAATCGTGACGCGTGGAAAGTTGCATCGGCTGTGGCTACTTTGAGGAGAGTGTTGTTGATGATTATGTGTGAAGGGTCCAGGATAAAAACGATAACGGTCCATTCGGTTGGTTGGTTTTTAGTAGCACAAGCATTGGCGGATTCAGGGCAAGGCCTGTTACCGAATAGGCCCGGGAAGCCCCTGAGGGGCCCCCAAATCACACATTTTATATAAATGTTTAACACCCCCTAACATAGTTAGCTACTAAATTTACAAAGTGGCATTACTAACTTTAGCAAAGAAAAAAAGTTGCCAATTGTTGGGGAAAAAAATCAAAAACATACAGAATATTAGGATTATTCATTACTTATTAATGTTTTAATTAATATCATGTGTTTCGTTTTAATGCCATTCAGGGGCAAGGATTTTAGTGCATGTAAAAGTTTGATGTGCCAGGGTTTATTTGAGAGCAATGGGGCCCCCATTTAAAGGCAGGCTTCCCTTGCTTCAATGCCTTAATCGGGCCCTGTAAGGAGGGGGGGGGGGGCACGTGGGCCCGCTGCAAACTTTGCTTCTACTGACTTCAAATTTTTAATAATTTTTAATTGTGGCTTTTGGAAAACTGAAGTTTAAAATATTCTTTAAAATCGTACGGAGACAGAGCTGAATTTTTTTTAATCCAAAAAATAAGGAAAGAATTACTCAAACATAAATTGAGTTTATCTGATAGAACTTCTTCCAAACAAGAAAAAGTTATCACTCTAACAACAATTAACTTTCTAACAAACTACTAAGTTAACCTTCTAACGACTAAGTTATCGCACTAACATTCATATTTCAATTCACCAAAAAACCGCAAGTTCCAATAATAAAAATTAAAGTCAGCAAAAGAGAAAAAGTGTCCCGTAGACATAACATGGGAAGCTATCGTCTGCTTGACTTTACGACTATCAAAATCAAAAAGGGACGACTTACACCACTCTACCCCCTCGCTGGTAGGGGAGCATAAAAACGATACCACCCCCCACGCCCTCTACCGAAAAGGAGCCAAAAAAAAAGCGCGGGAATCCATGAGGTATGGATGGAGAGAGAGAGAAAAGAGAGAGGGGGAGGGATGAGGATGGAAAAAAGATGCGGAAGAGCAAAGCATCTGTCCATCATCCGAGGGATGCTCCGTCCCGATTCGCCCTCCCCCGCGCATGGAATATGTTAATGACCGGGCAAGGGGCGGGCATTTTTTTGTAATTTGGATTTCAAAAAAATTATGTTAATAAATAATAAAAAGGATAATGAGGGAGGGGGAGTTATGGAAAAAACAATGCTTCTGGACTCTTTCTTTTTATCGTCTGGTGATAGGAATGCGGAGCCACCCCCGCCCTCCCTATCAGTCCCTGAGATATGATAGGGTGGGAGTTGTAAGGAATCTAGGGGGGGGGGGGTGTAGATTCTTTCTTTCTGTTTTTCATCCTTTGTTATTTGACTTCCCAGGGCTGTGAGTTTTGTTTTAATTCGAAAGAGATAAGGGGAAAAGATAGTAATGAATGCGTTGGTCTGTGTTGAAGCGCTTAAAGGCCTGGGAGTTATAAACTCCGTAATGTATTTATAATTGATGATGAAATTGTACATGGTTTATGCATCAGTACATGTGTCTTCTGATGTAGTTTTTAGCAGGGTAATCTAATGCATATATTAGCCCGAAACAATTTTTTTTCTTCTTCTAAAAGCGACTCATTTCATTTATCAAACGCAGCATTTATCACCAAGACATACATTTAGTGAATCTGGTTTAATAAATATATGATTACTAGTTAACTAACTAACTAAATCCAATCCGTGTCTTGGGACAAGAAGAAATTTATTGACTTAACATAGGACATGGATCCTTTTTGTTCAAGGCCACAGATGTACAACGATAAATTGCACATATTTATATGATCACAAAACTGCTAATTAACTAAATACAAGACGAAATCTAATCAACATAAATAAAGATTGTATGCATGCTTGATCATATATAAAAATACACAGATTTACCAGCTAGACGCATTTAACAGCGTGCACAGTAATTTAAGAGCACGGTGTTTGAAAAAAAAAGACATTTTGTGACCAACTGTGAGAGTCAGTGTAATATACATCAACGGCTTCTAAGTACAAAACTTTCAAAATTAAAAGTAAGGAAAGTGTTATGAACCTTAATTACTCCTTTAACGTCTCGTGTAACATAACGGAACGCAAGCTCAGGAAATGCATGTTAATATTGTAATTCCTTTTAATGTCTTTTGTAATATATTGGTTATGGTTATGAACAGATTTATTAAAGTAACTTAGATTTAATAAAGTCATTAGTTATGAATGGGTTTATTAAAATAACTATTAATTCGAATATTTATAGTACTAGTTAAGTATTCAAATTTTAACCCTTTTACGGAGTTGAACGAATGAAGCCGTCCATGAATTTCCAGTTTTTCTGGCAATACACAAACTTTAAAATCATAAAAGAATTCTATGTTTAAATATATAATATACATGCATTGGAATTATAAAGTAAACAAATTTGCGGAGAAAACGATTTTACAATTTTGCCCATTTTCCAAACATTTAGTAGGTTTAAAGTGCTATTGGTGGATTGATTAAATTTTCAAAAAGTTGTAAAGATTCTTGTTAATATGTAAGGAAAGGTAAAACACATTTTATCACAGAACTTATTATAAAAAATCGTATGAAATACAATTTTTAAAAATATTCAGTGATAAAATATTTTTTTATAATTCTTTTTTATAATATTTTTTCATAAAATTCATAATTAATATATTTTTATCTCTCATATCAATGCACTAAAAATATGTTTTCTCTTTCGAATCAATGTGTATAACTCGGTCTACAAGATTCAAATAAGGACTTAATAACCGAATAAGGATATTAAAATATATATTGCAAAGGTAGATAGATCCACTTTATGATTAAAACAAATAAAAAAATATAAGACATAAGCAAAATTAATGATTTTGAACGGGAACAACCAATCATTTTTATAAAATTAAACGGCCAATTAAGAAAAAACTATTATCAACCGGTTTTCCCAACCGCATTTCTACCTCTAAAAATGTCATTTCGCTCGTGGTATAATCACGAGTCAAGAGGAAAGTTCACGACAGTCATTACCTCTCTGTGCCCTTCACCAGAATTTCTGCCTAATGAAAACGCACACAAAAAGAGAGAGAGAAAGGGCACTTATTTCCACCAAAAAACGACGGGCATGAAAGAAAACTAAAGAGACTTCATTACGCATTCGCTGCACGGGGCCTCGAGTCTCCAGCCAGAACATTGGACGACGCCCAGTGACATTCTGGCCCATTCAAAACTCGGATTCGGAATATTAACAAGTGGAACCCTCCGCACTCAACATCATTGTACGCAGAGTAAATCGAAAGGGTTGAAATGACGTCGTAAACTCGTTGGAATATCGTCGAAAAACCGACGGTGGAACAACGTCAGCAATGGGGTTTCAAATACATTTTGAAACTTTAATTATACGTCACAACCGACGATGTGACGACGTTGAAAAACAGTCGTTTACAAGGTTAAAACGCAAAGTTAATCGCGAACGTCGCAATAACGTCGTAAAATCGTCAGAATCGACATTACAATAACGCTGAAAAACCGAGGGTGTAACAACGTCACTAATGGCGTTTAAAATACATTATAAAAGATTCACTATCCGTCACATCCGACGACGTAATGACGTTGAAAAACAGTCGTTTACGGAGTTGCAAAGCCAAGTTAATCGTAAACGTCGTAAAATTGTCAGAATCGACGTTAGAATAACGTGGAAAAACCGAGGGTGTAACAACGTCAGCAATGGCGTTTCAAATACATTTTAAAACGTTAACTATACGTCACAACCGACGATGTGACGACGTTGAAAAACAGTCGTTTACGAAGTTAAAAAGCAAAGTTAATCGCAAACGTCGCAATAATGTCGTAAAATCGTCAGAATCGACATTACAATAACGTTGAAAAACCGAGGGTGTAAAAACGTCACCAATGGCGTTTCAAATACATTTTAAAACATTCACAATCTTTCGCATCCGACGATGCGTAACGACGTTGAAAAACAGTCGTTTATCAAGTTGAAACGCCAAGTTAATCGTAATAACGTCGTAAAATTGTCGGAATCAACGTTACAATAACGTTGAAAAACCGACGGTGGAACAACGTCACCAATAGCGTTTCAAGTACATTATAAAAGATTTACAATTCACAACCGCCGATGTAAAGACATTGAGAAACAGTCATTTATTAAGTTGCAACGCCGAGTTTATCATAAACTTTGCAATAACATCGTAAAATCGTCCGAATCGAAGTTTCAATAACTTTGAAACATCGACGGTGAGACAATGTCACCCATGGCGTTTCAAATACATTATAAAAGGTTCACTATCCATCACATCCGACGATGGAACGACATTGAAAAACAGTCGTTTACGAAGTTGCAAAACCAAGTTAATCGTAAACGTCGCAAAAACGTCGTAAAATTGTCAAAATCGACGTTTTAATAATGTTGAAAATTTATATAGAATATGTTTTGTTTCGTCTTCAAGATAAATTCCCTATAAAAACAACTTTTTTTGGTCGAATATACTTCTTTAAAACCGTAAGTTATTTTATTAAATGATTATATATATATATATATATATATATATATATATATATTAAAGGAAACTCAACTTTAAGATAAATGCACTGAAAAGTAAAAAATAATTTTTAATTTACGAACTAGTCGAAAAAATTATTTATTATTAATTTTATACTTATTTCAACGTTTTGAATTCAGAGTCAGAATTTAGGTACGATTTTTGTTAATTGGCACCAAATTCAAAAAGTTGTAATAAATATATAAAATTAATATTAACTAGTAAATTTTTTCAACTGGTTCGTAAAATTAAAAAAATATTTTTATTTTTAATGCATTTTTCATAAAGTTGATTTTTTTTAAAGAATATTTTAATTTTCCCTTTTTAGTTGTCTAATATCTTATTCATCGATGACTTATAGTATTTTAAGTCTTTGTCTGTCTATAATTTAAATTAATTTTTTAAACGTTATTTAAAAAAATTATATACGTAAAAAAATGGTTCCGGCACACACGTATAGCATTAATAATAAGAAGAAAAATAACTAACACCAAACTCTTATATTTATATTTAGACAACTTTGAGAAGAGAAACACTGTAGCAAACATTAAAAACACGTTTTGCTCAAACTTTCTAAAAACTAGATTATTACATCACGGAATTTCCTTTTAAATTTTCTATTGAACTGAACTATTTTATTTATCCAAAACCAATTAAAATTAACTTGCAAAGTTTGGAATTCGTACAGAAGGCAATGCATTGGGGAGAAGTTATTCGCGTTTTCCCACGAATCACATGAATGTGACAAAACACGTTTTGAATGCTTGCTCCTCTGTTGAACGCTGTCTCTTTCGTTTAAATATTAGAGTTCTACAGTTTTAATTACTTCTTTTCTGTTTCTGGCGTTTCTTCCATTCTTTTGATCCCAACACTGTTAAAAATAAATATTCAAAAATAAGTAAAATTTACTCATTTTTGAAAACATCCGAGGCTTATCATGGCTCCGAATACATAAGTTTCAATTTTGAAAACGACATGCACTTGAAAATGAGTACAATGGGTAAAAGTTAATAAAAAGAGCACCTACATAGACTGCCTTCATAAATCACTTTCAATAAATATCGACAATTACAACCAAGACACCGGGAATCGAAACCACATCTGCAGACACCACTCTTCACAACCTTATCCATTAAGCTACCAGGCGACGTGTAGAAGTTATAAACAGAAGTAATGTTTAAAAAGGCGTGCGAAAAGAATGGGTAGCAAGATAATTGAATTGTAATAACTCAGTTTCTATTTAAGCAATCGACATCAAATAACGCGGAAAACCATCTTCTGAAAAAATATTTTAAGTTTTTCAGGTCGATGACTTGATTAAGATGACTTGAACAGCAGCTGAGATTAGCAATATAAATTCCACTGCTTATTTTTGCGAAAGTACGATTGCTTAAAGTTGAGTACGTCATCGCTGTTTTGCGTTGCAATTGTACTGAAAAAAAAACGAGTACGTTCATGTACTCATTTTCATAGTGCACACTTGCCTATGTTTTTCAGGAGGGATGAGGTTTGTTTATATTGTACTTGCGATATTCATAAATGTATTTAGACAAAAAGTAACACAGATCAATATTTTGAATAAAAAGTTACATTTAAATGTATTATTTTTGATTTTTAGAACTTTCACCACTGTTTTGAGGGCACTGTACTAAAAATACGTACTTCCACAGCCACCAATGGGTTCCCGATCCCAAACACTGTGCTGACACAGTCATTTACGGTCTGCTCTAAACATAGACAAGAAGTAACAGAGAGAAATATTTTGAATAAAAAGCTACATTTAAATGTATTATTTTTGATTTTTAGAACTTTCACCACTGTTTTGAGGGCACTGTTCTAAAAATACGTACTTCCACAGCCACCAATGGGTTCCCGATCCCAAACACTGTGCTGACACAGCCATTTACGGTCTGCTCTAAACATAGACAAAAAGTAACAGAGAGAAATATTTTGAATAAAAAGCTACATTTAAATGTATTATTTTTGAATTTTAGTACTTTCACCACTGTTTTGAGGGCACTGTACTAAAAATACGTACTTCAACAGCCACCAATGGGTTCCCGATCCCAAACACTGTGCTGACACAGTCATTTACGGTCTGCTCTAAACGTAGACAAAAAGTAACAGAGAGAAATATTTTGAATAAAAAGCTACATTTAAATGTATTATTTTTGATTTTTAGAACTTTCACCACTGTTTTGAGGGCACTGTTCTAAAAATACGTACTTCCACAGACACCAATGGGTTCCCGATCCCAAACACTGTGCTGACACAGTCATTTACGGTCTGCTCTAAACATAGACAAAAAGTAACAGAGAGAAATATTTTGAATAAAAAGCTACATTTAAATGTATTATTTTTGATTTTTAGAACTTTCACCACAGTTTTGAGGGCAGTGTACTAAACAAACGTACTTCCACAGCCACCAATGGGTTCCCGATCCCAAATACTGTGCTGACACAGTCATTTACGGTCTGCTCTAAACATAGACAAAAAGTAACAGAGAGAAATATTTTGAATAAAAAGCTACATTTAAATGTATTATTTTTGATTTTTAGAACTTTCACCACTGTTTTGAGAGCACTGTACTAAAAATACGTATTTCCACAGCCACCAATGGGTTCCCGATCCCAAACACTGTGCTGACATTCATTTATGGTCTGCTCTAAACTTAGACAAAAAGTAACAGAGAGCAGTATTTTGAATAAAAAAATACTATTAAATGTATTATTTTTGATTTTTAGAACTTTCACCACTGTTTTGAGGGCAGTGTACTAAAAATACGCACTTCCACAGCCACCAATGGGTTCCCGATCCCAAACACTGTGCTGACACAGTCATTTACGGTCTGCTCTAAACTTCTGCAGTTGGCGTTCGTTCCTAAATGCATTTTGAGCCATCCCGAAGCCAAGTTCATCTAACAGGTGAGAAAAAATATGGGCGAACGACCTACAGAAGTGAGTAAGGGTTACAGAGTCCATTATAACATGCAGCGGCAACAACTAGTTCGTCAAGTATCTTCAGAAGACCGTTTGCTTCAAGGCCAGAAGAGTTCCCGCCTTCGGATAGCAGCATCTTTCTTATGATTATTTGTTGGGAGATTTTTTTTCTTCCTTTGGCGATTTTTATATTTGTTAGTGGTGTTGTTGTTTGAGCCTCCATCAGTTCAAAGGGTTTTTGTTATGCTTCTTTTTCTGGGGTTTCTTCGTTCTTTTTTTTTTTTTCTCTTGAGCTATTTTCAAGGGCATAGCCAAGTTTATTCGCTTTTCCATTCGCTGCTGCAAGAGAATCTTTTTTGGCGAGTGTTGGGGATTTTTCTTTCTTGTGTCGTATCTTCTTTTATCGCCGACAGCGGTTGTTGTAGAAAAGGGTTGGGTTTATTTTTAAACCCCAATCCACAGTGTTTTGTAACGACTTTTCTGATTCTCTGCGGACTTACACATTAGCGAGCTGGAATAAGAGAAGTGTTGTTTGTGAAAATCGGAGCAGTGAAGGAAAATAATATAGACTCCAACCTGATTCGAACCGAATTTAACCCAGAAAACAGCAGAACTCCCAATTATCCGAATCAAATAAAATAGATCGTCAATTAACCGGATCGATTCGAGTAAAAATAAAATCAGCAAAATCCACATTTTAAAAGTTTCTTATCGGTGAATGACATCGTTTTTAATTACATTACATAATAAATCATTTTTTGATTTTTACTATGAAATAACCTTTCTTCGTGAATTATCCCATTATCCCGATGAGATCTGGTTAATTAACGTCGCACTAGAGCTGCACAGTGGGCTATTGGCGACAGTTAGGGGCCAATTAAAGACCCGGGAACGATGCCTCGTATTTTTGAACCACGGTCAGATGACGAAACCGATGAGATCTGGTCCCATGTGATCTGGTTAATTGTAGTTCTACTCTACTAAAATTTGTCGCCGATGTTCAGATCCGTTCAGAACGTGGATGAATCAGAAATTGCAAATGCTTATAATATTTGAATCAATGTATACAAAAAAGTTCCAAGTCAGGTTAGAACATGAGTTAGAACCAGAGAGTTGTAATATTAAATAGAGAGCGCCTTCACTACCAGACTCTCGTAAGGCCGCGGTGTCAACATTGAAAAGAAAAACCAACATCACGTGGTTATAAAGATGCCACATTTGGCGTTCATACATCTGTAGGAGTTTCAAATTTGGCGCACTTTCTTCTTTGTTGGTGATAAAGAGTTCTGTCCGTATTCAACTTCTTAACATATATGTACGCATTTACTTATTTTTAAACAATATGCGCTAAATATTTCCTCTTATTTAACGAAACGAAAATATTTTATTTGTGTTCAATACTCGAAGAAGCGAAACTCTTTATATTTCTCAGGTTTTATTGTTCACATTTTCTTATTGAAGTATACAAAATAACAATTGACAGAACTTCGCTTATGGTAAATTTTTTACATAAAAACGTAATGCAATTATTTCAATACTACAAAGCAAGAAAAATCTGTTTAATATATCTTTTAAACTCCCTTAAATTGTGCCACTCGTTCAAAAAAACGATATTTAAATACAAAATTAAACACAAAACCATATTACAATACTTCGATCTCGTTTAGTTCTTAAAGTCGCCAAGTAATATTGGCGCATGAGTGAATTGGCATTTCCACATATCACGTGGTTTCAATGATGGACACACGGAAATCAGCATTTTTATTCCTCTATTTGTATCATTACTCTATGGTTAGAACGTTAACAACGAACGTGAACGTGTTAGAAGAGTAGAACGTGTTTGTTTACATCGATTCATTTATGGGATCTATTTGAAGAAAAAACATTCAAAACGAGTTTTCTAAAAACTAGATTATTACATCATTGAATTTGCCTCTAAATTTTCTATTAGACAGATTTCGATATTCAAAAGCAATTGAAACGGAATGTTGTGGTTCGAGAATCGAAGACGAGTTAACTTATTATTAGTGAAAGAACATTAACTTACGAAATAATACGTTGAATGTCTGATTTAGAAAATTGCTGAGTATTTAGTGCTGCATACGAATTTTCAGTCGGCAAATTGTTGTCGTAGTAGAAACAGAATATGAGCACGCCGGTAATAAATTATTTTAGCACGTTCAAACGTTTTCTTGGATTTTAATTTCAGAAACTTAAAAAACATTAAATTATTATGAATTATGAAGGTAGTTTAATGTAAATCATGCCACTGTAAAACACGATTTTCAGCATTGCATTTCTAATGAAAAAAAGCCAACTTTCAGAGGAAGGAAATATCAGTATTTAGTTCTATTTTTTTTACATATATTTATATATATGTACGCAAATTATAAATTACAATTAAAATGTTAACTAAAAATCAATTTGCCAAAAAAAAAAACTTGTTAAAAGGTTAGTTAAACCAATGATCTCCGTTGTTATTTCAAAACCATTCCAAATGAAAGTTTTAATAAGTAAAAAAAAATTAGAGTTATGTTCCAATTAAATAACAAAACATTTAAAATTCTACTTCAATATCTGACGAACTATCTCTTATTCATATTCGAACATTATATTTTATAATTCGTTATATTATTATTCCTATTTTATATTTCCTATTAAAGCCATAATCCTAATGTATTGAAAAAATATAACGAAATAGTTATTGAACAATTAACTTCCAATTTTTTTCCTATTTAAAGATCATCCATGAATAATCACAGAGGATTCCAGATCGACCTAACTTACTGGCCTTAGATTATTTTGGAAGCATACACACCGTAAACTAATAAATAAAAAGGGTTATACAATAATTGATATTATGTATAAGTATGGCAAAATGAAATATATTGGTGTTAGTGATTTAAAGATGTTAAGTTTAGTTTTATAATATTATTTTGTAAATTTGTTAATACATATAACTATTTTTAAACACTTTACATTCCATTTACGTTCTTTTTACGAAATTGTTACGCCGTTTGGTTATTTTGATAACATTCTTTGTTATTTCTAGATGATAAAAATAATTTTTTTGGAGTTAGTGGAAGAACGGATACTATAGACAAACTATAGACTAACGTTTTTAAAACTCAATAAAATATTGTACTCGGTAATTATGAAGAACAGTTAAATAAAAGAACAGTCGATATTTTGTCTTCTGATATTTTAGCAATTATTATCACTAAATTATTATAAAACCGTTCATTTAATATTTTTATGTAATTTGATAAGCAAGGAGGCGCATATATATTCTTAAATGTCTTGTATCAACAACCTCTTCTACCATAACTTTTGTTACACTTCCAAAATAGAATATTTTTTTAAAAAAACCTCAAATTATGCATGCAAAGAATTTATAAACACACAGATATTTTTTCGAACTGTCTCATTCTGAACAACACAACATTAAGATAGTAATATGAAAAATAAATAGAGAATTTGTTCTGACAAATACATCTCAAAGTACTATTATTTATAAGATAAATAATTCTGTTTTACCATCTAAAATTAATGCCTTTATGTAAAAATAAACCAACGTCAATTCACTTTTCTTTATTTTATGCGAACAGTTCTTGTCATAACTACAATCATTTGTTATGATGAAGACTTGTCTCTATAATACATCTGGATCTAGTCAAAATGCTTTCTAGAAATGCATTACATAGAAAAAAAAATTCCATACCTATAATTTACCGGTATTTTATTTGGTTTCGTCAACCCAGTATTGTTGTTAACTTCGAGAAATTATTTTCTTCTATATAATTATTTTGAAAAGTTGGGAAAAAAGAACAGACGATATTTATAAAGACGTCTAAAAATGACTGATTTAATTTGACAAAATCTGTTATTATTACTTTCGAAAACATTTTCATATTCGTATTATTATTATTTGAATAAGTATAAAAGAAAACAACTATTTCATCTTAGAATTTGGCATCGTTTTTATCTTTATTTTTGTTATCGTTCATTCAAATGGTTGGCTTTATATGGATATATGTCTCACGATTCAATAAAACAATGGCACATAACGAAAATTGGAATTTATTTAAAAATTAAGGAACTGTTTCAATGAGAACACAATTTTATTTTTAATATATGTTTTGAGGTCTTTTCATTATAGAATAAAAGTCAGATGTGGAACACGAAGCAATTAAATAAACATTAAGTGTTAATTAAAAGAATAAAATTGAATAAACAGTTCAATGCTCGTTGTTTAGAATAGAATTTCAAATGATTTTGTTTTATTTGACAAAAATACAAAGCTTGATTAAATGTTTAGAGGAAAGAATTCCCAGTCTTAAAAACACTCTTCTTACAATTTTTCTTATGTCAGTTCTCAATATAGTGGCTTTAACAATGCGTAACAATAACCGGACTTGGCCTTAATGATAAATATTTTTGTTACGACATTGTGAATGGTTTATTTTGGTTTACAACTCTGCAGCAGTTTAAAGTTTTTTTTTTTTTTTTAAATAAATAAGGTCGTTTACACAATGGAAGAAACGTCACAATTTCTTAGAGGGTGTCTCAGCTTACCACGTTTTACATCAGGAATTTTAAATGGTTTTCCAGATCATTTGACGATTGTAAATACTTGTTTTGATTTGTTTAGCATGAATATGAGCGGATGTTATATTACATTCAGTTTTTAAATATCCGTTAAATTTTGTTATGAATAAGCAAGATAAAAAGTTTGTTAAATAGGTAAAATAACCTTCGTGACAATTCTAAGAAGTCATTATTTTTAATAGGTTTTTTAGAACGGATTGTAACACCTATGAATGTTCTAAATACAAAGAAATGGTATAAAAGGCTCTGTGTTTGTATTATTTTTAATACTTTTTCACGATGTTATGAAAATTATTTTTCGGCTTGGAGTTATTAAATTGAACAATAGGTAATGCAGTACACAGTCATCAAAATAATGCAATTTTTATTAATGATGAATTGGTAATCTATGTAAATTGTTTTCAACGTTATTTAATATTTATCGTTAGGGATGATTACATTAAAAAAAATAATAACTACTCACAATCATCGAAGGTGACTAATAGACAACCATTAAAATGGTCTAATAGACAAACATTAAAATGAACTAATAGACAAACATTAAAATGGACTAATAGACAAACATTAAAATGATGCATTTTACTGTACGATAAATATTATTTTAAAAAAGGCCGAACTGATGCACGCTTTTTCACTAGCAAAAATAAAATTATACAGCATGTGTTAAAAATGCAAAAAGTGTTTTATTGCCAATGCAATAACTTATAACAATTAACCAATTGTAATTATTATTGATATCAATGACTAATAACGATAATTAATATTAAAAACGACTATTAATTAGAAACAATTATAAGTTAGAAACTTATTAATAATTATTATATCAGCAGAAAATTACCAGGGCTGAGAGCCTAGAAGACAAACATGAATTATTTACACTTGTAGGTTTAACTAAAGACATATTTAAAAAAAGACATTTAAATTTGCGCCTACGGTTACAGTTTGGTTTGGTTTTTGGTTAATTAACGTCACACTAGAGCTGAACAGTGGGCTATTGGCGACGGTTCGGGGTCTATCTCGAAGGAAAGACCCGGGACCACATACACATTCATTCATCCCACTTCACAACACAGGTTTTGGTTTGGTTTGGTTAATTAACGTCGCACTAGAGCTACACAGTGGGCTATTGGCGACCTTCACAACACAGGACCGATTACATGAAAGTTTTTATCAGGAATGCTGCCACTACTAGGTTACAGATGTTTATATGCAGGGATGTTCTATTATGGAAGAGCAGGAGTGATCGGAAAATGGTCATTGATTTCCAACAATTTACTTCAATAGATAGTGCTCTTAAAAAATACCCCAACTCTTTAAATTTTAAAAATATTTTAACATAGAATATTTTTATGGATGCAAAATTTATGTGCATTGTTGAAAAACTGAAAATTTATGGACGACTATAGACATCAAAAACGCAAATTGAGTTAATAATTAAGAATGTTTAATAATCAATAATTGTAAAAATTTAATAATATTAATTAATAATTATTATTAGTTACGATTAGTAATTACAAACAATGAGTATATCACTATTCTTTTATTAATAATTTATATCGATGTTCAAATAATATTGATAATTAATAATTTATAAGAACTATTCATACTTAATAATGAAACCTATATTAAAATTAAAATTACCTTATATGAATATTTGTTGCGGGATATTATTTAAAAATATTTTGCATAGTTTCAAAGGTATTCAGAAATACATGTTACACTTAAAAAATTGTATTTCAATTCTTCCCAAGCTTTGATTTTATTTAAACCCCATATACCATTTTAATTTAAGTCAAACTTTTATTTAAAAATACATATTTATTCTAGATTTTGCTACAAGTTACTTTGCAATCAGTCAAGTTTAATTATGTTAGTTTAAACAATTTTAGTCGATACAAAACTCGTAAATTCTAATAAATGATTGGCGTTAATAATTAGCGTCGAACGAGAGCTGCACAGCGGGCTATTGGTGGCGGTTCGGGGTCTGTCTCGAAGGAAAGATTCGGAAACAATGCCTCGTATTTTTTAACCATGGTCAGATAACAAAGACAACACCTGAGATGGCACCTGATGCAATCTCAATAGGTGTCAGGACACAGTACTTCGATCAGATTTAACGTGCACCAGTCCCGTATGCACGCCGGTATATATTATTTGATATTTTAGACGACTTTTAATATTTCAGTAGCAAATTTGGCAAACCTCCGATCACAAGTTCACTACATTTTTACTTTGTGTCAAGTCCACTCAGTCGGATTCCAAATCGCAATCCTCTGACTGCTAACCGAATACGGATCCATTGGGCCACCGGGGCCCCTAATAAAAACGAAGTTGGCAAACTTCTATTTATGTTCCAAAATAAAGTACAAGTCTTAAAAATTTCATAAAAAAACACGCACATCATACTATATTGATAAAATATATAGGTATTGAATAGTATATAAAATAGCATATAGATATATTGATTGTATGAAATGATGACATGAAATTCGGAAAAACCCTCATAGAGAAACCGTGAAACCGAAAATGTTATACAGTCAAATAGGAATGATAAAAAAAAGGTGTGCAATTTCTATGCGTATAAACCCTCAAAGAAATATCAATAAGCAAAAGCAAACGAACATAAAAAATATACAACTACACACAAAGGGCATAAGTAGACAGACATTAAAAAAATCTGTAATTTATTTTCAAAGTCTGTTAAATATTTAATTCTACGATCTCGAGGTCTGTTAAAAAATTTGTTTATAATACTTTTCTTAGAAATTTTTTTATTAAGTTATTAAAGTATATATTTATGAAACTTGGAAATTTTACAACTTTAAAAGGGACCATTATGACTTAATCGCAACTGTGTGAAATATTAAATAACTAGGAGGCTCCGCCCCCTGCTCCGCTAACGCTCCGCCAGAATTTTGTAAACAAAGTAACTGTTGCCATTCCGCATAGAGAAACACAGCGTTTTTCAATCACCGCGTAAGAGAATTATATATAAAGATTTATTGTATTTACACTTCCTTCGGTCTTTGTATTCCCTGACATTGTGTTTGTATTACCGTGCCAGGTGCCCGACATGTTTTATTTCCAATTCTGATACACATACAATAGCATTGTTACAGTTTATGTTTGACTGAGCTACCATGTCGGCACCAATCTCCGACTGCTTAGATGAAATTCGACAAACTTAAATTTCTCAAACAGCATGGCACTGTTATCCTCAATACGAAACAATGTTATTTATGCTATACAGTGTTATGCTATTCAGTAGGAAGGTGTTATTTTCAACTATTCTTGTTATGTTATTAGGATCGAAAATAAAATATCCAGTTAGATTCTTGTTTTGGCAAACCGGACCAAATTGCTAAAAAAAAATGCAACAATTGTTTAAACTCGAAGAAAACCACAAACAATTGAAAAGGAAATAAAAGAAGAGTCATTGAATTACCTTAAGCGGAATTGTAAATACATTACAATTATTGCATACTACATAATATAATTGTAACACTAGGAACTGTGTAGTGTAAGTCACTAGCGGCCACTTGGGCACCAAAAATTAAACTTTTACTGAAATGTTTAAATTGTGTTTTCTTTTGATTATTATTTTAACTAAGTTTTACTTAGCTAGTAAATTATGCGATTGAAACTCTTAATACTGATTGTCTTTAAACTTAAGGGAGACCAAAACTCCAAATTCTGAAAAAATTACTAATTTAGGGACGGGGCGGGGGGGTATATAACGAAGCTATACATATTTAAGAGTATGTGTGCAAATTTCAAAGCAGTAGAGTTTTTACATGTTCCTATACCATTTATCAATTTCCTACTCCCTTTTCGCAACATTCGTCATTTACCCAAAATACATTTTACAAGTTTTGGTCGTGATTAAAATGCGAAAAATTTGCAAAAAAATATACTTAAAACTAAACTGTTAATAATTTTGAAACTTTAATATTTGTTTAATAAACGTAGGAAGATCTTTTTTTTAATTAAAGTATAAATTTTTTTTTTTACGAATTAATGAACATATAAAAATGTGAATATTTGGCAGGTTATGAACATAAATTTTTTTATTTAAAAACAACTAAAACATAAATTTGCAAAAATCTCTTAAAAGCTCTGCAGTATATATTTTGACTTTATTTAATCAATTTAATTATTAGAAATTGGAGGAGGAGTGTTTTTCAAAAAAGCATACTTAGGATTTAGGCTTAAAAAACGCAAAGAAAAACAATATATATTTTGTTAATTTATTGATTATTGTCCAGAAAATGATGTTCTAATAGTGCAAAAAAATGGTATTTCTGAATTCCTTAATAAAAATAGTAGGATTTGGGGCTCGGGTCTGCTTTAAAAAAAAATAGGCAAATATGCTGCCATACAAAAAAAAGAGATGTTTAAAAAAAGTTCGAAAATACCGACCAATACATAAAACTGTTGTCTTGGCCATCTTCTAGATTATGCGCGACTACCAGAAGGTTAAAGGGTTCGTTTTCTCTCTGTAATTTATTTTTATCATGAAAACAAATATCCGATTGCTGTGACCTCGAACGGGTGCTTCGAGCATGGATCCTTTGTAGTAGAGGAGTCATGAAGTCGCTCTCGCTAACATCAAAGTGAAGCCAACATGTATGGCCTCAGACACGTGGTTAATTACGTCATTCCATTCATACATTTTCACTGTTACACATTTCACATTTCATCAGCCAATCGCGAGTATTTTTTTATTCACAATTTTGAAGATATGGCACGTGATATGGGCCTTTCGCTACGAGATATGAGCTTCACGATTATGACGTCATATTCTCTCTACTACAGACCATTCATGCTCAAAGTACGTGTGAAAGTCATATAATGTTTCTCTATAACAAAATCGTATCTGGTGAGAACGTTCGGCATGTTTCTTCGGATAATTTATGAGCTATCAGACAGTAAATAAATCACATCTGAACAGCCCTTTATTTAGCTAGGACGATATGCATTACAAGCTCTGGAACCGTTTTCAATTCTAGATTGAATGTTTCAGGTCGCGAACTATAAATTTTGAGTTCAAAGAAAATAAATGCTAAAGAGTTTTTTTTTCCTTCTCAACTTTTTACAGCGTCGTGAAATTTTTATATAAAATAAATTATTCGTCACGCATTTAAGGATGGGGCCTTCAACTACTTTGCTTTTAGATAGTTTTCTTCCCTTTTTTTTATAAAGATATTTTTAACGGAATGTTATTATAATCAGGGCCTGATTTAGAAAGTACAATACTATAGGCACGATAGCATTGATGGGGTTTTGTAAAAAATATACTTAAATTACTTAAATTGTTAAAAATGTGAATTTTTGAATTAATTTTCTCTATTAAAAAATAGTCTCTAAGAATGTGAACCAATTGATATAAAGTACACTATACAGCACAAAAACAAGACATTATAACGTTTTTGGGAAAATCGCTGAAAAGTTATGAAAAATTGCAATAATAATAAAGAGATTTTCAAAGTACATGCAACTTTTACAAAATTTTATGTGTAGTTAAAAACAGTTTGGGGCCCTAGACACGAGCCTAGTGGTAAATCAGACCCTGATTGTGTGTAGTTTAAAAGTTAAACAATGTTCATCGCCCAACAACTTCTGACCACACCCGGCATGGAATATAGTAAATCCTCCTTACAACGAACCCTTCCTTATAAAGATCGTTAAAGAAAGTCTCGATCTAGCTTCTATGAACAATTCTTTACAGAGTCATTTCGTTATAACGATCACCTCGAAAGGGTCCCGTGATCCCTTAGGCCCGGGAATAACGTGCCTAATTGTAAATCAGGCCCTGATTATGTGTAGTTTAATAGTTAAACAATGACAATCGTCAACAACTCCTGACCACACCTTGTATATAGTGGGCATGGAATATAGATATCATCCTTACAACGAACCCTTCCTTATAACGATCGTCAAAGAAAGTCTCGATCTAGCTTCTATGAACAATTCTTTACAGAGTCATTTCGTTATAACGATCATCTCGAATGGGTCCCGTGATCCCTTAGGCCCGGGCCTAACGTGCCTAATGGTAAATCAGGCCCTGATTATGTGCAGTTTAATAGTTAAATAATGACCATCGCCAAACAATTTCTGAACACACCCGGCATGGAATATAGTAAATCCTCCTTAAAACGAACCCTTCCTTATAACGATCGCCAAATAAAGTCTCAATCGAATGATTATGCTTCTATGAACAATTCTTTACAGAGTCATTTCGTTATAACGATCATCTCGAATGGGTCCCGTGATCCCTTAGGCCCGGGCTTAACGTGCCTAATTGGTAAATCAGGACCTGATTATAATTACCCTTATTAAAACCAAGGGGAAATCAAACAATAGAAAATGTTCAGCTAATCAAAGTAAACTAGAAACGTCGTAACATTGTAATACGTCCATTTCCCCAAAATAATAGTTAATAATTTCAATTCATGCGTCTTCAACAATCATGAGTCAGCGAACTCTCAAAATGCAACCCACTAAGGCACACAACAATGGACTTGCAATCACAATCAATTCCTTCTGCAAGATTGTCGACAACAAGCGTCGAGGGGGTGAGGTAGGAGAGTTTCTAAAGAGTAGTTTGGTTAAAAGGGGTGGCAATGAAGGATTTCTTTTATTGGGGTAAGAAGAGGCGGAGGTTTGGTTCATATTGAAAGATGTATTTTGAAGACATTTTTTTTTTTGGCGGAGTGATTCTTATGAATGGTAATCGTAATAAGTTTCCGAAACAACTGAATAACGTAAGAAAAGTTTCCAAGGAAAGGATTTTAAATTTGTATACTAGCTTAAATAAGTCTGAAGACAAAATTAAACAGAAAAAAAAATTATACAATGGAATTCCAATTATCCGGATCAATAGGGACCCGATCCCATTCAGATAATCGGATAATTCACGAAAAAAAAATATTTCGTAGTAAACTACGAATTTTGCTTTAGTATATGATGTAATTTTATGACTATTAAAAACAATATTATTCACCGATACGAAACTTTTAAAATGTGGAGTTTGCTAATTTATTTTTTCTTTCACTCTCTCTCACAAAGCAATGTCGTTGTTTGATCCGGATAACCGGAGTTCGGATAATTGGACTCTACTGTATTTAACATGAAGTTTTTATATTTAACGTTAGAGTATGGTATGTATTTTTTTTTTTTTTAAAACACTGTATAAGCCCTCTAGTTTCAAACCCAGATCGATCCACATTTTCGTCCAATTATTTTTTAATTTTTTTTACAAGTTTTCGAGGCAATTTCATGCAGACAGTGACCTTCCTTTCATTTTGAAGGTCATGTGTGCAAAATTTTATCAAGCTCGGAATAAAACTGTTGATTTGGATTAAAAATAAATAAACCCACAGGCGCTCTTCTTTATATATATATGGAAAATGCTACGTAAATTTAAAACACTAACTAATATTGTTTTAAGTCACAACAAAGACTATCTCGCATTATATGGATAATAAAAATTATTTCCTCTGTTGCCATCTCTATAGTATTAATACTTGAGTTAGAGAATTATAATTGACGATTCGGAGAAATTTGGCGTGATTAATTCTCTTGTTTTAATATCTGGAGCATGTTTTCTAATGCATTGTTAGAGAAATGGAGATGTCTTTCAAAAATGTTTTAACATATAATTGGTATTTTGCATTAATAAATGTGACGATACGTCTGTAATGTTATATTTCTAACCGCGAGTGTCATTTGTGAGTGCTGTGACATCACATTTGCAATGACAAAGAACGACCAACAATCAAGTTGGACATAATTATTAAATGCAAATTTGCATTTCGAACAGTCAAATTTCCCACAGTGAAAGTGGCAGAGTTGAATTAAGAAAGGTATACAATAACCGGAAAGGTTTGTGTAATGTTCAATTTTTAATTTAATAGGTATTGCAATTTAGGCGCAAAAAACGCACAAGTGAATAAACTCATTATTGCATAGCCGGAAATTCGAAATGTATATTTAAAAATCCGATTTTTTTTTAAAGATTCATTATCAGATTGCGACATCTCAAACCCTATCCCAATTACCTTATCTTTCAAAAGATACCCAATCACAATCTTAAAAATTCCTCGCCACAATAAAATGCAAATTCGCGTTGCATTGTCGTTGCAAATGTCATGTCACAACACTCACAAATGACACTCGCGGTGAGAAATATAACATTACAGACTTATCGTCACATTATTAATGCGGAATACCAATTATATGTTAAAAACATTCTTGAAAGACATCCCTATTTTCTTAACAATGTAGTTATCAACAATGCATTAGAAAACTAGATGCATCAGATATTAAAAAAATAAATTTAATCACGTCAAATTTCTCCAGAATAGTCCATTATAATTCTCTGGCAAAGTATTAGTATTATAGAGATGGCAACAGAGGGAAGAAGTTTTATTATCCTGGTAGTGCGAGATTCGCATGGAAATGGCCTCATTATGATGATAAAGCAATAAAAAATCGAATAAAAAAAAAGGCTTAGTGGAACTTTTTCGGTCAATAATCAAGTCTCGGGAATATATATTTTTAAGTAATTGTGTAATTATATTGCATTCTTTAGAGATAAATATACACTTTAAAAATTGGATTCTTTTTTACTGGGTATTCGATAATTATTATATGTTTATTATTATAGCTCTTTGTAGTTTTCTTTTTATGTTTTAAGTGGCCACCCATATTTGATAATAGCTTACTGGCAATTTTCATCTAAAGATATTTTTGTAAAGGCAGAAGTTGTTATATCAATTTTAAATCTTATAAGCCAAAATGTATATTTAATTATTTTTTTTAAAGTTCAACGTATTATCGCAAATTAAAATCATTCCTCTTTTTATATTTATATTAATTCTTAAAATAAATAAGTTATTACATTAGATCAATGGTTCTCAACTTTTCTCTCTCATATACCCTTGATAAAACTTTTCATTTATGAGTACCCAGCAAAAAAAGTCAGCATAAAACCTTGATGAAAATTTTGAAATAGATGATTTTATGCAGGAAAACTGCAGTTTTTTTGAAGATTTATAAAATTAAATGTTTTTGTTTAAATGTCCTTCATAAAACTGCAAAAAACCTTCATAAAAAATCTGCAAAAAACCTTCAAGTTTTCAAAACTGCAGATATTTTAAAGGTTTTATGCAGGAAAATTAAAAACTTAAAAAAAAACTGCAGTTTTTTGTTTCAATATCCTTTATAAAACCTTAAAAAAACCTTCAATTTGACAATTTTGATGAAGGTTTCATGCTGACTTTTTTTGTTGGGTACCCCCTTCTCTCATAGTCTAAACCATTCCTCTACACAAAAAATGTTCGTTTATGTTAGATAGTAATGTTCTTAGGTTAGCTGGCAAATGAATCAAACTACTCATATGAATGAATTATAAGCTTTTATTGTGATTTTCCTTATTACATTTAATTTATTTTTTATTTTCGCGTACCCCCAACCAGACTATCACGTACCCCCAGGGACACTACCACAGGTTGAGAACCGCTGTATTAGACCAAGGGTTAATAACTTTAAAGTGGCCGCGGGCCACTGAGTTAAGAATTAGGCATTGCGCGAACCACCACTTTCAATTAATTGTGTGAAATAATTAGGTAGCAAATATATAAGTAATCCATATATTAAATTTAATTCAGATATTAAATACTATAAGTTTCAATAAATGTGTTAATTAAAAAATCTGACTATTTAATCTACATTTTCTTTCCCTCTCTAATTAGATAAGGTAGATTTTGAATCAATTATTTGATTACAAACGTTTTATTATTTGATAACAAATGTTTTATTATTTGATAACAAATGCTTTATCATTTGATAACAAATGTTTTATTATTTGATTACAAATGTTTTATTATTTGATAAAAAAATTTATTCTTTGATAACAAATGTTTTATTCTTTGATAACAAATGTTTTATTATTTGATAACAAATGTTTTATTATTTGATAACAAATGTTTTATTATTTGATAACAAATGTTTTATTATTTGATTACAAATGTTTTATTATTTGATAAAAAAATTTATTCTTTGATAACAAATGTTTTATTCTTTGATAACAAATGTTTTATTATTTGATAACAAATGTTTTATTATTTGATAACAAATGCTTTATCATTTAATTTCAAATAATAATTTTCACAAAGTAAAAAATTTAGATTAAATAATTTAATATCATTTGCGTTTCCTAAAATGATAACTTTAAATCACCCTATCACATATAACAGAACATTAATATCTCGAATGGTTAATTACTTTTATATATACATTTAAAACATCAATAGTTCGTTTTCATTCATCTTTCTTCTCGCAATTTTGATATTAATAAATTAAATTACTATAATTCGATAAACGTTTGCCGTTAAACTAAAAGCATTTTTTAAAGAAAACAGAGAGAAACTCTCCAACGGAATAGTGGGCTATTTCATGTATTTTAAAAATGGCAGTACATCATGCACTGTTTAATAACAGACAAGATTTATAACAATTATTAGTTCGTCAATCTTCTTCGCGAAGAAAGTCCGTTACAAAAACCTCGTCTCCATTTTATAGGCGGGTTTTCATCTTGCGCTGCCACCAGAAATGTATCTTCATTTAAAAAAAAAAAAGAACTCCGATAACGATCAGAAAATACCACTGCATTTTATCTCCGCGGATATTTAAAGAATAGAAAAATATCAGAATAAAAAAAAAATGTCGCCATTTGCTTAATGTCACATGCCAAGGAGAAAAAATAACATATTCCGTTAGAGAGAGGGCAGAAAAACATTGACTTTCTTCATTAAGGATGCAACGGAAAATTCAAAATAGGAAAAGTAAAATTAAAAAAAAAAGAATATTCTGAAACAAAAACGAAAAATATAAATCGCTCTGTTCGTTTAATATAGCTGGAGCTCCCCCCTAAAACTTGGAAAAGAGAAGCCGGAGACTGATAAGTAATTTTTTTTTTTTGCTTTTATTTTTTTTTCAGTTGCGAAAAATAAATCGTTTTCGGACGGCGAAAGAAGAGAACTGAAGAGAGGGAGAAAGACGATGATGATGATGTCGTTGTCATAGCAACGCACCTGTAATAATTGAGGAGACCAATGGAAGCAGAGTGACGTCACGCGCAGAGAGATGCCAAAACGAAAAAAGAAATGTATGCTCCTCTCTAAGTTTATTTCTTTCTCTTAATTTTTTTATTTATTTTTTGTTCCATTTTCATTATTTTGAGGGAAACTTAATCGATTGCTTCTTGTCTCTCTTGTAAATGGATACCAGTGGTCTTGGCATCTTCCCAGAATTATTTTCGCGCGTTTCTCTTGTGTTACTTTGGAAAGGAAGATAAAATCCGTTAAGAGAATGAAGCCAGTTCTAGTTGTTCATAAATCGGTAAAAGATTTTTTTGCATATAAAATATGATAATAAAAACACAATTTGTAGTTTAAAACACCGATTGCTCTGGATTTCTTTATATTTATTTCAAACAGTTATCTATTTTTAACAGCTCAAACAGTTTTTATCTGTTACTAATAGAAAATGTAGTAACTTTACAGATTAAAAAGTTTTTTTAAAAAAAACCAGGGTGATTGCCCACCAAATAGGTCAAAAATAAAACTTTCTCAATGTCTGACTATCTGACCAGAATAAGTCAAATAATCGAATGGCATGGAAAAATATATTTGTATGATTGTAAAAACGACAATAATTTTAGAAACATTACATTAAACTATATTAAGCTGTCCATTCATAAAGCATTTTGAGACAACAGATAAGTAGGTTATATCACATGAAAGCGTCATTGGCAATTAATCTTCAGATTGAAATAAAATCACTGTTACATTAATATTTATAATTTAAAATAACTTTATTTTAATAAGAAATGCAAAATGTAGTTTATAAATAGTATAATATTACGGTTTTAAATTTTAATGTATTTTTATGAAATAAAAAAAAATATTGAATAAGTATATTATTTATAAATGCATTATTTAAAGTTATGAAGCATACAAAATTATGTACGTGTAGTAGATTCAGGGCCCGATTAGACATTCACGCAAGGGAATCTGGCCTTTAAATAGGGGCCCCATTGCTCTCAAAAAGGCCCTGGACCATCAAATAAAACTTTTAATGCACTCAAATCCTTGCCCCTTAAGAGCATTAAAATTAAACACATTTTAAATGATATAATAAAACATATTAATAAGTAATGAGTATTCATAATATTCTGTATGTTTTTGATTTTTTTTCCTATATTCGAACAAATTTAACACAAGTGGCAAGTTTTTTTTTTACTAAATTTTACAATGCAGTTTTTTAAAGGTAAATTTAGTATCAAACTATGTTAGGTGTGTTAAATATTTATATAAAATGTGTGATTTGGGGGCCCCTCAAAAATTTTAAGTGTAGGCCTGGGCTTCACGGGCCTATTCGGTAATCAGGCCCTGAGTACAGATTACACGTACATCATTTTGTATGCTATTCTGGGAGATCCAAACCAAACAGAGACCAAAAGTATAGCAAAAATAAAACTTCCCACTGTTCTTCTAGGTACTTATAATTTTAATACTTAAAAAAAACATCAGATGCATGATGTAAAGCTTATGACGAGTACCTTCTTATTCAATTTAATGATTTAACATTCATTATGATTGGTATCCCGAATTTCCACTACCTGTGAATTTATTCTAAAATAATTGGTTTATCTTATTAACTAACTAATCAACAAAAAATATCAAAAATATTAGGTTGTTTGGATGAATTAACGTTGCACTAGAGCTACACAATAGACAATTGGTGACGGTTCGGAACTGTCAGAACTGTTGGTTTTTTAAACAGTCAAAAAATATTTTTTTAAAAACACAATAGATCATTATAAATGTCTATTAATTTTGTTTTATAGTATAAACATACTGGTTTGAAATAAACCATTTCTATTCTTAACTTGTTTAAAGACTTGTTAGGGTTTTTAGATGAATAATACTATAATTAAATTTGATATGCCAAACATTGCGAAACAATGGCCTAGTGTCAGCAGTTCGGAAGGGGAGAGGGGGGTGGGGTCTATACCGAAAAATAAAAGACTTGGGAATACTCACTTGTAATTTTAAATCACCCTTAAACGACGGAGACACACACTTGAGCTCCATTGTCCAAACTTCCATATCAAGGCCAAGGTGTACAAAAGTATGGCTACTTCAGGTTTAGCAATTCCCGATCCCCACTATAAGGCTAATTTTCAATTCCAATCATTCTGTTATTCTGACAAGCGGACTACTACATTAGCAATTATAATTATTAAACAATATTTATGGTACTATAAAACATTTCATGTGTCACCCCTTTCAAGCAAGAAATACAGAGATCTAGTTACAACCATGCATCTTTGACATCCTGATCAGCAAATCCAAAACAGAACTATTTATCCGTCTAATACATCATTATAGGTGATATTTTCCGTTTCCACAAACACTTGACCTTGTACTTGGAATTTCCCTTTATGTTACCTAATCCCGGCCATTGAAAAAGAATTAGCTTTTGCAATGAAAAGGAAAATACTCCCGGGGTCTTTCCACCGTCAAACCCTCTTCGCCTGACTAAACCCCAAGCCCAAAGATACACAAAAGCCACTAAAAACTCACGATCCAAATCATTTCATGTCCTGCTAAAAACTCCTAATCTTGGCTCCAATTGCCGAAATAAGCACATAATACCAACCCCCCTCAGTAGTTCATTTCGGGAAGAAAAGATCTTCTCCACTTGTCAAGGATCATCAATTTCTGACGTGACTTATAAAGGGCCCCCGATGTGACAGCCATATCCTTGGGTCCTTTTATCAACGGACTATGTACACATAGACACAGTGTATTGTTTTATAACAGCTTTTTCCTGCGCTTTGCGTGTTGGGCGGTTCTAAAGCACCGGACGTGTGCTGTTCAATAATAAAAAGGTGGGTTTTTAAGATATCAGCAATGCAGTGGTTTTGAGGAGTTGTTTGATTGAGATTGGACTGATAAGAGTTGGACATGTTAAGGAAATTTTGGATTTTTATGGCTTATTTTGGGATTGATAGTTTTTTTTTTTTAATCGAGTGGATCTATTTTATTGTTGTATCCTTTTACACGATTCATACAACGAGCCATTGGTTTTAATGGAATTAAAATCTTGATTATAAGTCTTTTGATATTTTTAATATGAGATTTAATTCGGTTTTGGGTCGAAGGCCCCATGCCGATTCGTCGGCTATTGCTCTATTAGCACCGGGCATATGTAGCCTGATATAGTTGTTAGGCAGCTTACTAGATGAGAAAATCCAGGCTACACATGGGTCAGCAATGTCCTTGATGTCTGTGATAAAGATTAGAAACAAAATGAAAGGCCAAAGGCCCCATACTTTTTCATCGCAATTGTGCCATAAGCAGATCGAAATTGTTTATCAGAGTGAAACTGTTAGTTAGTGGGGTGAGGGTTGCTAGTCAAGAACTAGATGAAGCTAGTTAGTAGCTCCCTTCCTTGATATCATTTCTCTGTAATCCTTTTATAGCAAAATGGGTTTTATAAAATAGCTGCATACAAAAAAATAAGTTTAATTTTGTTGTCTTTAGTTTCAATTTGGAGGATAAAAGTTCCAGAATTAGTAAAAGATAGTTAGTAAAAGATAGTAAAAGAGAAGTTAGTAAAAGATAAAGTTTTTACAGCCAAGTTTTTCAAAATAAGTTTTGAATCCCCATTTGCCATATTAATAAACAAAATTCATTATTGTGTCACTTCATATTTGTTATTACAAAATATAAAAGTTAAATAACTTGGACGCACACTTTAAAGATTTAAATGAAAAATTTAAACATAAGTGTTAACGTAAAACTACTCATTCAAATAATCAAATTTTAAAATAATAATTAAAGTCTTAAGATAGTTTCTTGTTCACAATGAAATAAAGCATTTTTACAAATTGGATATTAAAAATGTAAATATACCTTTTTAAATAAAACTTTGATTATATAAATATCACATTGCTAAACCAAAATTTAAAAACTCTTTTATTGGAAATATGTTTTTAAGTCAAAAATTATGTTAATCCAACAAAGCAAGCTCTAAACATCAGACAAAACTAATTCAAAATTTTCTTACAAAAACATTCATCACTAAAAACTTCGAGAATAATTTCTCCAAAGACCCCAACTAAATAATAAAAAAACTCCATAATAAACTCGACTTTTTAACAAAGGCACATTGTGAACAAGCTAATGATATCCGCATCCAAAAAATAAATGAACAACAAACAGCGAAAAACAACTCAACTCCGGCTGGAAGGATTTTTCACGTGACTTGTTCCCCACGAAATAAGAGCACAAACCGATGTCAGTTAATGAAGTAATCTGCACTAAAAATCAATTAAGAAAGATAATTAATTCTGAGCGGCTGAATTTGCCAACCGTATTTGGGAAAGTTGCGGGGAACAGCTAAGCGATGCCACTCTAATGAAAAGCATGGTTTGGTCGGTTAATGACCAACATACCATTTGCATATGCTTAAATCTTTGGGGAACAACTAATAATCGGATTTCTTGGTAGTTTAAAACTGAAGCGAGTTGAAGAATTTTCATCTAATAGTGGAGAAAACTTTCTACTTATTATATATCTATATGTAATTTAAATAAGAGCTTTTTTTTAATTTTAATATCTTTGGTTTTGAAATTGTGTGTGTAATTTTGTTCATTTTGTATACCTACCGATTAAGTCCAAATCTAACCGCGTGGTATTTAGACAACCAATAGAATTCAGAGGCATTCGGAATGTAAACCCTTCCAAAAATTTGGCTTGTATATGTGCACCTAAAATTTTATGTGTCCACATTACTTTTTAAATGTAGATCACACAATGAACACTGTCACATTGTAAACATAACAGCGTTAATTTGCCTGTATCAATTAACAAAACTTAACTTACGAATTGATAGTTAAAAATTATTTTGATTTATTTTCAAAAGACTTGTAAAATTTAGTTCCGTTAATATTAACTATTTATGTGTACTATTAAAGACATTGATTATGAAACTGTTTTAAATTATTATTAACTCCATCTGTATTAAAAAAAATAATGTACTATAAGTTTTAGCATTTAATAATTTTAAATTGCATGACGAAAAATAATTCCTGAACTTTATCTACATTGTGTATTTAACAAATATGTAGTGCCTGTAATAAAAAAAACATTTTTAATCCTGCCTTAACCAAATCGATGTTAGTGGATTTTATATTTTTAATTTTGGTTATGTAATTGTAAAAAAATTAGAATCAATAAATCTTTTCTTTTCTCAACCTCTGTCATTTTCTTGAATTTATATTTCAGAGTTACTTATAATAATAATATGTGTGACCCTGAGTTTATGGGCATACGTTGAAGTATAAAAGTAAAAATCCATTTCTATATAAAATGTTATATAAAATAAATGTAGATAAAATAAATGTTTAATTGAGAATTCTGAAATATTGAACTTAACCCTTTGCATTCCAAGAACACTTTGCTATTTGTGTTCTTTCTATGGAACAGTTATTCCTCTCTTTACGTTCTTTTCCACATATTTTTTTATACTAATAAAGAGAAAAAAATCCTAATCTGTTTTGTATTTTTAAGAGAACAAGTTAAAAAAAAATTGATGTTCTAAACACAAGATCATGCTGTTCTCGTTTATTTTAAAGAACAGGGCAACAAAAGAACTGGTAGTTATGTTGGCGCCTGAAAGGCGACATCGGAGTGCAAAGGGTTAAAAACAGACGATCAATGTACTTTAACGAGTCCCCAACGATTCAGGACTAGACAATTACAAAAGCGCCCCCCCCCCCCACAATCACGGGGCATTCAAATTGGTTACTACAAAATGTCCAGCTTCTATTTACAAAACTGTGGATATCTATAGAAGTTATAAATACACACATTTCTTTTTTGTTTATATCGATAAAATTATGTCAATGAAGCTCATGCTCCATTACGTTTATTACAAAGACTCCAAAACCTTAACGGAATAAATACCAATAAAGAACAAAATACCAATGGATAAGAATATGTTTTTAATGTAACGTTGAGATTAAAATTATGGGCATTAAATAAAAGCACCTGTAGCAGATGCATTTGTGATTGGCGAATAAATATCACGTGGTCTTCGTTTACCAACCAGAGGCAAATGGATTTTTTTTTTAAACTTCCAACATTTTGATCTCGACATCAGGTCGTGAAGTGTTCTTTGTAATTTCGAAACAACGATTTTTTTTCTAACGTCTGCAACGTTGGAAAATGTGGAATAATTCATAGTTAAAAATGTAATATTTGAAGAAACAACACATCTTTAAAAAAATATATTCCTGCTTGTAATTTAGAAACAAGATTTTTTTTAAACCAAATATACACTTACAAGAATTTTTGACAGATTTATGAACCGCATGTTCTTTTCGAACGAATCTTTCACGCAGCGAGTGGTATTGGATAAAAAGCTATTCAAAAACTTACTTTGCCCCCTGTGGCAACAACCTGAAACAAAGCTTCCTTTAAATTGAGATACAATAAATGCGCTATGTGCTGAATATAGATAAAGAAAATGAATGTTACCTTAATAGATATACAAAATCATTGAAATTGGAAAAACTGGAGTCAAACTCCTAGAGTTTTGTATCTTTATTTCCATTAAAGTATTCAATACACAAATGCTCAAAAACAATCAAGATTCACTACATTCCAATTATGGGCAATTGTTGAATTTAGTTTTAAAAAACCATAAAATAATTGATATGTATTAAATATAAATTTTAATTATAAGCAGTCTATTTTTGTAGTATTTCGCGGCACTATCAATAATTTCTTAAACTCATGCTATACCATCATTCAAAGGGTCTCATTTGAGCGGTTTGTTTAATTGTATTTGACAAGTTCCCAGTAACATATGTATTTACCTCCTCATTAAAATTCAATTAAAATTCGAATAGTTAAATATGTCAATACAAGTTCCATCCGACAAACTAGTTTAATTATTACCAGCATTATTACTTATTATTTGCAGCGTATACCAGATAATGGATATTTCTTTTAGAATTATAGACTATACAAAATGAATCTTTTATATCAAATCTATAAACAAAATATGATATAATTGATCCAATCCAAATCAATATGTCCACACATAAAAAATCGGGTGTGGCAGTGTCGGGGCACGACCCGAAAGGTTTTACATGAAACGTCATTTCAGCATATTATAAATGATTGGTTGAATCAACGTCGAAATAGAGCTGCACACGGAGCTATTCAACATACAATAGAAATCAGCAGATTTAGAAAAAAAAATCATTTCAACAGATTATAGCTGTTCCGTCTGAAATCACAGGTCCCTCTACGTGATTTACTTTATTTCAAGATTTTATACGCATCGGGTCTTAATTTTCCATCGAACGAGACTAAATTTATACCGATTGTGCTATTTGCCACGATTATGGTTGGTGGAATGAAGGTCGCACTAGAGCTACACAATTGGCTACTGTACTTTCCGACGGCACTTTATCATATGAAGAAAAGAACCGTGATCTATCCCCAAGGAAAGACCTGGGAACATTGCTGAGTAACTTTGATGAGGTGGACAACAACTGAGCTGGCACCCCACGCACCTGTGTATACGTGGGGACGTTTGAAACACTACATATTCAACGTACACCAATCCCTTATACACCTAAAGTCGAGATTCAAACCCACAACCTTCCGATTATTAGATCGGTACTCTAACCGCTCAGCCACCGCGGGTCTTCCTATCAGACTGATAGTAAGTTAAATAAAGGTGTTTAATACATTGTTAAAAATAGGTCCTTAAACATAAGTAAAATTAACTTATTTTTGAGTACAGTCGATGCTTAACATAGCTCCGCATATATAAGTTTCATTTTTGAAAAAGACATGTACTCAAAAATGAGTACAATGAGTATTAATGAATAAAAAGAGCAATTGATTGCCTACATAAGCTGTCTTCATAAATCACTTTCAATAAATACCAACAATTACAACCAAGACTTACCGGGAATCGAACCTATATCCTTAGGCACCGCAGTTCAGAGCCTTATCCGTTAAACTACCAGGGCGACGTAAACAAGTTATAAACGAAAGAAATATGAAAAATGTGTGTCAACAGAATGGGAAGTAAGATAATTGCAATAACTCAGTTTCCATTTAAGCAATCAACATCAAATAATGTGGAAAACCATCTTCTGAAAAACTATTTTAAGTTTGTCAGGTCGCTTTGTTAGGATGGCTTGAACAGAAGCCGAGATTAGCAATATTAACACTTTGCACTCCGCGAACACTTTGCGATTTGTGTTCTTTCCATGGAACAGTTATTCCTTTTTACGTTCTTTTCCACAGATTTTTTTTATAATCATAAAGGGAAAAAAATCCTAATCTGTTTTGTATTTGCAAGAGAACAAGTCGCAAAAAAGATTGATATTCTAAACACAATATCCTGCTGTTCTCGTTTATTTTAAAGAACAGGGAAACAAAATAACTGGTCGTTATGTTGGCGCCTGAGAGGCGCCTTACGAGTGCAAAGGGTTAAATCACACTGCTCATTTTCGAAAAAGTACGATTATTTAAGAGTACGTTATCGCTCATTTACGATGCAATTGTACTGAAAGAAAAACGAGTATGTTCAGGTACTCATTTACAAGTACTTTTTTTACAGCGTAATCCAAGCCAAAATACCCTTTCCCACCCCCCCACCCACGCAAAAAAAAATGAAAATTTAAATGTACCATTTTCTGCAGTCTTGCCACAAAGCACCGTACTACGGTCCAGTGCCCTAGAAAAGACATCTAGGGCAGTGGCAAGGAGGATAAAAAAACGAGAAAGCAGCATCTGCTGGGTTGATCCAGTCATCAATCAAGTACCTGACGCCTACAATAAAATCCGATCAAATGTTCGGCAGATCAAAAAGAAAAAGTTTCGGATTCTTTTTTAATATCTTGTGTGATAACCGTGATAATGGTCGCAGGAAACACCGTGCGTAGCCGGAGAACACAGGAGTGATAGTCACGATTGTTCTGTAGGAATTCGAATTCGTTTTTATGGTGGTTAATAAAAAATGCAGCAGACGGACTTTTTTTTGGAGGGGGGAAACAGATGTTAAATAATTTGCTGTATCTAACGATTTATGTAATTTCATTTTGTTCTTCGGTAATATTTTTTTTTTTCGATATTAAATTACAGGAAATAGTCAGATGCTATTTATAGGGGTTTAGTGATGTTTCGTACATTGGTAATGGAGATATAATGTGTGTTTGCAATAAAGTGTAAAATGTATTACAAGATAAAAATAAAAAGAATAAAAAAAAGTTAACTTTTTTTTTTATTTTATTCTACATCGTATTTAAAAGTTATTTTTTTAGCAATTAATTTTTTTGTGCAATCAAACAATACAAAATTCCAAAAATAAACCATATCATCAAGATTAATGAAAAATAGAATAAAATATTTTTTGAATGCTTGAATTAGCGCTGTACAACTTGAGCTATACAATGGGCTGTTGACAACGATTCGGGATCTATCCAGAAGGGAAAAAAACCAGGAACACTGCATCGTAATTTCGAATCATAGAAGGGCCACCGTGGCCGAGCGGTTAAAGGCGTCAGCTGGGAGTACAAAGGTTCCTGGTTCGATGCCAGGCGATGGACTTGACAAAGAAAAGTAAAAACTAGTGATATTGTGATCGGAGGGTTGCCAGCTTCGCTACAAAATACTAGAAAATTTATCCAGAACATCCGCAAAAAAATTAAAGGCGTGTATACGGGACTGGTGTACAATAAATCTGATCGGGGTCCAAAGTCCCGATGTCTGTTGAAGACGTTGGGTGCCAGTTCACGTGTTTCCTCGTCATCTGACCATGGTTCTAAAATAACGAGGTGCATGTATGAATGTGTATGTGTTCCCGGGTCTTTCCTTCGAGATAGAAACCGAACCGTCGCCAATAGACCACTATGCAGCTCTAGTGCGACGTTAATTAACCAAATCGAATCATAGAAACATAACGAGAATGAACACCCGTGAGTGCTGGCATTCCACTCTTCAAACTTTCCCACCACAACTAACGTGAAGACATTTGGACCACGGCAGATTTAACGCTCATTAACTCCTTCTATACGCCGATTTTCGATCAGACGACGGGGATCAAACTCGCAACCCTCCGATTACGATCTTGCCGCACTTCCAACCGGCCACAGGGGACCCGACTGAGAATCATGTAAAAATATAAGTATAACTGAAGGCGTGGGTGCAAGAACCAGATAGCTCCATTTTTTCTGATATATACTTTTTCACTTATTCCTATAAAGACATAAAAATCCTCTATCGATTGGAGCAAGAACCAGACAACTCCAAGCAATGGTTACAGAGATATAAAGGAAGAGGAGCTGTACTTTTGTTTTATACGATGCAAGAAACGTACAGAGTTTTTCGTCCTTCCTAAACAATTTAGAAAACTGGAGCAGTCTGGTTATTAAACCCACGTTTTCAATTATCAAATTTAGTGTGGTTTAACTCAGTATTCCTATTTTTTTTACCTTTATAAAAGTCTTTGCAAGTTTTGTGATATACTAGTAACACGTACAAAAAAAACAACATTATTTAAAACTCAAAATTTTATTAATTGCATTTGAAATAGGAAAACAAAATTATCCTTACAAAAAAAAATCAAACAAATCACAAAAAATTAACTAACAAATGCTACATCGCTACAATAAAAAAATTATTTTTTAAACATTGTATTAAAAATGAAAGAATCAAGACTTAATACTCGTATTTCTGTTACTTTTAGTCACTGATCCATCGCATCATTTTGTAACAGTTATTATTTTTAGTCATTATTCAATTCCATTATTTTATAAATATTATTTTTAGTCAGTATTCAATCGCATCATTTTGTAAAAATTATTACTTTTAATCATTATTCAATCGTATCATTTTGTAAAAATTATTACTTTTACTAATTATTCAATCGCATCATTTTGTAAAAGTTATTACTTTTTGTAAGTAATCAATCGCATCATTTTTAAGTAACGTCTTTAGAGAATAGTAAATAAATTTTAGATTCTGTAGCGATTAAATAACTATTACAAAGTAGAATATTGTATTTAAATTAAATATTTTTTTATCGAATTAGTTTCTTTCACAATATAAGATAAACGTAAATTAACAATAAAAATTCGACGGACAAAAAAAAAAGTCAACTTTAATAAAGAATAATAGAAAATTAATCATTATTATGCATATAATAAGTAAAAATTAAAATATATAATTAGTTAATTAAAAATTAAAACAAGATTATTGTGAATACACATTGGATTAATTGATGCTAAATAAGATACCTGACATAAAAAAAAAGAATTATTTTACTGAACTCCACCACGTAATTCGAATTAAATAAAGATACATTGTGCAACTAAGATAAAAAAGAGCAATAATTCGTAATTAATTCAAACTAATTCTTATTTTTAATGAGGAGAGAGATAAATATATAATATCCAGTAAATGAAATTGAAGAAAAATACCGAACAAGACCAAAACATTATATCTTTAATCCCCAAGTAATTATACGGATTTTCTTCTTGTATCACTTGAGATTGGTATTTCGAAAAATCTCGTTTGGTAACTGATGAATAAAAAAATAAATATTCCATTTTCGAAAAGGTTTTATTTGATGTAACGTATGAACCAATCAGCGATAGGTTAAATCTGCGTCTTTTCAGTGCTTGGATTAAAAATGTGAGCAAAAGATTTTTCAAAATGGAGACGAATGCTGCGAATTTCAATATTAAAGTTTATAATTGATGTATTTATTTTGAGAGCCATTATGAAGTAAATTGCTTTTTAAAAAAATTATTAAAAAAAAATTAAAAATTATTTATTTAAAAAAAATTAAAATATTCTATATATATTTTTATTTTTAGAATACTTGTTATATATAAGACTTTAAATGTTTTTTATAATAAGTATTCGTACTAATTTTTTTAAATAAGGCATTTCTATGGTTTTACGAACATGTAGCAATGCTTAAATATAAATTAATTATAAGCATTTAGAATAAATTTATAAAAAAAAAATGTTTTTACAGTAGGAAAGTGGGATTTCATATACAGTTATTTATCAAAGTGTAATAAATGTTATTTTTTAATTTCTTGATAATTGCAAAACGTAATTTCAGTTCTTTTAAATTGCTTATTGGAAAATAAAGTTAGACAATAAACTTAAAAAATATTTTGGAAGACTAATTTCATACCAAAAACATTCGAATTTATTGCAAAAGAATAAACCATATACATTAACACATGAGGTCCTCAATTAGCATTAAGCCACGGACCCCATCCAAAACCAAAATATGAATGGGGACCCCTTTTTCAAAAAAAAAAATCTGAAATTAATTTTATAATTTCATTTAATTTTACAAATTTTTTACTAAAAATAAGGAAGCGAATTTATTCGAAAAAATACATACAAATGTACATAGTTTTATATTTTTTGGTCTCTCACTAGTAATGTGTACATTTATCAGTCATTAAGACATCGTAATAGTCCCATAAGTTAGTTACTGCACAGATTTTAGAACTGCATGGGATGAGTGAAATCTTTCTTTTTAGTTCATCTTGTTATGCAATCTTGATATTTTCACTTTTATAACAGCGTGTATATTGAGTCATTTACGATATTTGTTTTTCATACAACAGTAGGTATAAATTTTTTTTTATAAATTGTGCAACAAGGGATCAAATGCCTTAAAGGTTCCTCACCCTCTCGTTTTTGGTCACTTTAGATAGTTAACTAAAATTCAATTAGTTTCTCATCTTTAAAAATATTTTTTATCGTGAATAAAATATTTTCAATGCATTTTAATATTTTTTTCTTCTTTGTGATCCCGCTGAACCCCCGGGGGTCCCCTTTTGGAAACTACTGCCATAGACCACAAATTCCCACACCTACCTCGAATCACACACCAAACAAACAATAGACCACATAGACTGTCAACCATTCCCCCACTTTTAAAGTTAATTACCTCAACATCTCTAAACCAGAATGACATCTAAATTGCGCCATCCACTTTTCCAGAGACAAGGATTCACCAAATATGATTGATTTCTAGAAAATTGAGCTCCATTCCGGATTCAAGAAGGCATACGACTCCAACCTGTAAACACTGTTTTTATTAGAGTCATTCTTTTAGTAATTGTCGCTTCTCCAGGTAACCCCCCAGCAGCTAGGAAATAACAAGAAGATTTGCCACGCTTGGGTGACGGTGTAAATATCTGCAGAAGGGGAGGGGGGGGGGGGGGGAGCCATTGACAAATTACTACTTGTGCACTTGACAATGCTCGAAGATTCCTGCTTGAGATTGCCTGCAAGAGGGTCCCTGTTGAAGTGAATGCTGAATAGGAATTGGGTTCTTAACAATGCGCAATTAGGATTGACGAGTGGTTCCAAGATGAGTTTGTTTACTGACACGTCTGTGTTTGATTCTGTATTTGAAAAGGTCAATACCTTTTTTTTAAAAATTAGAGGTGCATTAGTGTACAACCTTTCATTCCATGGTGGGCCTTCATCCAAACCAGAAAATGCCATCTAGAGATGGATAAAACAAAAACATCCATAACAGTACAGCCTTTCATCTGATACCCCAAATTTTTGGCTAATCTTTATAGTGATGTTTTCAACCATCAAATTTTTTTCTTCCAACAAATCATGTGCCAGTGAATAAGTAGCGGTCCCCTCTCACATTTCCTAACTTATACTACCTAAAATAGATTTTTTTTTCTGTTTTAGAAAAAATTTGTTTTTTAAATATCAAATAATTCAACATCAAATTTCTATAAAAAAACTTTTGAAGAACTTTTGGAAATAATGCTGCCTAATTTTCGATTTGTGTTCTGTCTTGGAACAGTTATTCCTCTCTTTACTTTCTTTCCACAGATATTTTTTTTATACTCATAAAGGGAAAAAAAAACTTATCTGTTTTGTTCTAAAATGCTTGCCATCTAGAACAAAACAGAGTTAGAAGAGAACAAGTTGTTAAAAGTTGTCGGAGTTACAAGAGAACAAGTTGAAAAAAAAGATTGATGTTCTAAACACAAGATCATGCTGTTCTCGTTTATTTTACAGAACAAGGAAACAAAATAACTGGTCGTTATATTGGCGCCTGAGGGGCGACATCGGAGTGCAAAGGGTTAAAGCCACGGACAGATTATATGGACAATACTTGAGCTATCACCTATTTCACAAACTTCCACATCATCGTTAGGATAAATAACTACGAAAGATTATAGGTGCAACAAGCTTCCCTGCACAGAAATACTTAATAAGTAATTTTTTTCTTCTTAATTTAACTTTTCTGTATTTCGTTTTGTTCTTCTGAATAGCCGCTAGTATAAATATTATGGAAAAAGATAATGATATGCTATTAAAAATGGAATTAAACATTTATTTTGTACTATTTGCCCCATAGTTATGTCTCTAAAATACGAGTAATTTAATAGGTCTGCAATGAATTCAATTAATGATAAAAAAAATAACAAAGAAATTGAATGTTGTTTTTTTTTTATTAGTAGCAATGATGTATAAAACTTGTAAAAAAAATTTTAGAATCCAACTTCTCAAATAGTAGCAAAATATTTTAATAATAATTGCCCCTCCCTAGTATAAATCCTGGATCCGCCTCTGTGTGTCCAGCACACAAACTAAATAAACGAAGCATCAGAACGAACATTCGTCGTAAGCCGAAACGTCCCATCCTACCACGTGATCCAAGCCTTCCCAAACAAAGGATGGTCGCACAAAACAAAGTAATAATGCCAAGTGAAGCAAAACAAACCTTTCGCACGATCAGAACGCAAAAAAAGATCCCAGACTTGCTATCAAAATCCCCATCGCGTGCTAGGGAAGAAGAAATCCTTGCCGAGTGTCTTTTGTCAGAGGACCCTAGCCACTAAAAAGGAACTTTTGTGCTGTGGTGTTGCGGTTCTTTTCTTATCAATCGCGTGCGTGGAAATGCTGCAGGTTTTTTTTATTCTATTATTAAACATTCGCCAAGGGGAGTTGAAATCTCGGGGGATTAAATAGTTTGACGACTAATTAAATCTTCCTTACAGCAGCTGCCATGTTGTACCAGAGAAACAGAATTTTCGAGGTTTTTTTTTGGTGGTGTGTCGTGTGATTCCGTTTCGAAAAGGATTTGTCGCGTTTTGATTTATTTTGACGTATGAAAGTGAGTTCTGAAGTTTTCAAAAGGGAGGATTAGTGGTAAATGTTCGAAGGTATAATTCTATTCTGTGGGATTGGGAATTACCATTGCAAGGAATATGCTGTCATTTAGGGAGGCTCTTTTTATGATAGATGTAATTTTTCAAGTGGAGGAGACACTGTCGAAAAATTAATTAAAAAAAAGGAAATAGTAATACTATGATTGAATAGCCCAGATGCAAACGCAGTAATATAAAGAAAAATTGAAAAATGAGATTTTAGTATGATTAGCTACTTTAACTCTTAGGCTTCAATTTATACCTACATTGAAACAAAAAACAGTTATTTACTTATTAAATTCCAGAAAAATAGTTAATAGAACAGACCACATCAGAAGTGAAAGTTGTTAAGTTCTGTTAAGTACTTAAGCATAACACCATGGACATAATCTCCACAAGTCCGCTATCTGTAAAAACAAAATTTCTCCCTAAAAAAAGCTAAGGTCATTTGTATTATTAAAATAATATTTTTAACAATTTGTACTTCGATGCCGCCTCTCAAGCGACACCATAACGACCAGTTCTTTTAATTCCCTGTTCTCCAAAATAAACAAGAACAGCATGGTATTGTGTTTAAAAAACATCGATTTTTTTTTCAACGTATTCCCTTGCAGATCCAAAACAGATAATTTTTTTCCCTCTATGAAAATAAAAATTCTGGGGAAAAGAACACAAAAAGGAATAACAGTTCCGTAAAAGGAACATAAATGCCAAAGATATTCGTGGAATGCAAAGGGTTAATATGGTGTTGTTCTCGTTCACGCCAAAGAATAGGGGATAAGAAAACAGCTCGTTATTTTGTCCCCTGAGCGGACTTCGAAGGAGCACTTTTACTCCTGACTTTTACAACTACCACGACAAGCGCATCTTTAAATTGAATCTGCTTTTAAAGTAAATAAATTGGGTGCTGTCGCTCAGAGGAAGCGGGAGGTAATCTGATATGGTGCTTATCTTTGCTCCGTCTGTAATTATACAGCTAGTTTCTCAGAAAAGTTATACTGAGAAAAGGCAAGCAATAATACGGTTTAGTAGAAAGGTGGAGGTCTTGATGCTGTTCAAAATTAAAGTTATGGCTTTTTTTTTTGTAGAGGAATAATGAATTAGGTGTATGTTCTGAAAGTAGAGAGATTTAACAAAATCATGGTAGTTTGATCCTCTATACTTGTACTTAGATAGTTAGTTACTAATTACATAATTTTATTTGCACTCCATACTTATACTTAACACTGCAGCGGTCGCCCTCCTCAATGCAAGGCGAATGGAATTGGAAGCGAGACGAATATTCGCCTGAGAGACTCGCAAGAACTAACAAATGATTTAATCGAACAAAGGAATTCGCTCAGTTTACCTAACCCTGAAACGTTCGCGATCGTAAATTCAAGGTGAATCGAATTGGATGTAAGGCGAATTGGAAAGATACTTACTGGAATTAAATCACTTACTGTTAGAGATCTATTACGTATCAGAGGTTAACTTAGTCCTCACTCCAGTGTTTATATTACTTTAGCTCAGTGTATGACACATGCTTTTTACGTCACAAACTAAAGGCCCAAAAAGGCAGAGGAAGTCAAAATCGTAACTCCTGTTGGTCACGAACACTGATATCTAACTGTAACTTCTGGATAGGGCAAGACAGTTTGTTGACTTGAAGCCGATGTAGAGGCAGCCATGATGTGCCCACTTTCTTTGCTACCGCAATATTTCGTATATTTTTCATGTTAAAATAAGCCGACGTGAATTGCTTTTTGCTGAGTTTTTTTCTATTTTCTTTTTAAACCCATTTTATATGCAATCTGCTATTAAAATAGAAAGTCATTTGCAAGTCAAAATCGATAAAAAGCCAGAGCAAAAGCTATTTGTTTGGCAATATAAAAATTAATTCTATAAGAAGAAAATATAATATTTATATACATTTAATATTTCCACAATGCTTTGGTAATAAAAAAACACCACTACATCACTTAAAAAAATATTGGGACACAGCATGGCTGCTTTGATTTGGCTTCAACGCGTCAATAGAGGAAACAAGGTCTGAGCCTTCCAGCAGTTGCAGTTAGAGTTCAGTGGTCACGAACTGAAATCGACTTCAGTTTATAACGTAAAAAGCATGTGCCATGCGGCTTTCTATACATAAGTTGGTTTAACGTGCAACAGTCTTCTATACATAGCGGATATTTTTGCAAGCGATGAGGAATGAAACTGATAACCACCCTCCAATTACGAGTACGCTACACTGTCCAAGACAATATTCGAACTCGCAACCTTCCATTTATGAGACGAATACTTTGCCGCTAGCCACATCGTCGCCTCAGAGCAACAGTAGGATATCAGCAAAAACAGAGTTGCCTATAAAATTGATTTTAAAATTTGCTGTTTTTTCAATGCTGAATATGGCTGTAGTTCAGGGATTGCAAAGAAGACATAAAAATGTCTCAGTGTTCCACTACATAAAGGCACATTTGGTAATATTAGCAAGACCGAAAACTCATTTTCGTTTTTTTTTAGATGTCTTACTGTTGCTCTGAGGCTACGAAATATTGTTTTAATAAGCGTTTTTCCTTGGTAAGTTGTTCGAAATATTCGGATAGATATCGGAAAGCTCTCGATCTTCGAAAAGAAATTGATTGGAGCGGATGTTTTTATTGTGTTTGGGTTGAACGATCGTACTGAAACTTGTTTAAAGTTCGATGCTCGCTTGCACACGGGCAGACTCGACCTCAGAACAGCGACTAATTCCGCTAGATGAGGCTGCGTGTACAAACAACACAAGAGACGGCCATTGGATGTTGCCTTAACATCCACACTTAAAACTACAACAACGTGGGAATTAAAGAAGATCCAAGTACTCGTTCATCTCTCAGATCAAGAGATTTAACAATGGAGGATTATAAATCAATAAAAAATAATAATCGTTCATTCCAACTCACTTAAGACATTTATGGAAACAAAAAATGGTAGAGGCAGTGTCTGGAAGTGACAAATAGGTTCCTCAGGTTCAACGATTCGATATAATTATACTTCACTCTGATACCTCTTTTCCACCGTAAACACACAATGCAAAGAGAGCCAGGGCCCTTTTAAAATTATCATTTGAATCGACTTCCCAAAAAGGTGTGTTATTATCCAATTATCCTGGCGAGAAAATGTAATGGCGAAAAAATCTCTTTAATGGCAGGAGACGCGTAGGGACTCTTCTTGGCTTGGACCAGCCATTTAATTCCGCGCCGTAGAAGAATGGGAAAAAGTAAAAACGAAACTGTTTTGTTTCTTCGTCTGATTAAAAGGGCTGTTAGATCGAGATATCGAGCGAGACAGCCTTTCTGGAAGTCTTCTTTTATTTTATTCTCTTTCTCAAACTCCATTCTTTCTCGACAATCTTCTTTGAGGGGGGGAGATAAAGATCTCCAAATCCTCGGGAGATTACGTGACTGCTTGCTGAGAGACTATCTGGTGGGACGAGATTCTTTTTGGCTGAGATTTTGGCGGGATTGTATTTTTTGTTTTGTGTTCTTTCTTTTTTTTTTCAAATGCTATTTCGATTTTCATAAATTTCACGAATCACCACCTCGTTAGGGAGATTTTTTTTCTTTCCTTCTTCGTTTTCTTGAAGTTTGGAAGAGCAGCGTGGGAAGCATAATGCGGATGATTCACCATCCTATGTGGTTTTCTTGTGACCTAACTTTAAAATTTTATAGCGGGTTATATCTGGAACAAGAAGGAGCAATTGAAAGTTTTTTGGAACATAGCTTCAAAGCTTGAGGCTCAGTCTTGTTGCAATGCTACAGGAATTACATTATCGATTTGAAGGGGCGTTGGAGAAGTTAGGCAACATTAGCTTCCATTTCATTTAGAAGTTTAAAATTTATATAATCAAAACAGTTTTTTTTAATTATCTTTACACCCCTGGATCATGCACAGAGTGGTTCCGGTGGACCAAAAAAACTATTTATGGGAAGTTAGAAGTTTATAAGTCAAAGTGAAATGCCGAATTTTTCGTTCCAATTGAAAATTTGTTTAAACTATTTTTGATCTGAATGGCGAGTTGAATTTCCGTCGCAAATGGGCTATTGGTGGTAAGGAATCTATCCCGAGGGGAACACAAGAAGAAGTGCTTCGTAGTTGTAAACCACCGTCAGGTGACGAGAACACCACCTGAGCTGACACCCCACACTCCAAACTTTACAAGAGGACATTTGAGTCACGACACATTTAATGTGCAGCAGCCTTTACGCAGCGAGTTTTAAATTGGCCTTATCATAGGTGTTCTCTTACTGTTTTATTTATTATGGTATAATTACTTGCAAACTATTTTCATTTTTTTTAATGAATAATTGCTTTGAGATGCTATTAACATTTTCTGTCTATAACAGGGCTATAGTACCCTTGCCTATAAAAACTTGATTTAGAAAGTAATATAAAAAACTATAGTATATGAAATATAAAGAGGAATAAATAATAGTTACAGGACGACAAAAATAATACGACGATAAATTGACCAAAAGTATTGTATATTTTGTAACTAAAATAATAAAACACTGGAATTTACCCCTTAGGAATTGTAAATAGTGGTTATACTAGACCAACCTTACTCGACTTGGAACCATTACCATTTATATGTTTAATAAAATGAACTAAAAACAAAATATGACAATCCCAAGTAAAGAATTATCATTGACTCGCTAACCATTATCAATAGAAAACTCAAAATCCATAACGCTCTCTTTTGACTCTCAAACTACTTTCGTTTTCTCCCAAAAATAAATATATTCAAATCACCTTCAGAAAAAAAAAATATCTTATCCTTCAACCCTTTTTCCCATAGAAGTTTCTTCACAAAAAAAACGATCTCCGGAGCGTGGGAACCACGTTACACGTTACATGCGAAACAAGAGAAGACAAGAAAAGTAAAGGCGGAAAAAAACCCGAAATCATTATTCAAGATTTTTTTTTTCCTAACATGCAAGACGACTCTCACCCAACCTTTAATTTTTTTTAAATAAAACTTTGGGGAAAAAAAATCTCCAACCCTTTCTTGTCGCGATCTCTCGCGTACCAGAAGGGGTTCCTCATCCTTTATATACCTCAGGAGGAATGAACTGAGCGCGCATACCGGTCCCGAAGTAGGGGCCCCCTGGGTGCTCGGGGGCCCCTTTTTCAGGGCCCCCTTTGTCCCGCAGGTGGAAGGATGCAGAGTTCATTCCACCGAGTGGGGCACCAGAGGAAGCGAAAGGGGCAAAGGGATGGATGTCACTGTCCACACAGCGTCTTGAGTCGTTGCAAATCTAAGTAACACATGACGTTGTTAAGACGTCGTAAACACGTCTCAAACTAGTCGTGTGCTCTGCGATTTAGTTTATCGCGATTCGAACATTTCTACACTTCCATTATTATTATTTACTGCGTATAAAACTGTCTTTATTTGGCGGCATGCAAACTCAAATAACACATGACGTTGTAAAGACGTCTTTAAAACGTCGCAAATTGGTCAACAGTAGGTTTCTACGTGGTTTAGACGGTTCTGCAATGCTCATAATGAGGTATACTAAGTTGGTTGAATTAACGTCGTACTGTATCTACACAGTGGGCGATCGGCGATGGTTCGGAATATCCGGAAGGAAAGACCCAGTAACGCAGTGGTATTTTGAATTATGGTCGGATGGCGAGGACTGAACTCGTGTTGGCACTAGATTAGTTAGATTGGTGACATAACCTTCCGATTCTTAGGGAACATTATTTCTCTTTAGGGATTAAGTAACAAATTTGTATTGAATAACGATAACATAAACGATAAACACGACACCATTATGTTGATAGTTCTGCGGTTATGGTCTAACATTCACGAGTAGTTCTCCTTTCAGCACATCCATGCGATGCCTACATTCTCCAACAAATTCGAAATCCCTATCCACCGAACCACCCAATCTCGCTCAGGAACCCCCGTTTTCTTACTACTACATTCTCCGCAGAACTACCTTTTGCTGAATGGAAACTTCGATGCTGGGAAACCGGAAAAAAGCCCTTACTCCGTCCCTCACGTAATTCCTTCCCAACCCTTTCACGGGAAGGATCCCGGGACGACCTCTACGAATCAACGAACTCCCCCCTCTGGGTTCAACGGTCGTCCCCCTGTGCAGAAATTTCGATACGCAGTGGGAAAAGTGATGGATGCAGTGCCGTCTTTTAGGGCCTTCCAGGGCCTCTGGATGCTCGGAGAAGTGAGGCCCCACACCCTAGCCAGAAGTATTGCGTTAAAATCTTAGTAACTGAACCTTCCAATATTTTTTTTTTTTTTAGTGTTCGATGATTTAATAATTGCATGTTGTAAAATAGTTTGTACGCCAAAATTCACTCAATTTTTTTTTTTATTTCGAATTTTTTTTTATTGCATAAAATAATACTTTACATATTGAAGAAAACGCATGCTAAGTTTCAAAATTCTACGAGTTGAGTTTGAAAACGATTATTTTTTTAAACCTCATCTTAAAATAGACCTGTAGAGCAATTTCCATTTTTTTTAAACAAATTGTGCTACAATTATAAAACTTGTTATACAATTAAACTACCGTTATATTGCAAATATTATAAAAAAACTGTATTGGTATTTTTTTTAAAGATTATAAAAAAGCTTACTTTAAAAGAAAAATTTACAGCTTTGATTTTTTTTTTTTTTTTTTTTTTTTTTTTTGTAATTGTATATTGTTGACAAAAAAAAGTATCGTATCTGCACGTAATGAGGTTTGGTTTGGTTAATTACGTCGCACTAGATATGCACATTGGGTTATTGATGAACGTAATGAGTCACTTTGGTAAACTAACTTAGAGAATTTTCTAAACATAAAAGTCAAATGATAATTTTTTTAAACTCTCGGACAGTTGTTGCAAGCAAATCGCATTGTCTTAATACAATATATCCCATATTATTGTGTTAACACAATAATATGAAAGAACTTTTGAATATTAACGATTCTTATACCTCGACGCGTTACAGATGCATTTTATACTTTGTGAAATATCATATACTTAACCATCCGAGCGGCAAGAAAATTACCGAAATTGTAAAGTTGTTTTCTCTGTAGGAGAGTTTTAATTAAATTTTTACAAAATTTATTAATTTTTTTTGCAAACAAATCTTGTTTATTCCTAAAACAGCGCCTTTTAATTTATAGCAAAATCAAATATATTTTTAATTATATTATTATATGAATTTAAAAATATTGTGTACATTGCTGCAAAAACATGTGATCTCATGGCAGGAAGTTCCGGGTCAGCAGACCAGAGTGTTATAACCCCAGGTGAGTGCAGTTTTGGACTTTTTGTACGAAATAAACAAATACCGGGCCTAATTTACTAATGGTGCTATAGCAACAACTCACAAACGCAATGTAATATCTTATTTTAGTATCTTATTATTAAAAACTATTACCAACACAATTAACGTTGTAACCAATATACACCAATATTCACCATTTACAACTAAAATCTGAATTGTTACCATAAAAGTTAATTTTTTTTCAAATCTCCTATTCCTTTTCGTGCAGGATATATAAACTTCCTCTTTAAAGTTTGTAACTAATTCTGCTGTGACCTAAATAGCCAGTTAGGTTTAACTACATTAGGTTAGACCTAACTTGCCATTCGAACAGAACAAGAGGTCAAGCTTTCTTGGGACATACTTCCGAAAGAGTAAGACATATCATAGAAGAGATCATGAGTAAGATAAAGCTAGCCAAAGCTAATATACATCGAACAAAATCATAGCGTTAGACGGAACAAAGTGAGCCGATAGATGTTATTCAATGAGACACGCATGTTCATTAAGCTCATTATTTCCCATAGAGACATGCATGTTCATTAGGTTCATAATTTCCTATATGAAATTTGAACTTAACTGTTACCAGTCACACTCAAACCAATTAACATGCTCACTTATAACCGTACTTAAGAAACATAGATACAAAAAAATATACAATTCCAAATGGAATATCAGTAATTGCAATCCATCTCAATCAGGATTCGTTCTCACTTCCAGAATACAACTCTAGCATACACACTGGATACATTTTATCCGACATCAAATTCCTCGATCGACATCAATCAGATCACAAAAAATACGCCTTCAGGTCCTAAAAATCGCCAAATACCACTCTTGACTCGTCCATCTGTCCACCCCGACCTCGCTCGTCATTCCTCAACGAAATATCAGTGACATTTCTTTCTTTTTGTGACGTGACGTCTCGCTCTTGAATACAGATTACCCCAAAAGAAGTATCTTCGATTTGAGGCTCATTATCTAAAGCCGACGTGTTCGGTTTTGTACGCCTCTTTTCAGAGATGCCTATCGGTTTCGACGATTCCAGTTTTTGTTTCTGTCGCCATTTCTTTTTATTGTTGGCGATTATATGTTGGCGAAGAAGGAGAAGAGAAAAGGGCCCTTTTTTCCTTTGTGTGTATGACCTGGTGATATTCGAAGCGTGCTCAGGCATACGAAACTTAATATTTATGTTTGCCTGGTGATGCGTAAGCTTCCACATGCGACAATCCGCCGTGAGTCAGGAGAGTTGACGGGTCGACTCGCTGTCACTCGGATTGTTTGGTTTGGCGACGCGTTGACATGTGAAAGAATACATTCGTTTTATTATAGAAATGTAATGGAGGAAAGCTGAGACTGAAGATTCGAATGTTTTATCCGTTCAATTTATTTGTGATGTTTTTTTTTTTTTAGTCTACGCTTTTATTTCTCAAACCAATTCATTTTATGTTAAAATATATGCATGCAACGAACGAATTAGACAAAGGGAGAGTTTAAGTTTCAAAGTGAACAAGACCCATAAGTAACAATTAATACACTTTTAATTCCCTAGAGTACGACGAATTACAGCTTTAGGGACTTTTAGGGACAGATCCAGGCAGCTAATTGGTCAGAGTGGTTTGATCCAGGGATTTTTGATGTGGAGGGACACAAAAAATCCCGAATTGCTCTTGCGTGAAAATTATGCCGAGTTATGTGCATAGGAAGTTTGTTATGACTAAAATGAAGATGGGTATTGAAGCTTCGAGCATGGATCCTTCATTGTAGAAAACAATTAATGTTATAATCTCACTAACATCAAAGTGAGGCCAACATGTATGGCCTCAGACACGTGGCTAATTACGTCGTTCCATTCATAAATTTTCACTGTTACACATTTCCCAATTCATCAGCCAATCGCGAGTATTGTTTCATTCATAATTTTGAAAAGAAGTCACGTGTTTGAGGCCATTCAGTCTGAGATGTTGGTTTCACGATTATGACGTCTTATTCGCTCTACTACAGTCCATTCATGCTCGAAGCATTGAAGTCGTCAGCAAAATAGTGATGTGAACTCTATTGCATTAAAGAAAGAAACATCAATCTAATATATAAGTTATGTGTGATGGTGAAAATAGTTTAGACACGAGGAAAGGTTATTACGACGCAATTAAATTATAGAAAGGGGTAATACAGAAATTAAAATATTGTCATTTAAGGAAAATAAATTACATGCATTTCGCGTAGGATATTTAATTTTGGAAATTAGATTTTATTGTTCCAACAGTCTTTACTATCTTTTTAACAACGGTAGTTCTGATCCTTATAGTGCTACAAATGCTATTTCGGCAAAGTATGAAAAAAGAATAATGAAAAAAATCTTTTATTAAAAGGATTTATTTGAAAATTAAAGAAATATAAAATAAAGTAGGGTTTTCCTATTGACGAAAACGAGAACAAATGAAATATGAAAAAAGCTTTTAATAAAAAGACTTATTCGAAAATTAAATAAATACAAAATAAATGATAGGATATTCTTATTGAGGAAAATAAGAACAAATAAAGTATGAATCTACTTGCCATAACAAAGAAGGGGAAAAAAACTATTTTAAATTGCACTTTAATTGTTTCCTTCACAAAAAAAGTAAAACGTGAAGAATCCTGAAAACCCTTTCATTAAAAAATTTGAAAGAAAATATCAAATAAAACATCTATTAGAAAGCCTATTTTATATTTTGCTGGTTAGAATTTTAGTAAATGCTTAGGTTTGGTTTGGTTTGGTTTGGTTTGGTTAAATAACGTCGCACTAGAGACGAGGAAACACCTGAACTGGCACCCAACGCCTTCAATAGACGTCGGGACTTTGGACCCCGATCAGATTTATCGTGCACCAGTCCCGTATACACGCCAGTATAATTTGTTGGACTTTCTAGTATTTTTGTAGTGAAGCTGGCAACCCTCCGATCGCAAGATCACTACTTTTTTACTTTTCTATGTCAAGTCCATTTCCCGGATTCGAACCACCAATCCTCTGATTAGTAGCTGAACGCCTTACCAACTGCAACTGGGGCTCAGTAAATGCTTAGGAAACGTGTGAAATAATCGTTTATTAATTTAAATTCCAATTTTCGGCAATCTTTGTGGCCGTAGTTATGCAAGAAATATTCACCCCTTTCCAAAAAACTTACGGTTGGATCCTATTTACGTAACTACGGCCTAGGCCGGTATTGGCGAACCTATGGCATGGGTGCCAGAGGTGCCACGTACGAAACAAGTTCTGGTACATGAACGATTCATATGTCCAATGGCTTTCCAAACTAATGTGTTTTACCGATTTGGGCTTACATTCAAATGGAATAAGTATTAAATTGCAGTGTGTTAGCAAGACAGTTATTGTCATGTTTGATTTAGCTAAATCAATCGAAGCGAAATGACAAATGTCGTGACGTTATTTCCAACATCTATAAATATTTTCCGAATAAAAAAAAATCTCTGCAGAGGTACAATCTCATGAAAAACAGGATCAATTTAAATTGACAAAATATTTAATAAACGAATTTTCTTGAAAATTTAAACGATTCAAGCGATTTTCAGAAACATCAAAATTTGTTTTATATCCGGTCCCAACATCGGCAGAAAAAATTTAATGTGGAGATTTTTGAGGGGCTGGATTTGAAAGATTTAGAAATGTGAATAATCGATTTTCAATCCAGTTCAATATGGAAACAAAAATTTGTCGATTTGAAAAATGGCTTAGAAATAATTGAAAATAATCGACTGTTGGGTGTTTTTCAAAATAATGCATAAGAGGAAATATTAATAACTTGGAATAAGAGGGCATCCCCAAAAATTTAGTTATTTCTTTAAAAAAAACTAGCGATTGCTATTTTATAAATTTTCTCTTCTACATATGCTTGCGAGTCACTATTTTCGGAAATGAATTTTATAAAAGACAGTTTTAGAAATAGAATAACTGATGAATCTACTTCGATTTGTGTGTTACCAAAAGTGACGAAATTTGAACCAGATGTGAAGTGGATGACAAATACTTTATAACAGTAAAATATCATTAATTGATATAAATTTTTATACGACAAAAATTTTAGGACAATATATTGTTAAGTTATTGTATATATTTTATATTACATTTGCAAGTTTATCTTTATATAATTTAACGTTCATTTTTAAAATTTTCTAAATAAAATTTTGCAAAAAGGAACATCTTATAAAATTTTTCCCCTACTAAAAAGTGTTCGGCACGGCGACAACTCGATAAAAGCTATTTGTTAATTGTTGGCACGTGCGCATAAAAAGATTCCCCATCGCATAGGCATTCTATACACTGTTCGAAATAGGTACTCAAAAATAAGCAAAATGTCATAAGTTTTTGTACATTCGATGCTTATCATAATTCCGAGTACATAAGTTTCATTTAAAAAAAAAAAAGACATGTACTAGAAAATGAGTAAAATGGGGGGGGGGGGAGCAGTTGCTTCATAGGCTGTCTTCATAAATCCCTTTCAATAAATATCAACAATTACAACCAAGACTTACCGGGAATTGAACCTATATCCTCAGGCACCACAGTTCAGAGCCTTATCCGTTAAACTACCAGGACGATGCAAAGGAGTTATAAACAGAAGAAATGTTAAAAAGGTGTCCCAAAAGAATGGGAAGTAAGATAATTGAGTTGTCATAACTCAGTTTGCATTTAAACAATCGACATCAAATAATGTGGAAAGCCATATTCAGAACAATTATTTTAAGTTTGTCAGTTCGCTTTATTAAGATGGTTTAAACAGAAGCTGATAGCAGCAATATTAAATCACACTGATCATTTTTTAAAAAGTACGATTACTTAAATTTGAGTACGTTATCGTTCATTTACAATGCAATTTTACTCAAAGGAAAACGAGTATGTACAGGTACTCATTTTAAGTATCTTTTTTTTACAGTGTAAAATGCTTATTTTTATACATTACCGGTAACATATACACTAAATAAACTTCCTCCCATTGGTATGTACCTTTTATACTAGTTCTTTTTATAGTAACATGTGCTGATATTATTATTATTATTATTATTATTTTCCTCATAATAGTGATGAATTTTAATTTCAGGTATTTTTTCTTGACTGATAGTCTTCCAAAAACTTCATGTCAACCATTCATCCCCATAAGGCTGGAAAGTGAATGAAGAAGACTTACCAAAGAGAAGATGCATAAAAACATTCATGCACATGCATAATCAAATCGCTTTTTGAAAGTAACTAGATTGCGATATTAAACATACTCAAACGAAACATTTAAAATTCAACTTTCAGATAGTTATTTATTCTCTCTTGTATACCAATTTTTAAAGATGCAATACATTATTAAAAAAAAAAGTTTCGAAACAACAACTTTATCTTTTGTATTACTCCCGCGATTGATATTTGACCGTTCAATTGAACACACAGCAGATGAACACGGAAACAAATTATACAACTCGCACTTTCCTCAAACAATAATTTTCTCCTCAAATACTGCCCATAGACAGATAGCAGCCATTAAAATAATAATTCCCCCGTACAAATCACGATCCTTGCTGACAAACAAACAATCCTGCCAACTGTGAAACACACAAGTCGATATAAATTATTTAAAATGGAGGAAAAGCTCGCCATGCATAATTCAAGCGACGCCAAATCCGATGTTCTGGGGGACATTTTTAATGGTTATTGGAGCCGTTCATCATAAGTCATGAACTGACACCTTTTCTGCTTCAGGGTTTGTCCAATCTTAGATTTACTGTGGAGCTCGAGTGTGATTATGCATGTTTTTAGCGCTGTAACGTCGAAAGATAATTAGGCGCGAAAAAAAAATATAAATTGTCGCCAAGGAGTGAAAATGGCCACCTTTTATGTTTATTGCAGCCAATCAAGTTTTAGTGTGTGATTAAAAAGCATAGGGGAATATTTGAAATGGTTTATTATCTTGGTTAAGCATGTTTATTATGCGGGTCTTTTTTTTATTATCGCGTTTTCGCAATGTCAATGGTAACAAATTTAAATTTGTATTTTTGAAAATACAACTGATATAAGCTGGGTCGTTTATATTTTGTCCATTCTTTTAGAAGAGTCAGCTAAGTCTTCAAATACGGCAATCTTCAGTGAACAAAAGAAGTTATTTGTACGTTATCACACTATTATCTTATAAATTAAAAACCTGTTTTCTCCAATACACTAAACTTGTTCGTCCACTTACAGTTCTTCAAATATTTTCTACTTCGATTGCATTAACTTTAGGTTTGTTCTTTTTGAACGTTATATTAACATGTTTTATGTTAGTTTTGTGGTTTAAAAAAAATCCATTCATCTTCATGAAACTTGTGAATTTGAAGATTCTATACAGATTTAATGCTGATAAATTAAGTATTGTAATAATAGAAGAGATAATGCAGGTTTCATAAAAGGTATTTAAAACAACATGCAGGTTTTATGCGGATTTTTTTTTATCATATTAACATAAAGCCTTCATAAAAGTTATGAACTTGAAAGTTCTATACAGGTTTAATGCTGAAAAATTCAGAAATTCAATAATAGAAAAAAACATGCAGGTTTCAGAAGAAGTATTTGGACAAATACACATATTTCCTGCAGGTTTTTTTTATATATAAAGGTTTCATGCTGATTTTCTTTTATATCAGTATAAAACCTTCATGAAAGTTTTGAATATGAATGTTCTATACATGTTTAATGCTGATAAATTCGATCTTGTAAGAATAGAAGTGAGCTTACAGGTTTAATAAAATGTATTTGGAACAAATTGCAGGTTTTATGCTGATTTTTTTTATCATATCTGGTTTCATAAAGGATTTGGAACAACATGCAAGTTTCATGAAGGTTTTTAAATTCAGGGACGAGATTGACCAAAAAGCAAAAAAGAGGAAAGCCAAAATCCAAGTAAATTATACGTGAAACACACGAAATAGCTTAAAACAAAAATCGGAGATAGATAATTATTCACGAAATACTTTTCAAGTAATAAAACATTCAAGAGTTTTACATACCTTACAAAAATTCTACATAGGAAAAATAATGATTTAATTAATATATTTAATATTAAACCAACTTGGGAAAAAAAATTACAACTTTTCAATATTATATTACGTATGTGGTTATGTAAATTCTTGCTTAACCAACCCATTTAGCATATAAGAAAGCTCACACAAAAATTGAGAAAAAAAATTTCAGACTGTGTTTTACTGACAATTCGTAATTTATTCAACAATACAGAAGTAAACAAGAGGATATAAAGTATAGCAACTTCATAAAGTAAGGTGCCTTTTGCTAAATATTTGAGTCTTCTATGGTTGAACAAAGTATCAAATTTTAGTTTCCTGTGAAGATCTAAGTAAATACTATATCGCTTTAAGTAAAATATATATTAGATTTTTTTTCATTTCAATCTAAAAACAAATTAAGTAATTTTTCAAAAACATAAAATACGGAAAATTTTGGAATTCCGCCGAAAAGCGGAAGAATCTTATTGATGTTATATGAAGGTTTAATGTTGATTTTTTTTATCATATCAGTCAGTATAAAACCTTCATAAAAAATTATGAGCCTGAAAGTTCTATACTTGTTTAATGCTGATAAATTCAATATTGTATTAATATAAGAAAACATGCATGTTTTATAAAAGGTATTTGGAACAACATGCAGGTATCATGAAGGTTTTAGGTAGAATTTTTTATGAAGGTTTTATTGCTGATTTTTTTTTGTATCATATCAGTATAAAACCTTCATAAAAAAAATTATGAACCTGAAAGTTCTATACATGTTTAATGCTGATAAATTCAGTATTGTAATAATAGAAGAGAAGATGCAGATTTCATAAAAGGTATTTGGAATAACATACAGGTTTCAAAAAGGGTCCTTTTTCATGAAAGGTTTTATGCTGATTTTTTTAGCTGGGCCCCCACCCCCCATAAAAAAGAAGTTCTTACGCCACTGTAATCCTTCCCAATAAAACTTTTAAGTACTCAGTACATAAATCTTTCCTCCGATTTCTAGAGGCCCTGCTGCCAAAAAAAGAAGAAGAATCAGGGGGGTGCTACACACACACTCTTCAATCCTTTTCTTAAGAAGATCTTCTCTCTCTCTCAAGACACTTGGCATCTCTCAAGGTGGAAGAGTCAGTGAACCGGCAACACCCGCGGGCACCCCTGGGCTACAGCCCCGAAAAAACCGGGTGGGAGCCAGATCTCTCTCTCGCTTGCCCCTTCCGGGCCTCTCTCTTTGCCCGAAAGGGGGGAATTTTCGAGATGCATCAGAATCTCTCTTTCTGCAGACGACTCTGCTCTCAGCAGACGAGATCGAATTCGAACCACCTGCGATTTCGAAAGTTTCGAAATTCGTTTCTCATTTTTTTTTTTTTTTCGTTATTGTTCATGGCTTTGTACAAGTGCCAATAACAATAGATTGCTATTAATGTAGGATAATAATTTATTGATATCAATGTAAGATAATAATTGATTGGTAATAATGTAGGATAATAATTTATTGATATCAATGTAAGATAATAATTAATTGATAATAATGTAGGATAATAATACGATAGTATTGTAGGATAATAATTTATATTAATGTGGATAATTTATATCAATGAAGGATGATAATCGATTAATATCAATGTAGGATAACAATTACTGGATATCAACATAGGATAATAATTACTGGATATCAATGTAGGATAAAAATCGATTATCAATGCAAGATAATTTAATATCGATGTAGGATAATTGATATCAATGTAAGATTATATAATCGATTGATATCAATGTAAGATAAAAAAAAATACGATAGTATTGTAAGATAATAATCGATTAATATCAATGTAGGATAGTAATCAATTAATATCAATGTAGGATAATAATTTATTGATACCGATGTAGGATAATAATTTATATCAATGTAGAATAATAATCGATTTATATTAATGTAGGACTATTCTTAATTCTAAATTTAATTTTAAGAATATTTATTAATTTTTTACGTGCGTACGTTTTTAAAATCGGTCCTGGTGCAACAGCCATCGGTAGAAACTTGCGGAACATAAAAAGAGTTGATACTTCAAAGCTCTATAACTCCAGGGATAATCAGTATATGGAGATAAATGACCGACTATATTGTAGAGGAATTTGGACACATCGACCATGTCGGCTACTAATCCTCCCTCCGAACTTTGTAAAGCGTGTGTTGAAAATAAGATAAAAATAACAAAAACAAAATATTTTCTTTTTCTTTTTAAAGTGATTTGAAGGTGCAAAGGTTCCTATAAAGGTTGAAAGAAAATATATAAAGTATTTCAAATTAATAATTTAATATAAAAGCCACTTAATAATATTAAAATTCTCAGACTTTTCGAAATTTTCTCACACATTTTCAAAAATTTACAGACAGATAATTGCATGCGAAATAACAGGCATTGTTTCAAAAATATTCGAAACATTTTGTATATTTTAAGAAAACTTTGGATACTTTTTAACACATTTAGAAGTACTTTAAAGAAAATTTGAATGAAAATGTGTTTTTAGGCAAAATTTTCTTTAAAAGTTCATCATAAATTTTTTACAAAAAAAAAATATATAAATAATATTTTTGGTAAAGTATTAGTATTCAACCAAATACAAAGTGTTTAATTATAATATGTTTAACCAAAATAATGCAAAGAATCAATGAAATTTTTCAAAAAAAAGTTAACGCGCCTGGAAAATATGAAAGGGTATACAATAAATTTTCACTAACTAAGAAAATTGCTTTAAAAACTATATAAAGCTACTGAGAAGCAGATAACTATAATAATGGCACGCAAAACACTATCTTCCACTGCTCGGACATATCGGAAAATTTATATAGGTGCTATTCAACTTCTAATTGTGCACCTGGTGGTTAAAATTTTAAAATTCCGTTTATAACGGTTTTAGAAGCTATTTTTTTGTAATGGTCATTATTAAAATAGTACCTGCATTGTTATAAAATTACATTGTCATAAAATCATAAGAACTTGACAGCAATGAAATACTTTAAAATAAATTAACATATATTTATTGTTTTAAACAAATGAAAGATGCGATCAAAAATTGCCTTGGCGAAATAACTCTTTCTGACACTTATACTTCAATGTATCCGGAGATGTCTGAATAATAGACCAGTTATTTTACCTTCGATGAAATAAAAGAGAAGGAATAAACTTGGAAAACGAACCAATGGGGTGCAAAAAAATTAACGAGTGTGAAACCGCGAGTAACAGCTAGCAAACAATGAAACATATAATGAAAATAGTTAGAAGTTGTAAATTGCACTATTATAAAAAAAAAATTCAAGCTTCGATATTTTGTGATTATTGGCTGCTTTGAAAGTCCACTTTACTCTTAAAATCTAAGGCATGGACCCTCATTGCTTAGCAGAAAATTGGATTTCACATGGGTTAACTTCAGAATTGAAGTAATCAAATGGAATGATATGCTCGTGATTAATTTCCCGTGATTAAAATGGGATTGCAGCTGCTTTAATTATTGGGTTACGATCCTATCAAGAGCACGATTTTTAATTACAAGTTCGGAATAGTAATTACAAGTCCGGCGTTGTCTTTGGAATTCATAAACTTTAGGGCGAACGTTTACGACCCATGTTGGCCCGACAATTACACGTCAATTTACCCCTTCGGATGCTTTCGTAATTGACGAGGTTTACGGAAGAACATGTTAACCCATTAGTACCTAAGAGTCACATTTTTAAAAAGCATCGGGAAAATGACCTCCAATGTTATAGAAATAATACTTTCAAATTTAAAATTACGTAAACACATGTCTAAGGTACTAGGAGGCTCCGCCTAGGTTAATCGTCAAAATGCCTTGCATAATGGCAAAATAAAAATTCGGGCGCAACAGAATTTAGTAAACAAACTAACTGTTGCCATTCTGCGTAGAGAAAAACAGAGTTTTTCAATCACCGCTTAAGAGAATTATATATAAAGATAGTATCTCTTTTAAATGGGTTATTACAATAATCCGTCTTTATACTCCTGCTCCGACTATTTCGCGTATGCAGGGCTGTCATACATTTTTTGGGGGAAAGAACCCCCAACAGTTAAAGAACAGTTTTATTTCAAAAATCCTATTTAAAATCAGAAAATGCTCAGGAATCGTAAAATTCATCGACTCCCTCTCCCACATTAATGTTTCTTTGATTACTTTTTAAGAATTTTAAATGTAAATTTAATAACATTGTTTTTTTTTTAATTTTCAAAAACTTTTAATTGCAATGTATGGACACGTTTGTACTTTCAAGTTGTCTTTGTTTCCTAAAATTAGGTTTCGGAGTTCGTATCTATAGTGCAGAATGTGTCGTCATCAGGCATTATCCAAACTAACAAAAGAGCCTTTACTTCAACTTCTGGAATTTTTAAACTTTCAATCTGATGTTTTTCAATCGCTGGTACAGATTTTGTTCGAAACAAATTGTTATATCAGCTGTAAACGCCTTGCGAGAATTATAATCAGGGCCTCATTACCAAATAGGCCCGTGAAGCCCAGGCCTGCACTTTACATATTTATGGGGCCCCCAAATAACACATATTAAGTATTTAACACCCCTGACATGTTTGCCGCTAAACTTACCATTAAAAGTATTAATGCAAATGTAAAGAAAAAGTGCTATTAAAATGTTTAGTATCTTATTAATCAGTTTTATAATTAAGTTGCTTTGCTTATATTAGGGTAAGTACGTATACAAGCAACCTTCATTATATAGCTGATTCAACTTCTATGCATTACAAACTTCGATGAATAAAATTGTTATTAGTTTTGTTAAATTTGTTCGACTATTGAAAAAAAAATCGAAATATACAGAATATTAGGAATAGACATTACTTATTAATATGTTTTGATATATTATTCAATGTGTTTTATTTTACTGCCAATAAGGGGTAAATATATTAATGTATACAAAAATTCGATTTAATGTTCCAGGGTCTATTTGAAAGAAATGGGGCCTCCATTTAAAGGCGGGCATCCTTTGCTACAATGCCTTAATCGGGCCCAGACTATAATAGTGAACTAGATGCTCGACCATTACGTTTTTCAGTGTTATATTTATTTAATTACTAGGTTATATTTACTTTTACCGAAAGTAACCCTTTACCATTTGCATAAAAATAAGCTTCCTTTATTATTATTTTTTCAATTTAAATTAAACTGTGTCCGCTATAAGCGATGTCCATATAACGGAATCCGGTTGGTTGGTTGGTTATATGGGGTTTACTGGCACAATAGCCAGAAATGGCCAAGCTGCGCCAAACACAAGGTAATATCAACCAACATTAAAATTCTAAAAGATACACATAAATAAAACTAAATTTCAAAGCAAAGGTAAAAATCCTGAATAGTTTAAAAAGATAAATAGTGATGGATGAGGAGGATGAGTCAATAAATACGACAAATGGGGAGATGAAGTATTAAAAAAGCAATAATATAAAAGTCTAAGGCGAGGACAAGAAGTTAAAATATGATGTATGGATAACGTTATCCGGTATAATGAGATTCTACTGTATTACAAAACAGATTTTTATCCACTTAAGTCCTTCCTTTTAAAATGTTCAACTTTCCAGTTTAAATCAGTGACTTGAGAAAAGGAAGGACCAACGTTGCATTCGATTAATATTATACATTGGTCCTTGTTCCAAGTCACAAAAATAAGAGATACTCTCATCAAAAAAATTCGCTAATCTATTCGTTTTTATCCTAACCTCCAGAACTCCAGCAAAATCGAGCAATTACATCGCAACAGGCTGACAGATACTCCTCAGCGGTGTGGCGCGAGGTTGCCTGACCCCTCCATGATTGTCGGGGTGGGGTCAGCGTGTGGGTGGATAAGCATCTGGCAATCGCACGGGCCGTCATGCAGGAAATGGTCCAAACTTCTTCGGTTTTAATTATAGTTATCGTGATTTTGGGTTTCTAAACGGTCTCGTTGCTTCTCTTGCTTTACTGGGGGTGGATTTTTTTTATATTGTTATTGTTCTATTACTCGTTCTAGTTTTAGATGTCCAACATATGTCGTGACATAGATTTTTTTTATATATATAACGGAAAGACTTTTTATTATTTTTGGTTTTTATTTTCAAGCACCCAATACGAAATAGTGATGATAGTATTGTTATTTGTCGTTAAAAAGTCGGGATTTTAGTGTTTTATACGTTTTGAGGGCCCGTGAATCCAAAGCAAGCAGCTCAGTAGCAACAATTGCTCAGCAATTTTTAATAAACTGAGCAAACAAAAAAATCACACTCCAACTGCTGGCGATTATTTAATTGCATCCTACTCAAAGCTGCAAGTTCTCAGATTTCGAAACCGCCAAAGTGAAAGTGGAAAAACCAACAAACTCGTATTAACGTAATCCACACAAAATCATTAAATTATCGACTATTTGCTCAAGCTTTTAGAGCGGTATCGAACGAAAAGATATTTTTGTCGAATTAAAAAGGTGTGTGCTTATTGAGAGAATACAATTAGAGTTTTCCAGTTACACGCAACTAAATATTTTAGTAGCATGCACAATAGTAGTAAGTGCTCGGGTAGCCTAAAGAAATGCGTTTTTAAAAATCGCTCTGTGTGTACTTTGAACATAATATATTTCGAAAACGGATACTGGAAAGGTATTAATCCTTTGTATTCCAAGAACACTTTGCGATTTGTGTTCTTTCTATGGAACAGTTATTCCTCTTTACGTTCTTTTCCACAGATTTTTTTTTATAATCATAAAGGGAAAAAAATCCTAATCTGTTTTGTATTTGCAAGAGAAAAAGTTGCAAAAAAGATTGAAGTTCTAAACACAAGATCATGCTGTTCTCGTTTATTTTAAAGAACGTGGAAACAAAAGAACTGGTCGTTATATTGACGCCTGAGAGGCGTCATCGGAGTGCAAAGGTAACAAAATTGGGCATACTAGTTAATGAGGCAAATGATTGCGAAAACAAAGTTAAAGTCGAAATCGAACATTCTAAAGGGAACCGGGGACTGCAATTGGGGACAATTTTGGTTGTTTTGAAATTACTCGAAAACCATCAAAATAGTTTTCTCTAAAATTATCATGGTAACATGTTTCAACTGCTCTTACAACTAACCTCTTCTTTGTCGGCGTCGCATGTCAAACGTCCAGCATTGTCTGGCCCGTATGGTCACCAGGAGATGTACTGGCCAGACAATGGACATGATAAAACAGACGGCCAGGATAAAACATACAAACAAAAATACTTTTTAATTCTTGAAAATGATTGTAACGGAAATTTGAAAGAAAAAAAAATCCCAGAAGGAGTTAAAATAAAATGGTCCTTGATCACGAAACTCAATTCGTTTTTGGTTGGTTGACTTAAAGTGGTATTAGGGATACACAATGAGCTATTGGCGATGGTTCGGGATCTATTTCGAAGAAAAGACGACCTGGGAAACACTATGGCTTGTACTTTTAAACCATGGTCACATGATGGAGAAAGCAGCTGAACTGTAATCCCACACCACTGATCTCTAACTGTAAGTTCTGGATATGAGCAAGACATTTTGTTGTCTTGAAGCCGATATGGAGGCCGCCATGATGGCGCACCCTTTTCTTGATACCGCAATATTTCGTATATTTTTCATGTTAAAATACGCCGATATATATTATTTTAGGGTAAGTATTTTTTAATTTTATTTTTAAACCCATTTTAATGTAATCTGCTATTAAAATAGGAAGTCATTTGCAAGTCAAAGTAGAAGTAGTTAAAAAGCAAGAGGAAAAACTATCTGTTTGGCAATATAAAAATTAATTCTATAAGAAGAAAATATATTATTTATATATATTTAATACTTCTACAATGCTTTGGTAACAAAAAACACCACTAAATAAATTTTTTTTTTTAAATGTTGGGGCACCGTATGGCAGCTTTCAATTGGTTTCAACGCGCCCGTAGAGGAAACAAAGTTTGAGCCTTCCAGCAGTTACAGTTAGAGTTCAGTGTCCCACACAACAAACTTCTACATCAAGACCAATCAAAGGAACTACTGCAAATGTAACGCGCACAAGACCGAAGTACACGGAATCTTTGATTGAGAGTTGACAAAAAACATTTTAAATGTAGTGATACTTGTGATCGGATAGTTTCCAGATTCGCTGCGAAGTAACAATACGTCTCCAGAATTTACCTGCAATTTCTACGGGGCCTCCGTGGCCGAGTGGAATAAGGCGTCAGCTGGAAATCCGAGGGTTCCCGGTTCGAACCTGTGCGACGGAATAAACTAAGAATAGTAAAAAAATTAGTGATATTGCGATCGGAGGGTTGCCAACTTCGTTACTAAAATACTAGAATGTCATCCAGAACATCCACAAAAAATTAACGGCTTGCGTACGGGACTGGTGCACGATAAATCTGATCCGGGTCCAAAGTCCCGAGGTCTATTGAAGGCGCTGGGTGCCAGCTCAGGTGTTGTCCTCGTCATCTGATCATGATTCAAAAATACGAGGCATCGTTTCCTGGTCTTTCCTCCCAGATAGGCCCGAGGCGGTTAAGGGCATCAGCTAGGAATACGAAGGTTCCTGGTTCGATGTCAGGTGATGGACTTGACAAAGAAAAGTAAAAAGTAGGCATCTTGTGATCGGAGGGTTCCCAGCTTCGCTACAAAATACTAGAAAAGTCGTCCAGAACATTGTGAATGTGTATAGTCTTTCCTTCGAGATAGACCCCGAACCGTCGCCAATAGCCCACTGTGCAGCTCTAGTGCGACGTTAATTAACCAAACCCAGATAGGCCCCGAACCGTCTCCAATTGCCCACTGTGCAGCTCTAGTGCGACGTTATTTAACCAATTTCTACGGCGTGTATACGGGACTGGTGCACGTGAAATTTAATCGGGGTCCAATGTCCTGACGCCTATTGAGACTACATCGGGTACTAACCACAGATGTTGTACTCGTCATCTGACCATGGTTCAGAAATACAAGGCATTGTTCCCGGGTATTTCCTCCCAGATAGACCCGAACCGTCTCCAATAGCCAATGTGAAGCTCTCGTGCGACGTTAATTAAAACAAACAAACCAAAACTTTGATTGACGAGGATTGAACTCGCAACCTTCTAATAACACACTCGCTGCTCTTCCAACCAGGCCACGTTTGCGTCAACCTGTTCTTAGGAGTTTTAAGTCAAAGGACCTGGATTTAAATATTACCAATCTCGTTTCTCCGATGTAATTCCGACATCAGCCATTTTTCTACTAAATTACCCGGTCAATCAATTACCAAAGACATTTGAATTGATTACGCGAAAGAAGGGAGTTGTCCAACAACAACAACTGCAAGTGACAGTCAGAAAACAAATGGGGATTGAATGATTGGGTGTTAGCCTCCATTCCCAGGGTTTGTTTAGAATGGAAGGCGTTCGTTTGACAAAAGGTCGTTGGCGTTGCGGGTCGAACTTTAAAAAAAAAATCGATTTCGAAAGTCCACCCCTCTGTTGCCAAATGGTGATTGTTCGGGACAAGATGGTCACTCTTTTGAAATGATGTCAGAAGATCCGGAAAGTTCCAATTGCGGCCAATGGCAACCTTTTGTCTGGGCGATAAACAATTGTTTTCTTCTTTGAGAATATGGTAAACCTGGCTCCCTTCGGCCGCAATTGGGCTATTGCCGTCAGATCTGCCATCATAAGAAAGAAAACTCGAACTCCAAAAAGCAAAACTTTACCAAGAAACAACGAATTTATCACCTGTATCAAAGTTTTGATACTTTAAAATACTTTCACTGTAGAAATATACTGAAAAATAGTTGTTTGCATATAAAAAAATCTTTTCAATATTTACTTGTCATATAGGGTCTTCTCTTATCAAAAACAGTCTCGAACAGGAGTTAGGGTCAATATAAATTTCACTATAACTCACCATTATATTTGATTATGGATATTTTTAATATCATAAAAAGGCGTATTTTTAAAAGACTAATCGGAAAAGCTATAAACATGAATTTCAAAAATAGAGAGTTAGGGTCTTTTAACTTATGACGTCAGACATGTCAAAGCAGCATGGGTGGATAAATGAATAGAAATAACCAAGGATCTTCATAACGCTCTAAAGATATGCGTTTTGAAATATACGGTAACATTTCACATACAATTATTCTTTTGTTGCCTAAATATTCCATGACGTCGAAGGAACTTGAGCAGAAAGCATTCAAAACCGTGTTTTATCCGGAAAGTTACAATTGTGGCCCATGACAACCTTTTGTCTCGGCGATAAACAATTGCGTTCTTCTTAGGGAATATGGTAACCTGGCTCCCTTAGGGCCGCAATTGGGATATTGCCGTTTTGCCACATTGAGGTGATTCGTGAGAAAACGCAAATAACTTTTCTCTCAAAAATAACACTCTAATTTTTGAGAATTCCGAGATCGACAAGGCTACTACTTTCGTTATATTTGGCAACCGTTTCGTTATTGAATCACGTGAATTTTGACTAAACAGGAATACTCACATTTTGAAACGAAAGTCATTTACTCGGATTTCTTTTCGAGGGCGCCAGCTCATGTTTGGTTCTTATACTTATATTGTCAGAATTCAAACAACCCTTCTTGTCCGAGTGGATAGACTGTTGGACTCAGGAACGACTGGTCTGTGGTTCAAATCAGCTTTTCGATGCTCAATTATTTATTTAAAATTGTCCTCATTTTGGACGAAATTAATTTCGTTAAAAAAAGAGAGAAAATAAATGTCCTCATTTTAAAGAAATATTTAATCGGAGCATATAGCAGGCGTCTGTTTTGTAAAAAATGACATAAGGTTTCTCAAATATGATAATGCATTTTAAAAAGTGTCTCGTTTACATATTTCAGTTTTTGCATGTTAATTTCAATGACAAAACGTTTTTTAGACTAATAAAATAGTCTAGATCAGCAGAAAATTCTAAGGCGAATTCACTGATGTAATAAAATTTTTTATTTTTAGACAAAATATGTTTTGAATGTTTCCTTCTTAAAACGTATACAAATGTGCTAGAGATCCCAAAAGTGTCAGATCTTATGAGTGCATAACTCCAAAAACTTAAATTTTATGGAAAATACAATAGGAGATTATAATTCAACTGAGTAAAAACATCTTTGACAAAAAAATATACTCAATTCAAAATCTTAGTATGTAAATTCCGAAACATGCAACCATCTCTAAACTGAATTTTTGCAACATAACGCATGTGTTCGTCATAGATTTTGATTTATGTTTGCCCGTATTTGCATGAAAGAGGGGAAAAGAAAAATTCCTTATCTGAAATCCATCATCTGTGGCTACAAACGAGTATCGGAACCCGCCCCATGAGAAACTCCATCGCCGCCCAGAAAGCAAAGGATCCTGGCGACGCCCCTTGGAACAACAATCCCTGTGCAGAAGAGCTTCGAAATTAAGATTGCCGGCGCGAATAATTTTGAATTCGCCAAACAGAAAAGGAGGAAAAGTCGCCAAATTATGAAACGAAAATTCTGAATAATGTCCTCAAAATAAAAGTTACAGTAGACGTTTCATGTTTGATTTCCGTGTTGAGGTTATTCAGGTTCACTCGTCTCGCTAAAGAGCTTTTACTTAAAAAAATGTTGAACAAAACTCCACCAAATGAGACCATGAGATCTCAATTCATTCAATAAACTGTAAACTGGTCGTTAAGTTCCGTTAATCCTTTGCACTCCGATGTCGACTCTCAGGCGCCAACATAACGACCAGTTCTGTTGTTTCCCATTTCTTTAAAATAAACGAGAGCAGCCTGACCTTGTGTTTAGAACATCAATCTTTTTTTTAATTTGTTCTCTTTCAAATACAAAACAGATTAGGATTTTTTTCCCTTTATGAATATAAAAAAAAATCTGTGGAAAAGAACGTAATGAGGAATAACTGTTCCATAGAAAGAACACAAATCGCAAAGTGTTCTTGGAGTGCAAAGGGTTAATTACGGTACACCCACCTAACAACAAAATCTTCGATATAACGATCGTGACTAAAAATCCCAATTGGTTGTTACGGTTAATTATGGTACACCCACCTAACAACAAAATCTTCGATATAAGGACAACTTTCTTATAACGATCGTGACTAAAAATCCCAATTGGTTGATTATTTTGTGTCAAATAATATTTTAACTCGTTCTAATGATATAAAATGGTTATGACGATAACTTTTGGGACCATATCGTACTGGTGACAAAAATCATCGTTATATCAAGGGTGTAATGAAGAATCATAATCGAACAGAAAGCTGACGAAAATAATCTTTCACTGGTCTCGTTACAAAAAAGTCAGCATTCTACCTCAAAATTTGGCATTACAAAGGGAACGGTTGACAATCTACGAGGAGACCCCAAAACAATAATAACTGTAGTCCATTGAATTGTAAAAGTAATTTTTTAACCCTTTGCACTCCGTTGACGCCGCTCAGGCGACAACATAACGACTCGTTCTTTCGGTTCCCTGTTCTTTAAAATAAACGAGAACAGCATGATCTTGTGTTTAAAAAACATCGATATTTTTTTTAACTCATTCTTTTGCAGATCTAAAACAGATTATGTTTCTTTTTTATATAAGCATAACAAATTCTAGGGTAAAGAACATAAGGCTGAATAACTGTTCCGTAGAAAGAACGGAAAACGCAAAAAGTTCTTAGAGTGTAAAGGGTTAACATATGTGTGCTACTTGGATAATGTAAGTTATTCTAAACTCTGCAGCATTGAGGGATAATATTAAAAACTTGGTTTACGATTGGTGTAATAACCCTTTGCACGACAAGTTATTTTGGTTCCCTGCTCTTTAAAGTAAACGCGAACAGCATGATCTTTTCATCAACTTGTTCTCTTGCAGATCTAAAACAAATAATGACAAAAAGAACAGAAAGAGGTACAACTGTTCAGTAAAAAAAAGCAAATGTCGAAGATGTTCTTGGGAAGTGTTAATATCCCACTAAAGTAGCACTAACAGGTTATTGGAGACAGTTATGAATTTATCACATAGGTGACACAATGGAAGCACGTAATTTTAATTATGATTGGATGATTCGAGGAACACCTAATTTGGGTATCTTATTGTAAAACTTCAACACCACTACCAACGTGAAGACACCTGAACAATGACATATTTAATATGCATGTAGTGTTTCTATAGTTACAGGGCAGTCGTCATAGTATTTCCTGTATATCAAAGAATTTAGGGGTGTCAATCGTAAAAAGTACAGTGGTAAAGACCAATGAGTTAGGTTCGCAGATTTATTACCTCCAGAGCCGAGAGAACTACCAGCACCAGGGTTACATTAAGAATGATAGAGGGTGTCCTCTCTAAGGGAGTTTTCCTATTTCAAGACAGGGATTTTTAGGGATTACCTTCAATTAGATTGAGTTAGGAACGTTAGTCATTGGTCCGAAATGGTTCGACCCAGGGACTTTTCGTGTGCATACTCACAAAAAATCCCTAAATTGTTACTGTTGCGAAACTCACGCCAAATAAAATCCCTAAATTGTTACTGTTGCGAAACTCACGCCAAATAAAATCCCTAAATTGTTACTGTTGCGAAACTCACGCCAAATATTAAGCGCGTTGTAATGACTATATACAGGCTGGAATCGTAGTAGTCAGCGAAAAAGTTATGAGAACTTTATTGCAATAAAGAAAGAAACACGAATCTGGTAGTTTATGTGGAATGGTAAAAAGTTTTAAAGATACGAGGGAAGATTATTACGATATAAATAAAATTATAGAAAAGGATGGTAGTTAAGGAAATTTTAAAATATAATATTTTAAGGAAAAAATATTAGAATGCATAACTCCTCGTTGAATACGCAATTGTTTAATCTGTATCTCGATAATTATACGACATTAAAACGACACTTTCCTTAATATGACAGTAAACACTTCTGTTCCCAAAATGGCCATCACGTCCATCTCCTAATTGGCGATTTTTCGCCAAACTTGGTACACGAATGACACGACACAACGTTCCTTTTTCCAAAATTAAAAAGAAAAAAAAGGCAAGAAACGAAATGCACAAAAAGAAGTCCTTGGTGGTGTTTGCAGCCCGGCGTTGACACCCTCAATAAGCGACTAGAAGTTAATGGTTCTCGACAAAAAGGGCTGCGGGTGCAAGAAGCAAAAAAAAAAGGGGGGCGCGCCCTTGCATAGGGGCATCGAGAAAAGGCAGAAAAGGGCGTCGTCAGTCCGGTTTGAAGTCGTTAAGACCCGAAGGTGGTAGGGAAGGCGTGTCGTCCTTTGGTGGTTGTTAGAGACCGAAAGTTGTAACTTTTTTTTGGTCTCATTAATTGAAAATGAGTGTCATTGTTGATGTTGCAGAAGTCGGTATTTCGTTTGAATTAGTTCACGAATATTAACTGACAAAGATACAAAACAATGGTTCTCAATCTGCAATATATGAAGAGCTAAAAATTTCAAATTGGAGTTACTTAAAGAAGTCTAATACAGTAAACATTAATGTTAACTGTAATCTATAATAATAAAATAAAGTGTCTGTGAGTGGATCGAAAAAAACACCTACAGTTTTTCGCAAAAGTTTTGTATATATATAGCTCTTAAAATTTTTAATTCGTTACCTGAACAAATGGTATTTATAAAAAATATAAATAAATTTAAAAGGGTTTGGTTTTGTTAAACAACGTCGCACTAGAGCTGCACAGTGGGCTATTGGCGACGGTTCGGGGCCTATCTCGAAGGAAAGACCCGGGAACGGAGCCTCGTATTTTTTTTAACCATGGTCAGATGACGAGGACAACACCTGAGCTGGCACCTAACGCCTTCAATAGACGTCGGGACTTTTGACCCAGATCAGATTTATCGTGCACCAGTCCCGTATACACGCCGTTAATTTTTGTGATTGTTCTGGACGACATTCTAGTATTTTGGTAGCGAAGTTGGCAACCCTCCGATCGCATAAAATTTAAAAGGGAGATTAAGAAATATATTTTAAATATTGATGAAGTAGCGCTATTAAAATATGCAATATAATTTTATACTGGCCAAACAACTTTGAAAATGTTGATGTAATATATTTGTTGAATTTTGAAATGGACGTTCTGTTTGACTTCCTTGTCATCTTGTCTTTGTTTTTATTTTGTGTATGTCTGTACTTATGACATGTATTTTATTATATATGTAGTTTTATTAAATGTATTTTATTGCATATGTACTTATTGCGTTGTCTGGACGGGCCTTAGGGCTCCTTGACAACTTTGTGTGTCGAATAAATAATAATAAAATATTAAAATTATAATTCCTCCGCGTATTTATATACAGGTACCGGCTGAAAATTTATATATAGGTACTACAGGATAGTACTATTGGATATTAGTTATATATAGGAAAATTAAATATCTTAACTAGCCACATTTTGAAAATAATTCTTGAAACAGGAAAATAACTTCTCAACTTTCTGTTCCTGTAGTTTTATCTTAATATATTTTTTCATTAACAGTGTTATCTTGTTATCGGTTGCAGATGCCTTTTTGAATTGTGGTAATTTTTTTAAATACCCAAGATATGCCCAACTCAGCTTAAAAAGCTGTAGAGCTGCGGGCATGCCCATGAGAGGCGATGCTTGGGTTGGCATTTGCAGTATAGGTTCCAAGAATAGTGAGTTGACCCTACCTACACTTTAGGGCTCGGTGGGTAACAGACTGACCAATCTTTAAATCGCCTTTTTATGAATGGTGGGATATTTTCCAACCCACCTCAAATAAGATAATAACTCGTCTTATAGAACATTGCGTTAAGAATATTAAAATACAAATACAATGTTGAAACTACGCAATAAAAATACATAAATTCTAGACATATTTCGGGAGATGCATCTCCCTTCATCAGCAGAAATGAAAAGTCTGTGGGCACAACAAAATGAAAATAAACCCAGAATTGAAAGTGTTGCCAAACAACAAAAACTATCACAATAGGTTCGAAATAACTAGTGTGTGCCAACAAGCGGGATATACCGGAACAGCAAAGATTTCGTTGGCAATCGAATCAATATTACTAAAAATATGAAACGCCTCCAGGAAGTCAAGTTCAACTGGAGATTTGGGTTTGCAAATTAAATGTGGGTTAGAAAAATTCAATATATAACCATGTTCCCAAGAGTGCTTGGCAATGGAGGACTTCTTTATTTCTTGTTTAACAGTATGTGCTTGGTGCTCCTTAATACGAAATCTCAATGCTCTCTTTGTTTGACCGATATATGACATGCCATCCTGTAATCCTGTATGAAGACATGAAATCCTGTATATGCCCCAGTTATTCAGATCGTCAATAGGGTCTTTAAGTTGTGTGAAGGTGATCTTATTGATAGGTGAAAAAATGGAACGTATGTCGAATTTACAGAGAATTTTAGAAATTGTGTGGCTGATTTGGGGATAATATGACAAAACAACTAAAGTATTAGAGCGTTCAGATAGCTTGGAAATTTTAAGTGGATTTTTATTGTTTATTTCTTAATGAAATAGGCTATTTGAGAGCTCTCGTAGTGAATGGAGGTTTTTCATCCAACGCCGCGTAGACAAGGCTCTACACAAACTTAAAAATCCACTTAAAAGTTCTAATCTTCTTTGTATTTTAATCCACCTCGAATACTTGAAATTATTCAGAAAACAAAGTTTAATATTTCATCACGGGTTTGTAATCCACTTAGCCATACGGGGCACCAACGAAAAATCTCTCTAAATAAGTGAAAGCCAAAATTTCAAAAGTTAAAACGAATTATTAAATGCGCTTTAAAATGGATGTGTTGTGGAAACTTGGGCTCATTTTTTGTTAAAATCATACGCCTTAAAGAGTTAAAAAAAATCAGAAAACACATTACTCAAAATTTAAATTTATAAACTACTCCGTTTTCCTACAAAGTGTAAACGTTTGAATAAGAATAGTAAAAAAAGTAGTGATATTGCGATCGGAGGGTTGCCATCTTCACTAACAAAATACTAAAATGTCGTCCAGAACAGCCACAAAAAATTAACGGCGTGTATACGGGACTGGTGCACGATAAATCTGATCGGGGTCCAAAGTCTCGACGTCTGTTGAAGGCGTTGGGTGCCAGCTCAGGTGTTGTCCTCGTCATCTGACCATGGTTAAAAAATACGAGGCATCGTTCCCGGGTCTTTCCTTCGAGATTATCCCCCGAACCGTCGCTAATAGCCCACTGTGCAGCTCTAGTGCGACATTAATTAGAGCCCCAGTTGCTTAGTGGATAAGGCGTTCAGCTACTAATCAGAGGATTGGTGGTTCGAATACGTGCGATGGACTTGACAAAGAAAAGTAAAAAAGTAGTGATCTTGCGATCGGAGGGTTGCCAGCTTCGCTACAAAAATACTAGAAAGTCGTCCAGAACATCCAACAAATTATACTGGCGTGTATACGGGACTGGTGCACGATACATCTGATCGGGGTCTAATGTCCTGACGCCTATTGAGGTTGTGTCGGGTGCCAGCTCAGGTGTTGTCCTCGTCATCTGACCATGGTTCAAAAATACGAGGCATCGTTCCCGGGTCTTTTCTTCGAGATAGGCCCCGAACCATCGCCAATAGCCCACTGTGCAGCTCTAGTGCGACGTTATTTAACAAAACAAAACAAAACCAACCTTAACGTTTGAAACATATACTTTTGTTCCTGGCTTAGGCTTATCTATAAACAAAACAACGCTTTCACATAAATTCACACGAATAAATAGAGACATCTGCTGCAATACAAGGAGGGCTACATTTCTAGAAACGAATTGTTATAAAGAAAAAATAAAACAAAAAAACTAATTTAAAAAAAAAATCACCGAAACGTATCTTGCAGCAATTAGAAGCGCCGGGCACTTTTGAAACAATTCATTACGTCAACCGTTGCAGAGAGCCAGTTGCAAATGTCTGCCCTATTACACGAAAAAGTTCCCTGACCAAAGCGGTGAATCACTCGGCGCAGAAAATGCACCCTGCGAGTTTTCTTAGTGTGCCTGTATTTACAATATTGTAAATTTGGACTCGGAACATCTGCGTTGGAGGTGGGCAGCTGGTTGCACAAATCCTTCCTGTACGAAAATAGGTCAGTAACTTCACTTTCGAACTTGTAAACCACGCCTGGCCATTTTGATTTTCTGCTGCATTGGAATAGTCAACATTTGAAGAGAAGGATTCGAACGTTAGACGTGCCAACCACAGAAATCGAAAGTGTTTTAATATATGGTGGCATACCAGAAGCCATTTAATGTAGTTTATTTTAATAAAGTTAAATTTTATTTATCTTTTTGTCGTTCGAAATTATATAGGGTATGGGGGGGAGGGGGGGGGGGATTTAAAATTCGAGTTTTATCGTCCAAATTACAATTCTTATCAGGGGAAAAAATTATAAAATTGCAATTGTTTTATGAAAACGTTCATTTAATTATTGGAAACATAATCGTTTATTTTTATGTAATTCTGCGATTTTGAAATATTTTTAATAATTATTTTTCTAAGGTATTTTACCTCAAATCGTAGACGGGTATTTTATTTTGTGTGGGGGGGGGGGGGATTCATGCAATTTATAGTGTAAAAGGCATAATAAAACATTTTTTAGTCAGGTTAGTAACTTAAATAAAATAAATTAAATAACTATAAACTCTTAAAAACTCAGTATATTTTATTATTGCGGGACTGTTTTTGTTACCGCTTTCTAAATCTTTTTTCTGTAATCCGCCATTTTGAAAAATCAACCTTTACTTATTTATTATCTTCAATAAAGAACACCTGCCAGTATAATTTTCGTTTATTATTACTAAAACTTCGTTGTATTGACGTTATTTTTAATTTGTTCAGCAGGGGATTTTTTTTTCTGTGTCATTTAAAACATTATAAACAAGTTTTAATAAAACAAGCAAAAATATACTTTATTTTTTTTTATCGTCGAAATATATTTTTTTGTTGACAGTTAATTTTTTTTAAAGGTATGTTTAACTTGGTTAAATTAAGATATAAACAATGTTAAATATATTGCAGTTAACTCTTGTCATCTCCGAAATTCATATTTTTTTTTAGAATAATAGACCATTGGCTGAAGATCGTTAAATTTTTACAAATTTCCTATTTTTTAGCATTAACAATTCGAAACCCCATTTTTCCTAGTTTACAAATTATTGAACAAAAAAAAACTATATATATATATTAGAATTCTTTCTAATATAGTCATTGGAATGCGTTAAAAGGTTTCTTTTTTTATACAAAACCAGGAATATTGGTAAATAATTCGACTTTTCTAGTTTTGATGCCTCAAACTATAAAAAAAAGCTTTTGTATACTTAAACAAATCAACCGTTGGATTAAATTAAATCACACAGAAATGTAATTTTTTTTTCTAAAATGTACTCCATTAAACGAAGTATTTTTTTTTTAAATGTGTTTAACTATGTTTAGATTATTTTTTAAAAAAACTTTTTACTTCATGACCCATTTTTCTCTACCTACCCTAGAAAATGTAGTCGGTAGTCAAAAATGGACCGTATGCACTACCCGAGTCGAGATTAAAATGCTGTAAGAATATTAAAAGCACGTTTTCCGAAGATGCCACATTGATTGGCGAATACAATACACGTGATTTTTATGCACCAATCACAGAGGCTTCTTTCATAAAAAAAATTATTATGTTTTTCTTCCGTCATTTTAATCTTTACCCCGTCGTGCATTGTGTCTATCAGAGCAGATTGGGAAAATTCAAGGGGAAAATTTAGATTTTTTTTTCCATTGTACATTTAGTTTATAACAATGTGATGATTATGTTCTTTTTGTAGAGAATAAAAAATTGGGGATATAGGTTACGGGTGTTCATGAAACATAAGAGAAAAATTATCGGCAACATGTTCAAAAAAGGAAAAGTTACTGTCAATAATTTTTTTTAGGTATTACTCAGACATGTATCTAAAAAAATTAATTTTAGCATTACTCAGACATGTATCTAAAAAAATTAATTTTAGTATTACTCAGACATGTATCTAAAAAAATTAATTTTAGTATTACTCAGACATGTATCTAAAAAAATTAATTTTAGTATTACTCAGACATGTATCTAAAAAAATTAATTTTAGTATTATACAGACATGTATCTAAAAAAATTAATTTTAGTATTACTCAGACATGTATCTAAAAAAATTAATTTTAGTATTACTCAGACATGTATCTAAAAAAATTAATTTTAGTATTACTCAGACATGTATCTAAAAAAATTAATTTTAGCATTACTCAGACATGTATCTAAAAAAATTAATTTTAGTATTACTCAGACATGTATCTAAAAAAATTAATTTTAGTATTACTCAGACATGTATCTAAAAAAATTAATTTTAGTATTACTCAGACATGTATCTAAAAAAATTAATTTTAGTATTACTCAGACATGTATCTTAAAAAATTAATTTTAGTATTACTCAGACATGTATCTAAAAAAATTAATTTTAGCATTACTCAGACATGTATCTAAAAAAATTAATTTTAGTATTACTCAGACATGTATCTAAAAAAATTAATTTTAGTATTACTCAGACATGTATCTAAAAAAATTAATTTTAGCATTACTCAGACATGTATCTAAAAAAAATAATTTTAGTATTACTCAGACATGTATCTAAAAAAATTAATTTTGGTATCGACATGGTATTGAGATTACACGTGACGTTATTTTTATAACGTCTTGCGCATGTTATTGGTTGATGATCAATTGGTTTTTCTTTTTTAAATTTAACCTCGAAACCATAGAGTCCATTGCAATGTATTTTTAACTGTCCTAAAACATGTTAGCAATACCCCTACCATACAAGTTTTTCTTTAATTCAACTAGATCCTACATAGAAAATAGTTTTATTTTTGGACAATTCTATTAATAAATTGTAATTAACTTTTATATGGTAAAAAAAATCTAAAAGTATAAAAACTTCGGTTGGTTGAAATTGCGTAGCATTGCTACAAAATGGACAATTGGTGACCTTTGTGACATATTTAGTTTAAAAAAAAAAACGGAGAACGTTACGTAGTCATTTTAAATCACAGCAAAATGGCGAGGACAACTTCTAAGGGGGCACCTCAGTCCCCAAACTTCCACATCAAGAGCGACAAGAGAACGTTTTGGACCACGACAGATTTAACATGCACCTTTCAATTTTATACGACAAATGTCTGCCCCTTTCTTTTTCAGGTTTCAACTCGTTTTTCTAAGTAAAGGAAGGTTATTGACCAGTGATTCGACAAAAGAGATGAGGTTTATAACAACTTTTATGCGCGTGAATGTCCAAGATAGGCAAACTGTTTATCATACAGCGCAAAAAAGTGTAAAAAATACTTTTATGTGTTTTCTGTCTTCAAACATGATTTTTTTTGTACAAATTTAATCTATTATAAACAATACATAATGATGGCAAATTTTGTCACTTTTTTTTAGTTAAATCGGAATAAAATTGAATACACAGCTTGCAAAAAAATTTCAAACAATCTAGTAACCACTTTTAACAATAGTAAGAGTATGATTTATTCTTCTCTATATATAAGTAGAGCAATCTAATTGGAAAATTGAAAGTTATATAAAAAAAAATTAATACATTGCCTAACAAATGTAATTAATAAAATATATACCTTACATTTTTATATTCTTGCCTTAATCTTAACCTCTATAAAAAATATTTTTTACACATTAAAAATATTCAGAAAACATTTTGGAGATTAAACTCTACGGACCACTTTAGACCTTAATACGGACCACTTCAGACCTTAATACGGACCACTTCAGACCTTAATACGGACCACTTCAGACCTTAATACGGACCACTTCAGACCTTAATACGGACCACTTCAGACCTTAATACGGACCACTTCAGACCTTAATACGGACCACTTCAGACCTTAATACGGACCACCAGTGGTCTGCGGACCACGAGTTAAGAAACAATTGAGTAAAATAACAATGTAATAGGGATTTTACTCTCTGCTCTACGGATTATTCCTACTTGGAATTGCGGAAATAGAGTTTAAGTAAAATAAAAGATGGAGCACTATTTAAGTAAGGGGAATATAGAACTGTCGATGGAACGATTTGTAACCTGATCAAAAATTAAAGATATAATAGTATTTATTTGTAGAGGGTATTTAGAATTTTAATTAAAATTTAATTAATTTTAGCAAAATGTTGCAAGGGTTTCTACATACAATGTACTTAAATGAACTATAGTAGAACATATTTTTTTAAAAATTATCTTAAAAAGTGTTAATTGATACTTTGATGGATAAAGAGACTTTATCTACCCAAAAATTAAGTTTAATATAAAAAAAAAATCCTCAGCAATTGATTTTGGAATTTATACGTAAATAAATCCAAATTTCTTCAAAAAATTTCTAATCAAAGGTCAAATTCCTGAAATATAAAAAAAATATGAAAACGTTTTATCCATTTAGTATGAAACATCGAAAGCGTGTCAACCCATAAAGTGTTGTATTCTTAGCTTCACCGTAATAGTAAGATACTCACACTGTAAACGTATTTACAGTATTGTTAAGAGTTGAAACATATTTTAATGATAAAAAAAATTTACGGTGTAATACAATATAAAGTTATAATGTAATTCAGTGAAAACTTATTGACATTCTAACACAGTGTAAATATATTTACAGTGTAACACAGTATAAATATATTTGCAGTGTAACAAAGTGTAAATATATTTACAGTGTAACACAGTATAAATATATTTACAGTGTAACACAGTGTAAATATATTTACAGTGTAACACAGTGTAAATATATTTGCAGTGTAACACAGTGTAAACATATTTACAGTAACAGTGAAAACATTTGCAATGCAACAGAGTATAAAGAAACTCACGGAATGAATATTCTGTTTAAAGAACAGTGTAAATGTGTTTACAATGTAACGCAATATAAAAATATTTTAAATGTAACACAGTATAAACATATTTTCAATGTAACACAGTGTAATCATATATACAGTGCAACACATTATAAGCATATTTACTGTAACACATTGTAGTATATTTACTGCAACATATTGTAAATATATTTACTGTAGTAACACAGTGTAATACAAAGAAAGTATATTTATAGTATAACACAAATAAAACATATTTGCAGTGTGACACAGTATAAACAAACTTAGCGTCACACAGTGCAATTGTGTTTCAACACATTTTATTTAAGCTTTTCTAAATTCTACAAACATGGTTTAATTTGCTTAAAAATAATTACTATTAAGTTCTAAACTAATTTTAAAAAAAAATATACACATATTTAGCTAAGGACGACAATTTAGTAGAATTATTTAATATCAAAGTGAATTATACTAAAACATGTAGTGAAAATACATTAGGGTATAAACCAATATTTTTAAAACAATTCTCTTTTAAAAATTATGAAAATGGATCTATCTGGGTTTGAAACTAGACGCTCTTATAAAATAAGTGAAAAACTTATTTTTAACTCTAAAAGAAACACGTTGTTTTGACACATTTTATACATGAAATTAAATATATACTCGTTGATCCGAATAGAGAGACGTTGCGTTCATGACTGACCCTTTGAGGAATACCAGAGCTGACGACTGACCCTTTGAGGAATACCAGAGCTGACGACTGTCCCTTTGAGGAATACCAGAGCTGACGACTGACCCTTTGAGGAATACCAGACCTGACGACTGACCCATTGAGGAATACCAGAGCTGACGACTGTCCCTTTGAGGAATACCAGAGCTGACGACTGACCCATTAAGAATTAACTTGGTCATAAATGGTATGAAGGAGGAATTGAAGTAGCTGACGTGCCTCGGAAGCCTAGAATACTACTGTCAGGATTAACCTAGTTCATAGGACTTTTATACTACAGTAATTCATAAACTTTTACAAATTGGATATTAACCCTTCACTGCATGATGGGTCTCAGAAGACTCAAGAGACCATGGTTCAAAAATACGAGACGTTGTTCCCGGATCTTTACTTCGAGACAGACCCCGAACCCGTCACCAATAGCCCATTGTGCAGCTCTAGTGCGATGTATTTCAACCAACCAACCAGACTCAAGAGACCCACAAGAAAAAATGCCATCTAACGTTGGATAAAACAAAAACATCCCCAACTGAAGAGCAATTCACCGTACTCAGGACCAACTTTCAAGTGAGTTTTAGTCACTGAACTGTAACTGCAACTGCAACTGCAAGAAGGCTCAAACCTTGTTTCCTCTATGCGGGCGTTGAAGCCAATTGAAAGCAGGCATGCTGTGCCCCAATATTATTTTTAAGTGATTTAGTGGTGTTTTTTATTACCATAGCATTGTAGATATATTAAATGTATATAAATATTATATTTTCTTCTTATAGAATTAATTTTTATATTGCCAAACAAATAGTTTTTGCTCTTTATCTACTTTGAATTTGACTTGCAAATGACTTTCTATTTTTATAGCAGATTGCATTTAAAATGGGTTTAAAAAGAAAATAGAAAAAAACTCAACCAAAAGCAATACACGTCGGCTTATTTTAACATGAAAAATATACGAAATATTGCGGTAGCAAAGAAAGTGGGGCACATCATGGCTGCCTCTACATCAGCTTCAAGTCAACAAAATGTCTTGCCCTATCTAGAAGTTATAGTTAGAGATCAGGGATTTTAGCCTCCAGATCCCAGAACATGTGTAGAAAGAGGGCATTGAAAAAAATTATGACACGTATGTATATATTTTTTTTTTTTTTGTCGAATGAAATTGTTCGATTGATCCTTACTAAATATGCTTTAGACTATGCAATTGGACATAATAAATATTTTGTAAACGTTCGAATAAACAATTATTCTAATTGTTGTGTAATTTTACTAGATCTCTTGATACCCAAACCCCATTTGGGGTCACAGGAGTCAATTTGGTTGGCAAATATTCTTTTTAAATCCCTGAAAGGTATTTTGAGCGCACACTATTTTTTAAGAAGAAAATAATTGCGTACAATAAAGGGTTAAATATTGAAATATTAAAATACTCTAAAGGTTTGGTTTGGTTTTGTTAATTAACGTCGCACTAAAGCTGCACAGTGGGCTATTGGCGACGGTTCGGGGTCAATCTCGAAGGAAAGACCCGGGAACACATACACATTCATGCACACATTCATACATGCACCTCGTTATTTTTGAACCATGGTCAGATGACGAGGAAACACCTGAACTGGCACCCAACGCCTTCAATAGACGTCGGGACTTTGGACCCCGATCAGATGTATCGTGCTCCAGTCCAGTATACACGCCAGTATAATTTGTTGGATATTCTGGACGACTTTCTAGTATTTTTGTAGCGAAGCTGGCAACCCTCCGATCGCAAGATCACTACTTTTTTACTTTTCCATGTCAAGTCCATTTCACGAATTCGAACCACCAATCCTCTGATTAGTAGCTGAACGCCTTACCAACTGAGCAACTGGGGCTCTAAAATACTCTTAAGCAACAAAAAAAATATATGAAATTTAACCAACAGTGCTTTAAATTTCCATGATATTAATATTAATTTGATAGCTATAAAATCGCACAGTTAAATTCGATATAGAGTTACAAAATTATACTTGATGTAGTTTGTAAGTGTTAGTCGTCAATAAAAATATAGATACCCAAAAATATAGAATTAAACGTGTGTTAATTCATGCGAACGAAAAATATTTTTCAAATGTTAAAACAAAACGAAACATTGCTTTAAAACTTATATTTGAAAACGACGAATTAAGTATTTTATATCATAAAAACGTGAAGAAAAAAAATATATTTGATACTGCATTCAGTTTCTTTTTTTAAAAAATAATTTCTGAAGTAACATTTAATGCAATTCCTCTTTTCAAAAGAGAGAAACCAGGGACAAACTCTTCTAGTTAATTAATTCGGAAAGCAAAGTTCACCCATCTCCGATAAGCAATTCAAAACGAAAACTGGATACACACACCAGCGAATGCATTAACTGTCCAAGAAGAGGAACAATACAGATATCAAGTGAATAAAAAGAATATATTTTATTTAAAAAAAAAAAAAAAAGAACGTTCTATCATTAAGAAATTCACGAACCATCGGACGCGAATTCGAACCCCTCTAAAATTCTAAAAAGCTTCTTCCTCTCCTCTTAGCAATCTGAAACTTCTTAAAACTTTTTAAGACAAAGATGGGGTAAGTTTAGAAGGGGGAAAAAAATATCCCCATTAGAAGCTCTAAAACCTTTTTAAAGGGAAAAAAAATAGAAATACTTCAGCATTTAATGATCTTTGGGATTCTGAAGGGGTAAATTCGTACCCTTATCTTCTTAATTAAACCCGAAAACGTACCCTTTGCGAGAAAGGGTAAAGAGAAAAAAAATAATAAAAAGAGACCAATAGGAGGAGTTTTTAAAACAAGCTGTTTTAAAATGCGGGCGGGGGTGGAATGGATAAAAAAAAACAATGAAAATAAACTTTTTTTTTAAAAGGGAGGGGACAGCGATCAAAGAAAGGGTGGATCTGCTATTTCAACACCCACACTGGGTTCCTTCTGCGATGGCATATCATCTCCTTATTGATTCGGGGGCGTTTTCTCGAATTTTTTAGGGCCGGGAAAAAAAGAATGGAACTCCGGGTATTTTTTCCTGGCCACGCCCCGTGGGTGCCTCTGGCCAATTAGACGGGGACGATGGGTGGTTGCTATGGTTACGGGAGATGGTCGGAATAAAAAGCGGGAGAATATTGGGATGTCCCGCAATTCTTTTTTTTTTGTGCGTGTTTTTTTGTGCATTTTTTTTTAATTGGAGGGGTTGTATTAAAAAACATTACGAACTTATTTTGCATGATTTAGTTATTAATTTAATACATTTATTTTCCTGTTTCGTTTTGGTAAAACCCAGAATGGGACGTGGAAGATGAACGGAGCAGACACATAATTTATTAGAAATCCCCATCGGAGTTTTTGTTATCCGAAAGTCCATGCTTGTTAATAATCTTGCTCATTTTAAATTAAGTCTGAGTTCTGAACCAGGGGGATATAAAAAAAAGTCATTTATAGCGAGTATATAGCAAAACTAAAAAAAAAATTGCATTAAAGAAATATACATACTTTAAATAGCTCTGAACTCATAACCTACCGTGTACAAATTTGTGTTTTATAAAACCTTGGTGGCAAAAATGCTGCTTATCACAGGAAGAATATTTTATAAAATTAAAATTCTATAAAATATTAAAAATGTTTCACGATTCATGACGTCACTTTCTACATGGTTTCGATAAGCCATTCAGCTAACTGGCTGAAACTCGTTTGTTAATCAGTATTGATGGACGTTACCCAAACCGCCAACTAACCACAGCCACACTATACAGTAGACCATCGGTATAGCGAATCCCCAGGGTACCAACAAAAGGTGATCGTTATAACGAAAGTTTGGTGCAACGTGTTAAATAAAATAACTTATGTAAACTAATCAAACGGTTGAGAATTTCAGGGGCAGTTGTTATGGTGAAAGAAAATCGCTATAACGACGGGTAGTTCTAAAGGTATATGTATTTTAAAAAATGAAAAAGTTTGTTTTAAAAGATTTAGTTAACCATATAATTGACCAAAGATATAATATAGCGTTAAACGAGCCAATAGAAATCAGTTTATAAAACTTACAAACGAATTTTTACGAGGATACAAGAAAAGATTTTTGTGACCTTTCGCACAGATATTCAATTCATGTTTTTTGTTAAGTAATAACCTACTTTACACCTATTTTTAAAAATATTCTTTGGTAAATACAGAATAGTGTTTATGAACTTAGTAATAACATTGATCAACTATTCAAAAAAAAATGCTTACCATAATTTCTGGATCACTTTTAAAAGTTCATTAAAAAAAACTACAATTAAAAAGTTATGTTTTCTTTGCATTTAAAGACACCGGATTACCATTGGTTAATTAACGTCACATTAGAGCTGCACATTCGGCTATTGGCGACCCACGTTACCATTCAATGCTTGGCAATGAAAATGAAATCTAACGAAAGAATCAAAACTAAGAAATTATATGAAATATAATTTAAAGATTTTATAAAGGAATCTAACCTAGCAGTGATGTAGTAGGGGTGAGAACCACAAGATTCAAATCCCTTCTGAAATTTATACTGGAAATACAAGACTTGCGTCGTAAATTAAAACATCTTAACTCCAAATTATTTAAAACTCATTTATTTGAGCTTATCCGATTTGTACTTAAAAAATAAACTTTTTTATGGCATTAAAAATCCATAAATCAAATATAGTTATAGTGAAATTTATATTGGTCCTAATTCCAGTTCGAAGCGTTTATTAATAACAGATTGCACTATAAGACAAGTAGATATTAAAAAAGTTCTAAATCCATGAAGAGTTGTACATAGAAAAACATAGAAATCTTACATGGTAAAAGAAAATATAACTACCACCTAAATAATATTTTATACATGCGCAAACAACTATTCTTAGACAATGAAAACCTTTTAAAGGATTAAAACTTTGATGCAAGTAGTAAAATTTGGTTTTTCTTTCTTTCCTGTAAAGTTCAGTTTTTTGGAAGTTATGGCCATCTTTCTTATGACGGCAAATGAGTATTTTTAATTTGTCCTTGTATTTTCTTTTTCCTTTACTAGGGGGCTCCGCCATTGTAAAGATAGAATTATCAAATATAATTAAAGATAGAATTATATAAAGAAAGAATAAAGATAGACTCCGCCATTTAATTGTAAAGATAGAAATATTATCTTTGTGACATCGGAAAGATGAAGATTTAATAACCTTTGAAATATTTTTTTAATAAGAAAATATGTAATTTTAAATTATTTATAGCAGTTTAGAAATCAGGTTGCAAAAAGGGGGACGGGGTACTTTAAATGAGTTGAGCGTGTTTAAATGTTTAAAAACTTTATAAATTATAAACTAATTCGAATTTTAAAAATTGCTTACTTGGATTTCCAGTTCAACCCTATTCCTGCATTATCTAAAAAAAAATTTGATCTCTACTTTCAATAGTGTGTCAGAAACTCAACGGACAAAATTACTTGTAAGCGAAATTTTAGCAACGACGACTGTAACATTAAATAACTTCTAAACTAAATATTATATTGAAACAAAAAATTTATTCGTCTTATTTATCAAACATTTCTTAACAAATTCACATAATTTTGTAATTTTAAGATTTTTACTTTTGGAGATACGATTTGAACAACACCGAAAAGAATTGAAAATTCCCCTTACGCTTACTTTTTTTTTTTAAATAGAGAGACATTTTAAGCAATATTTAATCAATTATATTTTGATTATTCTTAGATAAAATTCAATCCCAAATTAAAACATACAAATAATTTCTGTGACACTCTACTTGAAGAATTCAGGTTTAGTTAATGAACGTCGCACTAGAGCTCCACAGTGGGCTATTGTCGAATTCAGGAGAGTAAACATAGGCTTTTCTCAAATATTTACACCCGATCACTCTTTAAAACAAAATAAAGTATGTTAAGATCATTCCCCCACGTAAATGTAAAGCTGTTTACAGTTTCAAAGTACCAAAAAAAATTTCAATTGATAAATTTGGTTAATTAGCATCATTAAAACAACTTTAAAAAATTGCATTCACATTTAATAAGCCACCCCCGACGAAACAAAATCTCGGGTACGCCACTGGTATTTAGAAATAACTTAAGAAAAAGTAAACTTGGTAGCTTTTAGTATTTCAGAAGGTATTAAAATTAAAAAATATTCCTAAAGTAATAAATCTACAATTATTTCTAAACTATTCAATTTTTTTAAAAAAATTATATTTAAGCAAATCTTGTTTCTAAAATACATATTTATCATTACATTTTCGATTTTTAAGTAAAAGGATTTCTAACATGAGAACTACATTGATTTCGAACCACATTTCCAGGTTTCACAATTTATAAAATTCCTTGAAATACGACTTTACTTGTGCAACTATATAACACTTAGCCACATACATAAAAAATAAGGTTATACAACCACAACAAGTATTTTTTAATTGTCCTAATTATAAACATTACGGTTGCTATACCCTAAAGAATTTAAAGCGAAATATAGTTCAAATAAGTTACATAGGTTATCACGATAGAAGGTTATAATACGACTAATATATAAAATGTGCACAACAAGTTTTGAGCATCATTTAAAGCAAATGTCATTTGTAATATTTGAAGGTGGCCCACAATGTGCAGATACTCGTAATTTATTTAATCTCAGAGTTATGTTAACCCACCTCACGCTATTTCAGCAGTTGTAAAGTTGTTTTCACTGTTTGGAAGTTTAAATATTTTTTTTCCTAGGCGTGCACTTTGATATTTTCATCGAAATTTTATTTCGTTGTAAAGAATTAGATATAAAATAAATTTAGATATAAAAAAATATTGTAAAATTGAGTATTTTTTTATGAGTTAAAAACTAGATATGTTGATGGAAAAAATGGAGATCTCTGGGCATGATATCACCTCCATGAACGTCAGAAGGTTAAATATGTATTTGATTTCTACATATGAAAAACACTTTTCAGAATGAAAATTGTAAGAAAAATAGGATAAACAAACTAGGCAAAATGCATTTAGTTTTCGTAATTATTGTAAAATATTTTGAACTTGTGATGATTAAAGTCAATTTCTTTGACGTTTTTCAAATTAGTAGAAACATTTTTAACTGCGAATAATGTTCAACTAAATGTTTCTCAGACATGTTATTTTCTATATTCATTTTTCATGAAAACCATTTTTCTAAAAGGGATTTACAAAAACATATGGATAAAAAGAAGAAAACTGGGGCCTGGTTCGATGATGAGGACAGCATCTGAGCTGGCATCCCACTTTCCAAACTATCACACCAGTACAGCAGACTCACTCTCAGAAATAACACTCTAATTTTTAGATTAATGGGATAATCAAGGCTACTTTTGTCATATTTGTCAATAGTTTCAACGTTTTATCGCGTAACTTTTGACAAAACAAGAATCCTCAAATTTTTAACGAACTCACAATTGGTTCTTTAACGTATCTATACGAAATGAATTCCGTTAAAAAAAACGACAAAATGAATTTCCTTAGTGTGATGAAATATTTCTTGTCTGCAATATTTCTTGCAAGTGTCTGTTTCGTCAAAAATGACGAAGTTTAATGCTTAAAGTGCGCCAGTTTCCCCAACACAGCGAGATTCGGTAAGACGCTACAATATTATACAGGTATCTTGAATAAATAAATTTTTATTTAAGTGCAGACGAGTATGCAATCATTAATTCATCATAATAAGGTTTACAAAAGGGATAAGAGTTTCTTTATTAATCCTAACGCTTAAATTGCGTAAGCGGTGATTGAACTGTGGTTCAACAGTCGGCGACCGCATTGAAATTCAGATACAAAACTTAATAAAATCTCGGTCATTAAATATTTATTTTATATACATTTTTACATTACTTTTTCCCACAGCAATAAACCTTCGAACAAGTGTTCAGCTAAATGAATAAGAAGTCAGTTTAAAAAAAAATAATCATGCCAAAAAGAATTTATTGCTTTAATACTTAGATATTCTATATTCTTTATAAAAAAAATATTTTATTCTGTTTTTTTTTTATATAACTAACCTATTTTATTCGTCCGAAATAGATTGTGCACAACTGAAATTAAATTGCTAAGATTGCAATTTGTACACGGGTCAATGCATTTGAAAGCAGTTATTTGAGTTTTTCCACAAATCTCCTTAATGTGACGTAATGACACGTCATGAATGTTTGCTTCTCAATTAGAATTGATCGTCTGTAAGAAGCTTAGTCAAGAAACTGGTCTCATTACAAATTATATTAACCCTTTCTATAGGACAGTTTTTCAAAACTCCTTTACATTCATTTTCCAAAATTAAAAAAAAAATAATAATAATATTTGCTATGCCTTATCCCAAATTATAATTGCCTAGCCCGTAAATCTCCGTTTGTTCCATCCTGCCTATTGTCCGGCCGGTAAGGTCTCTTGGCCCTTTGCACTCCGATGTCGCCTCTCAGGCGAAAACATAACGACCAGTTCTTTTGTTTCCCTGTTCTTTAAAATAAACGAGAACGGTATGATCTTACGTTTAGAACATCAACATTTTTTTCAACTTGTTATCTTGCAAATACAAAACAGATCAGGATTTTATTTCCCTTTATGAGTATAAAAAAAAATATGTGGAAAAGAACGTAAAGAGGAATAACTGTTCCCTAGAAAGAACACAAATCGCAAAGTGTTCTTGGAGTGCAAAGGGTTAAAGTCTCCAGACAATGCCTGGATGTGTGACAATGCGACTACGGGTGAAAGTTAGTAAAAATGGCAGAATGGAAATCGCAGGAGCTCTTCGAAACGGACGGCCCCATAAGAGCATTCAACATTTCAGCTATATTCACAAACCGAAAATATTGTTTAATTGAAAAACGCATTATGAGCATTGAAAGCTCTGTGTGTGTCAGAATGTTCAAGAACTGAGAGTAAATACTTTAGATTTATAACAAATTACTGTACTCTATACTGATGGCTTAAAATTTCGGCTAATTGTTAAAATTCAGGCATGAAGGTACGCCACATTGCCATACTTATTCAAAAGTTTTTCAAATTGTAAATTATAATAAAAGATACACTTTATGAGTCACTTAAAAATGCATCAACTATATAGTTTTTTGTATCGCAATCATGATTACAACCACAGAAAATGGAGCAGGAAAGATGGGCCCTAATAACATGCGCAGTAGCGCACAAAAGAAGCCATCAGCGCAATGCATCTTGGGATACTGTCAACAGTTTTGTTATGCGCAGAACTTGTGCGCAGAACCGGTAGGCAATACAACATATTCTGCCACTTATAGGGCTTCTCATTACAACTTGATAGGAGAGTGGGGAAATATAATAATTCTTAATTATGTGAGAATACTTTAATAATGTGATTTTATCTTTTATTGGCTTTGACAAATTGTCAGCCACATACAGCATTAAATATAGATTTTTTTTTTCAGTTACATTTCGTTCTGGACAAAAATCAAAAAGACGGAAATCCTTCTTAGTACGGAAAACTTTCACCCATGCATCCGACACCGATCAAGATAGGGTTACGAAATTATAGTTAAAATTATTGTTATTAAAAAGTAGAAATTATCGTCTTTTAAACTAATTACATTATGCTATATTAATAAAAATTATATAAATTTAAAGGGTTAGCTGCTTGATATATTGCAGATTTTTTTTTTCATTTATTTGAAAGAAATTTATATTTTACTAGCATAACAAACATATAAAATAGAAAAACAAATAAATTAAAAAATAAAGTACTTAAGCAAAAATATAAAATAAACATATCTTACTAAAGTGTCCAACTTGTGCATTCCGATCAAAATATAAACACAAACAGGTTCGCTGATGAATTTTATTAAGATAGGGGGTGGTCTAAAAACTCTGATAATTCCTCACTAACTGGAAATAAATTACATCGTATAGTTTCAATACAGTTTTGAATAATTTAAAATATACGAATTTAACAAAATCGTTAATTGTGATTCAGCTGCTGCAACAAGAATAACTGAAAAATATTTTAACCAAAATAAATTGCGGTAATTACAAAACCAAATAACTTTAATCAAATACCATCGTTCTATAATACTAATTCAGAGAAAACGGCTCAAATTGGAGGTGCATAGCGATTACAATTTGAGCTGTTTCCATAGCAATGCCCAAGAGATATTCAGATATATTCTCTAGAGTTATATTGGCCCTAAGAGAGAGATATCGCCGTTTCGATATTATATTATTTAACCAAGCGCAAATGTATTAATCAAATCTTCCCATAAGTCAATATACCATCGCCAACACATTGCTCTAGTAGCAATCTCACACCGAAATTGAGTTTGAATTTCAGAAACCATAGCCTCGGTAGTTTAATTTAATCAAAAATAGTTTTTTTAATTGTTTGCCTATCTTCAACTAAGATTCGTTTTATCCTAAAATTAAGGTATCGGAAGTTTAAATGTGCTAATGACAGCAACGACGAAGGTTTGCCAATTGACTATTTTAACTTAACTAGTGTTGAACTCTAGGAAATATCGGTTCTCTCTTCTTTCAAAATTTTACAAATAAATAATTTTTTAACGATTAAGTTTAAATGATATAGAATTACAATCAGAGTTCGAATTATTTATTTAAAAATTGAGGAACGTTGAGTTTGACACATTGTAGATCGGTTATTTCAAGCTAAATATTGAAATGTTTCGGCTTCTCTGAAAGATCCGTTTTTTTAATTCGACCTAAACTAAGATTACAGTTCGAGATAAGAAAGTCAAGAATACAAAGAACGCTGCTATAGAGATCGATACTTCTGTCATGAACTGCATAAGCAAATGTAACTGGAAACACAAGTGTGCCTGGTAAATAAAGTAAAACTATTTTAAGTTATTTTCAATGAATAAGTTATTTTTTCATGCTTATAACGATATTACAGTCTGTCTACTAACACTTAAATGGAAAGACCAGAGACGGGTTAAAACTGTATATAACATCGACTAGGGAAAGATGGCGTCAATTTTCGAAATGTTAAGCCTAAATAAATCCCTAAGCCTAATTAAATCGTTAAGCCTAACTAAGTACAAAACTTTTAGACCACCCGTGATCGAAGCATAAATCCAAATGACTCCAGTGCGCAAAGTCTTGAAATGAAGCATATGAAGTCGACGAAACACTTTACAAAAAAATATTCCCCAAACTCAAGATGGTTTACAAAAAAAACCTAAACTAACCCTGGCTGTTGACTCTAAAGGAAATCCTAAGACTTTAGGGTTCAAAGGAAACCACTTTTCCTCTGGGAAACGGGAAAAGGGTTGGTGGTAATTGAACCCTGTGCATGTCCAGGAACGCGAAAAGCAGAGTTCAAAAAACCCTTTATCCCACTCAGGATAACAGATGAAAAAAGTTCGAACTCCGGGGCTTCGACCCCGCGCACAGGATACAAAAACTGATTTTTCGGAATATATATAAAAAAAATGGAAGGTTTTTAACCCTTCTTTTTTTTATTATTCGTCTTCATGGGGTTGAGGCAAGAACAATTCTTTGCAACTCTTTCCCTGCGCGAGAAGGGGGGGATACAGGAGATGTTTCCTTACACAATAGTTAAAAAAAATCAGGGGATGGGGGGGGGGATGCAGTGATTTTGGGAAAAGGGAAAGTTCCACGGTGTTGCGCCAAAAGAGGGAGGTTAATGCGCCCCAAACAAACAAAACAGTGAAACCACCTGTGTGAAAAAAAGGAGGTTCGCAGCTGGGATAGGGCGATAGGGTTTTTTGGCGCGATTTCCACCCTTTTCTTTAAAAAAAAAAAGTTCATAACCCTTTACCGTTTTTTATGTATTTTCCCGTTGTGAAGGGGTTTAAAAAAAAAGAGTAATGAAATCCGTATCCGATGTTTTTTTTTTATCGGGGGGTATCCTGTGTGGAACTGCGAAAATGGGCAAAAAGTGACTCTCACGTACCAGGAGATGACAGATGGGTGAGGATAGGGTTCAAGAAACTAAGTGGCTTTCGGGATAAGGTAAAGTCACTGCTGCTGGGTCTCGATTCCTTCAGTCTGATCTCAGATGAAGGAGAGGGAATCAAGGTAAACTCCCTGTTCACAATACTGGTGGTAATCATTCTAATAGAGCGACAATATTTCAAGATATATATGATACAACATCTCGTTAAGATTGTAACTCAATTTCTAAAGTGAAAAAATTGGTACAGAAAAAAAACTATTCATAAAAAGTGACCAGTCTTAAAAACGTTCTATTTGCACAAAGTGATACTACCCCAAACTGACTTGTCGGTCAAAATGACCAGTCGTCCATCAATGATCCATATTAACTAACTGTACAGATTGGCCCATCGTAAAAGGTAACTAACTCATCGTCTTCATTTCAAGTGATCCCTCGTCAAAAGTAACCCATCGTTCAGAGTGGATACCTCGTCTAAAGTAACTCAGTCATCGTACCGAATCGCCCTGCATCCCTCGTACAAAGTGACAAATCGTTTCGTTCAGAGTAACTCTTCGACCAAAGTCACTCAGTCATCAGTGATCCCTCGTTCAAAGTAACTCATTGTCATCGTTCATAGTGATTCCTCATCGAAAGTAGCTCATAGTAGGTGTTCGGAGTTATTCCATTTCCGAAGTACTTCACCGTCATGGTTCATAGTGATCTATCGTCCAAAGTAATACATAGTCATCGTTCATAGTGATTACTGATCCAAAGTAACTCATTGACGCAGTTCATGGTGTTTCCTCATCCAAAGTAACTCATCGTCATCGTTCCGAGTGATTTCTCGTCCAAAGTAATACAGTCATCGTTCATTGTGATTCCTCGTCCAAACTAAAACAGTCATCGTTCATTGTGATTCCTCGTCCAAAGTAAAACAGGCATCGTTCATTGTGATTCCTCGAACAAATTAACTAGTTGGCATCGCACATAAAAAATCTCGCATACAATTCCAAAGTAACTCAGTCATCGTTCAGAGAGATCCATCGTCTAAAGCAACTTACTAATCACTCAGAGTGATCCCTGGTCTAGAACACCATCGCTCATAGTGATCCGTCGTCTAAAATGTTATTGGTCTTAGTGATCTCTCGTCGAAAGTAATTCAGTCATCGTTAAAAGTGATCTACGTTTAAAATAACTCGTAGTTCTAAATGATTCTTCGTCCAAAGTAACTCAATCATCGTTCATAGTCATCATTCGAAAATAGCTCACAATTATAGTCCTGAGTAATCACTCGGCAAGATTTCAACCTTTCATCAAGAATAATCCTTAGATTAGAATACAACTTGAATAGAGGTACTTTATTGAAATGAACCCAACCCTTTAATTTAACCAAACAAGAAACGCTTTAGCGCTCCTCATAGTTTTTGGGGTCACTAATTACGCCGTTCAACTTCGGTAACCGCGAGGTCCAGTTTGTGAATAAGTCGGTGCATTTAACATTGAAAGAATAAAAATGAAATAAACAATCATGTCCAAAGTCATTACATCAATACGACGACGGAGTGGACATCAAAGACCCATCAAAAAATCAATATCCCATCTCTTCGGCAGCGGAGAAACTTACGAAGTGAAACTCCACATAATGGGCCCTGTAAACAAAGGGTTGAGCTATCGCGGCTTTCTCCGCCTGTGACGTCACATGCCGGCAAATCTTCCGGCAGATACATTGTTGTGTGTGCAGGCGGAGAAGGGGGTAGGGGGATGGTGTTGACGTAATAATGCTGGGATAAATCCGTTTTACTATAGGTTATTGACTCTGTGATTGTTGTAGGATTCAGAGATGCCTTTTGACGCAGAATGGTAAGATGGTCATTTGGTTTGGGGATATTGAATGGAAAAGACAGTGTCGCGTTGTGCTATATAAAAACAGTGGATATTTCCTGAAGTTTGCTAGGTTTTGGTTTTATTTTAAAAATAAACAATATTTTTTGTTGACAACTTCGGCTTTATTTAGTAATAATTTCACAGATGGGATCTTGAGAGACCGTGGGAGGAGAGCGGCAGGTTGTAATCGGAGGGTTGCGAGTTCGATCTAATACTAAAAAGAATGTTTATACTTTTTAAAAAAACAGCTTTTCGCTTAATACTAAAATTGCGAAGCAAATATGTTATTTTGGAGTAAAGAATTACAAAATGGCAAGGTTAGAAGCATTTTGAAGTTGGTGCGAAACCGAATCTTGTCGCGATCAAAGCCAAATAACATTTCTTATTAAGTATTATGAGTATGACTATATAATGTTTTGTAATAGGAATTTTCTTAACTTTGCCAAGTTTCAAATCGGAATGACATTTGCAAGGTGGTTTAAATTAAGGATGTGACGAATATTCAGTTGCTATTCGCCCCATATGCCGAATAGTTTTGATATTCGGCCAATCATCACTCGAATAGCTGTCATAGAAGCTTTGCATAAAAACAGGATTGGGAAGGAAAACAATCAAATTTGAAAAATTGCTTGCTTGTAATTATTAAAAAAATCTAACTGAATTTAAATAAATTTCTGGGATATGCACCACTTCTTATATTTTTTTTTAAGAAATATACAGCTTTTTTAAATCAATAATTAAAATTTAATATATCTTTTTAAAAAATTTACAAAACCTATAAAACTTAAAAGTAATTTTTTTTTTTTTTGGATCATGACAAAACAGGTGTTGATAACGATAGAATGACCAAAACTTTAACGAACACAACCTCTCGGCATTGTATTAAATAAATAATCTAAAATTGTAGTGCAAAAATAGTAGAATTTCAGCTCTTTCGGGTAGAATTCTGTTGATTTTTTTTTTTCATAAATATTTCCAACTTCAGAAAAGAGTAGTTCATTGAATACTGAACTTACAGGGGCAGAAAGGTATTTCTTTGTCCAGCATACAAGTTTGGGAAAGTTTCTGGAATTTGCTCTCCACCAGTGCAGTGGACGTTCCCATCCTTCCGAAAAGTGGCTTTTCAAAAAACGCGTCCATTTAGCCTCAGTGCTGTAACTGTTAAGAGTCTAGAACCCAGCAAAAAAAAATATTCTCGACAGCTGCTCTTTAGCTTGTGGTCACTTGTCACACTTATTTCCCCACTGTTATGTATATAATAAAAATAAAAAACCAAATAAAAAAATATATGTTGTCCATTTATTGTTTATTTCCTAAAATGTATATACTAATCACGTTATTCCCTTTCAAGAAATTTTAATACTAGCTTATTGCTTAGCCTCAGGACAGCCCAATTCTTAAATTAGTAACTCAATAATTGATACCTAAACCCACTAAAGTTCTTCTATTTTCTAGGGTAAATTCGATGGAGGCGTAAGGACCAAAGGGTCGAACACACCGTAAGGCTAATTCCGATTTCCGACTTTTTATACGTTATAACGTTTAACTTTCTATAAGTTTAACTTTTTATACGTTAAACGATTTTCCCAGTTGTATATACCTGTATAAAGAATTTTAAAGGAAGTTGTTATTTGGCTGCCGAATATTCGGCCACCAACCGAATGTTCGGTATTCAGCTATTCGTCACATCACTAGTTTAAATTGAGGTATAAGATTTGAAGTCACAGCAACGCCAGGCAGAGTGAGTTAAATGAAAGCGTGTAAAAACAATTGGAAATATCAAATTTTTATTGTTTAAAATTGCTAAGGCAACACTTCTTAGCAATCAGAAATAGAGCTTAGCCATTTAAGAAATATGCATGCAAATTGAGTCAAATATATCATGGTAAAAAAAAATTGAAAAGAAATACATAGTTTTGGTTTATAATAATAACCAGTTCTGTGATAATAATCTTGTTCTCCTTATAGTTCTCAAAGGAAGTGGTTCTCAAACTGTTGTATTTCACACACCACTTGATAAAACTTTTCATTTATGAGTACCAACTTCTTTCGTAGCCCTTCTAACCCAACTTTCTACGCAAAAAAAGTTTGTTTTGTCAGGCAGTGATGTTCTTAGGTTAGCTGGCAAATTAATCAAACAACTCAAAAACTCAAATTTATGACATTTATAAGCTTTTATTTTAGGTTTTACTTATTGAATTTATTTATTTTAGGTGTTTTCAGCGATTACTAATATTTTTTACGCGTACCCCCAACCGGACCACCATATACCCCAGGGTACGCGTAACGCAGATTAAGAACCACTGCTCTAAGGGCTTATACTAACACGCAGTTTGGAAACTTAATAAGTTGAGTATAACGTAATAAGTAAACTTAATAAGTTTACAATAGATGGTATTAAGGAAATCTGAATATTTGCTATTTTATTAAATTTCATAAACTAAAGAGGACCGCCCCCTAGTTTCAACAATTCGGTCATCCCCCTGTTAAAATTTAAAACCATTTGAAATTTAAATCGCTTTCTTTATTTTTCGATGTTGGTTGGTGGAATATACGTCACACTAAATCTGCACAATGGGTCAATACCGACGGTTCGGGAGCTATCTCGAAGGAAAGAAACGGGAACACTGCCTTGAAATTTTGAACCATTTATTTTTCGATGATCATTTCGGTATTAAACACACACCCTTTTAAGTTTCATCTACCGCATCGAAATCATGCCCAACAATTTGAATATCAAATGGGAGAGAATGAAGACCTCAATTATTCCTATCAATCAAAATCAATCCTCTCAATCAAACAGTCCCACTCAAATATGGGGTACATACAAGTTAGCACCACGCGGAGAACTGCTACCATAGTCGTTATTAATATGCGCAAATCCATATGCAGCAGGTTTGAAATAACAGCTTTTGTACGGTTTGAGACCTCCTAAGTGAATCTACGGGAAATGATGATGGATGTATATGACGTTTCTGAATAAGGGAATAGGTTTGATTGGGAATGTCAACAAGCTATGTTTCAAGGCGAGATGTCGTAAATTTGCTTTTATGATTTTCGGTTTCAATAGAGAAACACCAGGTTTGAATATTGGGTTACACTTAAGAATTCGGGGGCCCTCCGCCAAATACGATTTCTGTTCAATTTGGCAACTCTGCACATTACTTGCGCAGTGTGACTTCAAGTTAAATTATTGGTAAAAATTTACTCTATGGTCACCCTTGGCGACTTTTTCAAAATCTCGCCAAAAGTCGCCATTTTGGTGACTTTTTGCACGAGCGAGATCTAAAGAAAACAGCGTGGAGTTGCCATTAAAAAAACTTTATCGCCAAATGTGGAAAAAATCGCGCCAAGGGTGACCGTACAGTAAATCTGACCCAAATTATTTTTATTTCGTGCCACGTATTGGTTTTATCTACAGCAAAAGTAAGTCCGTTTATTTATTATTTATGTATATTTCGGTGTTGGAAATCGTAACCCTTATGCTTTTCACGCCAAAGTTGGCTATGAAATTGAATTGACGGAGCGTCACCGTATTCTTAAATTTTACCGAATATTGAATTAATGAATTGCTTAAATGGGAACTGGAATGGGTTACTGCATTATAATACCCTAACAAAAAACAAATAATGTCACTTTTTTTTTTTTTTGCTCCATTTTTCACCAAAATAGTGGTAGGTATTGTCTCAAAAGCCGCCGTGTATAGAGGACTGGTACCTACGCCCCCTGTATAAAAAGTCATCTGAGACATGCTTTTTACGTCACAAACTGTAGGCCGAAAGGAGCGGAGGAAGGCAAAATCATAACTCCTGTTGGTTACGACTGAAATCAGTTTGTGACCGTCAGTTTGTGACCGTCAGTTTGCGACCGTCAGTTCGTGACGTAAAAAGCATGTGCCAAACGGCCTTTTATACAGAGAGCGTTGCTGGTACACGTCAAATCTATCGGAGTCCAAACGTCCTTGTCCTTCACATATTCACGAGTGTACCAGCTCAGGTGTCGTCCTCGTCATCTGACCATATTTCAAATAACGGAAAAGTATTCTCGGATCTTTCCATCAGGACATATCCTAGCTCCTTGTGTAGCTCTATCGCGAATTTTAATTTCAAACATACCCCAAGTTCTGCGCCATGCCAACAAGGTCAGACCACAATTTGAGGAACCAATTCATTATACAACCATTCCTTCTCACTCATTCATAAAATACAACACCGCGTCCTTAAAACGATTCTCCCCGGGTCTTTATCAATACCTACTGGCATCCAGCTAAACAGTTGCCACTCATCAGAGACAAAAACATCGTCTAGGGAGGCCTGTCCTCTAGAGCACGCGATATGCGCCACAGACACGCAATCGGAACTGAAAACATATCGGGAACTACAAAAACAGCACAGGGGGGCAAATTAATGTATCGGGGCATTTGAGGAGGTCTCTTTGTCTTACGGGGTTGTCAAAAGGTGTGCGACAGCCGTTGCAAATGGGGAGGTGACATTCATCAAAGACTGTGTGAGGTCCCTTTCGATGGAGGCTCTTTTACTGTAAAAACTTACTCTTTTACTGTACCTAAATATGACGAAAGCTTCGTTGAATATGCCCCGATTAAAGTTTTCGTCAACACTTTTGTGAGTTTTTCATAAAATTTACAAGGCCTGTGGTGACCGAATGGTTAGGGGCTCGGACAAACATCTGATGGGCACGGGTTCGATCCCCAGCATATGTGTAGCTACTTGGTTAATCAGAGGATTATCATATTCGTTCCTTTCGCGTCCAAAAAATGTCCACTGTGTAAAAGGGACTGGTGAATGTTAAATCTGACTGATTCAATCTCCTGAAGCTTATAGAGGTTGTATTGGGTGCCAGCTCAGGTGTTGTTCTCGTCATCTGACCATAATTAAAAAAAACAAGGCAGCGTTACCTTGACAAACCCTTCAAGATAGAAATCGAACCGTCACCAATGGCACACTGTATATGTATTACCCAAAGTACCGCCTATTTTACGCTGAGAATGTTAATATGGATGGGGGTGGCGCGCAGTCGGACGAAACAGATTGCTTACCTTCCTTCTGTTGGCGAGGCTCTTCTTCAAGGACCAATACCTATTTCCATATACTGCTGAAATGACATTACACGTCAAATTCTTCTGTCCGTCCTCCGATACAATATATCATCGTATCCCCGTTTTGTACACTACTAAATATAATAAATCGTAGAGATCTCGATTTTTTTTAAAAAAAGTGAACCCTCATCATTTATTCCCAACCTTTTTGCAGCAAACCCTTCAATTGCAAGTCGGAGTGTTTAAAAAGCAAGAGCAAAAACTATGTATTTGGATAAAAATTAATTCCATCAGAAGAAAATATAATATTTCTACAATACTATAGTGTTAAAAAACACCACTAAATCACTTTAAAAAAAAAAAATTAAGGGCACAGTATGGCTGCTTCTACATCGGCTTCAATGCGCCCATAGAGGAAAAAAGTTTTAGGCCTTCCAGAAGTAACAGTTAGAGCTCAGTGTTGCCAGTGCGTGGTTAGCCTTATATTTCAGGACACACCGGCCAACGCACATACCTACCACCTGCCCCAAGAAGAGCGATGAACGTACCCCAAGTACCCCTTTTCCTAGCAAGGGGCCCCTCGGCGGTCCCCAACCGTACCCCTTAATGCACCAACTTACACCTCCGGGGGGGCTACACATGTAAGGACATTAACCTCCAATGGCAGAAGTTACACATTTTTTTGGAAAGAGAGGAAACGGGCTTCTAACGAATGGATATCTTACAACATGGACTAATCTGCTTTAAATGCTCTTCCTACCCGCCATGATCTGCCAAAACACTCATTTGGACGATTGTTTTTTATCGTTGGAAAGATTTTTTTTTCACAAAGGGTGGAAGTTTTTCTCGTTATATGGAAGAAATTTCGCTACAAGAGATTCGGGGCGCTAATTGGCGACCATCTGGTTAGGGGTTTGGCGGTGTAAATCCGTTAAAATGATTCCTAATGACAAAAGTGGCGGTGTTTCCGACGATTGTTTTTCTGCGCGGAGGAACCATTGCCGATTTTTTGGGTTATTGCTGTTAAGTGGGTTGGTTACTTGTGTTTCTTGGTGGGTCCGTACGAAAAAGTGCCTCCGACACACGACCGTGGTTTTTATTGCTTTTAAATTGGAGAAGACGCCATTTTTTTTTACCAATTTTTTTTGCCCATAATGGAATTTAACAGGCGTGTAAACATGTGTACAACTTTCGGTTTTTTTTATATTGAAAAGAATTACTGTGTAACGTTATACAAGCCTCTTTTTCATGTACTCAGTAAAAAAAAATGTAATATCAATGACATCTGCTACAGCAAAAATGAAATAATTCAAACTATAGCAGCTGGAGTATTCGATTGATTGTATATGTAATTTACTCCAACGTCGGTCTTCTCTTTTAACTGTTTCAAATTTATTGTTCGCCTCAAAAATACAGAAAAAATAATTATTAAAACTGCATGAGAAACTGTCAAAACTTACCTATCGTTAAAGGCAATATTTTTTTGTGGTAAAAATGAAGCAAAAATACAACAATTTGTTATTAAAATGTGTGAGTTCTCAGATAACTCAGGGCTCGAAATTAACTTTTCAAAGTAGGTACATTATCAGTTCACCCAAGTTCAAATGTACAGGTTATTTTGATGCGTTTATTTTGACAAATGCATTTATAATGTCATTCATTCAAATTGAGTTTTAAAATATTTTTGTTATTCAATCAAATCAAATATTAAATATTTTAAATAGTAATAAGAAATTCCAGATGTAGATCCAAAAAGACATAATTTTCAGAAATATTCCTGACAAGTTTATTTCAACAGCTGTTTTCACTAATTAAATATTTTAATAAATAAAAAATGCTTTAAATTTCAATTAAATATAAAATAAATTTAAAATTAATCATATAAATCAAGCTTTTAAAATGAACAATTTCAATTTTGAAATTCATTTAAAAACACTAAAAATGAAAAGGGGTTGTGTGCAATTTTAAGAAAAATACCATTTTTTTCCAATCGTCAATTTAATGATAATGCAAAATCGGTTTTTTTTCTTCAAAAATCAGCAATCCAGATGTCAAAATTGCATTTTTTTCCAAAGTTGACTGGTGCTTATGTAATTAAATATTTATAGAACCGAATTAAAGCTAAAGAAAATACTTAAATACTTTCAAAACGATAAAATTCGTATTAAATATTCGGGAAAATCTTAACATTTTTCACCCATAAAATCGGAAAAACCGTCCTGCTGAAATACCAACTTTCTCTAAAACCGCCCCTCTTTTTAGATGATGATAACCAAATAATAATCGAAATTTAACTTTAAAAAAAGCGTGTAACGCTACTAAAATGACAATAAATTTACAAAAAATATATTTTCAGTCATCCAAATCGGAATAATCACTGTTTCAAATTGTTTATTTTTCAAAAACTTTACAGAAAAGTTAGGTGCACTTAAACAATAATTAGGTGCAGTGTGCACTCTGAGATAACTGAATAATTAAATAACTGAATTAAAACTAAAAAAAATTACTTAAACACTTTTAAAACAATAAAATTCGTATTAAATATTCATAAAATCCTTAAATTTTTCACCCTTAAAAAATCAATCTAAATTTTAATTTACACATAACTTTATTTTATAACTGGAATAAGGATTTAACTAGGTCTGCAAATGTTTGCGCTGCCATCTTGCATAAAATATAAGCGTCTAAGTTGGTAAGCTATATCCACATTAAACCATTCAGAAATCATGGTCGTTGACGCCCGCACGTTAACTGAATAATTGCTGTTATTGCATATGTATAATGCTTAATTTGCGCGAACATTTACTTTTAAGATACTCATTTTTTTTAATATTTATTAGAAAATAAATTATTTTTCTTCCTTATTATATTTTTTAAATTGAAGCATAAATATTAAGTTCTTCATTTGATCTCAGAATATAATTTTTTCGAATTTTTGGATAAAACTGCTCTTGTATTTGGGCTACTCAAATTAAGTCTTTGTACCTGTTCTAAAAATTCAAGGGAAGCAGTTGTTTCGTTACTACAGATTTATTTATACATGTAGAGAACAATTTTAAAATACTGTCACAATCTCATTTCCTCAATCGACATATTTGTAATTTCGCCTTAGAGTTTTCTGCACTGTGCACACACAAACAAAAAACATTTATCTTGCATATAAACACATCCTCTCTCTCCACGAACCAAAAAATCGAATCGGCAGCCACAATGCAAAAGACTTTTCGTCGCCAAAAAATCATTTAGAAGCCACCTATTTATTTTTCTCCTCTTTGGCCACAGGTTCAACAACAGTTCGTTAATCCCCGACGTGAAGATACTATTAAAAACAAAATCTTTCACAATAACAAGTGACAAGCCAGAACTGGTCACGATAAATATTACATAAGAACAAAAATAATAAATTGTTTACAACCACAGTGGAACGTTTTTTTATTTTCGGGTGTCATTGGCTCTTGGGCATGCGACACTGATCGTATCAGCTACCATTGACCTTCGAAAAAAGATTCTTTTTTTTTATTTTGCGCCATTTTGTTTTTCTGGTTTCCTTTCGCTTTCGAATATTTCGAACGCTGTTATTAGACGATGTTTCGTTTGAATGTTGCCATTATTTTTATTATTCCCACGTAATGTTTTTTGTTTTTGTTTAGAAGGGGGGGGGGGTTAAAAATCCAGTTAAGTGAGCGATGTGAACTTTTCCTAATTCCGACAACTCATTTGTACGAGGTTAATCACTCAAGTAAGCTTTGTTGACAAATTCCCGCGGTTTGGCGGGTAACCGGTGCTTAACCGTAATAAATCACAGCCAAGCACAGGTCACGTGATTTTAAATGCACGTTATTAGACGTCTGCCTAAAATGGCGATTAAGGAACAAAAGAAAACAAAATGGCAATCGTGATTGCTTTTTTTTTCTTAAGAAAATCTTTTCAATTAGTGAAATAAATTATAAAAGATGATGGCTTAACTAAGGACTTTCGTTGAATGTTTATTACGCTTTCAGATCAGCACTTAACAATGCGCAAGTAGAATGTCTATGTTATTTCAGTGGCGGAACGGACGGGCCCGCAGGGATTGCAATTCGGTTAGGTTTGGTTTGGTTTGGTTTGGTTAATTAACGTCGCACTAGAGCTGCACAGTGGGCTATTGGCGACGCAATTCGGGTAGACTCAAAATACCAGGAAACCACTGTTGATATCAAACCGTTATAGAAATGTTAAATATGTTTTGATATTTTATTTTCTACATATAGAATCAATTTGTATATCGCCAAAAGCATAATTTTTCTTTCTGCTGCTTATCCACTTATTATTGCCTAAAATGGATTTTAAAGAATGAGCATTCAAAATGAGTTTTAATGGATTTTTTTTTTTACAAAAATATCAAAAAGCACTTCAATTTGGCATATTTTAGAATGAATAATATACGAAATATAGAGGTTGAAATAGAAGTTGGGTACAGTTTTTTAACCTTCAATTGGCTTCAAGTCGACCAACTGCCTTACCCAATCCAGAAGTTACAGTTAAAGATCAATGGCAAGTACGCACGACAAAAACAAATTAGCAATCCATACTTTCGGTGGTTAGCTTCGCCGCATGGTTCGAATGGTAAAGGCAAAGAGTGTTCTACAGATGTAGTTAGCTTCCCGCGGGTACCCTGTACTGTAAAAACAAGTCATCAATCTCGATAACACTGTACAGGAGGCTTCACACACTTGACGTTTACAGGGCTGCTTACACGACGTCCCGAAGTTAACGCTACAAGTCGACCAACTGCCTTACCCAATCCAGAAGTTACAGTTAAAGATCAATGGCAAGTACGCACGACAAAAACAAATTAGCAATCCATACTTTCGGTGGTTAGCTTCGCCGCATGGTTCGAATGGTAAAGGCAAAGAGTGTTCTACAGATGTAGTTAGCTTCCCGCGGGTACCCTGTACTGTAAAAACAAGTCATCAATCTCGATAACACTGTACAGGAGGCTTCACACACTTGACGTTTACAGGGCTGCTTACACGACGTCCCGAAGTTAACGCTACTTCGCATTCAACGCATTGTTAAACGTGCATCGCTGTTGGTTGGTAGAACAAACTTATAGAGCTGCACAGTGGGCTATTGGCGACGGTTAGAGGTCTATCTCGAAGGAAAGATCCGAGAACACTGCCTCGTATTTTTGAAATGTGACCAGCATCGCAGTTGGAAATTGTAAAATAAACGAAATGACTTCTAAAACTTTCTAAGATCTAGCTAATAAAGTCATATATGGATCATCAGAAGATTGATAGAAGATCGATAGAAATGTTCCAATTCCACTTTTTGAGCCATACTTTACCGGGCATATACAAAAATTCATTCGCGACATGTAAAAATCCGTCGATGAAGTTATCCAGCATGTGTAAATAAATATACGCTCAAAAATATTTTTTGTTGTGATCTCGACGAGGCCTAGGGGTCATCGGCTTTAGAGGCACCAACTTTTATTTAATTGCAAATAATTTGAGTAAAAGTTAGCTATATGTATACGTTTCGTTGTTATTCTTATTGAAACTTTTGATAGCTTTTGAGCACTTTTTCCGAAAATGTTATAACTATTTTTTTAAGAATAATAAACTTAATTTGCGATGTTTTTTTATACTTCGAGATTATGTTTATCCTTCGAGATTATGTTTTATGGGGCCTTCATAATTGATGTTGTACCTATAGTATTGAACTTTCTAAATCAGGTTATGGGTGTAGAGCCTTAAAAATAAATTTAAAATCGAAAATGAGAATAAAACCTTAGAAAGCAGTTTTCAATGAAGATATGTATTAAAAGTCTTCAAATTAAAATTTTAATTTAACCAAGATATTCGTAACTAAATATACGTAATAAAAACACATAGCTAATCAGGTAATTAATAATTATCTGGTAAAAAACAATAATTATTTGATGTTAGTTAAGTTGATTTTTTTTAATTTCAGAATTTGGATTTTTTACGGATTTTCAAAAAATAATGACTGATTTCAATTACACTTGATAGTGATAAAATCTTAGATTTTACTCGATTTTTTTTTTTCGATTTGTAAATTAAAAGATGAGTTATAGATACAAAAAAAAATATGTACTTTTTTCGCTCTAATCTCGGCGTCTGTCGGACGAAAATCTTAATGAAACTTAAGCTTAAAATAGTAGTTTTTAAGAAGGGTTTTTGATGTATTTTGTTTCAATCTGTTAAAAAGAAACCGAGTTATTACCATTTCTCTTGCTTCTCATGCTTTGGAACACTTTTCTTTGGGTTTGTCCGAAAAAACTTTTTATTGTGTGAACCTCTTTTGGAATTTTTGATTTATGATGATAGAATGCGATCTCCGTGGTGGTTGTTCTTTAAAACCCAAAATTTGTTCCATACAAAAATGAAAAATTCACGATTATGTTTCTTTTTTAATTTAAATATTACATATAAGTAACCCAGACGAAAAAAAAATCTAATCTATATAAAAAAATTAAATTAAACTAAAAATTATCTCAAATATATCTAAAAATTAAAAATTTAACATTTTTTGGTATGAATAGCTTTTTCATCACTTCGACTTCCATTTCTACCTTACAATAAAGGGGAAAACAATTATTTACTTATAGAAACTTCAGAAAAACAAAATCCAATCCAATCGAAACCAGTTGCATCACATAATTGTTTTTCGCGATTTTCTCAAAATAGTTATATGTGCATATATAGGTGATTTTGCATCTATGGCACGCTGTTTTAATTAATCTTCCGCAAAGAAATGATAGTTTTGCAAGTCTACTTATATGATAATTGTACGACGAAAATACGTTTAAATGCACTGTGTAATTAATTATAATATTAGGAAAAAGAAAGAAGTCAAATGCAAGGTATGAAAGTTTTCACACCCTTAATTAAAATTTAATTTTATTGCACCAAAATTGGGTCCTTTCTTTGGAACGACGCCCCAAGTGGTTGTCTCGTTTGGGCACCAAAAGCAGCCCCTTCTGCTACGCCCCTAGAGGGCTATTTTAATTACACAAATTAAAACATTAAATTATTTTAGACTACTTTCTAGGAGTCAAGTTGAATATATTATCAAAGTTGAATAAAAAAAACTATTAAAAAAATGTAAAGATTTAAAAATTCAGCAAAAAAAAGCATACATTTGTATTTTTAAAACGAAGTAGATAAGTTAGAAATATCAATTGAGATCATTATTAAAATCATGTTATTTAAATCCCAAACAATGTACTCTGACCGAGTAATAAAATGTCTTGGACTATTGATATAGATATCAGATCTATATTTTTAAATACGATTCAAAATTAAATTGTTTTTGGTGTTGTTGTTATTATTATTATTTTTGTTGCTGTAATATTATTACAATTTATTGACAGCGGTGAGGGTTTGCTAACAATTTATATTTTTACAAGGTCTACGCAAAATATATATATATATATATATATAAGGTGTGTGAATTAAAAGTTTATATATATATATATATTATATATATATATATATATATATATAACATATATATATATATATAACATATATATATATATATAACATATATATATATATATATATATAACATATATATATATATATATAACATATATATATATATATATATAACATATATATATATATATATATATATATAACATATATATATATATAACATATATATATATATAACATATATATATATATATATATATATATATATTATATATATATATTATATATATATATTTTAAATAAAAGCTTTCCTGTTTCGTATTCTTGTTGTGAATAAGCGACACTAAACCCTCGAAAGGATCCGGTGCGGAGACATATATTAAGGCCGGAAAGTTCCAATTGCGGCCCATGATAAACAATTGTGTTCTTCTTTGAGAATATGGTAACCCCGCTTCCTTCGGCCGCAATTGGGCCATTGAAGGCTATAGAAATTGGAAGGCTCCGCGAAGGAGACATTTCTGTTATCTCCACTGAGCTAAAATAAACACTGGAGGGATGATAGATACCCATTGGGGAAAATGTACTTGTGGACGAGTCCTGTTCCGAAGAAGACCAGATTGATTAAAACAGTCTACCTTGGCTTTTGCACCCTCAATCGTGTTGCGTCGGTCTTGAGTATTTGATTAATTAATTCTTGTTTTCTTTATCTTTTAACACTGCATAGCTCGTGCTGTGTCTGAGAGACACAATCCAAGGCGAATCGAATTGGAGGGTGGGACGCAATTGGAAAATAAAGAATGGGATAGCGTATTCCTGTTAGGGGGTCGTCATTTATTACGCCACGTGATTTGATCAGCATTTGTTTTTTCGTTAAACAATGCCAATGACCAGCGCACATTCGACTGGAGTATAATAGGAAACGATCGTCTTAACACACAAATATATTCGCATCGGAAAGTTCCAATTGCGGCCCATGGCAACCTTTTGACTGGGCGATAAACGTTTTCTTCTTTGAGAATATAGTAAACCCGGCTGAGTTCGGCCGCAATTGGGCTATTGCCATTTGCATATTGCACAGCAGAAATCTATTGTTTAATTTTCAGAAATCTTTTCACTCGAGGTAAAACTTTTGTTTACTTCCCCGAGCAGTACAATAACATTAAAGAAAATAAACCAACAACCACTCGAACTTCTGGTCACCTTTCTAGTAAGCGAAATCATCTGGTCGATTCGATCCATCTTGCCACTCTCGTTCGTAACAAGCGACGGTCCCTAATAGTAAAGTGACGTCATTCCAGTAAGAATCTTTTCAATTCGACTCGCCTCCAATTCGATTCACCTTGCATTGAGGAGCGCGAGCTCTGCAGGGTTAAGTAAGAAAGCAAGTATGTTAAAACATGAAATGACTAACATTTAACGTATTTTTGAAACTGTCTACATGATGTCGTTCGCACCGAAGTCCAGAGTCTTATCCGTTGTATTTTCCATAGTCGTGACCAGAGCGACGTGAAGAAGTTATAAACAGAAGTAATTTTAAAAAGGTGTGCCAAACGAATGGGAAGTAAGATAATTGAATTGTAATAACTCAGTTTCCGTTTAAGCAATCGACATCCAATAATGTGGAAAACCATCTTCTGAAAAAATATTTTAAGTTTGCCAGGTCGCTTTGTGAAGATGGCTTGAACAGAAGCTAATATTAGTAATATTAAACCATACTGCTCATTTTTGAGAAAGTACGGTTACTGAAATTTGAGTACGCCATCGCTCATTTACGATGCAAATGTACTCAAAGAAGAACGAGTAGGTTCGGGTACTAATTTTTAAGTACCTTTTTTAAAAAAAACTGTAAAATCAACCAATTGAGACTTCATTTGGAGTTCGTAATAAGGAAGGGTTCGTTGTGAGGAGGATTTACTATATTCCATGTCAAGAAGTAGTTACAAAATGTAGGGCGATGGTCATTTGTTCACTGTTTAACTAAACATAACCAGGGCCTGATTTACCATTAGGCACCGGTGAGGGAAAACCATCTTCTGAACAACTTTTTGAGAAAATACGATTACTTAAATTCCAGTCCGCCATCGCTCATTTACGATGCAATTGTACTCAAAGAGAAACGAGAACGTCCATGTACTCATTTTTAAGCAAATTTTTTCCTTACAGTGTACGAAGGGTCAGAATGTGCCGAAATGAGGTACTAGAACACGGGCCAACGCTGGGATTTATGTGGGGGGGGGGGGGGAAGAAGCCTTAACATTGCCAAGTCACACATAGGTTTTTGCCAACTTTTTTTAGAGTCAAATTACCAACTTTTTTTTCAGAGTTGGTAATTTACCTATTTTTTCCCGGTTGGATGAGAAAAATTAGTTTCTGATGGGGAAATCGCCAACCCGACCGAAAACGTTAAAAATGATTTCCAAACATTTTTCATGTCCATGCGAGCCGTAACAATGCTGGACTTGACAAAATAGGCGCTAAATGGGCTATTGCCAACCCGAACATAGGTAAAATGTATTAAAAATTTTGCAATGATATCCCCAACGTTATTCATCCCATACATGGCCAGTAAAAATTTTGGTACATTCCTGTTGACTTGGGAAAATCACAAACTGAGTTGTCAAACTTGTAAAACATTCGGCTTTCTTTTTTTAAATTGAAACTTTTTTTTTTAAATGAAACTTTTTTTTTTAAAGTAAAACTTTTTTTTTTAAAGTGAAACTTTTTTTTTAAATTGAAACTTTTTTTTTAAGTGAAACTTTTTTTTTTAAAGTAAAACTTTTTTTTTTAAAGTGAAACTTTTTTTTTTAAATTGAAACTTTTTTTTTTAAAGTAAAACTTTTTTTTTTTAAATGAAACTTTTTTTTTTAAAATAAAACTTTTTTTTTAAAAGTGAATTTTTTTTTTTTTTTTAATTATTAAATGTTTCACAAGTTTGCCGAATCTTTACCAACATTGGGAGGGGGGGGGGGCAGGGGGGAGGTCAGGTTCAACTTAGGTTGTCCGCGAGTATAGTTATAGGACAATTGCCTCCTCCGAGAATTTTTAACAACTTACACCGCCTAAAATGGACAGTATTCGTTTTGGAAGGATTTAAAAAAAAAAATCTGATTATTTAATCCTTTAATGACGATGAATATGTTTTATATTTCCGTTCTTTTAATAGAACAGTTACTTCCCTTTCCTGTTCTTTATACGCTTAGATCGGATAATTATAAAAATAAAAAAAAAGTTACACGTGAGGCTGAAAAAATTAATCTCAATCCACCAAATATATATTTAGTAATTTATGACATTTCTCAAAGGTTCGCCTTTATTTTATTTTAGTGACTTAAACACGACCCTCGATCGCAAAGGTGAATAAGATATGTTGATTATGAGATATGTTAATAAGATATGATAAGATATGTTGATACCCAAGCAGTTGCCGTTTCACAAAAAATATTTTGGGGTTTGAAACAAGGAATTTCCCAACTCAACAGTGCTGAAAATTCCCATTTACAACTTATCGACATTCTTCATCTTTTTTTTTATATATGCTTTAAGTAATATTAAACAGTTCTCTCACTGTAGCATTGATTTGTTGCACCTCGTGTTCCAATGCAGTGTCCGTTCCGAGGTCTCGTTTAAATGTAATCTTACAAGTTGGGCAATTTCTAATCTTCCACAGCTTTTATTCGTTAATAATATTAACTTTCTTCAGGCATACATTTTCCCAACTCGGGGTTTTTAGAAGTTAAAATTCCCAACCCTTTACAATTTCCAAATCATTGGGGGGTGTTAGACCCCCCCCACCCCCCAAAAAAAATCCCCCCGGTACGACGGGCCTGTACCCAAGTGATGTCATACTTTTAGCCCTTTGCACTCCGTTGGCGCCGCTCAGGCGACAATATAACGACTCGTTCTTTTGGTTTCCTGTTCTTTAAAATAAACGAGAACAGCCATAATCTTGTGTTTCAAAAACATTGATATTTTTTTTCAACTCGTTCTTTTGCAGATCCAAAACAGATTATGTTTCTTTTCTCTATAAGCATAACAAATTCTAGGGGTAAAGAACATAAGAAATGAATAACTGTTCCGTAGAAAGAACGGAAAACGCAAGGTGTTCTTGGAGTGCAAAGGGTTAATTGGAGTTTTATAAAGAAAACAAACGAAAGAAAAGCGGGGGGGGGGGGGGTATGTTCAAGAACATGCAGTTCTTGTTCAATTTAATGAACAGGTAACAAAAGAACAGGTCGTTATTTTGATGACAAAGTAGCCACTCGAGTCTAAATGGTTAACACATAATCTCTATTGTAACGAACATACATTTCCTCACTGACATTCTTAAAAACATTGGCTCATATAGAGTCATGGGCAGGCAGATGTTAGGAACAATACCAGAGTTGTCAAACCGTTTTACAAACTTCCATGCCAAAACTAACATAAGGGCAAATAACCACGACAGATTAATCATAAGCCAATTCCTTCTACACAGTTATAAATAATCAGTAAAAAATAAAGTAATTTTACTGCCCTTTATATTTTGTTTTTCTGGATAGCTCGCTTCTGTGCAGATATTGTCGGAAAGCAAAATATATTTTTTTAAAACTAGACTCTTAGACAGCAACCCGGAATATATTTTTAAAAAATCAACTGGAGAAAGAAGCATTTGCCTTAATTCCTATCAAAATACCAACTAGCAAATTCTCGAATTATTTTATTATTATTCTAGAATATAAAGTTAAGAAAAAAACTGACAATTCCTCCTGTGGCGCAATGAATAGAGTCGCCCAAATAAATATAATCCGGTGTTGTCATAGTCTATTATTTTGTTTAAAAATTCTAACAACTGCAAAAATTCTACTGAACACCATCATTTGAAAAATATGAATTTACACGTCAGCGTCGTAACTCGTAAACCTCTACTGCGGAAAGAAATCCGATGACGAATGTACAGACACGTCTGCCATCTAGTGGCGTTAAAGGTAATCTTTTTAAAATATATAAAGAAAAAAACTTAAAAAATCATGCTGCCATCTAGTGTCCAAAAATATATTTAAAAGTACCAGATCCCGAAAACGCAATTAATTTTTCCGATATAAAATTAAATAATCGAAGAAATTTTACATTAACTATATTCTTCACTTTGAAAACATATTAAGATTTAAAATAACCTTTATATTGACTAAGAATCTATGGATTTTATCTAACTTTAAATTAGTCTCAGCTGTGTAACGGTTATAGTCTTAGAATAACAAAAAATATTTTTCCTGCCTCTCACAAATTTCACAATAAAAATTATTACAAGAAAGAAAAAAAATTGTTTCCCAATATAGAACCTTATTTGCATCTATATTTTTCCGGACAACTTATATAAAGTCGTATCTAAGTTGAATTTATCCTAAAAAACGATTTAAAATACCTTTATTAATGTTATTACTTGACAATAAAACCATTAAAATAAAATAAACTTAAAAGAATAAATCCTTAAATTTACCGATACAGTTTTACAGATTTATTTTTACATTTTAGACTAGATTATACATATTCTTGCAAATCAAATCTATTAATCAACCCATTTGAAACTCCTCAAATATTCTGCCATTAATCATTTCAAAAAATTAATCAATCTTGAAAAGTTAAAAATCTTTATCTATTTTTAAGCTTTACCCTTTTATATACAAGACAAAGCATATGAATAATGTTGTATATTTGTTCTTTGTCACCTGTTACAATTTGTTTTTAAAAAAAGAACGAATAACTAATGTATGAATTACTGCTCAAAAACTTATTGACTTCAATAGTTCTATATGATTTGCATAAAGAACGTGAATATTTTCAAAAAATTTTAAGTCTTCTTGAGGGTGGAAGAATTATAATAATAATTTTATACGCTTATATTATAATTATATATTATGATTATTATATTATGATTATATTGAGTCATTACAGATTCAATACGCACAGCTATATTATATGCCACCGTGTCAATAAGCGACTCAATCGTTAGACAGATATAATAAAGTAAAAAACTAAATTGTAGAAACGAAATCATTTTAGAACACATTTTAATATAAAAATTTAAAAAGGTATATTTGTTTAGTTTGCCACATTTTCATATATATATTTTTATAATCTGCACTATGAATATTTAACGTAACGGTTTACTTTTTAACACCTTCTTTTTAAGAAACTGGTTGGGATCAGAGAGTTGTAATATTAAATAGAGAGCGCCTTCAATACCAGACTCTCGTAAGGCCGCAGTGTCAACATTGAAAAGAAAAACCCACATCACGTGGTTATAGCGCAGCCACATTTGGCGTTCAGACATCTGCAGGAGTTTCAAATTTGGCGCACTTTCTTCTCTTTTGGTGATAAGGAGTTCTGTCCGTATTCAACTTCTTAACATATATGTACGTATTTACTTATTTTCAAACAATATGCGCTAAATATTTCCTCTTCATTAACGAAACGAAAATATTTTATTTGTGTTCAATACTCGAAGAAGCGAAACTCTTTATATTTCACAGGTTTTATTGTTCATATTTTCTTATTGAACTATACAAAATAACAATTGAAAGAACTTCGCTTATGGTAAATTTTTTACATAAAAACGTAACGCAATTATTTCAAAACTACAAAGTAAGAAAAATCTCCTTAATATATCTGTTAAACTCCCTTAAAGTGTGCCACTCGTTAAAAAAAAAAACTATATTTAAATACAAAATTAAACACAAAACCATATTACAATACTTCGATCTCGTTTAGTTCTTAAAGTCGCTAAGACCTGCCAAGTAATATTGGCGCATGAATGAATTGACATTTCCACATATCACGTGGTTTCAATGATGGACACACGGAAATCAGCATTTATATTCCACTATTTGTATCATTACTCTATGGTTGGGATGAATTTTCATAAACATAATATCCCGTGCTGCCATCTATGATAGAATATTATAAATAAAAACGCCAATGTTGCGATTTTTTTTTTTATCATCTCAGCAGAGTACGAAATATTGTAAAAGATTTTTATACTTTTCCGTTTACCTAACTCCGAAATTATAGAAATAATCGGGTAAATTTTCAATCGACGGGATTGTTCCACTTTATTTACTACGGTTATTTACATAAATAGCAGTTTATTTAAAAATTCATAATGTGGAAATTATTAACGTGTTATGAGACAAAGTAGAATATATGAGCCTTTAAATAACATCGGCCCGGTTGAAACTATTTCACGCTCATCCGACTCTCGCAAACGTAGTTATATGAACAGACACAACGGAGAAAGCGTGCAACAGGAATCCGAAAAGGTATCACTCGAGTTTGACGTTGCATACCTTACACCATGCGGTCATCTCATTAGACATGAACAACCAAACTTTTAATTTTTCATTCACTTTATTTAAAACAAAGGGCTATATTAATTATTTTTCAATGTCTCGGTGTTTTATTGTTGTTTTTTAAGCTTTGAACATATCACTAGCAGTTCTCATAGAAACTAAAGAGGCTACATCGGGGACACAGCCGCAATGGAGTACAAGAAACGTATTGTGCATGCTGCAGAGGGTGTATAGGGGGGGATTAGGGCAATACTTTAACAAAATTAAACACAAAAATTAAAGCTTCGGAACTCCTGATAATATCAGTTTGAGTTAAATAGATTACACTTTCGTCGAACGCGACCACTCCTACTTTAATCGATAAACGTACTGCCAAGATACGCCTGTGTGAAATACGGATGCGAGGCTCAATTTAGCTCCGCATGCGTCATGCGTGGCGCGACAACGGTGCCAACAGCGCAAGCATACTTCCGTTACATGCGGTATCAGTAAGCTACACCCTATTAAAAATACAGAAAGACGTTTCATATAAAAAAAATTGTGTATACCACAGACATTAAACCATAGTCAATTACTTTAATCATTAAACTAAAATGATTGCCAAGGTTGTGTTATCGCATAGGCTACTTAAAGTTGCTATCACGAAAGTGGAATACAATTCAATACTATTTGTTATTGAGAAACCTATTGAACTAGGATACACATCACTTAGCAAAATGAAAAATCTAGCTGCCTAGTACGGAAAATGGTATTATTTATTTTTTGTTTGATTTTGGTTAATTAACGTCGCACTAAAGCTGCACAGTGGGCTATTGGCGACGGTTCGGGGAATATCTCGAAGGAAAGACCCGGGAACACAGACACATTCATTCATACATGTACCTCGTTATTTTAAAACCATGGTCAGATGACGAGGAAACACCTGAACTGGCACCCAACGCCTTCAATAGACGTCGGGACTTTGGACCCCGATCCGATTTATCGTGCACCAGTCCCGTTACACCCGTCCCGTTTACACGCCGTTAACTTTTGCGGATGTTCTGGACGACTTTTTCTAGTATTTTGTAGCGAAGCTCTCCGATCAGAAGATCACTACTTTTTACTTTTCTTTGTCAATTCCATCGCCTGGCATCGAATCTTCGTATTCCCAGCTGACGCTTTTAACCGCTTGGCCACGGAGGCCTCATAATTTATTTTTGATTTTGGAGACTTGCAACACCACTTCGCAGCCAAATCATCCAACATATCAATTGACATACTTCTTTATAGGTACCTCTCTCAATGAAAGTAGGTAACGCATTATACTGTGGGCATGATAGTAAAACTAACTCATTCACTGCTGTTTTGACATAGTAGGGTTTTGGTTTGGACTGAAACCATAGAAGACTGTATTAAACTAATAAAATAGCATTATATATTACTTATGTAGTCTACGTCCCTGTCACATAAAAAAAATAACTTATCAGCCTCAGTGGCATACAGAGTGTTACATGAAAGAAATTAAGTCATTTATTTAAAAAAAAATTAATAAAAAGTTTTTTAAAATTTGGCAGTAAAATGACTAAATTATTATGCATTTTGAAAAATTATTAAAGTTCTTATTAAAAACTAGTGTTTTGTTTAATTTTTAAAGAGTGAAAAATTTCTATTGATTTATAGGAACTTATACAATTTTCAAATCCAATGTATTTTTCAATCTGGCAGTTTATCGAAAAATATTAAATGACCTTGAATAAATAAATAAATGACCTTGAATAAAAATATTAATTGACCTTCAATCAAATATATGCTCCAAAAAATCTCCAAAGAAAATAACTTGTAAAAATTTTAAGGAATGCATTTTATAGTAAAATAATTTTATTTATACTTGTAACAGAAAAGAGAACAGAATTAATTACTAAAAATTCGATTAATTATTAACAATTAAGTTTTTTTTGCATTTCTAACCAAAAATAGCTCATTGGAGATGTATTTACTTCAAAATATATTCCAATTGTGAATTTTGTGAAATGGCCAATAGGAAAATTATATATTACCTGAAATAAATATTGTAATTTTTTTTTTTTTTTAGAAAATGGCCGACAGAAACTTTGGACATTTCAGAAAATGATTCTTTTCATGAAATTAGTTTTTACCAAATATGGAGGTAAATTTTAAAACTTGTGATTCTTCCCTATTAATAGCAATTAATTCAAATATGCTTCAGGACAAAAAGGATAGAATAAATCAGCAGATGGTGCTGGGAGAAACTAAAACCATTTGTTAATCAAGATTAGTCACCAGCAACCATCCAGGTTTTGCATTGTTGAGACAAGAAGATTTGAGACTGTATGGCACTTTATATTGAAATCATTATATTTGTGATATTCTGTCTCTACAAATTCATCAATTATTATAATCTTCATTAAAATAGCACTTAACACATTTTTTTTAAACGTAAAGGTTGTTTAGATTAATTGTTTTACGTAGAATTTTTATAACCAACTTTTGTGACTTTTAACAAAAAATAAGTCACTGTAGACACTTTTCTGACTTTTTGGTGACTAAAATGTTCCATCTTCATAAAAGCTACACAAGAATCAATCAAACACCTTCTGTTCATGCCATGTGACCTTTATGGCTTGATAACCAATCATATCTACTGACATAAAATATTATATTAATTCTAACCACAATAAATAGGTTCTTTTCCAGGGATTATTTTACTAAAATATTTTTAAGACTTACTTCATTACCCTTGAGGTCTTTTCCACACCCAGCTTGAAATTGTGCAGTCCATTATCAATTTGTGAAGCCCAAAAAGGTTTCATCCATACCACAGAGTTGAAATGGCCAGCAAAGACAGCAGGCATTATCCAGTTTTCAATACTAAGGCAGCTAGACCATGATAAAAAATATTTTATACAGAAATAAGCTTAAATATTGGAAGAGGAACTCAATAAAAGAATTTATGAGAAATTGATAAATTTTACAGAAACTGAGTTTAACAACTAAACTTCAGTTTGCATACAAAAATTTAACCACATATGAATGTAAAACATTCTTTCTTTACAATTTCATAAAGGCAAAAAATTATATAGATATTTTATATGGCCAATATACTATTGAATAAAAGACCAATATATACATCACTTAATAAATATTTTTATTAGTTTACTTTCAATAAAAAATTAATTCATATTAAAATGAGACATCAATGTGGGATAGCAAGTAAAAAGGTGAATAAAATGTTGAAATTCATTTAAAGGAATATACTTAATCTAATTCTAAATATGTAGTAGTGTCATTGTATAAAAGGTTGATAAGGCTGCATCTTGAGTATGCATTACAATTTTGGTCACCTTATCTTAAAAAAGACATTGATTTGTTAGAACAAGTTCAGCATAGGGCTAGAAAATTGGTTCAGATAATTCAGAAATAAAGTATAAAAACAGTACTAGAGATTTAAACGTGTATACACTCGGGGACCTTATTCAAATATTTAAATTTATCAAATCGGGTGACATTGTGAAGGCGTAAAATTTAATACAACCAATGGGACTAGAGGTCATGAGTACAAATGTTACAATAACTACTTAATAGGGAAGGTAAAAAGTATTATTTATAATAGAGTAATAGAATAGTTTGCCTAAAGAGGTGGTTTAAGCGTCAGAAATGGATAGTTTCAAATGACAATTAGATCATCTTTAGGAGACTGTTAGGATGTGTTAAAAGGGAATAGTAATTGCGACTAATTTAAACGGACTGTAATTGGTCGTCATTACTTACTACAATTACTTACGTTTTACACAAATTCATATTTTTATTTTTAATATGGCTAATTTGGATATGACAAATCAACACTAGATGGCGCCATGAACAAACCTGATATATTTATGATCAGCAATTTTATTCAAGTGAATTACTCTTAGAGATTTATTTTTAATTACTTTAAACAATAACATTATAAAAACATAATGTACTAAGCATCTTAAAATATTTAAAAATAACTATCATTTGAATCATATCTATTTCATTCTATTTATTTTAAAAATAACTACCATATCCTCCTTACATTAATCCCTTGTGATTTAGAGATTTTTTTTCCTTGTATTGACCACCACATTAAAGTCCCAATAGGTTGATCAGTTTCTAAAATTCTAATGTAATAAGTATTTTTAATCATTACAACAATATTTCATTATAATGGACACACTCTTTAGTTCCGCAAGGAATCATTATATTGAGGATCTGACACTTAAAGTTATCTACAATTATTTTTTTTAATAACAAGAAACACAAATTCAGCATTTAAAGATAATTTAATTTATTATACTTGGTAACTTGTACAGTTTCATAAAATGTTGCTCAAAACACAAAATTAGAGATTTGAAGCAAATCATTATTATTGTCGAAAAACTTAAGAGTTTGCTTACTTTAAAACATACTGTTTGTCGTAAATTCTAGCAGGATCCACATGCTTGGGCACCACAAGATCGGGGTGAGAATCAAAATGAATCATCAGTCCATCCTTAAATGGAATTTTCTTCGATCCAATGGCTCTATAAATATGCGGCAATGCCTACAAAATTATAATGTAATAAAGTAAATTAAAATAGCCCGTATACAAGTTTTGTAGCAATAAATAACATCAACATATGTAATCATAAATAAGTACCAAAAGCAAAAAAAGGTAGAGTTATAAAATCCTCAACCCAAGATTTTTATTTTGACTTTTCCAGACACATAAGTGCATTAAAGAAAGAGCATATATAACCAGAATTAATAAAACTATTTAATTTTAGGCAAAGAAACAGAAGATCATGTAGAAAATAATTTTTGACTTTTATAAAGAAACAAAAATAGCATAATTGTATTTGTCACTATTAAACAGCTCCTCCATGTATAGTGCTGATAAATGTCAGTTTAATCGCAATAATCTTGTATTTAGAAGAATGTTGTTTAAACTTTGTCTTTGTTGGTTATGCTGTGAAAGTTTGGAGAGTGGGGGTGTCACTTCAGGTGTTGTTTTCCCATTCATAAAATATCCCAAGCCATAGTCAGTTGCCCATTGAGTAGATCTCTTTGAGCATGAATGGTCTGTAGTAGAGAGAATATGATGTCATAATCATGAAGCCCACATCTCAGAGGGAAAGGCCCATATCATGTTGGTTGGTTGGTTGTATGGGGTTTATTGGCACAATAGCCAAAGATGGCCAAGCTGCGCCACACACTAGATAATTCAAACCAACATTAAAAGATTAAAATGTATACACACAAACTAAATTAAATTCAAAGAAGTGGTAAAAATCCTGCGTAATTTAAAAATATAAATAGTGATGAATGAGGTGGATGATTCAATAAATAGGATAATGTGGGAGATGAAGTATTAAAAAAACGATTATATAAAATTCTAAGACGGGGACAAGAAGTTAAAATATGATGGATGGTGAGAGGTTGTTGGCAATGATGACACAGCGGGGCGGTTTCATTCAATAATAGATGTCGATGTGTTGCTCGCGTATGACCTATGCGGACACGAGTCAATAGCGCGTCACATCGTCGAGATGGCAAGGACGGTAGGAACGGGATGTCCCCATATCATGTGCTATCTCTTTAAAATTATGAATTAAAAAGTACTCGCGATTGGCTGATAAATTGGGAAATGTGCAACAGTGAAAATTTATGAATGGAATGACGTAATTAACCACATATCTGACGCCATACATGTTGGTTTCACTTTGATGTTAGCGAGAGTGACGTCATGACTCCTCTACTACAAAGGATCCATGCTCGAAGGTAGATCTAGTGAAAAGTTATCTAACCAGTCGTAGATTTCATTAATTTCATATCTAGTCTTTTAGATTTTTTTAATCCCAAACAAATGCAATATTTTTTTTTACATAAGTGTCTAGACAATTTGTATGTTTATTAAATCCACTAAAAAAAAGGTTCCAAGTAAACAATATAAAATTTGGACTACATTTTCTTCAGTTTTTTTTTTTAATTAATGTCCCACTAGAGCTACGCAATGTGATATTGGTGGTTTGGAATCTATCCCGAAGGTTGGTTAAATTGACTATTAACATCACACTATACCTACACAGTGGGCTATTGGGCTACCCAAAGAAAAAATGCAGAAGCACTGCCTCATAATTTTGAACTAAGATGGCAAAAAAAACACCCTAACTGATATCTTATTCCCTGTACTTCGACACTAAGATCAATGTGAGAATATTCGGACCATTACAGATTTAATGTGCACCAGCCTCCTCTACATGGCAGATGTTCGGCGAACGATGAGCATCAAACTCTCAATCCTTCGATTAATGAGCTAGTCCACTCTTCTGACTAGACAACCGTCCTGCTGTTATTAAGACAACCGCCTGCTTTCTATTTTTTGTTGAAATCAAGACCTCAACGCTTTATGTTAGCTATTTAGCACTATGGTCAGATGACAAGGCCAAACACCCAAGCTGGCACCCCATTCTCCAAACTTTCACACCACAAGAACATTTAGACCATGGCAGATTTAACCTACATGGCATATATTTGGAAGATAAAAAAGATGGAACTCTCAACTCTCTTATTACAAGCTACTAATTGCGAGACGAGGGTCAAACTCACAACCTTCCGATTATAAGCTCAAGAATTTTAGACTAAGCCAACCCAAACCTATCAACACATTTTGAACACATCATACGTAATGTGAACATGTTCCCTTTACACAGCAAGTACTTATTTGAGTTTAAAAGACTATCCTTGAATATTTAAATCAATGAACAAACTTTTTTTCCACTTTATAATGAACCATAATAAACAGCCTTTAAACATGGGATTCAAACTTAACTTCTTTTTTGGTGTGAAAATAACTGAAATCTCTTTTTTCAATAGATAAAATTCCTTGTAAAATTACCCTATTGTAAAAACACAATTATTTGGAAAACTGGTTTATAAGATAAATAAACTTACAATTTCCCATTTTAAAAAAAATACAAAAATGTTAATTATCCTATCTTGTTACTATATATATTTTTTTTATGAATGGGTATTTTTTATAAAATGTGTAAACTTAACTGAAGTACAAAATAAAATATTGGGATAAGTTGAGGCTTAGTTCACTTTAAAAACTATTTATGAAATTTAAAATTCCTAACTATCAAGGAAATATGCAATTAAGTTAATTTAAGTTTCCATATTTTTGCCAAAATACTCAAACAACAATTTCTTTCACGTTTGCTACAAATTCACAAATGAAGGTTTCACTTTTTTCTTTCAAAATATCGTATTTTATGTTTATAAAAATAACATTCATAAATAAGAAAACTATTTACTTCATTGTGGTCTTCTACAATAAAAACAGGGATGCATATTTTCTTTTTCTTCGACGTCTCGTCCATACTTTTATCAGACATTGAACTTCCCGCTAGTGAAAGCATGATTGTTTTGTTTTGATTTTGATGCGAGACTTTAAAAATGAAATATTGCTTATTTCACTTCGAATCTTTTATTGACAACATTAAACCCTAGACTGAAAGCCTCAAAGCAAAATACTCTACTAACGAAAATAGTGTAAAGCAAATAATTAAAAATCAAGTTAAAGTTTAAGTACAAAAATTTAAATGCTTCAGTGTATTTAATTAAAAAATTAATGACAAAGGTTAATTAAAAAATATTTTTAGTTTAGATCTTTTTCTCATGTGTTGGCAACCTTTTTCTGTTTGCCATGGCGACGAATGCGTTTCTCTAGCAAAGGCAAGAAAAGATATACTTATACTGTCTGCATCTCTTATTTAAAATGGTAACGTCAATCATTATCATAATATTTACATCATACAGTGTTTTATACAATACCTTACAAAATTTAATATTTTTAAGTTTGACGACTTGACATCCTGCTGTTATTAAAACATTGTTCAATGGTACACTACTTAAAATCAATTTAAACTACTTTAAAATCCTTGTTTCTATACAAACTACCTATTAAAATCTTAATTTTAATGTATGATTCTGAATTAAGTAATTTTTTTATCTGCGATTACCCAAAACGTTCACTAAAACGAAATACTATTTAGTATCTCTTTAAATAATAGTTTGTTTTCTTTACGATGCCGTTAATATCTATACATGTAAAGTTTGTTAGTAAAAACCTCTTTTCAATTTATGAAACGAAACAAAATTTACGTTTTGGAGAACATTACCAAAAATTTAGAATTTATTTAAAGTATAGTACGAAGTTTAAGGACAAATAGCTTACCTGAGTTTATAGCCATATTTGTTATCTATACAATTGATAGATATTGGAAGTTGCAGCAAGTAATGCATACTAAATATATATAATTTAATAAACAAAAAATCGTGTTAAAAAGTTCACCCAATGATATCCAATAATAGTACAGAGCCAAATTTATTAATCGTTAGATTTTATTAATTTTAAATTTAGTATGAATGAGAAGGATTTTTCTCTTAATTCGACAACTGCAATGCCTATGCGACTTCTATTCTAAAACAATATCTGAAAATGCATAACTCTGAATTATTTACATGTAATTACCTAAATATAACATTTTCTGGGATTCCCAGCTGGATGGATTTTAATTAAAATTGACATTCACAAATTATTCAATATGACACAGTTATCTATTTTCTTGTTGGGACCCAAATAGATAGTCTGTACTAAAACAACACCTGTTACAGTATCAATAGATTAAAACATTTGACAACATCTCAATATTAGTTTTATTAAAATTTTATGTGCATGAGAAAAAGAACGTGAAGGAAGCTTTATCATAAGATCAGATTTCCAAATTTATAGTTGTTATCAATTCGTATTTACTTATGAAGATGTAAGTACATTGAACGTTGCTTGACATATTTTGTGAATGCCCTCACTTTGATTAAAACCATGGGTATTGAACAATTCTCAATTGCTATCCAAATTATTTGAGGTTTTAATCTATGTAACCAAACTGTTATAACTATTATGCCTGTTCTTCAACAACATGAGCCAAATTTTTTAACTATTAATAAAAATGTAAAATAAAAATAGTTTTAAAGAGTATTCCCATATTTTACTTAGGTTTTTTTAAACTTAATATATTGTACATTTGATTACTTTTTTCTATATTATTTTTCAAAAGAATGAAGATTTTTACGTGTTTTGTGCCAACTTGGCAGCAAAAGTTCCTTATCGCATTTACTGTTCATTCAAGAAAATTATATTTATGTTGGCGGTTGTAGTTTTTTCACATTTAGTAGATATTTTAAAAGAATTTAACGCTCATGTACGTGATATCCCTCCAAGGATCTCCAGTTTTTCCAGCAATGCTCTCAATTTTTAAATTCATAAAAATACTCCGTTTTACAATATTTTTGAAATTTAAAGATTTTAGCTACAAGTTACAAAATATCTCTAAGCGTCAGTGAATTAAACAACTTTCTCTGAAATTATATTCCAGGCTATGAGTTAGTAAACTATTTAAAGTCATATTATTTTCAAACTTTCGTTAATCCATTACTCACATATTTGTATAATAAAATGCATGCTTTGCAGAAATTCAAAACTGTTGCACTGTTACAAAGCACCATTTATAGGAGAACCTCATCAACATAGCATCCATTCCACACAGCAGAGCTATTATAATTAAATATTTTCCCTTGGTCAAAGATATATTTTTAAACAGCCTTCATCACCTGTTACTGTGTAATGGAATTTCTTTCAAGAGCATCCGTATCCTATCTCTGGCTTCCACACTTTTAGGCAACCATTATAGAGGTGGCATGCCATGCATATAACATAATTTTAGTGATTTTGTATGTTGATTCAATGGTCGAAGTATTTTCTAACTTTTCGGGAAATTCAAAAACTTGGATTTGTAAGGAATTTTTTTTGCATGAATGGTAATTTTCCACACAAGCTTGAAGCTTCCACACAAACTTGGGTATCCAAGTTACGCAAGAAATTCCCATCCTGCCTCTTACCATACTATATTTAAGATATTTTAATTTATTTAATCATGTATTTATACATTTCATAAATGATTACTATAATTATTTTATTTGTAAATATTTTTTATTCCAAATTATTTGATTTTTTTTTTTTTTATTTAGGTTGCTATTAATAAGTTTTGATGACATTTGAGAAATATCTTCAACTTTATTTGTACCAACAGGTATAATAAATATTTTATTTTTCTCATATATGAATTTTTTTAATTTAATTGGAAATTGAATATTTGATCTAAAAGCTGGATTATTTAGAGTTCATCTGAATATTAAATTTTTAAACATATATGTATATTTTAGTAGTTACCAGTGCATTAATTTATTTCAATATGAAATTGTAATTCAATATGAAAATGTACCATCTATTGATGGGCACAGTGAACTTATGTTAAAGCAATGAACCAACCTATGTTGGTGTGTTCCAAACTCAACTATGTCCAATCAAATACCAAAGCTAACTCTTGCAACTATGTTTTTCAACATTTTATTTTTCAATTTTTTTAATAAATATACATTTATTTCATTTATGCAGTTTTTTATTCAATATATAAGTGAGGCTTCTAAATAAATAAAAAAAAATCTTATCTAAGCTTCACATGTCATTTGCTTAGAATTTTTTGGTTCTCATGGTTTCCTACAAACCATATTGACCAGGCAATGAGCAGGATAGAACAGATAAATACCTACAATCCAGACAATTACAGGGTTTGTATGGACCTTAGAAATCCTTTTGAACTCTTTCATTTTGTTTCATGTTCATAAGGGTCCTTAAAAAGTACTTATAAAATCTTTATTTTTGTCTAATGAGTCCTTAAAAACTTTTAAGTTATCAAAGACCTTAGAAAGTTCTTAAAATAACTATCATTTAAATCGTTTTACTAAACTTCTATATTCCCTGATTGCACATATTTTCCTCTTTTATATTCATTTATTACTTTTTTAAAAAATTAATATTCTTTTTACTAAGAAGCCTATTTGTGTGCCTTTAAAGCTAACTTTTTGTTGTAAATGTATGCAATTTTTTAGCATTAAAAATAAATTCCTTAAAAATTGCTTCTAAATCACATAAAATGTCATTAGAAACTCCTTATTTATATTTTCTGAAAATGTATACAATGCCTTTATTCAGAATAAAACATAGGAAGAATGGTGTTTTTTCAATTCTTGAAAATGAATGTATTGAAGAATTTTAAAGGGAAAAGCAACCAAAAAAGGGTGAAATGTTCTGTTATACATACTTGTGTAATAAAACTCTTTGTTAAATTAAAAACACTAACAGTGTTCACTCTAGGCGTTTTTTTAAGGGCGGACCGCCCTGCTTGCCCATTTTTTAACACGTTAGCGCCCTCATGCCCCTTTTTCAAAAATGCAGCCCTCTTTTAAAAAAATTCCGCATGTCTTGCCCTTTTCACTCACGCACAAGCGTCCTTGCTTCTTTAGATGTTTTTAAAAAAAGGCAACGATTTAAAAAAAAATTTGGTTGTAAATTGGAATTAAGTTTTGGTTTTTGATTGGTTTGATGCTTTTTTTTAAAGAGAAGATTGTTTGGGGCGAGGTTACAATATTAGGGCTCTTATTACCAAATTTTAAATTTAAGTAGTCTTTGTATCAGTTTTGTAAATGATATGATTAGGGCTACTTACAGATTTGTTTTTTAGCGAAGACATTAATTTTTTAAATGTCAAATTTTTGATTTTTAGTATTATATTCATAAAGGGACATCAATTTTGTACGGGCATTTCTTTCAAAATAAGCTCCTAACCATCACCAATAGCCCAATATGCATCTCTGGGGCAATATCAATCAACAAATCGGAACTTTTTTTGTTTGTTTGTTTGGCCAATGGTTCGATGTATCAATGGGTGACCACGCCCACTCCAATTTTTTTTTTTCAAAGTGCCCTTTTAAAAACAAGAAGTGCCTTTGCAAAAGCTGGGTGCCCTTTTACTGCCAACAGCGCCCTGCCTCTTTTTATTTCTAGAGAGCACTGACACTAATATTACTTTTCAAATCCAAACAAATACTTTATCTCTGTGCCTACAGCCTCAGTAGACTGGTCATGTGATAAGCATACACTACATGTTTATTTATACACATACTGTGTGTTTATCATACTGCATTAAAAGTTATATTAGAAGAAAATCATAAGATCACGCGAAAGGTTTAAGAAGCGTTCACAATTTTTTGGTTTATTTGGTATTGTCATTTACCCTCTGAGCGGTTAGAGAAAGGGCAAAGGGGCTTTCTCTGCAAAATAATTTACTTTAAATTTCCAATGCATGTATTGTATATCATATATAAGTTTTATTACTTTATTATATAAAATTCCCAAGAAACAAACAAACCTTTATATTTGAAAAATGTTTCAACATCGAATATTTTTATGAATTTAAATTTTATGTGTTGCTAAAAAAAACTGAAAATCCATGGACGACTTAAATCTTTCAACTCCGTTAGGAGGTTTAAAGAGAGAAAAATTTGTGAAATAGACCATGGTGCCCAGTCATCCCTTATACTCCATTTACCATTCATTGCAAGAAAGTAAAAGGTAACAGTTGAAAATTTCAATAAGGATTGTCCAACAGTTTTTATATTAAGGTGGTTTTAATATTTTTTGCAAACATGAAAAGATAATTCAAGTGACACATGGTTTAATATTGATATGAGTAGCCTAGATGCAAAAGCAGGTATATGCACTTTTAACTTTTTTGTGTAATTCCCGTAAAACTGTCCGAACTTGACTATTGGTAATACAATAATAATTTTTGTTGTAGTAAATATGAAGAAAAATACAACACATTTTCACTAAATTGTGTATGTTTTCAGATAACTGAATAATTTAAAAATACATTTTTATTTTCACGTACAAATTATTTTACAAATGGATGAAAGCTATTTTGCAAATATGTACATCCCTTTTTTGAGTTTTTTTATATATAAAAAAAATTGCTTTTTGCCAAAAAAATACATCCTGCATTTGTTTTTATGACTTTGGTCAGTATAAGAAAATAAAGAAACGTTACAATATCCATATGCTTTATAAAAAATCAAATATTCAGAAACTGGACTCATGAGAAGTGTTTGCTCACACAGGACCAAAAACAATTAAAAAAATTTGCATAACCTAAAATAATTTGTCCTCAAACATTTCTAAACGCCACACAATATTACAAAATACGAAAAATTATAGCCATTTCTGATCTAAATACCAGAGTAAAGTTTGCATTGCTATTTTATTTTTATAAATCTCTTCTTTTAATATGCTTGCAAGTGCCTAAATAGAGGTTAAATATAAAGGATTATATGTGTGCTGTAAGAGACATTTTACCCTTGTTTATGAAATGACACGTCTTTAAAATTAACGTCTTAAAACGCTCTTAGGCCGCTTTTTCACACACCAGGAAAACCGGTGACGGCACCGGATGCAATGTTACGGTATACACAGTGGCGTACGCAGGGGGGGGGTTGAGGGGGGTCACAACCCCCCCCCCCCCCCCCCCCCCATCGGTCTGTAGTTTAAAAAAAAATCAAAATATAATGCTTTTTTTTATTTTTATTTTTAAAAAATGAAAAATTTAAAAAAATACAAATGTATTTTTTTACATTTAAGAATCTACCTTTGTTTGCAAAAAGTAATATTTTTTTTTTTTTCAATTTTGTCACTGAAAACTTTTAACAGACCCAATTGGAATGTGGTCGCGGGGGTGTTTGAGCCTGAGACGGCTTTCTATAAGCAGCTGCTTATAGGCATGGCCAGAACGGCGTTTAACGAGTCGACAAAAGTAAACAATTCTCCATTTTCACCCAGACCAGTCGCGTTCGTAGGGGTTAATTGAGGGGGGTTGTAACCCCCCCCCCCCCCATCGGTATGAAGTTTAAAAAAAAATTAGTACAAAAATAATGCTTTTTTTCCCAATTAACAAAAAATTCCAAAACAAAAAGTTTAAAAAAAAATACAACGTATTTTTTTTCCGCATTTAAAACCCTACATTTGTTACTTATATTACAAGTGACACAAAATGACACAATTTCGGCGCGGGGTATTGACAAACGTTAGGTTTATGCTAACAATTTATGCATTTTATTACTGGGTAGTCCGACCCGATGTCCGCCGACAAGAAGAGATCAAATAGATCTCCTTTCATAAATAGGAAGAGTTATGCATCCATTCTGTAAAGAAGAACCTTTTTAAAATCATTGACTGTTTTGCTAGAGGTGGTTGGATGTTGCCCCCTCACTTTTTGAATATTGTACTTTTAAAAATGAAACGAAACCCCAACACTTTCCTACTACTACAGGCGATTAGAGGGGTGAGGGGTCACCACCCCACTTTTTTTGGATGTTGCACTCTTTTATTTTAAATTTGCACTTTAAAAAAACATAATAAATTTTGGTACTGAATTGACGAACCAAAGAAAAATTTCGTACCCCAACCCTAATTCTTTTTGTTACTTATATTACATTTACTATCGATTTTATTTTCTCGTATTATTTTTTCCCAATAGGCAGACAGCTAACAGACATTTAGGCGCCTTACTTCCCATTTCCGTCATTACAGAATATTCATCGTTTGACTGAAAATAAAAATAAAATATAAAATTAACATTGGCAATCGGTTTCGATTTCACAGAGCGGGAAAAATGTTGGCGCCGATATATATCTACGTGGAAAATTTAATAAGACAATATGAAATATTTTTTTTCAATGATAAATAAAATATCGCTTTTTTTTAGTTTAGAATATTTTGTTTCAAAAAATTTGTCGACGGTATCATTTAGAATATATAGACATCTTGTAAGTCTTATATTATAGAAATAAAGGATGACTAAAATAGTCAGGTGATATAAAGGTCAAATGAAAAGATGTTTTGAACAGTTTCTACTTATTGTACTCCTGAAAATTGGACTTTAGTTTTTGAGTCTTTATTTGTTTAGTATTTCGGAAAGTTATGGTGCTTTGTTTTGTCTTTTATAGCCAAAATGAAACATGTATCAGATGATTGTGTTAAATTATTTTCTAGAAGAAATCTAAGGTAATAACAATCCAGTTTAGTTGCTTTTTTTCTGAAAAAAAAAAGCGAAGAAAAAGACAACCCAACGAATCAATCAGGAAAGGTGCGATGATTCCATATGTGTTTTTAAAAGACTTCATTCCTATTGTCAGTTTCCATGCATACGAATTTAAAAGAATTATAACAATTGTACTACTTTTACTTTAAAATTCAATTGGTAAAATACAAATGACTTACATTTTGTACAAACATATGCAATTTTTTTTAAGCATATGTGAAAAACAGTGGCAGATTCGTAAGTATAAAAATTAATTTTGCCCGAATTACAAGTAAATTCAAGCATAATAATCAATCAATACTTATATATAAGAATGGATAGTGTCTGTCTGTGGAATCGAACAAAACACCTCATTTTGAGTTTTCTTCACGAATTACGATACACTGATTCAGAAATTCACATTAAATATTTTTTTGTCTGTCTGTCTGTTTGTCCGGATTTAAATAAAAAACGACTGAACGGATTTTTATTAAACTTGCGCCATTTTAACAATATTTTCTCAACTTAAAATCTGCACTTTGTTTCATGTGGATATCTCGAACCGTTCAAAAGTTTTAGAACTTTTTCTGTTTTACCATACGTTATTCCTATTGGAAATTTACATGTAGATCTTCTCTTCGTAACATGATTGTTAAAAATCGCCTTAGTAATCACAAAAAATATTTTTTGACAATAGGGATAAACGATACATTTTGATTGGGTGATAAGTAAATTTCAACAAATACCAATACAAATAATGTCGACCAACTACAGGCTCTAGGCCCAGCAAGGAATGACCAAATGAATTTAAAAAAGCGCCAAATGAATGAAAATGTCACCATATAAATAAATAATTTCACCAAAAAATTAAAATGTCGCAACAAAAATAATTTAATGTTGCCAAAAAATTTAAATAATGCTTAATGAATGAAAATGTCGCCAAATGAATAAAAATGTTGCCAAATGAGCTAAAATATGGTCCTATATTGAAAAATACCAGCAAAATGGCAAAATGAGTGTACAAATAATAAAATTAATGTCAATTGGAGAACATAATCGTACAGCTCTTACTTCGTAAATTGACCACGAGCAACGCCGGACCATATTGCTAGTAGTTAATATGAATAAAATATAGTATAAAATAATCTTTTTTTCAAAATAAAAACCTGCTTTAAAAAAAAGCTCTAAAACGGTTTTTAAAAAATCGGTATTAATTTAAGGAACAGAAGTGGATTTTTTTTTAAATATTTAAGTATTAATTTTATGCACATTATCACTTTTTGAAATTGCCTCTAAAATTTAGGTGTGGTTTTTTTGTGAATTGGCACGAACTTTAAAGAGTGGTAAAAAGTACTAAATTAATTCTAAATGATAAATTTTGTTCCACTAGTCCCTAAATTAAAATTTTTTTAGTCTTTAGTATTTTATTTCTTAAAATATTTTTTTTTTATAAATATTTTTTATTTTTAGTTTAAAATTTAGGGTGAGTACTTCGCCCCCTCCCCCTCCAATTGTTCAATCAGAAATTCGGGTTGTTGCTGACTTTATATATATATATATATATATATATATATATATATATATATATATATATATATATATATATATATATACACGTGTAAAGTAACCTGACGCTCAACCCCCCCCCCCCCTTATAAATTTCCTGCGTACGCCACTGGGTATACACTGCCCGACCGGACTACGTGAAAAAGTTCCTCCGGCCACCAGCTCCGGTTTTGCCGATGTATGGAAAAGCAGCCTTAGGGTGATCCATTCCTACACTAACTCCGTGGCAAATCGCACGACTGACATAAATTTGGACTTGTTTGATTGAAAATTAGACGTTAATACATGTAAAAATCTCGAAATAAAAGCAAACCTTGTATGGAACGTGGATTGAAACCTGCACAGTCCGACGGAACAACTTGTTTATCTTCCTTTGTTTGGATATTTTTGTTTCCTACCAATAACTAGAATATCCCCCTTCTGGTCGTACTGCGACATGGCTACATCCAATTTTTTTTTCTTATATCAAGTAATATCAAAATTTGTGGAAATATTCTAATTTTCAGAGAGTAAAGTTCGAACGCGATCAAAGCGTGGATGTCATTTTACTAATATACAGTTCTTGACAGCTCTAGTAATGATAGAGTTAATGGTGTTGCTAGGATAATTTGTAATTTAAAATTATTCCAGACAACAGCAAATGAATTATTGATAAAAAAATTCAATAAAGATTAATTAAATAATAATGTTAAGAGAGTTCAGGTATTAACTATTAAGTTACTAATTTAAATTTTGGGGGATGGACCCTAAGGCTAAGCATATGCTCGTTTTAATATTTCCTGAAAGGGTACAACACGATTAGCGTGTGTAAGAAATAAGTAGAGACAACACATATTTTTATTATTATTTTATATACAACAGTAGGGACATAAATGTTACCTGGCTACAAGCTAATGAGCAACTGTCGGTTTCTGCACGTCGAGTTGACAAGAAAATCTGAAGAAAACCTACCAAGTGGGGTCGTGGTAAATTGTCCTTGGCCTCTTGTACATCTGGTCCTACCCCTGGAGAGCAATGCTATTTTTTTAATAAATCTTTATTTATTTTTTTAAACGTATAAATAATGGGGAAAGGCTTTCGAGATTTTGAATCCCTAACCCGTGAAGTTTTAATTTGGGAACCAACTCTGAACTCGCACTTGGTCAATTTCATTTCGTTCGTTTCCGTAATAATTTACGGACCGTTTCGGATTCCGCTAGACCACACGAGACGTACTTGAAATTCTGAACATCTCTTTTGCTCTCATAATTTGGGGGAAGCCATGCGTATATTTTGTGGTTCACTGCTACTCAAATCCGAAGAACACGTAAGATGCGTGCTACCTTGTTCTCAAATAAACAACAGGCATTTGAGGGGGAAAATGATGCGCAACCCATCTCAAAATTCATGCACAAACAGTTTTTTGTAACGTACTCAATCAAAACAAACCTCCACTTCATCTGCATGCGGTTATCTCTAAAACTACTGGATAGATTTGTCTCACTTGAAGTGGGTAGCATGCAAGATAAAAAATGTTTTTATAATAGGGGGACATATGTAAATATAATGTGTATTTCACTCAGTTTACCTTAGATAAAGAGTCTTTAAAAATTATTAATAAACTATTTACTATTGCTAAACATATCAAAAATATTATTCAAGTTAAGAAAACTATTGCTGAATATGTTAAAATATTATCAATAGTACATGTCCAACAGATCAAAATGACTTTTTGCCACACTAACGACAAATGTAAACCTTCAGTGATTTACAGCAATCTTGCCCAAATAAAAGCAATAGTAAGCGTAAAAGGGTTGAATGTCAAGTACACATCAGTGATGTTCAGCAAGTTAGGTGTAGACAAATTTTACGATGGAATTTTGATTTTTAAAAATATACTGTTGAAATATTAACAAAGTGGTGTCATTTATACTAAAATAAGGTCTTTCCAAAATGGAGAGTAGTAAATTCAGCAGTGTGTTCATAGAGAACGTAAGACATTTATAATAGAAATGCTTTGGTTTGACGGGGCCACGTCGAATATTTGTAAGGCACAACGAAAAAGTTAAGTATGAATGAACATTTATTTTCAAGTAGCCCCAATAAAACCAGGTGGACGAGCGTTAGCGAGTAAGGCCGAAGCCCCTAGTAATTTAAATTAATTATAATGCCCATTAATAGTTAATAAGTTATTTTATTAAACTGTATATAATAGATATAATTTATATTTTGTTATCAATGTCAAAAGCGATATTTTTACCCATTTTAGTATTAGAAAAATTCTAGTTTTAAATATACAAAACTTTTCGAAGCAAAGTTCATCTCTATATTGTTTATCTTACCGTTTAGTAAATTGTATAGATTGTATGTGTAATTAGAATGAAATCCAGAGTCAGAAGATTTTCAGTATTTATTTCCTTTGTTTATTAATCGTTTACACTGGTTGGAATTGTTTAAGAGAATGAAAATGGGAATAACATTTCCCGTAATTTTTTCAGTTATTCTTTAGAAATAATAAGATTTCGCAATACTATTAATTTATTTTTCGATATTCCTTTGTTAAAAACATAACAAACAAAACCGCACATAAATAATTCTTAATATATATTTCGATATAATTCACCCAATTTTGCTGCTGTTGACTGATGTATATCTGCAGTTTTATATTTTTCAAACCGTACACATGTTGCGATATTTGATGTGGAGTTTTTTTTTTCTTTTTTAAATCCTCTTTATAAATGAAAACGTTCTATTTTTTTGGCAATAGCCCAATTGCGGCCGAAGGGAGCCGGATTACCATATTCTCAAAGAAGAACACAATTGTTTATCGCCCAGACAAAAGGTTGCCGTGGGCCACAATTGGAACGTTCCGATTTTTTTTTATTTCAAGAAAATCGAAATCTTACCATTTCTCTACAAATAAGAAAAATTATCTAGCTGTGTTCTCTTATAAATGTCGTTTAATTTATCGTTTGCTTTGAGAATCGACAGTCTTGACAGAGATATAAATTCAAGTATAACTGCTATTATTCGATTTTTTTAAATTAAGTTCCTGATAATTTACTTATTTATCATACTTAATTATTTTTTAAAAAATAGAACTTTTCAATAATTATTTTTCGTTTTAATATCTAAAAGTTACTTGTTTATTTATAATTGTATATAAAGGAAATACAGTACAGAAGAAGAAGAAATAATATAATAAGAAATTCAAAATAATTAATGGAACGAAATAATTGCAGATTTTATTTTTAATGCTCGTTTTTATTAATAATACTGTTCCGCAACTTCCCTTGAAAGTGCCGTTTCAAAGACGAATATCATATGTAACTTACCAATGCATTATTTTCTTAATTTTTTTTTAGCACTGTACACTTTTTACAAAAGTTTTTTCTAATTCTCTAGTACGTAAAATTTTGTTCAATTATTTTTTTTAATGTATAATTTGTTACTTAATACGTAATTGACGTTCTAATAATCTTTTCAAAATATTCGTGTTTAAATTGTTATGTTTTTCCTAAAATTCGTAGGGAATTATTAAAAAACATTTTTTAAAATTAAATGTTTTTAAAAGCAGACCTTAAATTGAGGCTATTATAACCTTAGAGATTATAACCCCATGCTGTGCAGTACACGTGATTTTTCCCTTTTAATACTGTTTCGATAGTTGCAATTACTATTAAGATAAAAAAAAGCAAAATCCAAAACAGTTTTTTTATTTATTAAAAATCAAACAGTTCTTCCAAATGAAGCACCAGGAAAATGTAGTCCTGATATAAATGACTTTCTCTATCATCTTTTTTTTTCCCTACTCGCAATCCACAAACCTTTTGAATTCCAGAAATTAAAAAAAAAATATGCACCATCCCTTTCCCCCTCCTCCACCTAAAAAACAGGCTTTGCAGCGTGCCTATTTGGCGGCCTGGGCAAGTCTATTTTCTACTTTGCTTCTTGCATTATGCAGTTTTCTACCCCCTCTCCTTCCTCCCCCCCCCCCCCCCTTTTCATATCAAAAGTTGTTCGTTTATAATCATTTGGAGAAATTTCTACAAAAAAAGAACGTCTCTAGTGGCACGATTTACATTCTTAATTTCACCCCTGGTCGTTTTTCTCGTTCGCAGAATCGTTTGGTATGTTATTTTTCAATTCCTTTTTTTTTTAAAATCCATTTTAAATAATATTTTTTTATTACTCGTTTTTATATGCGTGCCCGATTTGAAACCTCTTCAAGAAGGGTCCGATGTCATCCGCACTTGTCCTCTTGCAATTTTTTTTTAAAAAAGGTGAAATTTTTATTTTATAGATTTTAATATATTGATATTTTTTTTATGAATAGAATCAGTTTCTGATTGGTTAACTATTGTTGCTGCATCATGTGACTTTTATTCTAAAAAGCTATTCGCCTTTTATCTAAACGCGGATAGAGGGGTAAAAATTGGATGGTCACGTGACCCGCAACGCCGCCATGTTGGAGAAATTGTTATAATAATCCAGCGAGACAGGGCTGAAAACTATGATCGACGTCAATCTCAGAATGTTTCCATTTTATGCACCTACAGTACCTGTTCTATAAATCGAACTGTTCGATATTAAGTCTGTGAAGATAGTGCTGAGCTGTGCATGTGTTTTCTGTTCAAAATACCCGCTTCTGTCCCCAAAAGTAAATGCTGAAAAAGGTGGGTTACCTAACGGTAAAAATTGACTCGTCGATTTTTATCATGCACGCCGCGCTAGTGTAATGCCGGTCGATGGTATTTATGATATTACTGCAAAATATGTGAATATTCATGTGTGTTGTGCATATATCTGTCAATCGTACACCTGATCGCGAAAAGTGAGAGCCAAACAAAATTCAATGAGTGGGGAAATTGTTTACATTGAAATAGTAAACAAGTGCAACACGACATACAAATAAACAATATTAAATTTGTCTTTCATATATTTATATTGTTCTATAAACACAATGAAGGAAATATACAATATAAGGCTACAAATTTTATGTATTTTTGATTATAAATTAAGTTTATTTAGATTTGTTTACTACTTTTTAAAGTGTATTTGGTGTAAGCCTAATATTTTATTTATGAAAATATTAAATACCGCTTGTATACTTTCATTAGATAAATATTAAAAATTTTAAACGAATTTTGGAGATTTTTTTTTTATAATCAAGGCTATAATTTTACTAGCAGATTTCTCGCAATATTTTCTTAATACCAAACAATCTTTAATTATCGTAATTCAATTCTATCAACATTATATTTTTCGACTAATTTAACAAAAGATACTTATATATCCAAGTTCGCACAATATAGAAGAAGTATAAATAATAAAGTTTGATGTAGATTCTAATTAATAAATTATTAATAATTATACTTTTCTAAACGACATGTTAGATATTTTATGAATTGCCAAATTGTACAAGATGAAATTTTTAACAACTTTTTACAAACCAAATGGATTATCTACTAATTATTTTTCTGTAATTTTGACTTTGTATGAAATAATAAAAAAAAAATTAGACATTTAACCTAATAAAACAAACACCTAATCTCCAAAAAAGTGTCCAATGTTTATACTATAGATATGTACCTTTTAAAATTAAAAACCTGCTATGTAATTTAAAGTATTTTTATTCACTTTTATAAGATATTGCTGATGTACTTTTTTCAATTGTCTCTTGCATTTTGTACGAATTATCGGTACAATATATGAATTTTAAACATTTTCTATGGTTGTAAAAAAAGTAATTAACAATTAGTTATAATTTAGTAAGGAGAATATTTTCGTTCTTTGACAACATGTAAACCGCAAACTTTTGTGATATGCTGTAAAATGTTTGCAGATTTATCATTTATAGTAAATCAATATAATTTTTGAAATGCTGGCTGGTGTTCTCCTAATTGTGTGAAAATATACCTTGATTTGTAGGTAATATGACTGGGTAGCTTATTTTAATTTTAACGTTGAATGAACATTTTTGAATATTTTCAGACGATAGCTTAATACAATTGCTTCGCAATATTAATAATTTATTGCAAATGTCTATGTTACTATAAATTTCATTTCTTAATATTTTAAAAAAACATAATTTTTTTTATCATTTTACTTAAACAAAATCAATTGCAGGTTAAACTTAGTTGTGTTAAATTGATTACACCAATTTTTCTAACTTTCCTCCCATTTTGCAATATAGCCAAATACAAATATTGATGACCAACAGCAGGTCCAAGGTCCAACAAGGTTGGTCCAGTCTAGTATCTCCTTACTATTATACCCCGATGATTACATAGGCTGACAAAAAAAAACTTGTTATTGCCTGGAATTTTTTAATTGATTTTGACATATCTGGTGTGCTGATTTCAAATATGAAAACAGTTTGTTTTTTTAAGCTCTACTTTTTGAGATTCGTCATAGCTAAGATTAATTTAACACGTAAACATAAATAACGCTACTGTCATATCTCAAAAAGTAAAGCTGATAGATAAAAACTGTTTTCGTATTTGAACCCAGCACACCAAATATAATGAAAATCGGTTAAAAAATTCCAGGCAAAAAATCATATATGTTGGCCTGTGTTATCTAGCTTCTTAAAATCAATTACTCCTGTAGAATTAATAAAATTCGCAAGCAAGTTGTTCCATTTGTCTATTATCTATTAGAAAAATAGTGCTTTCTCTTTTCCCGATTAATTTATACCCATGACCTCTCATTCTATCACTCAATATTAAAATCTCTCCTAACCCTACTTTCTTCCCTTCTACCCTACTTCTCCTAACCCTACATTCTTTGAGCTCTTCTTAACTTCAAATTTTTTGTTAAAAAATGTAAGATGTTTTTTCCCAAGAGTGTTTTCCATGCTTCAGAAACTCCTGTGTGACCAGAGACTGATTTACGGGAGGGCATTCGGGGCACTTGCCCAGGGCCCCCATTTTAAAGGGGCCCCCAAATATGATTTAATGCTAAATATATGTGAAAAAGTTAAAAATAAATTTACTAACAAATTTTTTAAAAATCAATTAAATTTATTTTCATCAAATTAATTTTTTTTTTTTTTTTTTAAATCAATCATTAATTGTTTTGCAAAACTTATATTATTTTACTCAATTAAATCAATTTCACTTTTCAGCACGTTCGTGATGTATGTTACGTTTTGCATCGCGTTTTTCAAAGATATGCGCTTTGGATCACTAGTAAAATTAAATTAATGACAAAGGTCCTAGACCAGGGGTCGGCAATCCATTGAAACGGAAGAGCCAATAGTTACAATTTACAAAATTTTCCAATTTTTAAAGAGCCACTAGAAATTTTCGTTTCAATATTATAGTATTTGCTTATATATATTTTATTTTTGGTTTAAAATAGTCGGCTTTAAATACGAAAAAATATTTATTCATATAAAAACACAAATATAGATAGTTACATAATGCCTTTTGAAAGTTTGATTAAATCTGGCTTACAACTTGTTGATTTAAGTTTCAATCACGACTCTAGATTTTTATTTGTTAGTTGACTTCTAACTTTACTTTTTATTATATTCATGCAAGAGAACGCTTGCTCGCACGCATATGTCGACCTGAAGATCGTCAGCACTCCATATGCCAACTTCTTCACCTCACTGTAGCATTCTAGAAGCCGAATATGAGGGCCTCAACTCGCGGAATTTCTTTTAGAGCTGTCCACTTGTGTTGCGCGATGTTCATGCACTTCTGGACCTCTATCTCTTCCAACTTGCTCTTGAGTTCTGTGAACTTGCCACTCCACAAGTCTTTGGTTTTCAAATCTAGCAATTGCATTTGGAGCGATCCAGCATCAATTTCAAATGGCTCAATGTTGATCTCATTTGCATTTGTGTTGAGAGGATTTACTATGAACGCGAGAGTACTTTTGTTTGTTGAATTGCTCGAATCTCTCAATGAATCCATCCTTCATGTTTTTTAAAGCTATGCTGAAGTAATTCGTGTCAATAGTTGCATTGGTCTCATCGCAATATTGCTTCAGATTTTTAAAATGAAGTAATTTGTCTTCAACAAAATGTCTTCAACAAAAAGAAGTAATTTTTTTTCGAAACAAACTACTTCTTCAAGCAAGGCGTAGGCTAGGTTGCCCTTTCCTTGCAGTTTTAGATTTAGTTCATTTAGTTTCATTGTGGTATCTACCGATACCACAATGAAACTAATTGTGGCGATTTGCAATTAACGATTATGAAAATAGAAGCTATTGAGAAATTAGGTACATAAAAATATTTTTTCTTATTTTTTTAAGGGTTTTGATAATAAATTATTCATTTTTTCGTATGGAACTGGAGAGCCGCAACTTTACATCAAAAGAGCCGCATGCGGCTCGCGAGCCGCAGGTTGCCGACCCCTGTCCTAGACCATAAACAAGCTGTGTTTACTAATAGCATGTAGATTTGTCGTTTACGGATACTTTTTTCCTATACCAAATTTCCTAATATTGTAATCATTAGGGGTTTGCAAGCTATAAAATGGGTGGAACATACTAATCTGACTCAACTAAAAGGAAGAAAGAACAGAACTAGAAACATATGAAAAAACTCTGTTGCAGTATTGATCATTAGCGTTAATTCAAATTCTCAAAAGAAGAAAATTAGAGCTGACTGATTACGTCATTTTGTACTGTGTGCTTGTGCATAAATTTAGCAGTTTTATTTTGAATTACGTCGAGGGGCCCCTAATGTTCTTTTGCCCTGGGCCCCTAAGCTTGTAAGTCGGTCCCTGTGTGTGACCTATTTGTTGTACCCACCATTTGTGACTGAGCCACTGCTTTATAAAATTTAAATAGGCCAGATCATCCAAACTTGTTCTTTAGTGTGCTCTAACCAGTTTTAATAGACATTTTCTAACAACCTTTCACATTTTGTTATACAGTGCACAAAGCAGTGTTCACTTTAGAAATATAAAGAAACGGCGCTATTTTGAAAAAAGGGCATTTTAACGAGAATTCAATTTTCTGTTATCAAAGTCGGAGAATTTGCAACGTCAAATTGGCTTTTTAAAAAAACTTAACATTATTGATTATATGTTGATAATCAAATACCTACTGAATGCAATTAATGCTAAAATAATGCATTAAAGATAAATAATGAACAATAAATCCGACAAGACCAAGCTTTTTTCATCTGCGAAGTCAAAAAATTTCTGTGTAAAATCCTGTTTTCGATTAGTGTAAGCAGTGTTCACTCTAGAAATAAAAAAAGGCAGGGCGCTGTTGGCTGTAAAATGGCACCCCGTTTTTTTAAAAGGCACTTGTTTTTAAAAGGGCACTTTTTAAAAAAAAGTTTGAGATGGGCCTGACCACCCGTTGATATATATTGGGATCGTGACCAAACAAAAAGTTCCGATTTGTTGATTGGTATTGCGCTAGAGCTGTATATTGGGCTATTGGCGACGATTCGGGGCTTATTTTAAAGGAAAGACCCGTGCAAAATTGATATCTCTCTATGAAGATACTACTTAAAATCCAAAATTTGACACTTAAAAATTAATGTTTTCGCTAAAAACCAAATCTGTAAATTGCCCTAATCAGACCCCTTACAAAACAGATAAAAAGGCTACTTAAAATTAAAATTTGGTAATAAAGGCCTAATATTTTAACAACACACACACAAACCAATTTCACTTTAAAAAAGCATAAAAGTGCTCGAAATAACCACGGAATCATCGCGATTGTACAACACACGTAGTTAAAAAGAGTTTGTTTTTCTACTGTCATAATTTCCTTCATTCCATTTACACACACATTGTTTTTAATCGATGCCTTTTTTAAAGACATCTAGGTAAGCAAGGGTGTTTGTGCTTGACTGAAAAGGGCAAGAGGGGTGTAATTTTTTCAAAAGTGGGCGGCTTTTTTTAAAAAAGGGGCATGAGGGCGCTATTAAGAAGAAAAAAGGGCGGGCAGGGCGGACCGCCCTTTAAAAATTTTGCCTAGAGTGAACACTGGTGTAAGATCTGTTCTTAAAGGGGAAATTAACTATTTTTTGCTACTGAAGCGAAAGGTTAAAATCATAGAATAATGATAAAAATAGAGGAATAAAAATGCTGATTTCCGTGTGTCCAACATTGAAACCACGTGATATGTGGAAATGTCAATTCATTCATGCACCAATATTACTTGGCAGGTCTTGGCGACTTTAAGAACTAAACGAGATCGAAATATTGTAATATGGTTTTGTGTTTAATTTTGTATTTAAATATCGTTTTTTTAATCGCACAATTTAAGGGAGTTTAACAGATATATTAAGGAAATTTTTCTTATTTGTAGTTTTGAAATAATTGCATTACGTTTTTATGTAAAAAATTTACAATAAGCGAAGTTCTTTCAATTGTTATTTTGTATACTTCAATAAAAAAAATATGAACAATAAAACCTCAGAAATATAAAGAGTTTCGCTTCTCCAAGTATTGAACACAAAGAAAATTATATTTTGGTTTCGTTAATGAAGAGGAAATATTTAGCGCATATTGTTTGAAAATAAGTAAATACGTACATATATGTTAAGAGGTTGAATACGGACAGAACTCCTTATCACCAAAAAAGAAGAAAGTGCGCCAAATTTGGAACTCCTGCAGATGGCTGAACGCCAAATGTGGCAGCGCTATAACCACGTGATGTTGGTTTTTATTTTTCAATGTTGACACCGCGGCCTTACAAGAGTCTGATATTGAAGGCGCTCTCTATTTAATATTACAACTCTCTGGTTAAAATGGTACTGTGAATTGTGAGGTTATGAGGAGGGCCAGAAGGGCGGTAATTCTCATAAAAAGGCAGGAGAACACAAGATAAAAGAGCTGGCCTCGCTATAAAACACCTAGAAAGAACAATGCACTAAAGTTGAAAACTGATATAATTGTAAACATGAGCTTTACAAAATATTTTATGTGTTTATATTGTAAATGTTTTTTCCCCTTTCAACATTGTAACCAATTGACTTAATGTGCAGAATATTTGAGTTTTTGTGTGGGGAAAAACTAGATTTTAATTTAGTAAGAAGTGAACATTTATTCATTCTGATAGAAAGTAAATTATGACAAAATCAAAGGATTAAAACATATTGTTTTAAATCTAATATAAAAATGTATGGTATGTATTGACAGCTCAGAGTCCAGCGCGAACCTAGCAGTGGGTTCTCTTTAATCTTCCTCGTAAAATTATAACCCTGTATGTGGTGACTTTAAGCCTAAAGATGTCTCTGGCAACAACCTAAATTATTAACGAATCATTCAAGCTAATTCTTTCATCACTGTAAAGTGCTGGTTTGTGCAACTAAAGCTAAGTCAATTTCTGATATTTATGGCCCATTCCATATCTGGATGAGAAAACTGGCTTAAATTGGAACTTATTTGACATAGGAAACTGGGCATTTTTGTGTAGCAAATTTTATTAGATGGAAAATGAATTTTAATTATAACTTAACTTTGTTCTAAAGGCACTTATCTTTTATATATTAATAGAGAACAATCAACGCCTAATGCATTAAAAAAAAATTAGCTTACTCTAGGAAACTTCTATTAATGTTAAACCTGTAACTAATTTAAGTATGTGATGGATATTTCTTTATTTAACTCATTGAAGCTTGCATGTTTAATATCGCATTCATATGGTATTGCTCATTCTTTTTTAATTCATAAAAATACTTAATTTTATCATATTTAACCAGTCTAATGGTTGTGTGGTACAGCATAAAACTTTTCTTTAAAATTCATTGCACTTCAAAGCAAAGAAAATCGCTTGAGCATCAGTGAATTAAATAGTATATGAATTTGCACGTTATTTTCCTCTTATAATTATTATCTTTTGCAGGCAAAAGAGACAATTGAGCAGAGCTGCATATTTTAAAAGATATTTCCCTGCATGCCCATGTCATGTATCTTGATTATTCTGAAGAATCTGCAATTCCATTAGTTTCAGTTTTAAAAATTCTATCTTTAAAACTGTGAACATTGCTTAAAGATGGATGCACTAAGCAATGGTGAAGTATTGGGTGCCAGCCTCAATGATGCACCAAAAGATATAGAAGATGAATCTCTTGAACCTGGTGTAATTAAAGCATTTAAAAACAACTCTCAATCTGATCCGATTGATTTAGTAAAGTCTGGGAAAGAATGTTCAACAGAAAATGAAATTTTACCGGAAAACACTTCCAAGCCCGAACCTATAGCAGAAAGCAATATTGAAACTCCCTCCATGATTGCAAAATTGCCTGATGAAACTGCAAAAGCTAAAGAAAACGGAATATCTAATGCAGAAAAACCTCTTTGTGAAAGCAAAGTTAAGCCTAGCAGCTCTAGTACAGAAAAAATTGACCGAGATGAATTGCAAGAAGAAATTGAAAAGAATTCTTCGAGTGAATCTGAAAATGTGGAACTTGTACTATGTCAGAAGGAAAGTTCTTTAAATAAGGAATCCACAGGGGAAGAAACCATAAATGACCTGGAAACTTCTTCACCTGTTAGTTCTTTACCTACAAATAAAGAAGACTGTCCTGATGAGATTAGCAAGAAAACTACCTTACCTTCTAGTTCTGAGGCTAAAGGCACAGAAGAGTGTTCGGCTAATGAAAAGGACACTTCATCTACCAGCATTACTACTGCCGAGGAAGAAAACTGTCAAGTGAAAGACCAAAATGAAATAGAACCCACCTTACCTCCTAGTACTGTTGACGCAGAAGAAGAAGATTGTTGTGTCGAACAAAAAGACGCCGAGAACACTTCCCTTTCTAATATTAAGGTTACAGATAAAGATGATTCTCCTTCTCCTATAGGTTCTGTAAATGAAGATTCTGATATAGAAGAACTTAATTTACCATTAAAAGGGGCAGAAAAAGTTCAAATAAAATCGGATGGTGCTTCTCTCGCTAAAAATCACTTTATGGCAGGTGGATCAATTGTAAGTTCTGAGGATGACCAAAGCAATAAGCAAAAATTAAACTCTAATCATGACTCTAAAATTCTTGATGCAGATAGAATTATGGATTTCAGCAATAAAATTCTAGGAAATTGTAGTGAAGATTCTGATGTAGATGAACCTATGGACTGTGACGATCAACCTCATAATTTTGTAATAAAAAAGAAAATTGGACGATCCTTAGAAAGTAAAGCAGAATTGAGTCCAAGTAGCTCCGAGAGTGACAAAATGCTTGATTCGGCTTTAAAAAAACAATTGCAAGAAAATAATTCTAATGAAAAAAATTCTCGAAAGAAACTTAAGGAGCAGCTTGTATCTGATAGTGGTAATCAGCTAAATGCTATTCTTAATCATACAGATAAGAATATTCCTAGCCCAATTGCAGCCTCATCATCTGTCGAAGAAGCTCAACTTACCGACTCTCATCTTACTTGCGACAAGGAAAACAAGTGCAGAGATTCTCCTCCTTTGCAAGAAAGGCTTAACAAAGAATCATCCAACAGTTTTGTGTTTGCCGATCTTTCAAACGAAGAAACTGGCTTTCCAGATGCATTTACGGGGTTAGTGAAAATAGGCAAATATATATCAGTGAAGGGGGACTTCACTCTTCGAAGTTCTGAGGCTTTAGTTGAGAGCCCATCTCTGGTTGCTCCGTATTTATTGAAGGAACCGGATTCCTTCCCTCCTAAAGAAAAAGACTCTAAATCAGAGATGAAAGACTTCTTTCATTCTGCGGCTGGGGAGATCCTAATTGGGATTGGTCTCAGCAGGGTTAATGAATGGTTTCACAAAGACATGGTCAGAATAAAGAAGAGACAATTAAAGCGGAAGAAAACTCCAGAACTTGAAGAAGATTTAGAAATGCATGAAAATTTTTACTCTGAAGCCAAAAAAGCTAATAATGTGTACTCATTTGACTTTCGGGTGTGTAAAAATTGCGGTTTCACTACAGAATCGTCTGTTGTAATGGAAGGACATTTGTTAGTACCTCATATTACCCAAAGGAGAGAATACCAATGCAATTTTTGTGACATCATAAACAGAGATCCGAAGGAGATGCTTGAGCATATGCAGGCAGAGCATCAGAAAATTGGACGCATCCAACCTCCAGTTCTCTTCTTTGAATGCATTTACTGTACATTTGAAAGTAACTCTAAAGTAAAATTAAACCACCATTTAGTGAAATGCCAGAGAGTATACGACCAGGGTGTGAATCAAGCCCCAACTAAAGATTTTGAGTATCCGGCCTTGACTCCCAAACCAATCACTGTGGCTGTTGTCAAAGCCTATGAAAAGTCCCTGGGCTCCATGCAGAAAGGGCGAGGAAGACCGAAAAAAGATTTGTCTGAATCAATGCAGCATATTGGTCAGTTTTCGCCTAATGCTGGCCTTTCCCCTCACACACCAGGTCACATGCCACCCTACAGGGGCAGCTCAAACTCTCCTTTGGCAGACAGTCTCATGCAGAACCAAATGATGTCTTCTGCTCAGATGCAAGGTGTGCTTCGTACGGCACATGCAGGCTCCATGGGTCAGCTTCGCCCCGGATTGACGGGCATGCACATGCCCAATCGCTTTTTTGGTGTCGTCAACCCCACCGGACAACTCATGCCCTTGATGGGAAACAACCACTTAGTCAATTCAGCATCACAGTTCCCTTTCTCCCAAAACCTTGACAACAGTGGTGGTAAAAAGTCATCTTCAGCATCGCAATACTACAATAAAGTGTTTGATATGAGCCAAAGGCAGCAGAATATCCCCAAAGGGACGTCGAGCCTAACAATCACCCCTCTGCCGAAACTCACTGGCCCCTACCCTGTCCCGATGGCTAAGCCCTCCTCGGCATCAAGTAGCAATCAGATTAACTCGAACAGCCTGGTTGTGTGCGAGATTTGTGACGGGTACATTAAAGACTTGGAGCAGCTGCGCACTCATATGCAGCTGATCCACAAAGTCAAGATCCATCCCAAGATGCTCGTCAGTCGGCCACCCCTCAACTGTCAGAAGTGCCAGTGGCGTTTCTTCACAGATCAGGGTCTAGAAAGGCATCTCTTGGGTGCCCATGGGCTTGTGACTTCCAACATGCAAGAACAGGCCAACAAGGGTAAAGATGCCGGATGTTGCACAATATGTGGAAGGGTGTATGCCAGCAAGCTTGTCAGCCACATGAATCAAGTGCACAAAATCACTCTGAAACCTGCTCATTTGTCTTATAAATGCACTGTGTGCTCAGCAACATTCAATCTGTACAGGTTGTTTGAGAACCATGTGTACCTCGTTCACAGTGGTGCTGGCAAGCGCTCAGCCGATGGTAGGTCTAGTCCATCATCGAAAAAACTCAAATCCGATTCCTCTGCTGCTGAAGAAGCTACCAATCACAAGGAGAAAAGGTCAGATAAGGACGTTGGAGACGAAAATGCTAAGAAGTGCAAATGTGGGGCTGATGTGAGTAAGGACAGTAAATCCCATAATGACAAATGTGAAAAGTGCCTCAAATCAGATGAACAGGTTCAGGGCGCTGAAAGTGCTAAAACTATAAAAGATGAGCTTAAGAAGAAAGATAAAGCCATTGAAAAAGCAGCTGAAAAGGTTTGATGCGTTTAAAGACAATGACTAGAAATGAAACTAACTCTCAATTTTTTAATTGCATTCATACATATTTTTAAATCTAAAAAAAATGTCCTCTGCAAGGTTCTAGATTACCTTCATTCTGAATTTATCATTTGTAATGTGCATTCATATGTCTGTTCTCATTTAATGTAAATACGATCATTGTGTGACTGCCGTACTTGTCTAATTATTGCAAATTTTTGTGGTGTACAGAATTGTGAATAATTTCTATACTATTCCTTGCTGAAAATCACATTTGTACTTAATATGGATTAAGTATGTTTTATGTGGTGAAAATGTGTAATTTAAATTATTTTAGAGCAAAATTGCCTTAAAAAGTGACTACTTGCATATTAACAGGCTTTTTTAAAACATTAGAATATTACTAAATTGAAAATAAATATGTCCTATCATTCTATTTCAGGTTTCTTTACTTTTTTTTAGAAATGAAAATTTGTGGTTATAAATATGCATTTATTTTGTTAACAAGTTCATTTTCTGCAGTTTAAAGTACAGTAGATCCTACCTAAAATAACTTATACTAAAAATTCCAATTGGTCGATTAGTTTGTAATAGTTTTTTTGTAATTTTAAAAGCTTTTCGTTATACTAATCGCTTTGTAATGGAGATGTAGGATCCGCTGTTTTTTAATTTTGAAAATGTTCTGAAGTTTTTGTAGTTTATTTTAAAATTTACTGAGCTAATACAGGGTGGCAACATAACCTGGAAATCAGGGAATTATCATGAAAATTTTTAATTCTGGAAAAGTCAGGGAATTTTTCGAATTTGGGTCATTAAAACGGCAATTATCGTCTGTTATGCCCTCCATTCTGGGTAATTTAGGTGTCAATATTTCCTTTTAGTTTTGAAAAAGAATTTTAAAAAAAAACATGGTTATGTGCATTTTTATATTTTCGGTTTTATTTTTGTAAAAGCATGAACCACTGTTAGAAGGAGAAGCAAAGTGCATTGGACCTTGAATTGTAAGCAACATGTGAGGGGCTAATGAATATGTGATTTATTTAAGATTGGAATAGGAAGCATCTAAAATATTTAAAATTATCTACAAAAGAAATAATTTGAAAAAACTTTGCATTATCTGCTTCCAGAGAACATGTTTAATTACTATTATGCCTGTCCCAATTGCGTAATTTGTGTTGTATCCATAAATTATTATTTTAACTGTCAATAAGTTTTGCTTATAATTTTTCATTTATAATATTTATTGTAGTGTGAATACTTTATTTCTATATGCATGAATTGCAACATTTCTTAATGTAAATGTAAAATCAGGGATGACATTTTTGTGACACCATCATGGAAATATCAGGGAACTTTTTTACCAGAATGTTGTTGCCACCCTGTAATAAAACTATTACTTTATTACCTACATTTAAATTTTTAATTATATTATAATTTAATTATATAATTTTAATTGAAATAGTTCGAAGATTATGAAGACATATAAAGAAGAGAATTTCCTTGTTGAATGAATTTGTAAATGTAAAAGTTGTATACGGCTGCTGTTTAATAGCACTTTTTTAGAGTAAAATAAAAAAAAGCTATCAATGAACTACAATTACAAATTCAAACTCTTGAAGATGTGAATTGTATTTGTTGGTGCATTGTTTTTGTGTACAAATGTGATGTTATGTACTGAGCAAATTGACATTCACTAGGTACGTAACATCAGGATTGTAGCCCACCTTCAATGACTTAAAAATCAGGGGAAATTAACAGTATTCCAAATTCTAAAATATATTTTTTTTTTAATGTCTCTGAAAAAATATGATGTTTAGATCTTTGAATGTCATTCTAATATGTATTTTACATCATGACTAACATACCAAGAATTTTAAACTCTGGAATTTCTTTCGTAATGCAAAGTAATTGCAGCAGTAATTATTCTTAAACAGTTTGACTGAACTGAACAACAGTTTGAACAAACTGAAGGTATTATAATACCCAAACCAGTTTTACAGTATAATAAATGTGAAAATATAAAAATCAACTGTAAACTAGATATCGATGGTTAAAGTCACTCCACTTTCATAAACTTTCGGGAAAAGCAAAAACTTGGGCCGACCTTTAAACCTGCACCACAAAGTGTAGGAGAGAAGAGCTGGACTCCTCCTTTACAGTGATACCAAAATCTTGTTGTCGAAAATGGACATACGATTGTGCTTTTAGCCATTGATATGGGCATCTGATTCTTTTGACCTTAACCCTCCAATTGCAGGCGAGTTTCTAAGAATTTGTTTTACGTGGCTTTATTTGTACTCGTATCTTACGTAGCAAAAATATTTATTGCCATGTAAAAATTTCTGTAATTAATGTGTTTGCAATATTAAAAATACATGTGCCTGTTAATATGCCAGTCCAAAAATGAATTCCTACCAAAGATTATCTTTAAAAAGTAATAAAAATTCAAACATCTGTTTTTAATTGAAGAATTTTAGTATTTATAAGTGCATATCTAAGTACAGTAAAACTTGAAAAGCTTTTCTGTGATTAGAAAATCTTTTGTATTATAAAAAATCTTCCTAATTAAATAATTATGAACAAAAGTGTGATTTATTTGTGTATAAATATTTGTGGTTGCTTTTCTGTTTAGGTATAGGGTTGTCACGACGTAGTTAAAACATGGAAATTGAAATTATCCAAAAAAAGGAAAATGCCTAAAAAATCAAGAAATTTTATAATTTTGTTGAAAATTTAGATTTTTTTTAATTCTATGAGCTGTGCACAGGCAAAAGTTTGTAACAATTATAAGATAGAAATTCAAAATTTCAGTTTATTAACAAACATATATTTTTTTTAAATAGGAAAAAGCAGCATTAACCTTGAAAGCTTTTGTGTCTTAACGTTCTAGAACTGAAAATAATTATTTTTGCTCTATAAATACTGTACTTTTTTACCAATTCCAAGTTATGACATTATCCACCTAATAGACTAATTTTCAGGCATGAAAATATACTGCATTACCATACTTATTCAAAAGTTCTTCAAATTTTAAATTATAATAAAAGATATGCTTTATGGAATTTTTCTTTTAATATGAGCTATAGTTTATATATGTAGTTAAATTTTTGGAATTCCATGCCAAAGTATTTGACCCTTCACTTAAAAATGCAAACGACTCTGTAGATGATTACAACTTGATTAGTGTTCACATAGTTTTAAAAAAGGGCAGGGGGGATTTGTCAAAAAGGGCACTTTTTGTTATGTAAAAGGGCAAAGGGTACGATTGGGATACCAAAGCAATCCTACAGACCTACGTTTTTGCAGAAAAAAATATTTTTTTTAATGGACAATTCCCACATTTTCTAAAAATGAGTAAAAACTACTTTTTTTAAATGAGAAAACCATGCTGATTTCAAATATCCACACGATAATCACCAAAAAAAATTACTTTGTTAAGTATAACGAAAGGAAAATCGCAAAATTTGACTCTTTCTCGAATCGCTCCGCTATTGGCTGCTCCGATTATGACGTACCAATATCCAAAACACAGATCAGCGTATTTGGGATAAAGCGTTCTTCTCGTTACTTTCCGATGACCGTTCCTTGTATTCGGAGATTGATGATGGTTGAAAAAAATGCGAATTTTGACATCATAAAGTTAAAATAATTTAACACACTAAATAATTAATATTGCATACGTTCTTTACCTTTGTATTGAACGTCAAACATAAAATTTTTCTTGACCTATTCGATTCCCTTGTTTCGGATATTATATTCTAAATATAAAATATAGGTTCGTTCTAAATCGACATTTGTTGTTAATGTGAGACCTGTGTATTCACCGTTTGCATGTTTTTCTAATATAACTTTATAATAATCATTTAAATATATCATCTAACATTTAAGTTCGACGTTATTTTCAATATTACTGCATTTGATAGAGGGCATAAAGTTTGTAGTTTATTTTCTTTCCTGAAAAAACACACACACACACGCTTAATAGTTGACGGTAGTCTTATTTCCATCAATCAACAAGTTTATGGTGCTGCTTGAGATTGAATCCATCAGCAAATCGTTTGTTGCATACTTCGCATGAGAGAGGCTTTTCTTCTGTATACAAAAGAAAGTGCTATGCTTGAAAGTGAATCTACGAGTACAATGTTTGTTGCATTCTTCATAAAAGTGCGGTTCTTCACCTCTATGCACAAAAAGGTGGCGCTTGAGATTGAATACAGAACTGAATTGTTTGTTGCATACTTCACAAGAATGTAGCTTTTTTCCTGTATGCACAAAAAGGTGCTGCTTGAGATGGGAATTATGAGAATAAATATTTTACTGATGCATACTTCACATTTGTGCTGCTTTTCTCCAGTATGTAAGAACAGGTGCCGCGTGAGATTAGAGCCACGATCAAAATTGCTTGTTGCACACTTGACATTTATGCAGTTTTTTTCCTGCATGAATTAACAAGTGAGCTTTGAGATTCGACTTATTTCCAAATTGTTTGTTGTATACTACGCACGAGTGTGGTTTTTCTCCTGTGTGCAAGAGAAAGTGCAGCTTGAGTTTGAATCTACTAGTAAAATGTTTGTTGCATACTTCACGAGTGTGGTTTTTCATCTGTATGCACAAAAAGGTGGCGCTTGAGATAGGATCCCGAACAGTAAATGTTTTACTGCATACTTCACATTTGCGCAGCTTTTTTCCTGCATGAATTAACAAGTGAGCTTTGACTTATTTCCAAATTGTTTGCTGCATAATTTACATGTAGTTGGATTTTTTCCTGTATTTAAGAAATAACTTTTAATACTTGACTTTTGAATCAATTGCGAATTTTGATCTTGGTTTGCAAATAGAATAGATAATCGACTGCGTGGGTACATGACTGCTGTTCAGAATCAGTCTTTAATGTAAGCATTTTCTGACGCAGTTATCCGAATACTTATATCAGTCAGTCACTGATACATTACTAGTTGTTATACTAGAGTTCATCAGGATATGAATATTTCACGTATTCTGTGCAACTGTGGGGCTTTGTTTGGAACTTTTCGAGTTGGTGATGCAAAATTTATTAGTAACTATTCAAGTTTTGTCCAAAATATCCGAAAATGAAATTATTACACCCCCGAATTTGCCTTCAAATTTTCTACAGAACTAACCTATTTTATTCGCCTGAAACAAATTTTGTCAAAATGGAATTTGTTCTGAAGATTTAAATATATTCAAGAACCAATAAATGCATTTAGAAAAACTTATCTGGCGTTTCCCCACGAATCGCCTTATGTGACAAAACACGTTTTGAATGTTTGGCTCCCCAATTGCAAGGATAAATTGTGTCCGTTATATTATATTTATTTGTACACAATCGCTACAACTTGTCTTTATTGAGCCAATATCTCTACACAGTTTTTGGACTAAAAGGGAAGATGATGCAAATTCGCGACGGTATGGTTCGCTTCTTCTGCCCGAGACCTAGCGAAGATCATGGTACCAGGTGTCTCGGTTTCACCTTCGCCGCGGGTGTTTAGGGTATTGGTACGTCACAGCCCCTTCGCGCGCTTTTGGCCTGATTTCGCGCACTTTAAAAAAGACCGACTTTGAAGTCGTATAAAAAAATAAATACGAATCGGAAAGTGAAAATTTTGCGATGGATGACTCTTTTTCGGTTGTCCGAATAGAATAAAAAAATGTGGGAATTGTCCATTACAGGGCGCAAAGAAGATATTGAAAAAAAGGCAGGGCACATTTTTCACTTCTAAAAAGGGCAGGGCGCGGCGCCCTTTGAAAAACGCATAACAGGAACACTAAACTTGATAAAAATGAAAAATATGAATTCCTTATTATGTGACATCACTTCCTAACCTTCAGAGAGTGAAGTTTTGTATAGTCTTGTTATTTTACCTTTTATTACCTTCAATTGTCAACTTCTTGGAACATTAACTACGTTAACTTTTTCCTTCCTGGAATAAAATCAAAGACTGGAATCCATCTTGGGACGGAAAACTGTCGCCCATGGAGTTGGGTCTTAATAATACCAATGTTTTTATTTATATTAAAAGCATTAGGATTTTTTTTTTGTACACAATGCTTAGATTGAATATTTTTTTAATTGGCAAAAGTCGGGGGATTTCTACCTCAATATTAAAAACGAGGTTTTCAGTAACCACCGAGCTAAATAATATAAACATTGGAGTGGGGGACTAAATGTTCGACCACTTTACATTTTTTTAAGCCAAGATGGAAAAAAGTCCCTTTGCATAGATTTGAAAACATATTTCTGGCTTTCAAAAATACATTTAATGTTTTTCCATATTTACTTTCTTAAAAGAAAGACAAAAATATTAACTAATCAAATACTCAGGAGCTGCAACACAGCTAACTCTGCAATAGCCAAGGCAGAATGTTTTCTCTACCGAACAATATGCATCCGCGCAGCACGAAGTACATTGTTGCTCAATGGGAGTCCTCGCTCCAGTATTTATAGTTTAGCTCAGCGCTTGAACCTAATTCTTAATCTAAACTATTTTTATCTAAACAACAACAAAAAATTATCATAGAAATATACATTTTGATAAACTCTTACAAATTTAAATGTCGGTATATCAGTCTGGTTTCTCAGTTGTGTAAAATTTTTAGTTGAGGGCTGCATAAAAGTTTGAAAATAAAACTTAATGGCACTTTTGAAGAAAATTGTGGATTAATATATACATCAGGAATAAAAAAGTTGCTCTATGACCAAAATAAAGAAATTCAGATCAGGGAAAATGACTTGATTACAACTATTTCGACAAAGGTAATAAAATGTACTTACATTTCTCTGCATATTTTTTTAAATATTTAAAATATGTAATTCATTACCTATTCTACACTAATACCATTACACTGTTAAGTTTTTCTATATGCTACATGAATGTCCACTTTATATTTAGTGTATATGTTTATTCTTGGAGGCCATAATTGCTTGAAGTTGGAGGCTCTAGTTTAGGTCCCTTGGTTGGTTTGGTTAATTAACGTTGTACTAGAGCTGCACAGTGGACTATTGGCAACTCCTTGGTTGGATTAACCACGCATTAGAACTATACTATAGACCATTGGCCACATTTGTTCTGTTCAGAAGGAAAAACCTAGGAACACTATTTTGAACCATCAGCAAAGGACAACTGCAACACCTCCGATTACAAGATTCCTTCAATGTTGCGATTCCAATCCGTGTCTCACCAGCTAAGAGTCTGCTACTTTACCGTCAGGGCCACCACCTACCTCAAGTTTAGATCGCAGTTCCTCGTTTCATGGTTCCAAATTACAAGACAGTATTTTTTTTATATTAAAAATGATAATAAATTAGATTAGAAATTTTATGGTTTGGTTAATTAACGTTGCACTAAAGCTGCAGATTGGGCTATTGGCGACGGTTCAGGGACTATCTCAAAGGAAAGACCTGGGAACAATGGCTCGTATTTTTGAACATGGTCAGATGACAGGCCAACACAACCTCAACAGGCATCAAAACATTGAACCTGATCAGATTTAATCTGCACCAGTCCCGTATACATACAGTAAAAATTGGAGGATAAGTTCAAACGACATATTGTCACTTCACAGCAAATCAGGCAACCCTCCGATCACAAGTGCACTGCATTTTAACATTGTCAAGTTTCTTGGTATCAGCCGTATTAGAACTCGCAACCCTCTGGTTGCTAGCCGACGACGGATCCTTGGAGCTATAGAAACTTGATTTCTTGTGTGGTAAAAATTTAAGGCAACTCAAAACTCAGAAAATTTTACAAAGATAAATGCAAAAATTCACATAAAATTCAATTCTAAGATTATATATAAAAATTTATTTATACTTTAATACAGTTTTCAAAGTCTATAGCATCAAGAACCATTAATTCAGCAATTGCGATTAACTATCAACAAGCCAATACATAAAACAATTCAGACAGGACCACAGAAGGATTAACAGCTAAGTAATGTTGTATTTTTACAATAAGAAATTACCACTTTTTGCAATTTACAAAATACATATACATACACTCACATGTATTTCTGATCAAAATACCCAAATTTGGTAAAATTAAATTTAAAAAAAAAAAAAAATCTGGTACTTCTTATGACACATTAAACAAGACAGTGATAGCATGAGAAAGTATTTAATCGTAAAATATCTTCAATTTTATTCCGTAGGAGAAGTGTCTGAGCATAGGATGCAGCAACAATTGGAGTTAACCAAAATCTGGAAACTTATGCATAGGAATAAGCGCAAAAGAAATAAGGTTGATAGGACTCAGAAAGTAACTTTTTCTTCCCAAATATAACTTTTTACAAAAACGTGTCTGTTTCTAACCATCACATAGTTTGAAAACCTGAAAAAAATCTTAAATTAGTTTTCACTATAAAAAAATGTAAAACAAAAATATCAAATTTTTAAATACATGATAATTGTATTGTTTTCTTTAGACTGTTAATACAATTAATTTATAGTATTCCTATAGACTTTAGTAAAATGGGCTCAACCTCAAGAAATGACCAGATTTAAGTTATATATATATATGTATATGACAAACTTACCACAATTGATTGGCTCTTTATAAACAATTCATAGGTGTGTACAAAAGTACATTTTTATACCAATCGAATAAATATTCATTTTTTTTTTTTTTAATACTGCTTTTTTGGCAGAACTCTTATATTTGTCCATTGTATCTGTGGCTTGGAATAAGAAAGACCAATGTCTATTTTAAACTTGTAAATGAAATAGAAAACAATGTCATCCAACTTCTCTAAATCCTTCAAATCAAGCAATTCTATAATTTTCCTAACATTGCACCAAGGCTGGGCATCCAATTTTGAAACAACTTTTCACAAAACTGTCGATTAAGACATTGGTCCTCATGCCAAGTAAAAGGTATGTTTTCATTAATTGTCGATAGACATCACAACTGTACAAATATTTAATTAAAAATATGCTTAAATTTCATTTTAATGATCAGGATGTTTATAGAATCCTCAGATATCATTAAAGTACAGAATCACATTCTTTGTTTCCTATTAAATAACTCCTTATTTTGTAGACAGAAATGAAGATGATGAATAAGACAAAAAAATATTCCATGTGAATCTCGAAATAAATTAATATAATTGGTTTACATTCACTGGTATTACTCAGAGGTGGCGCCACGAAGGGGGCTGTGGCCCCCTTGTCGGGGATTAAATCTGAGATTAAAGTAAAAAATAATTTTTAATTTTACGAACAAGTTGAAAAAATTTAATATTAGTATACTTATTTCAACGTTTTGAAATCGGCACTAACATTTAAGTATGCTTTTTGTAAATTAGCCCTAACTTCAAACAGTTGTAATAAGTATAAAATTTATATTACATACTTAAATTTTTTCTACTTGTTCGTAAAATTAAAAAACATTTTTTTCACTTTTTAGCGCAATTCTCTTAAGGTTCGTTTTCCTTTTTTAAAAAGATTATTTTATTTTTACTTTTTTTATTTAGCAGTTGTTGCTCACATTTTCCCCAAGTCCTGGATCTGGTTTAATAAAACCTGGGTAAACACAATTATATTGTCTCAGAAATGTATATTGTCAAACAATCCCTATACATGCTGCGTAACGAAATGTCATTGTTGTACAATCTTTATACAACAATAAAAATATAGTTTGAAATCGGAGAAATCTTTTAAAAAAAAGTCTGGTTAATCAATATTTTCGGATATATAACAGCTGGATAACCTTTTTTTTTTTAATTTGCAAACATAGATTTTTCTTTGTCCAACAAAAAAAGAATTTTGGAAATGAAACAATATTTTTTTCAACCAGTCAGGTTAATTCAGAATTTCGGATTGTTAAATGCCGGATAACCAAACTTTTTTTTTAAAAGGTACCTAAGAGAAACTCTCCTATCCAACAAAAAAAAATTCCAAATACCTGAATTAGAACAAAAATCTTGTATGAACACCCTTAAAAATAAAGTATATAACAGTGAATTGATAACTTCTCTCCTTTGTCAATTTTGGTTGCCACGCTTTTAAGTTGGTAAAAAAGAGTTAACTATTTTATACATTGAAAATAATAATTTTTTTTTATTTTTTAGACTAGCTTATTCAGATTAGTTGTTTTCATTTTCGGCAATCATAAAAAAGAAACTTTCCGAAAAAGAATAACAATTACTCAAATCTGTGCAATTTTATGAACTATTCATACAAAAATGGTATGTCATATCATTTAAGTACATTTGCATCAATACTTACACTGGGTAGGAAGGATTATGAAGCCCAAGCAGCTAATTCTCTCATATCTTCATCGTCCAATTCTTCAGCAGGTTTAGCTGGGAAAACAAAATTAAATTGTAAATTAATCAAGGTTAAAAACACATATGAAATGCAAAATTTTAAAATAGGTAATTCTTACTTGGCACTTTGGATATTTTCTAACTATTTCCCTGAATAAAATGGCATTGTTTTTAAAACATTTCAACAATTTATTTCCTACCTGGTCTTTAACTGTTAGCAATTCACAATCAATAATCCAAACTACAAATGCACAGCAGATAAAATTCAGCTAAATAATGACCAAAGAATATTCAATTAAAACTATCAATACCTAGGATTTTTAAATGAAATATTTTATTACAATTTTAACAGTATTTTTTATATCTGTTAAAAGTAAAAATGCTTAACTATTTTATGTGCCTTGTACAAAATTATTCAATTAAATAAATAAGTAGAAAACTATTTTTTTTTTAATTTGGTGTAGATCTATAATAATGAGAAAAAAAGTTTGTCAACCAGCTGTAAAATATTCATTTTTTCTCCACAGATTTACAAAATATGTTACAGAGAGCATTAGTAATTTATCATCAGTGTCAGACAATTGTAAATTTTAAAATACTTAATGGACCACAAAGTTAAAGTCTAAATTGATACGTGCATTGTTAAACTTGGAAAAAAAATTATACAATTACATGGTGTGTGATTTTAATTAAACCTGAACTTGTGTTTTTGTTAGTTCCAAAACAAAAACACCATAAAAGATGGTATGTTTCAATAGCCAATATCTGCCACATCAGTTGGAAAAAAAATAGCAAATATGCCTATGTGCAGAAAATGGCAAGTTTATTACTTTTCTTATAAATCGATAGTTAAATTTTAATATGCACTTAAACAGTTAACATTTTAGAGTATCTTATTCAACTTACTCTAAAACTTGCACATATATTCAAGTTGTTTAAAAATTAAGTTGCACGTTAAAATGTGGAACAAGAAGTGATAAAAGTATAAATAACAATTGCATTTAAATATATATATATATATATATATATATATATATATATATATATATATATATATATATATATATATGAATATTTAAAAACATGCCTTATTTAGTAATTTCTCTTAAATAATTTAATCTCAGCACAGTTAAAAACTTTACACATAATAAAAATTTTGTAGTTGATAGTAAGATATACTTATTCTAAGTATTTTTTAAAAAATCAAGAAAAACTCAAACAAAAAAAATATATAATGGCACATTTTTCTAATATAAAATTGTTGAAAACCATACAAATTTATAAGCTAATTGTACAATAATTAAAAATGGTAGAACTATATATATTGAGATAATATCCATGTAAGTTGACAGAAATGTCCATGTAATGACAGCATTATGCTAAATTCATATATAATATTTAATCAAATTATCAAAGGTTTACAATGTTTACCTGGACGTTTTGGTTCGGCTACTGGGACATTAGGCAACTCTGGAGTGGGTCCCACAGCAAGGAGCTGTTCATCTAACTCTTCCTGTTCCAACTCCTCTAGCTCTTTAGCCAACTCATCCTAAAAACAGAAACATTTTAGACTTCTATTGAAATACCATAGAATTGGTTTACAATACGCCTTCAGTTAATAGAAATTTGGCTTGTTTACGATTTCAAATAATTGAAACTAGAGCCAGATCACTATACACATCTTAATCTAATAATTAATTTATAAAAATGTGGTAAATATATAGATTAGCTAAATAAACCAAATTTTCAGAGAAAGTTTATTAAGCCACTGGGGTTTGCAAAGTATCAGAAATTACATTTATAATGACTGAATACAATTAGAGTGAGTAGTGTGAAATATTCAATAATTTATATTTTAAGAGTTTTAGTTAGAACCTAAAGTTATAATAATTTTTAATCAACCTAAAGTTATAATAATATTTAATCAATATGATTAAAATTATGGAACACATAAAATGCTCAATATTATTGATATAATATAATTTTTTTTTTAGTTGTGTAGTCTACATACCCAATTAAAATGTTCAGAAATAATATTTTAACACCATAACGAAAAGTAAAATAAACTTCAAAACACTCAATTAATAGTTATTTACCATGTGTATTATTTAATATATCCCTTGACAATTTGCTTTATTATATAATCATTCATTTACAAACAATTAAAGTTTAACTAAAGTAATCAAGACCAGTTTATAGTTGTATGTGTAAGGACAAGATTATCAGTTTAAAATTTATTAAAATTTTCTAAAAATAGAAAATTTAAATTCATATGTTTTTAATTAAAACAAAATATACACATTTATTCCATATCACCAAAAAAAAAATTGTTTTTCCATTGTGTATAACAATATTATTAAAAAAATACTTGACCAAGAAACACTGTTTACTATAAAAAAATATTTAAGTTTAACCTGTTCTGAAATAAAGAGTAGCTTCCTAATTTGCTATTTATATATTTAGAGATAGACAATGAAAAATTCCATTAAAATATGCCATGATAATAATATATATATATATATATATATATAATACAGTGATAAAAATTTCAAAATGGAAATTCAGAAGTTAGAAAAAATAACTGATAACTTTATCAAATATCTGATAAAGAATGAGTAATGTGAACAGCAAAAAATACTGGAGAAATCTTCATTAAAATTGCAACTGTCCTTAATTGTTACCAGACACATAAAAATACAGATAGCGAAAAGAAATACACATAAATTCACTTTTCATATGCATAAATTCTACTCATTTTAAATGTATGCCCTACAAAGGTACCTCATCAAACTCAGTGTTGAATCCTGCAGGATTAGATATGGCTTCTGATATCTCGTTAGCAATTTCCTGCTGCTCCTGAACTTCATCCATCAAGTCATGGACTTGGTCAACATCCCTGAAATAAACACAGGTTCATATTTAAATACTTTATAATACCTACTTTCATTATAATTATCTACCCTTAAAACCTACATTACTGGTCTATTCCTAGTTTGTATTGCCCATGCCAAATTATATATTTGGTGAGCGATGAAGTTTATATATTGGCAACGCTAATTTATGACGTATATAAACTTAATTACATCCAAAACAGAGATATTTTACACATGGTTGATTTAAAATATTAATTTATAATACAGACAACTCTCGTTATCTCGAAATCGAAGGAAAGTGTATAAAAATTCGGGATATCGAAAATTCGAGTTATCGAAAATCCTATAAAAAAGCTGTTTTGGTAAAAATAAATACTAGTATACTTACACGACTTTATTTAACATATCTACCCAAAATTGTTTGGTGAGGATTTCTATTTTTTTCGAAATCAATTATATTTTCCAAATGCACGATTGCTTGAAATGTCTCTGATGTTTTCATTTCCGGCCTCGATTCAATGAATGCACGCATAGTTTTTATGAAAGATATAGCCTCTTACAAAGTTATCTTTGGAGGAGGTTGACATTCTTCATTATCATTCTTCTTCTGAGAGCGATCTCTCATCAAATGCTGCTATAGAGAGTGCATTGCATTATCGTTTTGTCGCAAATATTCGCAGCGACAAATCAACACCACCCGAAAGCCTAAACAAAAATGAGAAGGGGTCGAGTGTAGTCTTCATATTTTAAGTGAGTTACTTTCTGGACGGTCGGTAAGGTTCCAAGAAAGTGACTCGCACTTCACCGAAAACGCCAGCTGGCTTGAGGGACGATAAATCATTAATCTTCCTTGTTGGACTGACTCTGGGTTAAAGAGGAGGGGATACAGCTCAGGGAATCCAGTCTGGCGACATTCAAACAAAAGGGTGAGGCACAGGTAGGAATCCATTGTAAGTATACCCTTTCAATAATGCACAATAAAAAAGAGAACTGACAAAGAAGAACGTGGCAATTACATATATGATAAAGGTTCTTCAAAATCTGTAGTTTTGAGAGGAAAACAAAATTTTGAGTTGTGAGGAATCTTTGAGTTATCGAAAATAACGACGAAAAACTTCGAATTAAAGAGATAAAATTACATTAAAGAAGTAATAAAGGTGCAGGGAAATCGATTTTTTTCGAGATATCGAAAAATTCGAGTTATCGAGAGTCTTCTGTATATTAAAATATTATATGGGGTACCTGCCAATTATCAAAAGCATTGCACACTTTTAAATTTTGAAGAAACTTACATTTCATGAGCATTTTTTAAAGCTTTAGCTGCATATCCCATTATCTTCAAAACTTCTGTATTTGTATTAGCATTTTCTAAGGCCTCTCGTTGGTACTCAATAGTTGTCAGGGTTCCATCAATTTGTCCCAACTGCTTTTCATATCGCTTTTTGCGCTTCAATGCTTGCAGTGCAACTGAAATGATGATATAAAAATTACTTTTCTGGCACATATACTGAAATAATTACAGTCATTACTTTTGAACTCTAAAACACCAGCACCAACAAAGTTTAAAATATGCAAATAATGTGAAAACAGAGGTTACCAAAGTGTCTAAACTGTGGTAAATTTTTTAACAAAATGAATAAAGAAAAAAAATTAGCTAATATTATCATTTACAAAAATGAAAAAATCAAATTAAAAAAATTCAGAAAACACCGACTTTATCTTTAAAAAAGGTTTAAAGCAAATTTAATTTATATTTCTTTAACCCATTGTAAATATATAAATCATCTCTATAATTTACCAACTATATACTATAATATCCTTTTAATAAAAAAAAAATCCAACTTTAAGAAAAATGGGCTAAATTTTTTTTTTTTTTTTAATTTTACGAACAAGTTGAAAAAATTGCTTTAAAATAACTTTTATACTTATTACAACTTTTCTGAAATCAATGCCGTTTTTCAAAAATTGGCAGCAACTTCAAAAAGTATTAAGTATAAAATTAAAAATAATTTTTAATTTTTAAAACATTTTTCTTAAGAGTTTTTTTTTTTAGAAGATTATTTTATTTTTCTCTTTTTAGTTTTTAATAGCAGGGGGCTTTGCCCCCTACTATTATTCACCAAGAAATTCAAGTTACTGCTCCCATTTTTCCACTTCGGATCCAGTTTAATAAAAATTATATTGTCTCAACACTGTATATATTATAAAACACTCTCTACCCATGCTAATAAATGTGGGATAAACGCGTGTGTTGTTGTACTGCCTTTAGAAAAAAATTTGCAGATTACTTTCTAGTTTAGATAATTACCCCCCCCCCCCCCCTAGTTAAAAAAGTCAGGGCACCCCCTGGGGGAAGAGTCCCAAAAATAGGAAGTCGCGATTAGTTACACGTGTTTGAACAAATGTCAACAGACATTTCTTGGTTGTCCATCCTCTTTTTTCAACTCCAGGGTACATTTCGATACCTGTTCTTTGAAAAGGTACATCATTACCAGAAAATAATTAAAACTTAGTTTGAAAAGGGAATTTGTGTTGAACCATTACATCATTTTATGCACTTTCCACGATATGCCTTTTATATATATTTTTACGGTATATCTAAAAGCCAATAGATAATAATTAAAATTGCTTTAGAAGTTAATTTTTACAATTTTGAAACTTGCATATTGAAGTACTAGCTGATAAAAAAAAAGAGATACTTTTTTTTTCCCACCCCTTTTTTTTTTTTTAATTGTAGTATGAACTCTGCACTTTAATTAAGTTACCATACTCTCAAGTTGCAATTCCAATTTTAATTTACCAAGGAAATTTGGAAAGTAATTTTTATTTTGTTTCATTTATAAATTTCAACAATAAAATAAAATAAAAATTTGTATTCCTTTCCATAGAAAACATTCTTAATAAAAGGAGTTTTTGTTTTAAATAGTGAAACTATTTAATAAATGTGTATGTCCATAAAGTGTGTTAAATATTTAAATACTTGCTACTTTTTTTATTTAAATGATGAATATTTATTATCTAGTAATGATTAAACAGCGCATAAAGAAAACTTGAGAATCACAAAACAATATTTCTGAGATTCTCTCTTTTAATCATTGCTGTTTAATATTAGCTCATGAAAGGTATCGATAGTTATATAATAAATTAAGTTGCAGACTAATCTTATTCACTAAAACTTTGTCGCAGGCTGTTTTCTGCTATTAGGAAATACACATCGAAGAAAATTAATGCATGGAGGGTTACATAACAGTTTCTAGCACCCTATCATAGGTATATTAAGTTTATTTTAACTGTTTAAAACATAAATTTTCTTCCATGTGTATTTAAACGTACTCCGCATTAAGATGGATACATGCATTAGTTAAGAAATATAAGCATTTGAAATATTATCACCAACGGCAATTTTCACTCCAAGGATGGTCACTTTTGGCGGCTTTACAAAATATGTTGCCAAGCTAAACTGTTTGCATTTTTCAGCACATGGATTACAGGAAGCAAGGTTTGGCTCCAGCTTGTCAGATTTAGAAAAATATCTTGAGTTATAAAGGAAGCAGTTCAGCATCTCATTTTGCAACTTGATGTATGCTAATACTTTGAAATATCCGGCAGTTGGTGGGCAACGTGTTAATGAGCAGTTAAATTGCTTCTGTATATTTTTTAACTAGTTAGAAATAGTAGTAAAACTGTTTTTTTACATTAGTACATGCATGAATTAGCTTTAAAAGTTTGTTAAAGTGCATTTAACGGTAACCCTTAGCGATTTTTCTGGAAAGGCAATACTAATCACTATGCTAACCCTTTCTTGGCAATAAAAACAAGATTTGTTTCCAATCAAAGCAATCTATTATCCCTTGTTGAAAAGGAGGTTAGAATGCATTCTATGGTACACCTGATTTTTCTCTGAATATGGTAACCCGGTACCAAACGCCGATGCAGAAAAAACTTGCGAGTTCTTTGATTGGCAACCAAACTGGTTTTTGTCTCGTGTTAGTTTTGCAAATATCACTTTTCCAGAAAAGTCGCAAAGGCGTAGTTTACAATGCATTTTAACTGAAAAGGGTTGCAAGGTGTGGCAAGAAATTAAGGTTATTATTCAGTGCATTTTAACAGAAAATTGTAATAATAGACAACTGATTGTCACGAAGTTAACAATCAAAGTACTAGTATACTTTGGCAAATCCACCCTTATACTTAACATTTACCATATATTTTTATAACCAAGTATTCATATAAGTATTTTAAATGAGAGATTTCTAAAAAAGTTTTAACGATATTAAAGTCAACAAACAAATGGACACACATAATAAAATATACCTCTTTTGTTTTTTGAGCCATTCTTCTTGGCAGTGGCTAGTTCTTGTTCTACTTTACGTTCCAAAAATTCTTGTTTTTTCATTAGCATTTCTTCAACTTCCCGCAATCTTTGAATGGCTTCCGCGGGAGTTGGTGCTTTAGATCCACTTTTACCACCACCAAAAAGTTTCGTTAGGAAACTCATTTTTGTAATTGCTGTTATACACTATTTGATATAGAAACCTTACGAGAACGCTAATACAAATAAATTGGATCTAGCTGTTCTCGAGAATAATTTAAAACATCTACTAAATTACAATATTTTTTTCAATAATTTATAACTAACTTAACAATGAGACGCAATTACAATGTACTGTACTATTACATCAAAAGAGCATAACAGAGGATTGTCAGAACGAGATTATTTTGTTGCAACTCTTGGATACGTAACCTTGCAAAAAAGAAAGCTTGACGCATAGCATTGAAATTTATAGAATTTTAGTAAATTTAATTATTAAATTAAAGAATTTAACTAAAAAGCAAAAAAATAATAAAAACATTCTTTTTTAATCTGAAATATCAATTTCACACATTTTATGTAAACGAAATTTCTGTTTTTTCTTAACGTGTAAATTATTACGGTGTAATATTGAATCTATGGCAACACTTAATAAAAGCTTCACTTTTCTAAATATGCTTGTGTATAATGTGAATTTATTAGAATGAATTTATATTATTATATTACGTATTATTTAATGCTACTGACTATGTGTGAATGGAGATTAATATAGTTATAAATTGATTTTCAAACTCCCTGACATCTAATTGAGGTATGGAATTTAACGTGATTGTTTAAAGTTTCGTAGTTCTAATTCTATGAATTTCATACTGTTTACTACATACATAGCTTCCCGTTTATTTTTCTCTTCGTGTTTATTATAGTTCAATAATTTAAAAATAAAAGAAAAATGACTCACAACAGAACACATTTACATTTTAATATTACTTAGATTTATCACTTTCGATAACACGGTCTTTGGATAACGGTAACTTCACTTCATAGCATTAAAACGTTGTGTTTTAAGCGCTTCGGTGTTTTCTATTGAATTTCTGAATAAATACTATTATGTATATGTTTCTGATTGCTCTTTAGTCGCATCGAATTTTCTTTTTTTTTTCCCCTTCTGAAAATAATTTAACCAATGCATATAATAGTATCGAATGCAACTTCTTCATATTTTAAGGGTTACTGTAGTACTAATCCAATCGCCATAAACATATAATTACCTGCGTAGATAATAATAATTTTTTGCAATATTTTTATTGTGTCAATAAAATATTAAGTGATTTTTTTTCTGGTATTTCATAGAAAATATTCCATTGCATGTTCAACAAAACTTCTCTGATTACAATAGTAAACTGCCATTCTCTACATTTAATTGCCTTTTATCTTCAATATTTTTATTTGTATATAATTAAAATGCATTTTATGGTACAGATGTAGTATAGGACATTTGGCACACGAGGTTAGTTTTTGGCGTGTTTTATAAGGGTGATAAATTTATAGTATGGCAACCCCACCTGTCGTTGTTGGTATGTTCCGATTCTTGTGGCAACTTTCAATCTGGCAACCCTATGACGTCATAGCGCTGTTTAACAGCAATTTTTACATCTGTTCCAACGCTTTTTCAGAAATGTCGCTCAATGCATATTTAACCAAAATTATTTGGGAATGTGTATAGTTCCAGTTTATATAAATTTAAATATTTGTTGTGTTAAACTTTAGTTTAGTAGACATTTAATCAAGACATGTAAATCATGTTGCAAAAAACAATTTTACTTCCATTTGGCAACCCAATACAATGTTTGTACAGTGGATATTTTTAGTTCAGGAACTTGTGTGTATTTTGAAACATGTTGTCCTGTGCTACTTTTTCTTTTCTCTCATTGCGTTTGAACTGTTTCTACCATTGTGCCTTTATTAAGTCTGGTTTGCTCTACAGTTTAGTGGCAAGTTGCATAAAAAAATATATATATATATAGAAATTACAATAAATGCATGTAGTAAATTTAGCATTTATTAGTTTTAATACTGAAGATGGAAAAAATTTATCCTATTTGTCGAATGTTTTTTTTTTGTACAAATTGGCGACATATTTATCTTTGAACATATTTTCTGAAGAAAAATAAATTAGGAATTATTTTTATTTATAACTATTCACCCTGCAATATCAGAAAATTGTAAAATATAATTTTAAATATGGGTGTATCTATATTTACTGACAATATTTTTTTAAATTAATTTTCAAATATTCATTTTTGAATTTCAATAAAATGTTTATGAGGTGAAACCTTTCAAATAAGCTTCTTGGGGGTATAAATATAAAAACCCTAATTTAATCTTTTAAGGTGGCTCATTCCGACACTATTTCGCTGTTTCACTCTGACAAAAATAACACTATTGGCATAAATGTAATAAAGTTGGATTGGAAATTAGGCACAGACGCGTTTAAGATCTTGAAACAAAGCAATGTCCAGGGCATTAATTGGTACCCATGGAGTCCGACAAAACAGCTGGTTTATCGTCCTCCTTCGGTTGGCGTGGTTTTGTTAACAACAGATTCCTATAATCTACGGCTTAATAAATGTATTTCTCAAAGAAAAATCCCAATTGTAGAAGAGCCACAGTTGCTCAGTTGGTAAGGCGTTCAGCTACTAATCAAAGGATTGGTGGTTCGAATCCGTGAAATGGACTCGACATGGAAAAGTAAATAAGTAGTGATCTTGCGATCGGAGGGTTGCCAGCTTCGCTACAAAAATACTAGAAAGTCGTCCAGAATATCCAACAAATTATACTGGCGTGTATACGGGACTGGTGCACGATAAATCTGATCGGGGTCCGAAGTCTATTGAAGGCGTTGGGTGCCAGTTCAGGTGTTTCCTCGTCATCTGACCATGGTTCTAAAATAACGAGGTGTATGTATGAGTGTGTATGTGTTCCCGTGTCTTTCCTTCGAGATTGACCCCGAACCGTCGCCAATAGCCCACTGTGCAGCTCTAGTGTGACGTTAATTAACAAAACCAAACCCAATTGTAGAAGGTAGCCAATGCTGTCGAAATATATTTTTGGTCGCCAAGGTGGTTTTTAACAATAATACTATGAAGGGAAGACCTACATGTAATTTTTCAAGAGAAATAATGTATGGGAAAATGGAGAAAGTTCTATAACTTTTAAACAGTTACAGATATCCAACTGAAACAAAGTGCAGATATTAAATTGAGAAATTATTGTTAAAATTATGCAAGTTTCATAAAAATCTATTCAGTCATTTTTTAGTTAAAACCAGACAGACTGATAAAAAAATTAATGTGATTTTCTGAATCCTAATTCATGCAAAAAACTCAAAATAAGATGTGTTGTTCGAATCCACAGACGGGCACTCCATTCTTATTTATATATGTATGGACAATCTGTATACATTTCATGTGCTGTTTAATCATTGCTAGATTAGTATTCACTACTTAAAAATTAAAGTACCATTTATTTAAATATTTAACACACTTTATGAACAAACACATACCCATTTATTAAAAGTTCAGTATTTGAAAGTTAATATAGTTTCAGCATTTGAAACAAAAACTCCTTTTATTAACGGTATTTTCTATGGAAAGGAATACAAATTTAAATTTTATTTCATTAATAAAATTTATAAATAAAACAAAAATAAAGGTTATTTTCTGAATTTCCTTGGTAAATTTAAATTGGAATATGAAGTGTGGTAACTTAATCAATCTGCGAAATTCATACTAGAAATTAAAAAAAGGGGAAGGTTGCAAAAAGAAATAATCTCTTTTATTATCTGCTAGTACTTTAGTATGTGTCTCAAAGTTGCAAAAATTAACTTCTAAAGCAATTTGAATTATTATTTATTGGCTTTTAGACAGTTTATTGTAAGATTTGTAATAGGCAAGTCTAATAAATCGCATTTTATATATCATTGAAAAATAGCATAGAATGAAATTCTAATTCTAGAGTACTTACTGCACAGTGTTCACTTTAGAAATAAAAAGGGGCTGTTGGCTATAAAAGGGCACCCTGTTTTTGAAAAAGCACTTGTTTTTAAATTGGGAACTTTTAAAAAAAAGAAGTTTGGGGTGAGTGTGTCCACCAGTTGACACATCGTATGCTTGACCCAGTGTTCATTCTAGGAGTTTTTTGAAGGGTGGTCCACCCTGAACGCCCTTTTATAATCTCAACAGTGCCCTCATGCCCCTTTTTCAAAAATGTCGCCCCTTTTTAAAACAAATTCCACCCCTCTTACCTTTTCAGTCAAGCACAAGCGTCCTTGCTTAAAACATTTTTTAAATGTCAAATTTTGGATTTTAAATTGTATCTTCATAAAGAAACATCAATTTTGTACGGGTCTTTCCTTCAAAATAAGCCCCGAACTTAGCCCAAATATGCAGCTTTAGCGCAATATCAATAAACAAATCGGAACTTTTTTTGTTTGGGTACGAGTCCAATGATTCAACGGGTGGCCACGCCCATCCCGGACTTTTCTTTTTAAAGTCCCCTTTTAAAAACAAGAAGTGCCTTTTCAAAAACGGGGTGCCCTTTTACTGCCAACAGCGCCCTGCCCCTTTTTATTTCTAGATTGAACACTGCTTTACCAAACCAACAAAAAGTTCCAATGTTGGTTAACATGGTACTAGAGCTGCATATTGGGCTAATGTTGATGCTTCGGAGTCTACCTTGAAAGACCCATACAAAATTTGTCTCTTTATGAATATCTTTCTTAAAATAAAAAAATTAACATTTGTAAATTAATTTTTTCCTTAAAAACCAAATCTGTAAGTTGTCCCAATCAGACCCCTTACAAAACTGATGAAAAGGCTACTTAAATCCAAAATTTTGGTAATAAAATGCCTAAACTTGTAACCTTGTCCCAAACTATCTTCTCTCTTAAAAAAAACTTAGCATTTCATATGAAAGCACAGGCAGTCAATAAGATTCGTTGAATGCCCCGTGCTCGAAATTAAAGCGGAATCATCGTTATTACACAACACGCGCAATTAAAAAGGAGGTTGTTTTTTTACTCTGTCATAATTCACTTAATTCCAGTTTACATACAAAAAAAAATTATCGATACCCTTTTTAAATACAGCTAGGTAAGCAAGGACGCTTGTACTTGATTGAAAAGGGTTGAATTTTTTAAAAAGTGGCATGAGGGTGCTATCAAGATGAAAAAAGGGCAGGGCGGACCGCCCTTCAAAAAGCGCCAAGCTTGAACACTGCTGTCATTTAAAAAAAAATCATGACATAAAAAGTCTCGATTTTTGACATACTAACATAATAATTGGATCTTAATAGTAAAAATATATATATATATATATATATATATATAAATAAAAAACTTAAAAAACACCTTTTAAAGCAAAAAATAAATGGCTTTTAATATAATGTAAAACTACTTTTTGGAAATAATTAACAGGATAATGGGTAATTAATTTAATTTATATGTCTGTCCCTCAAAAAGCAAATACAAAAGGAACAGTAGTGACAAAATCTATAACATTTCTTCTATACTCATTGTAAGTTAGAATTAAGAAGACTGCAATTAGCATATTTTGTACAACGCAAAAGTATGTTAAATCATAAATATTTAAGAAAAACAAATTGATGACTTTAAGTAGGAGACTGTAGTGACGAGTAATAAACATATTCTTGCCTTTCTATTCATTTTTCAGCTTGTAGCTAGGTTAGGCTTAGCCGATAATAAAATTTTGCCATCCTAATTAATCGACAGCCAATAATCAATATTTTCCAGTTAATTGATATTTCTAATCTATATATTGATATTTTCAATTGCATACTGTTAATATATCTGAAACTTTACCTTGTATCGCTTACCAGCGGAGTTTCGTGAAGAAAAAAAATCAAAAAAGTATTATTTTTTTTAAGCATTTGTATTGGAGTTTTGCACGTTCCATATTTTAACTAAAAATTTGTTTTATAAGAAATGTTCACAAAAGCCAAATGTCCTTGCTGGAACATATTTTCCGTTACAATATTCATTTATTGTATCCATCGAATTATGCAAAAAAATTTTAATGTCTCCTTATGTGTTAACCATTTAATTATAATTAAAAAATGCATCAATAATGTTTAGTCAGCAAAAAGATTGAATTACAGAATCAACCTTCACCCTCTCCCGAAAAAAAAAATCAAACCATCTGTGAACCATAAATATATCTAATTTAAAATGTCTTAAATTTAGTGCATGTGTATCGTAAGTTATTAATGCAAGTATATAAATGTGAGTGTTCACTCTAACTACGCGTGTTGTACAATCGCTACGCAATGATATATCGTTCCTGTGACCAAACAAAAAAAGTTCCGATTTGTTGATTAATATTGCCGTAGAGCTGCATATTGGGCTATTGGTGACGATTCAGGGTTTATTTTGTAGAAAAGACCCGTACAAAATTAATGTCTGTTTATGAAGATACTACTTAAAATTCAAAATTTTACACTTAAAAATTAATGTTTTCACTAAAAAACAAATCTGTGAGTAGCCCTAATCAGACCCCTTACAAAACTGATGAAAAGGATACTTAACCAACCAAACCATCTTCAGTTTAAAAAAAAAACATAGCAATTTCATATGCGGGTACAGGCACCCCAATAGGATTCGTGAAATGCCCCGTGCCCGAAATAACCACGGAAGCAAAGCGATTGTACAACACGCGTAGTTAAAAGTAGTTTGTTTTTCTACCGTCATATTTCACTTATTTCTAGGGATGAAACGGATATCCGGTAACTATCCGGCTACTTTTTAACTATCCGATATCCGGAAGTAAAGTGCCGGATATCCGATTTTCCATGCCGGATATCCGGATGAATAAAACATCGAAGCTTTTTTTTTTTGTGGCGATCAATTTTCTTTGTTTTTGCTTTAAGTATTTTCCTGAAAATTCTACCAATGTATTCACAGTGTGCAGATTCTCCCTATAACCAATAGAGACTTTCAAAAAAACACTTTTTTTCAAATTTTTTACTTTAAAATTATATTTTTAACGAATTGTTATGGTGGAGGGTCATCACATCTCACAACTAATATAAAGTTGAATAAAAAAATTAATTTCTCAAAAGTTTAAGCAAACTTGAGTTCTTATGTTTGGAATGAAAAGACATACGGTAAAATTACAATTATTCAGAAATTAAGTGTAAAATGTACAAAACATACGACCATTGCTAGCAGCACCCTAGAATAACCCTTTGTAAATAAAAAAGTTTTTTGAATGTTTATTCAATTTTGGTAACACTTTAAAGATAAGGAATTGGGAAATATTACAGAATAAAAAAATATTTTTCAATTTTTGACCGATTTCCGTTTTTTTTAGTGTGTATGAGAAGTTATTTTCATAAAAAAATAAACTGCCGGATATCCGGCAAATTCTAGTTCGGATATCCGGTTTGTAATGTGCGCCGGATATCCGGTATCTGGCAAAACCACTATCCGGTTCATCCCTACTTATTTCCACACACTTTTTTTTTAATTAATGCATTTTTTAAAGACAGATAGGGAAGCAAGAATGCTTGTGCTTGACTGAAAAGTGCTAAAGGGGCGGACTTTTTTCAAAAGAGGGCGGCATTTTTAAAAAAAAGGGGCATGAGGGCGCTATTGTGAAGAAAAAAAGGGCGGGCAGGACGGACCGCCCTTCAAAAAACGCCTAGAGTGAACACTGTAAATGTTGACTGGTTTCAGCTTATTCCATTCGTCATATTATTATTGTTTTGACATAGTTTTCAAGGGAAAGGAATTATTCCACGTATTTTTTAAACCAAAGCTGTAGTGTCTGCCCATCCGCAGCCAAATATCTGACAAGCTAAACTTTAATGAGGGGCTTATAAATAAAAAAGTTATTCCTTCAGGGAGTTCTGTTTTCTTATATAGTTCAGTTGCATCAGTTAGTGACATTGAGCTTTACATCAAAGGTCGTGGTTCAGGTTTTATGCATGCTCGCCACCAGTTGTTGATAAATAAATTTGATTCTTTTGAAGTTGAGAGTGTTCTTTTGGCATCCCGGGTGTTCTTCTATACTTTCAACTAATCGTAAAGTTGATTATTCGCCAGATCAAAAATTACATAATCGAAATCGCAACAATATTTTAATTCTGGGTTTTCGATGAAACTCGCATCATCACCCAAGCCTACTTGTAACTTTCTTTAAAGTCAATAGAATCAAACAAATTGTTCTTATCAGCAATCGAGAAGGCTCTTTCTACTGAATGTAACTGCTCACAAATGGGATTGCTGGTGGTAAAATTCATGGCTAAATTTATAGAAGAGTAATGACACAAAAACTAAGTGACAACACTTCTGTGACACAAATTAAATATTAAACTTCCTGTAATTTACAATAAAACTGTTTTGTATTATAGCTTAGAGTATTCAGTTTCGTAGGTAGTGACAGTAAAAATAGTTTGTTATTTCACTAAACAAAATTCCAGTTGATCAATTAATGAGGTCAGGGAAAGACCCGGGGACAATACCTCTTATTTTTTAACCATGGTAAGATGACGAGGACAACACTTGAGGTGGTACCCGACGCAACATCAGTATTTATTATTTGAAATAACTACTCTACAGCAATCTTTTTTCTTGCACCTACCCCCGTGAGAAAACTCCTTTCTCTTATAAACCTTGTCAACTATCCCTCTGCACGTAAAATAAAATTTCATAAAACGATTTCCACAAAAATTGTTGAATTCTATGCCTTTTTTAAAGACATCTAGAGAAGTAAGGACGCTTGGGCTTGATTGAAAAGGGAAAAAGGAGGGGAATTTTTTCCAAGGAGTGCAGCATTTTTTTAAAAAAGGCATGAGACAAGGCTATTGAGATAGAAAAAGGTCGGACTGAGCGGGCCGTCCGTTCTTCAAAAAACTCTTAGAGTGAACACTGTATATGGGTGATTCTACAAATACGGGAACATTTGTGTTCCGTACTGATATTTTTCTTTGTTTTGGAAATTAAAAAAAACTTTTTAATGTATATATTTACACTACCTTAGCACTATTATTCTGACTTTTATCTATGAAAAAACTTCATATTTTATTCCATTAAAAAAACTTATTTTAATTAAATGTCATCCACATGCCCTGTCCCATACCTATAATTTGTGTGTTTCCAAGTAATTTATCTAAAAAACCAAAAGTGATTTCCTGTTCATTTTTCTTTTTATTAATGAATATATATGTATGAATAATATTAAGCTAACAAAAGTCAAATTAAATAAAATTATTGAATTAAAAAAAAATTAAAAGTTTGTCCCAAGGAATATCAGTCATTCACATGGCTGAAACAAATGGAATTTTTTTCTCAAGGAAATTGAAACTTTTAAAGTGGCAAAAGTGTCTGAAAGTAAACATGTCAGTGTGTGGCTTTTGACTAAAAGTTGCATTTTGCTGTTCTTCAAAGATTTTTGTGATTTGCTCTAAGTCGTATTTCATTTTCAGGTAAGGGTTTTTAATCCTTGTGTCATTAACATGACTTGTAATAAGCAGGTAAAATGTAAATATAAATAAATTCTGGTTATGTATGGTGATAAACCTTGCAGTTGTAAGTACTTAACAGAAGTTAAGCCTACAAAGCTTCATATATGGCTTACTGAGAACATGCAAATTCTGGTTTTGTCATCCACATGCCCATTTTCTTATACCCAATAGGTGGCAAAACAAAAATATAACAATTAAGCTCTGCTGATGTTTTATTCTAATTATGTACCCATTGAACTACTTTAGTAATTTTTTTCAGATTTTTAAAATTAATTTAATTTTTGGAAATTTATGTACTGTAAATATTCCCGTATTTGTAGAATCACCCATATATGTTAAATTTATAATTACATCATTCTTTAGACGAGATTAGATCACACACCTGACTAAAGTTTTTCATTGAGTACTTTAACAAAAGTATTTTTACTCAATCCATTAAAAGCTATCCATTTCAATTTAACCAGCATAATTTGATTTTTTTTTAATGTATTGCACAATAGTTTTTAATTTTAAAATGTACATTTTTTATATGAAAAATAAAGAATTGGTAGGTGTGTTTTTTTTATAGTAATGGCAGAAACTGTGAAACCCAACCCTGGGGAGAATCACTCTTATACTTTTGAATATTTTTGGGTAATATTACAATAATTTAAAATTAAGAACTTAGTGTATAAATAGCCGTATTATTATATTGTTAATTTCTTTAAAATATAAAGTGGATATATAGTTTTATAAATGAATAATGCTGTTAACATATTTTGTCTGTTGTATTTTGTTTCTTATAATATTATTTTGATCCTTTTAGAATTGAAGGCTATTTATAAAAGCTCCCATACACGATGTCAAGTACAGGCGGAAGTTCGGTACCACGGATTCAGGTCTTTCGACCTACTATGGAAGAATTTAAGGAATTCTCGAAATATATTCAATACATAGAATCAACGTATGCCCATAAAGCTGGATTAGCAAAAATCATCCCTCCAGAAGGCTGGACCCCAAGAAAAAAGGGTTATGACAACATTGATCTGGTCATTCCTTCTCCCATTTCACAGGTGGTTACTGGGAGCCAAGGTCTTTACCAGCAACTCAATATCCAGCAAAAAGGGATGACGGTGAAAGAATTCAGAAAAATGGCAGAGGGCAATAAATATAAGACTCCTTCTCATTTTGACTATGAAGATCTGGAGAGGAAATACTGGAAGAATATAACTTACAATTCACCTATATATGGAGCAGATGTTTCAGGATCACTGTACGATGATGGGGTGGAGGAATTCAACATACAAAATCTAAATACAATTTTAGACATGGTCAAGGAAGATTATGAGATACAAATTGAAGGTGTGAATACGGCATACTTGTATTTTGGAATGTGGAAAACGTCCTTTGCCTGGCATACTGAAGATATGGATCTGTATAGTATAAACTATCTCCACTTCGGTGCTCCGAAATCCTGGTATGTTGTACCACCAGAGCATGGCAGGAGACTCGAGAGGTTGGCTGCAGGTTTCTTTCATGGAAGCCATCAGAGCTGCCCTGCTTTCCTGAGACACAAGATGACCATTATCTCTCCAGCGATTCTCAAAAAGTATTCAATCCCTTTCCAGAAAATCACGCAGGAACCGGGAGAGTTTATGATTACCTTTCCCTTTGGGTATCACTCGGGATTCAATCATGGATTCAACTGCGCAGAATCCACCAACTTTGCATTGCCACGATGGATTGAGTATGGAAAAAGATCTACTCACTGTACGTGCAGAAACGACTGTGTGAAGATTTGTATGGATATGTTTGTGCGGAAGTTTCAGCCTGATATTTATGAACTGTGGAAGGCTGGGAAGGACTTCGGCTCGCACCCTGAAGATCCATCCCGCCACTGTGCTGCTCCTGCCCCAAGGAAGCTTGAGCTTGCGCTTTCTGCCCAGAGGGAGGAACGCAAGCGTGTCAAGGAGACTCAGTACTCACAGAAGATCAAAAGGCATCCAATTTCTAGGCCTGAGAAGTCTAAGAAAGTTTCAAAGGTCCATCCAAGAGAAAGCGATGAAGAAACTGAGTTGTATGATCCTAATGAAGAAATGTGCTACAAGAGCCCTAAGAAGCAGGCGAAAAAGAAACGCAAATCTGAGGGAGAACGTGAAATGAAAGTAGAAACCGAGTGTGAGAATGAGCTGAAGATGAAGGAGGAAAATGAACAGGAGATGAAGGAGGAAAATGAGCAAGAGATGGAGGAAAATGATCAGGAGATGGAGGAAAATGAGCAGGAAATGAAGAAGGAAAATGAGCAGGAAATGAAGAAGGAAAATGAGCAGGAAATGAAGAAGGAAAATGAGCAGGAAATAAAGAGGGAAAATGAGCAGAAAATAAAGAAGGAAAATAAGCAAGAGATAAAGGCAGAAAATGAGCAGGAGGAAGAAAAGAAAGTCCAAACTAAAGTTGAACGACTGGAAGAAAATGTGAACGTTTCACAAAATGGCCAGGCATTAGAAGTAATGAATAATCAGAATGGGCAGTTAACTAAAGTTGAAGAGGTTGCTGATCAGAAAGTTAAAATAGAAAGTAAAGTGAAGGAAGAAAATATAAAAGAGGAGGAAACTCAAGGAACAGTTTGGGATTATAACATCAAAAATAAAAATAGAATTAACACAGTGACATTTCTTGCAAATAAGAAAATAACACTTGAGGATTTGAGAAGAAATAATCTTCTGCATGAGATGCCATCAGGTATGGATAATCCACCCAAACTAAAACCATTTTGGGCTCCTGAAGTTAAATCAAACAATTCAAAAGCAACTAAAAATGTTGAAGGCAATGGCCAGACATTTGAAAAACACATGGAGTTACTGAGCAAGTATCCGCATTTAAGAGAAGCTATAAGCAGTGGTACTTTTTCTGTAATGCCTGTTAGTCCCTTAAATGAGCAGGTTTCTGTTTTACCTAGTAATGGAACTCGTAGTGTTGAGTCTATGCAAATGCAAAAGAAATTTTCAGAAGTCAAATCTCGAAATTTTCAGCCTGATTCATTATCGTTTTCATCCTCGAGTACAATGTTCGCCTCTCAAACTTGGCGGTGTGAGCAGACCAATAATGGCTTGAAAATAAAAATAGTTCAGCCAAAAAGGATCCATGAAAATAAAGAGGAAAACACTGCTGTGTCAAGTTCAGTCACAACTGTCTATTCGCCGACTACAAGCTCTTCCGAAGACGAGTTTCTAGAAGACGTTAAAGAAGAATGTGATCAAAAGTTGAAGCAAAGAAAATTCTCTCAGACCACAATTTTACGTCTAAAGCCCAAGTCAAGAAAGGTTACCAAAGCTGCAAAGAATGACCAACTCGATAAAAGTAGCGATTCATCGCCAAACAGCTCGACTCTCCAGGTCGAAAGAGCGGATAACTCGCAGAATAGTTGGGCACATCCTGTCAAAAATCTTTGGCAACATCAGCCAAAAAATTTTGAAGCAGAAATTGAATTCAATAAAAAACTTGCTAGTATTGCCCCACACTGTGCTATTTGCATCATCTTCACCCCCATGTACACCAAAAACCACTTTCCTACCGAGCCTTCTAGTGTGCCTTCCTGCAGCACTGTCCGAATGCCCACCTATTGCTATGGGAACTCTCTCAACAGCGAGTGCATGCTGGATACGAATTCGCTTCTCAGATCTGATGGCACAGCCCCACTGTTGATTTGTTCTGTCTGCAAGATTTGTGTCCACGCCACTTGCTACGGCATCTCCATGCTGCCCATGGGATCGTGGGTATGCACCAGGTGCACTAGGCAAGCTTCAGATGCAGAATGCTGCCTGTGTGTCCTCAGAGGGGGTGCCCTGAAGCCAACCACCGACAACCGCTGGGCTCACGTCATCTGTGCCATACTGATCGAAGAAACCTATTTCGAGAACACGCTTCAGAAGCAACCCATAAACATGTCAAAGATAACATTGAAACGTCAGCGGTTGAAGTGTAAGTTTTGTGTCAAAGCAACACTGCCCAAGGATTCCAAGGGTATCTGCGTGCAGTGTCGTAGTGGGAAGTGCTACCTGCCCTATCATGTCACCTGTGGATACATGGCGGGAGTGATATTCGAGACCAGTGATTGGCCTGAGCCCATCCACATGATTTGCACAAGACATGGGGCTGCGAGAAGGAAACCTCCGAAAAGGGAGCTGACCAATATCGCTGTGGGAGAGAGGGTCGTTGCGAAACACCGAAATAAGCGATACTACTGGGCCAATGTAAAAAAAAAGTATATCCAAGAATATTATTCCATTCTCTTCGAGGACAATTCGACCTCTACTAACACTTTACCCGAAGATATCGTTAGTATGAATATCGCCATACAGGGCCCACCCCGATTGAACGAAAAGGTTCAGGTGAAATGGACAGATGATAAAATTTATAATGGATTTTTTAAGGGATCTCAATCCTCCGAGTTGTACGTCGTGGAATTTGACGATGGTTCTGTACTTCACCAGGAGAGAAAACAGATCTATGGGGCAGACGAAGAATTGCCAAAAGAAGTGCAATCAAAAATGTCCCATTCGAGCGAACGGCAGGGTCTTGATTTCCTGACAGAAGCCGAAGGGAAGCGCATTAGGATAACCAATCAAAAATACAGTTAGACTTTTTTAATTTTTTTTTTTTTAAGTCCAAAAGTCAAAATTAATAGTTTTTGCCATTTATACTGTGATTACATTGATGATACCTGGATTTATAGAATTTTTGGGGCATTAAAAATATTCATTGTAAGTAACATATTGCCTCTGCACACAAAATTATCTAGAGAACTTATTCAGGTTAAATTGTATAAATAAGATAAGGAACTGTTGTATATAATTTATTTCAACATAAATCATAAGCAATTACTAAAAATTAAGTCATGCATACATTTGTCATATATGGATACATGTACAGTCAGATTTTGTTTTTTAATGTACATATGACATATCTTAAAGGATTATATTATAAATCTATTAATCTAATTTATAAATATTGACCATGATCCAATAGTCTGTGAAAAGTTATTATAAATAAATCCTACCTTATGTGTTCCTTTTTTGTTTTAATTGATTACATTGTGATTTTTGTGTTTTGTAAAAGTTGCGACAGGAGTTCATATAAGTTGTAAGTAGATTAAAGAGGAATATTACATATATTTTTTCTTTTATTGTGGGTCATATCTAGCTGAGTAATTTGTGTTACTAGATATATAGGTATGTGATTGTATTTAAATGTCATTTTTGTCTGTTTTTTGTGTCTTACTTTTTCTGAGACCTTTCAATAGTTCGAAAGTGTTATTGTAGGCAGTTTCTAATTTAATGTAGAAAAATAGTGGAATTTTGTGAATACTTATTTTTGGTTTAAGTTAAATTTCGATAATAATAAAAATACAAAAAAATATACAATTCCTGACTTAATAAATTTAGCAAAATTACTTTCAAATATCTGCATACAAAAAGAAATAGTATATTTATACCAGTCATGCACTTTGCATAATCTTAGGTCTGGTATCAACCTAAAAAATATTTTAATGAAATATAAAGGATATAATCTGTTGCAAAATGTTCTTTTATAATAATTAATAATTGCAGTCTGTGTAGTTATGATTTTCCTGCTATAAAATTGTTTTTACTGTGCTAAAAGGTTTTACAAATATCATTTGCTTTTTTTTTTTATAAAATGACACTTTTTAAACATGCACTTTTAATATTTATGTGAACTTAAACTTATTTATTCAGTATACATATTAAATATTTGTATTATGTTTCTAAATCACACTGCATTTGTAATCCTTTGACGACTGAAATATTTGTTAAATTATACAAATCGCTTCCTTTAGCCTATTACAACCTTGATGACTTCCTTTTTTAATCTGCACGTTTTTTCAGATTTTGTTGTCTCAATAATAGTCAGTTATGATTCAGCTTAAAATGTGATAAATCCCAATTCAGTAGTATGCCCTTTCTATAAGTGTGTATAAAGTTTTAATTAAATAGGCTAGACATGTTATATAAACAAGGGGCATCCTTCATATTTGACTGGTTGATTATACAAGGACAAGCTGATTTCAGTATGTTTTAGATGCGAAAATTATTGAGGATTTGTTCTTTGTGTTAATTAATACATTTTAAATTTATAACAGAATAAGATAAGTTATAATCTGCACGTGAGTAATTCGTAAGTTTTATACGAAAATATAAAACTAATTTATTGGGGTAACACTATGTTATTATGAAGTATGCAAAATATGCCTTATTGATGAAATATTTAATTATTTTCAGAAACATTTAGTCTCCGGAATCACATTTACAGCCCTTGCAACTGATCCCTATTTTCCCTAAAAGTCCCTCTTTTTAAAAAAATCTCTTTTGCATCTCCAGAAATGCATTACTAGAAAATAATCTGCTCTAATCAAAAACAGAATTTTCTTGCACCTTCCGCGACGAATTTGGCTTGTTTTCTTGAAGATTTAGAGCTTAATTTTTAGTTTTGAATGACATTATTTTTTAGCATTGATTATACTTGTCAGGTATTAAATATTCAACAAATAATAAAAGATGCCAAATTTTTGGGAAATCAGGTCGCGTTTAATAAGACTTTACAAACTAAAAAAAACTTCTTTTTTTTTGCAGATTTAATATTAAGTTGGCGATTTTAAGAAAAATCGCCATTTTTCGGCATATTTCATTTTTTTAATTAAGGCAAATGTTTTGCTTTAAGGTAGTCACTCTCTTTTTCTTAAATGAATTGTTTTGTTACAATTTAACACTATTGCATATAGACTCACTCTATCCCAAACTTTATTGCATACTTAAAGCTAATGATTTGATGGGGCAAGATGTAGGGCAATCAATTTTAGATATATATATATATATAAAAGCAAATTAATTTTGATTGTAGACAAATTGTTTCAGTTTGCATAATCTCCTAGGCTTTTTCATACTTGTAGTTGAAAGCCGTGTTCCTAAATAAATTTGTTTGAATTACTATTTTTTGGAAGTGTTAAAAACAAAATAAGAAAATATCGGAGACATTTTCCACATTTTATGGTGAATCCCATAAATGTAAACATTTCTGTTAACAAGTATATTAGGTACAGGACATGCAAATTGTATTTATCTATTATTTAATAAAACTCTTATTTAATGTTCAAAGATTATCGATTTCTGTAAATAAAATACTTTGAAGTTACTATTTGTCGCTTGTGTATATTCCTTCATGAGTGAATATGTGAAATTATTGATTTGTCACCCTTTTTGCACATATTCTGAAGAGAAAGACTTTCATACTGCGGGATAAAAAAAACTGTGAATGTGTAAAGGGAATTATTGAGTTATGTATTGTATTTCTTTAGCTTCTCTTTGTATTTATAGGTCTCCATTTCAGATTAAATAAAGTACTTGTTATTTAAATAAGAATGATTTTCTTTCGCGTCCAATTTTTTCTTGTTAGTGTTACTTTTAATGTGTTTTATATTGCCTTTTAATTAAATTTTCCCAAGAATTCTTTGGACCCACCCAAAGGAATGCATAAAATAGAAAGAATTTTAAAATAAATTGTAAAAAGCATATCTTGTAATTTAGCAGAGGGAAGCCCCCTACTAAATTTAAAACTAAAAAGGGGAAATTTAAAAAAATTAAAAAGAAAAAACGACTTTAAAGAAAATGTTATAAAAAGTAAAAAATATTTTTTAATTTTATGAACGAGTTGAAAACATTGAATTATTTAATATCAATTTTATACTTATTACAACTTTTTTAAATTGGTGCTAGTTTACAAAAATAAAACCTAAATTTTGGCACCGATTTCAAAAAGTTTTAATAAGTATAAAATTGATATTAAATAATTAAATTTTTCAACTCGTTCGTAAAATTAAAAATTATTTTATTACACATGTAGGTATTGTGCTGACCAAACGTTTTTAAAACTTAATATGCATTCTTTTAACCATTCTCTAAGAATTGTGTTATTTGTCATTACCTTTAAAATCGGATTTATTTAATTCCATATTTCGAGGATAAAAATTATATGTTTAAGAACCTACTTAATAAACATTTTGTATGAAAGGGTTTGCAAAAGTCCCAATTAGAAAGATAAGAGTCACTTTAAACAGTAACCCCAAAGGAACAGCAAATATGAATCGCTTGATTTCTAATGAGAATTTCTGTTACGGTTTTCATTTGTTTAGTATTTTGTTAAGTCCCCAAATAATTCTTATAGAGCAACATATAATTTAAAAAACTTTATAACTTAATTGGTTGCTTACTAAGCGCTCTCTTCGGAAGGTATAGTTTGATGTCAATAAAATATTGCTATTCGAAAGAAAACTAGATATTTTGCCATTGAGGTGAAAACAGACATGTTCTTTTAAGATATTTTCAAATGAAGTGATGAATTTTTTTTATAGATGCTGGAACACTACACGTGACCTTCTGAAAGGCATGATATTTCAAGAAAATGAATTGTTTATGCGAGAATTCTCGCAAGGGCACGCTAGTATATATTCGTTGTAAAGATCCCTTTTACGGCCGTTGTACTCAATGTATCTTTACAAATGAGGTATCAAAAGAAAGACATTTTTAAGGAACATTGACTAATAATATGTTCATCTCATAAATATCAACTGTTTTTTATTAATTTAAAATAGTTTCTTTAAAAAATTTTAAACGAACCGTTGATAATGCTTCCGTTGGTGGGTGGGTGGGGGGGGGGGGGGGGGGGGGTCAAACCCCTCCCATTGAACGTCAAGCGAAAAAAAATTCAAACCGAATGTGGTATCGTTTCTGTTAAAAAAAAAAAGAATCCCATATTTTAAATATATAATAAATTCATTATTTAAATTAAGGAGCAATGGTTTCAGATTTCCGGACAGACAGGCGCCTAAAAAAATGTTCGCATCTGTTTTTATTTTTGGAAAAACAAACAGCATATATTTATAGAAAATGCAACTGTATGTCCTTCAATTCTAAATTTCACATGTGTCATTGCTCTTTGTGCGAACGTCACACTGTGTTCCTTTTATTAAAATAACTTCTCTTTTAATTGTGCTAGGTACGAAAGGTTTTATACGAAAAATCACTTTTGTTTCATATCACCCTATTGGTTTTGCCTTCCACAATGTAAAATGGCTTCGAACTAAAATTCGAAACGCTAGTTCTATACTAAATTTATCGTCTCGTGTCTAGGATAGATTTTTTTTTTGCGTTTTGTGATTGGTTGGTTGAATATTCACATATTGTGTAATACTGACGCAGTGCTTTTTCTTTGTGTTTTTCTAGTTTTTACCGGTTCCTAATAGAAATCGAGAACTTTCGATGGGTTCTTTTATTTAAATCACCCCTTTTGTTCAAAAAAGCATTCAGACTTCGATAGGAGTGTTACGAAAAGTCTTATGCGCGGAGGATGCATCTTTTAATTGCTACCACTGTCACAGCCATACTCCCTGACTTGTCCTGGATTTGCTAAGATACAACATTCAATAAAAATAATAACAGAAAATGCAACCAAAAGTGTTTGATGGAGTACCTCTTCTCTTTACCTAATTTTATATTATATGTCTTTTGTTTCAGCATTAACTTTGGAGGACTCTCTATTTGAATACCTTTAAGTTTATAGAATTTATTTATAATAATTTAAATTCCGGTTTTCCTGCATTGATTAATTTAGAATTAAAATGATTATGAATTTAAAAAATTTAGAATTTAATTACTTGATAAATATGGGCGTACTTTTTGTTTTTGAATATTTTTTTTAAGTTATTAGCAATGACTATTGGGTTGGCACAACTGTCGAGTCTCTTTGACTCCCACTATTTACAGATCACGTTACCATTTTCAGAACATAGCTTTTTTTTGTTCCCACAATAATTTTTTTATCATCGTTACGACAAAATACTTTGAACTTAATTTAATATTTATAATAAAATGAATTTGGTTATTCAATCTTTTATAACTTTGAATTAAAATAACCTTTACAATTTAAATTGAATTTATAGAAGTTAATATTTATTGGTCATAAGTAAAGATACTCTTTTGAATGAGTATACCATGCAATGTCTTTGTCACAATACCATATGCAATGTCTTTGACTCTCGCCATACTTTATATCACGTAGGCTCAGGCGTGTCGCACCGGTCGTATAATATCTCAATATAGAAATATTTACTACATACACTAAGATAGATTGTACTCATCGTTTTTGAAGTATTTTTGTATTGAAAATAAATTATTTTTCTGTATTTTGTTGTAATTCTAATTATATACAAATATATAATATAAGTATTTTTGTATTTAAATTTATTCATATATAGAATAAAAATATTACTTATTTGGATAAAACAAATATTATAAACAAACTTTCCCATAATTACAAGCGTAGCGACTAAATAAACAAAAGCAAAGTTGTCTGCTGTAGGGAAGAAATCGAAACTAGTAAGTTACCATGTAGATACGTCACGTGAAACTCTCCCATTATCATTGGGCTACTAATACTGAACTCTAACTGTAACTTCTGGAAGGCTCAAATCGGTTCCTTCCTATAGGTGATGGGCACTGCAACGTCACAGGCTGCCGCGCAGAGCAACGAGGAAAATCTAAAGGCAAAACAAACAGAATTCCGTTGTCTTTCGCTATGCTTGCGTCGCGTTAAAAGGCGGTATTTTGTTTTAAACTCAAAATAAAAGCACACGATTAGGCACAAATACAAGTCCAATTATAGTTTTAGTAACATAAGGATTATAAAAACAAAAATAGACGATAATGAAACGTAAACTAATGATACATTAATTGTGCACTATTATTTTATATTTGTAGCAATAACTTATAAGTTTTTGTGTCAAGTTTTGTTTATGAGATGCCATCATAGGTTCATTAAACACAAATAATTGAACCTAACAATAATGTTGTTACAACTATATTTAAACATTTTTTGAAATCCATCGGCGACTTTGTTGGATTTCTGAAGTTGTAAATCATTATTTAATAGTATAAATATATAAATCGTATTACTTATATTGAATTGCTTGTATACTAATCCAATAAATATATGCATAAAAACTTTAAGCACAAAAAATATTACACATAAATGTATTAAAAAATGACTTCGATTCTGCAAATATGTTTTCTTGTAAAAGTAGGCCCAAATGACACAATAAGTTGTCTCATGGAGTGATGGACTAAGGAGGGTGCAAAATTTCAGTGGAAAAAGAAAAAATTAGAAGATTTATTCGAAAAATTTTAGTCTACATTAGGATGTTTTTAGATTGATATTTTTTATTTAAAATTGTACATTACATTTGAGTAAATTGATAATATTGAGGTTCGCAACATTATCCGTGTATTATTTTAAGACGGCTATATATTGCTTGGATTTAGTTTTGAAAAATGCATGTTTGACACTTTATAATATAGTAATTTCTCCCAAATTTTTTGAAATTTGGTGTCTTCATGAAACTAATAAAAAAAAATGACATGCAAAGTTAGAAAATTCCTGTATTTAAAATAAAATACAGCAAAAACAAAAATTAGCATAAAAATTCATCGAAGTTGTGAAATTAAAGGTTTTAAACAGGCTAATCTTTAAAAAATGTAGCTTTGAAGATTTCTGTTCCGAATTCCTTTATAAAACCTACAAAAAACCTTCAATTTTCCAACTTTGATGAAGGCTTTATGCTGATTTTCTTAAACAAATTTGTCAAATCATCTATAAAAGAACTATATATATTTATGTTGTTACCCGGCAAATAAAACTAGCATAAAACATAATTAATTTGTGAAATTGAAGGTTTTATAAAGGAATTTGAAAAAACTGCACTTTTTTTTATAGTTTTTAATTTTTTCATGAATTAAATCTTTAAAAACTCTGCATTTTCCTTTAATAATTTCAATACTTTATAATAAAAGGTGTTTTAAAGGCTTTATTTCATGTTGTATAAGGAATTTTTAACAAAAATCTTCATTAAATGCAGTTATTTTTAGATTTTAATAGCATTTAAAACTGGAGTTTTGCTGCATAAAACCTTCAAGTTCGCGCCTTGAAATTTGTATGGTGATTGTTTTTGCTTCACCTTCAATTATGAAGCAAAATAATTTTCGTTTGTGCACAAACATCCCTTGAACCGCTGTAATACAATTCCCATGACGATCTTTTATAATATATATGCATTTAATAATTTGATGTTTTTAAAAGAAATTATTAATTACAATTATCTGCCTGATATTTTAATATAAATACTAATTATGGTAATGTTTTAATCATTCTTAGAGAAAACAAAACAATGAAAAATATTTGTTAATTTATATTTAAATATGTGGATATTATTAACATATAAGTATTTTTTTAATTTGAATTTTACGCCGAATAAAACAGATAATATTTATTTTTTAATTGTATAAACACTTTAATTGTATAAATATACAATTAAAACTAAGTAATTTTGATTTAAAAAAATTTCGTTGAACTTGTATACACATTTTTCTTAACATTTAAAATAAGCAGAAAACCCCAAGAAATAACTAAAATGTCCTTAAAATAAACAAAAACAGTAATAAATATATAACTTTATTTTTAAGTTATAATTTTAATCAGTATAATTAGTTTCAGGTAATCCTTAAATGAAGTATTAACGAATAACGCATTGGTCGATCGCGAACAAACATGCTAAACCCATGTTAAACGCTGACCCGCGAACGACGTTTCTGCCTTCAGCTTTTCCGAGAAGCCGGTTTGTTTACAAATACGCCCATCCCCTATAAACATGGTTGAAGCTATACTGTTAGAAACCATTCGTATCCCAAGTAATTTTTAAAAGTGACTTTGTGAGTCTTTTTATTCTCAAACGGTTATAGAAATATTAAATATGTTTCAATATTTCATTTTCTTATTATAGAATTAACCTGTATATCGCCAAATATATATATATTTTTTTTGCTACTTATCCACTTATTATTGTGTTATTGGTTAAAATGGATTTTTAAGAATATACTTTCAAAATGGGTTTTATTGGAAAATTAAAAATAACCGAAAGCACTTCAATTTGGCATATTTTAGCATGAACAATACACAAAAAAGAGGTAGAAATGGAAGTGGGGTGCACTTTTTTAACCTTCAATTGGCTTCAAGTCAACAAACTGCCTTGCGCAATCCAGGAGTTACGCTTAGAGATCAGTGGCTACTAACGGGCCGCTCTCTTAACAAACATCTGAAATCCACGGAAGCTGTTAACAATGATATAGATGCAGGAGCTGCATGAGCTCCGGTTGAGCACTTCGAGCATGAAGGGTCTGTAGTAGAGAGAATATGACATCATAATCGTGAAGCCGACATCCCATATCACGTGCCATCTCTTCAAAATTATGAATTTAAAAATACTCGCGATTGGCTGATGAATTGAGAAATGTGTAACAGTGAACATTTACAAATGGATTGACGTAATTAACCACGGGTCTGAGGCCATACATGTCGGCTTCACTTTGATGTTAGCGAGAGTGACATCATGACTCCTCTACTACAAAGGATCCATGCTCGAAGGTTGAGCATGTCTTCGGCAAGTGCGACACTTACATGAGCTTAAGATTCATATTCTGCGGGGCTTCAAATCTAAGATTAGCGGCGAGTCTACAGATTTTGCAATGCTTCACTATCTGACTGTTTGGTTTTTTGAAAGGCTGCTGGTCATAGGCGTAGGAAGTAGGGGGGGCTGGGGGTGCTTGAGCCCCCCCAGGAAATATTCTGAAAGGGCTCAGCCCCCCTAACATTTTAGTATTTTTTCTAAAATATATTTCATAAATCAATCTTTTCACATTGTTGTATTTGAAAGATGAATAATTTTTATGCTTATTAGAATAAAAAAATTAGTATTTTTTCATTTCGACTATTTTTAGAAGCATTAGGAAGGGAAAAAAATTAATTAATTAGTTAGGTAAAAAAATTATTAAATAAGTTATTTTTTCAGAGTGATTATTTCCTTAGAAATGAAACCAACTGATTCATACTTTATTTTCTAAACAGATTATGTAGTTGAAATTTCCTATTTAGGAAATGACAATTTGTTATAGAAAGTTAAATTTAAATAAATTCCTTCAAACAACTACTAATCTAATAATTAGTACATATATAAATTTATATTTTAGCTAAAAATATGTTTTAGTGATTACTTTATGTTTTAAAGGTGTCCAAACAAAAAAAGAATACACATTAATTTATCTTTGGTAGATTAACACCATACTATTTTAATCACAAAAAAAATCAAAATTATACATCTTTGTTCACAAAATTTTCAGCCCCCCCTGAAAATAACCATTTGATACGCCACTGCTGCTGGTCCGTTTGAGATGCCCTAGGATTCTTATTCATTTTATTTAAGAGATGTACAGTGGGACTATTTCGGTCTAAGTGTATCAAAACTCTCCTGCTGATATCTAATATAATCTAATTTAACCGCTGTACCATCAGTTATAATCGACGGGTCGTAGCAACATTATCGTACATAACATTTGTCGTGACGAGTAAGAAGGAAGAGGCACAAAAATTTCGTAATGCATTACGAAATTTTTCCTGCCTGTTCTTCCAATAGTTTTCCTCTTCAAATAGTTTCTGTTACTCTAATAGCTTCTATTAATACAATATTTTTTGTTACTCCAATAGTTTCTATCAATACACAGTTTTTGTTACTCCAATAGTTATGTTTCTCCAAAGTTTCTTTTACTGAAATAGTTTGTCACTTTGATAGTTTATGTTAATACATTAGTTTGTGTTACTACAATAGTTTCTGTTGCTCCAATAATTTATGTTACTCTAATAGTTTCTGTTACATAAATAGTTCCTGTTACTTCAATAGTTTCTGTCACTCTAAAAGTTTTTGCTACTCCAATAGTTTCAGTCACTCCAATAGTTTCTCTTACTCCAATAATTTATATTAATCCAATAGCTTCTGTTACTTCAACAGTTTAAATTTCGACTCGTTGGTCTGATTACTGACAGGTTAGGAAAACAAAGAACATATAGCGGAATGCTAATATTGACTATAGAGAATTTATAATAATGTATATACAGTAGACTCTCGATAACTCGAATTTTTCGATATCTCGAAAAAAATCGATTTCCCTGCACCTCCATTACTTATTTAATGTAATTTTATCTCTTTAATTCGAAGTTTTTCGTCGTTATTTTCGATAACTCGAAGTTTCCTCACAACTCAAAACTTTGTTTTCCTCTCAAAACTACGGATTTTGAAGAACCTTTAACATATATGTAATTGCCACGTTCTTCTTTATCAGTTCTCTTTCTTATTGTGCGTTATTGAAAGGGTATACGTACAATGGATTCCTACCTGTGCCTCACCCTTTTGTTTGAATGTCGCCAGACTGGACTCTTTAACATAGAGTCAGTCCAACAAGGAAGGTTAATGATTTATCGTCCCTCAAGCCAGCAGGCGTTTTCGGTTAAAGTGCGAGTCACTTTCTTGGAACATTACCGACCGTCCAGAAAGCAACTCACTTAAAATATGAATACGACACTCGACCCCTTCTCATTTTTGTTTAGGCAATGCACTCTCTATAGCAGCATTTGATGAGAGATCGCTCTCAGAAGAAGAATGATAATGAAGAATGCTAACCTCCTCCAAAGATAACTTTGTAAGAGGCTCTATCTTCCATAAAATCTATGCGTGCATTTATTGAATCGAGGCCGGAAATGAAAACATCAGAGACCTTTCAAGCAATCGTGCATTTGGAAAATATAATTGATTTCGAAAAAAATAGAAATACTCACCAAACTATTTTGGATAGATATGTTAAATAAAGTCGTGTAACTAGTATTTATTTTTACCAAAACAGCTTTTTTATAGGATTTTCGATATCCCGAATTTTTATACACTTCCCTTCGAGTTCGAGATAACGAGAGTTGTCTGTAGCAGTGCCAAGTGCTACACCTAGATAACTCCACAGGAAGGTTAAGGTATTACATATAAGTTCCTATTTACACATCCCACCAATACGTTACAGTGGGGAGAGTTCTTCAATTAGGAACTTATGCATATCTAATACCTTAATCTTCCAATGGAGTTATCTACTGGATTCTATAGTTATCTAGTGTAGTATCTATCTGGACAATATTTTTTTATGGAAAAGAATACAATAATAAGAAAGACAGAAGATTCATGAAATAAGTTTAATTCAGAATACATCCAAACTGCGATAGGCCTGGTTTGCCGGCTCCCTATCGGAGACCGTTGCCCGGGGGCCCCACTTGGAGGACAGCCTATCTTCGCCCCCCTTTGGCGGCTTGGATGTTAAAGCCGCCGGGTGGATGCTAGCCACCACGATCTCTACTTTTTGGATCGTCTTCGCACAACCGTGTTTTTATGGCGCGCGGTATAATGGGTTCAACATGGCTTTTTCTTGCCAGCGGACGGCGTCCGCGACCCACTTCCTCACGTCCTGGTCCTTGAGGTAGTCCTCAGAGATCCAGGCGGAGGGTCGGAGGTGCTTGTATAACTTCCTGCGATGCGCAATCTCGCGTCGCTTAGGAGGATACCTGGAAAGACAAAAAGAACTTATTGTAATTTGTGGGTTCCGATTAAACAACAACTGCACTGTAAAAAAAAGGTGCTTAAAAATGAGTACCTGAACATAACCGTTTTTCTTTAATTAAAATTGTAACGTAATTGAGCGATAAAGAGCTTAAATTTAAATAATTGTACTTTCTCAAAAATGAGCAGTCTGACTAGCTTCTGTTCTCAAGCTATCTTAAGCAAGCGACCTGGCAAACTTAAAACAGTTGTTCAGAAGATGGTTTTTGACATTATTTGATGTCGATTGCTTAAAGGGAAACTGAGTTACTACAACTCAGTTATTTTACCTCCATATCATGCCAAACGTTCAAATTATGCATACAATTAAAATTATGCACAATCGTTCAAATTATGCTTACAATATATATATATAATATTCCATATCATATTAATAATCTTGACACCAATAAAGTCTCTATAAAAAGAATATAACAAAAGATTACTTTTATTTTCCGTAGCAAATTTAAAAATTCTGAAAAGAAATGCATATTAAATTTTAGAAAACAGTAAAAAATGCTGGTCAATGGCCAATAGTAACATTAAGAAACTTTCAACTCCAGTAGCTATTCAAAACCAAATACAAATTTAATTATTTCATTTGAAATGGATTGTGAAAATGCGGAAACTTACAAATGCTTGTAGCACCACCGGTACGTTGCATAGAACAACTGATCCATGACTGACATTTCAATAGCAATAAAAAGGTTTAAGCGCAGTTCAAACTCACAGTACTTGCAGAGAGAGAACTCAAATGATAAAGAAAAATTCGACAAAGCGTTTTCACTTTTAACATCAACAATGCAATGTAATAGTGATTACAAGTTTTGTATAAACAATACATTACAATAATGAGCTCAATTTGATTGTAAAACGTTTATTAGTTGCTTTATTTAAAAGGATCATTGTAAAATATCCATTGTTCTAACAATATATTATTTTAAAAATGCTAAATACAACAATGTAATTTCAGCCATTGTAATTTTCTACGCTTGCGTTCTAATTTTTAAGTATATATTGAAAAATGTATTTTTTAAAAAGTCAACTTTATTATATTATTCCTCCGCAGTTTATAATCCCTCAGCACTTGTCGTAAGTTTAGACTTCTTGGTATCATTTTGTTCGTCTTGGACCGCTCTTTAAACCTGATTATGTTTCATACACCACAATTGAACTTTCGAAGTGATATTTTGTTGAATGAATTCGAAGTGAAATCTTCGACAAATTGTCACTTTCCACTCCACGCAAACGGTTCAAACTGTCACCTAGTTAAAAGTAATTGTAGAACCCGTTATTTATTTCAATTTAATCATGCACTTCGCCCAGGGACCCCCCCCCCCCTCCAAATAATTTGAAAACCCTAAAAGTTGGGAATTTTAAGGTTTGAAAATACCTGAGTTAAGAAAATTTATGTCTGAAGAAAATAAATATTTTTAACAAATGAAAGCGAAAACAACAAGGTTATCAAGGGAAAATCAGAAATTGTCCAATAAAGTCTTTATCTAAATTGAGAAGCAAAGTTTTCAGATTTCCAGACAGACAGCCGTTATCCATTGGTGCCCAAATAAATGCTCGCATCTGCTGATTCTGTTTTTATTTTTGGAAAAACAAACAATAATTTAATACCTTTTTACATTAAAATGTAGTATTGCGTAACGTATGGACGCCGAACGTCTGAGCATTTTTGACATTGTTTTATTACTTTGATTTACTTTTACTCTTTGTGATTTCCGGCTTTGTTCCAGTTGTAAGACCCGTCGCGCCGTGAGGGTTTGGAGGGGGGGGGGGGGGGGGGGGGAGTTATTCAATATTTTACAACTTTGAATTAAAATGACTTTTATAATTTAAATTGAATTTATTGAAGTTAATATTTATTGGTCAAAGGTAAAGACATTCCTTGCACAATACTATGCAATGTCGAGTCTTTGACTCATACTATACTTTAGATCACGTAGCCTTTATATTATTCTTTACCTGTTAATCAGTGGCGGATTTACATAGGGGCTAAAGGGGGCTATAGCCCCCCCCCCCCCCTTGGGCTATAGCCAAATTTTTTTTTTTTTTTTAATTAAGATTTTTTTTTCTTAAGGGGCTATAGCCCCTCATATAGTTAAAGTTTTCAGGGAGTGAGAAGAGGACCAAGTTTTATTATGGTTCTCATTGGGATGGGAAGAGGGGGGGGGGGGGCTACGCGTCTTGTCGCACTAAGATGACCTTGGACCTTGGACAATGCAACGGCCCAGAAACACATTGCCTGGCAGGGAGTTTTAAGGGTAGATCGAGTTTTATGACTCTCTCTCTTTCTCTTTGGGGGTGGGGGCTACGCGTCTTTTCCTTAGAGTAGGGTCTTTTCGTCTTATCAGATGGACCTTGACACTGCAAATGACCAGAAACAGCAAAACTGAAATTTTTTGTTGTATCACCCGAGTACGGTCATTCGTTAAACGTTTTATGGGAGGCGGGAGATTTTCTGTAGAGGTCAGTGGATCTGAGTGTAAAGAGGGAAATAAAAATTCGTGTCGCTATGGTTAGGTTTGATGAGCGAAAACATCGGAAAAGGCGAATTCTATGCTATTGCTTCATTAATAGCTGGGTTAGTCAGGTAATTTTTCTTTCTCTTGTGTTTTATTAGTGTAATTTTATGTATTTTAAGCAATGCAAAAAGCGAGACTGCAGTTGTAAATACTATTGGGTTTTATTCAAGTCTTTGAATGAAGTAGTGATACCGGAATCACATTATCCTTGACAATCAATTCTTAACCTTTTATATGAAAGTTGCTCTGTTTAAATTAGGAAAACCGAACCAAATATCTTTGAATCGTATTTTTTTTAAAACATCAATTTTACGTAAATTGAAAATATAATTCAAAGAACTGAAAATGCTTAATGATGATATTTTTAAACTTTAGTTTGGCATTTACATAAGAAATACTGTACCATATATGAAAAGCAAACAATCAAAACTTATTTTGCTAAAAAAAAATTTACATCACCTGATTTTGCCACCGAATTTTCTATGTAACAAAGGTATTTTATTTGTCCAAAATACGTGTTGTAACATTTGAAATTAACTTGCAAAATTGAAATCTGTCTACGCGAATTAGAAAAATTAATTTTAATTTACCCAATATTCGTTTCAAGTGACAAAACACGTTTTGAATTTTTTCTATTCGTATATCAATCATTTGTCTGAGTTTGTGTGGATTGAAGCAAGTACTAGTAACTGCTAGTTGGTATTCTTATTAAAAGCGTAAAGTCTTCCCTTGCATAGTTTAACGTAATTTATTATTTTGACCAATCTACCTAACTATTTCAGTTCTTATCAAAATTTATGTACAATGAGGATATTTCACATATCACCATTGTACTTAAATTTTCGTAATATACGAAATTTAATATTCTTCGAGAGAGATTTTGTGAGATATTGTTTGTCTTTTGCTCTGTCAATTAACCCATGAATATTTATATTTACATGATTTCCACAACCATACTTTCATTGATAGAAGTATTACTCATCAGTGGCGAAGATAGCTACATATGTATAATTTTAAATGGAGCCGAAGCCAATTATAATTAAAGTAAAAGTCATATGGGCTGGATAAAAAAAAAAATGGAACAAATTAATTAATATATATTTCCGAAATTAAAATCTTTATTATATTAAAATTCAAATAAAAATAATTGATTGCACTTTTAAAGAGCATTTTTTTTATGTCATAATATTTTTCACCTTTTTGTACACCCCCCTCCTCCCTATGTTACTTCATTTTAAATTTATGCAGTTAAAAATAGTAATTAAAACTTTCATTCTGTGTATTTTACAAAACATTTCAACTAATTAGAAAGATATAGTGATTTCTATAAAAATTTTCTTATCTCAAAGTTTGTGAAAAGAATGTTTCAGGAACTTTTGCTACGTCACACAATCACCGAGACCTTTTTCCCTCATGTCACACCACAGTCACGTATGATGGACCCCCTTCTTCAAGGGTGTGAGTCGTAATAAATAAACGGCCTCTTAAGATTCAAATAAGATCAAATTAGACTTAAACAATAATTTTTGTAACATTTAATTTTATATTTTAAAACACAAAATTCAATTTATATTTAAACGTTAGTCAACATTTTTCAATATTTGTTATTTTCTTCGTGTACATGAAACTATTTTTGGTGTGCTTTTTTTTATGTTGTATATTGTATCTTACGTTTGCTTACGAAATAAAAATATTCTCAATTAATCCATATAAGGAATTTTCGGCCCACATTTTTACGTTTTTCTAAATCGATAGGTAAATTCACCTGCAAGCATTATCTGTTCTTTCACGCAATACATATTGTAGGCAAAAGATTACTAAGTCAACTTTGGCAACCCTGTAAGTTGTTGTGATGCAAATACTAAGAAAAATACATTGTTTAACCGTGTATATAAAGTTATAAAATATGGATTTTTTTTTATTATTTGCGAAATCAGAGCAAGTTTTTTTTTTAAATTTAGGTTACATTCATTTGAACATTTTGTTATGATACGAGAATCCCAAAACGACTACGCAAAAGGGAGTTGAGAGGACATAATTGACTGCTCGATTCAGGGCAGGATTTAGGCATAGGCTACAGTCCAACTAATCAATAATAATATAGATTACTGAAAAAATGGGTGTCTCAATACTTCGAAATTATGACAACGACATGTTTGAAAATAAATCACTTAGACAAAAAAAATTATAAGTATACCAAACAAGTTTCTAAATAACTAATAAATCAAACTAAATCTTAATGAAAATAATATTCTACAAAATTTTTATGATGCGAAAAGTTCTATTTTTCTTAATGGATTTGTACAATGCAAATATAACAACACTTTTATATTCTTTTAAAATATGTGTTTAATTTGTGATTATTTAAAATGGCATTGTGTTACTATTTTTGGAAATCAGTTGTTTTTATTCTACACCGTAATTCTGTTCATGATGATACGGAGACGAGTGCAATATTTTATTGTAATTTTCAAAAATTCCAAAATTACATCGCACATTGAAATTCTTTGAAATTGTTGAAATATTCAACTTAGTATTGGAAATTTACAAAAAAACAGTGCATCCCAAAATTATTAAAACTGAAAAATTAGTTAGTTTGCAAATTTTCAATTCTTGTATTTCAAAAAATTTCCGATCTCCCCTCCCTATTTCGATTTACGAAGGAGTATTCCATACCACCGAGGGCCCGCACCACATATTTGGCCTAGGGGTCCACTAACTCTAAATCCGGCTCTAGCTTGGTGGGAATACCCCAAACAACTGTCCCAAGGGTGAACCAGTCGTTTATGAGCAGCGTGGTGGGCCAAAAATTTCCCTTTTTTATTATCAGAAGGCATTGAGACAAAAATTATTCTTATACAAAAAAAGTACATTGCACCAGAATAAAACACAACAAAGTTGCTTCTTTACATTGGAGGCATTTATCTCGCTAAGGCATCAAAATAACATTTTATAGGCGGAATTTACACATACCGTTAACGGCAATATACCCTCCCCCCACACAAAAAAAAGAAAAAATAGCCCCCCCCCCCTTTGGATGACCCTAGATCCGCCACTGCTGTTAATGTAACCCTTATGATAATATGTAACCCTTATGATATATCACTGGCCGTACATAATGATATATTAAAACAAAGATATTCTAATATACCAACTATAAAAGTAGATATTATTTTACAAAAATATCCACCGTGACAGTAGTTAATGGCAATGATAACTGTTGCTGTTTTGATATTCATCTGCCAACGTATTCCTTCCTGTTTACTTAAATGAAAATTAATTTTTCTAATTTTTTTAGTTAAAAGTTAAGGTTTATTTAAGTATAATTCATATATGCTTTTCGCATTAAATTCTCAATTAATGTAAAGTTTTCTGTCTGGAAAATTACTAATTATCTTCATACATGAATTATTTTCAAACAAAGTATTCTGCAATAAATGAAATGAACTAAAACAATATATAAACATGTATCGTAGCTTTCTACTGTTTATTTTAAGCCTTTAATTCTATTTAATCTATAAAAATAGATGAAAAATGTCGGTCACTTGGAACTGGAATTTTATGTAATGTTGAGTTGGGAATTTCGAATCTTTAAGTTGGGAATTTTTTTGTTTCCGCCGCCGCCCCCCCCCCCCCCCCCCCCACCAATATGTACCGTTTCTCCCCATCCCCCACGTGGTACAACATTCAGAGTGGGGAGAGAATTATTGACCAACTTCGTTCTACGCGACTTAGAACGCCGAGAAGAAGAAGACCGCTGTTCCAACGGAACATGGAGAAAATTTCGCGACGTCGAAGATGTTCCGTAGGGTTAGCATGGAGCTTTAGCTCCTGTATTATAATTTTAAGTTTTAGTCTTTAAATAATATATCAATATAGAAATATTTACTACATACACTGAGATAGATTGTACTCATCATTTTTGAAGTATTTTTGTGTTGAAATAAAAGTATTTTTCCGTATTTTGTTGCAATTCTAATTATATACAAATATATAATATAAGTATTTTTGTATTTAAATTTATTCATATATAGAATAAAAATATTACTTATTTGGAAAAAACAAATATTATAAACAAACTTTCCTATAATTGCAAGCGTAGCGACTAAACGAACAAAAGCAAAGTTGTCTGCTGTAGGGATGAAATCGAAACTACTAGTAAGTTATCATGTTGATACGTCACGTGATTATAAAAAAATCATTAGTTAGTAAATTTATTTTTGTATCTTTTCAATTTTTCTTTGTTTTATATAAGCATTTTTGAGGGTCTCCTTAAAATGGGGGTGCTGGGCAAGTGCTCCGAATACCCTACCATAAATCAGTCTGTGGGACTCAAGACCTCCCCTGTAATCAAAATAATTTCCTACCAAAAATTTATATCTTAAGAAATTTATGCAAATTACTTAGTAATTAACTCGCACTTTTGATATAGTCAGATGACGAAAACAACCCATGAGCTGGTACCCTACGCAACCTTAATAGGCATCAGGACTTTGGACTTCTATAAGATTTAGATTGCATCAGTCTCATATACACGCCGTAGAAATTAGAGGATAAGGTTGGCCGACGTATTGTTATTTCGCAACGAATCTGGCTACCCTCCGATTAGTGAATAAATCCACTTTGTCAGAATGTTAAACGTGACGTCAGTGATTATTGAAAATGACATCAGATGCTTGGTACTTTACTCATTTTAGCTTTGGTTTTTACAACTATAAATGGCAACGCTCGTATAAATTCCCACAATACAAAATGTACAACAAATACAACAGAACTAACTCCTCTCCTCATTTTAATTGTTAAATATACAATTTCCTGGAGATTGCTATTTTAGGAAAGCAGTTTTAAATATATACTATAAGTAAGTTCCTTCTTTTTTGAATCATATTACGTTCTGATCAATAAATGATTGGATGCTTAATCTATTTTATTGTTTTTGTTGAATTTTAAGAAATCCCAACTGTTTGATAATAAATTGTAATACTATTCTTACGAAGGAACAAAATAAACTCCAATTTTTTTTATATTGAATTCTTAATAAAACTTTATATTTTTATTTGATGTATGAAAGTTTTTTGGGGCAAAAAAAATTATTGCAAGATTCGTATTAGAAATGAATTTTTTCCTTCCTTTACATTTCCCAAACTGGTTTATGTAAAGGAAATTCATTATAAAAAATGAGTAAATAATAATTATTAAAATTTAATTAAAAACTGCAATATGTTCATTCTGAAGTAATATTTTTTAATATAAACTTTCTTTTAATAACATAAATACAGTGTTTGCTGAATTGTATCTTTATAATTTTGTCTTAATTAAAAAATTGTAGTTGTACAGATACAGTGCAAAATAAGTTGTTATTTATAGGGTTGTATATTGAAATAATTGCAATGCTTGTGAATAGAATATTGCAATGCTACACTGTTAGTCATGAAAAAAAGCAGGTTAACTTTAGGCTACAAAATGTTTTTGTTATTATAACGTAAAAGGAAAACTAAGATTAAGTCTGAACTTTAGTTTTAGTACATACAGTGCATAGATTTTTCCACTTCCCTTTTTTTTTAAAACTCGAAGCCTTTTTTTTTTAAATTTATTAATTATTATTCAAGTAAATGGGAATAAATTGGCAGAAAAACAGCAGCAGTTATTGATTTTTCATGAAATGGTTACTAATATTTTTAACAATCATGGTCATTAACTATTTTTAAAATTAGTAAATCACTCCCTAATTATGAAATAATTTTAGAGAACAAATTTAAATTTTGAGAATACTTTTTTAGAATAATATCTGGTTTCCATGGCATGGTTTGGAGCATCTTGTTTATATGGCCCCATTTTGTTATCAAGGGTGGCAACATACTGGGAAATCAGGGAATTTTTCAAATTTGGATAATTAAAACCGCAATTATCATCTATTATGCTCGTTATTCAGGGTAGTCAAGTTGTCAAAATTTCCTTTTAGTTTTAAAAAAGCATAGTTATGCGCATTTAAATTTTTCAGTTTTATTTTTGTAAAAATATGAACTACTGCTGGAGGAAAAAGCAAAGTGAGCTGGACTTTAGATTGTAAGCAACATTTAAGGGGCTAATGAATATGCGATATATTGAAAATTAGAATAGGAAATATTAAGCATATAAAACATTTAAATTATCTTCAAAGAAATAATTGGAAAAACTTACTTTTTTTGCATTATCTTCTTCCAGAGAACATGTTTAATTACTATTATGCCTGTCGCAATTGTATAATTTGTGTTGTAACTGTAAGTTTTTATTTTAACTGACAATAAGTATTGCTTATAATTTTTCATTTATAATGCAATACATTTTTTGTAGCATGGATACTTTGTTTCTATACAAAGCATGTATTGCAACATTTCTTAATGTAATTGTAAAATCAGGGAAATTTTTGTGACACCATCAGGGAAGTATCGGGGAACTTTTTTTCCAGAATTTTGTTGCCACTGCTGTTATCTTTTTCCTTTTTTGTCGAAATCAAAATTTTTGATATTTAAACACTGTGATGTCATGTTAGGCTTAGATAGAGATAGAAAAGACCTCAAAACATGTATTTGAAGATTTTGAAAACTATTCTCCGTGGTAGGATCCGCGGAAAATATTTTCAAAAGGCTATAAAAACATGTTATGAAATCATTTTTATCTCAAACTAAACCTAACATGACATTGTGTTTCTGAGTGGGGAAAATCAAGATCACCATTCTTCTCCCTTCCCTCCCCCTTTAAAAAATTCAATTTTTTCTCATGTTTTAAAGTTATTTTTTTACTTTAAATTCAATGGGAGGGATTTAAACTCCCTCTCCTATGTGCCTGGTTATACTCCTTGTTTTCTGTGAATGTTTTTAAAACAGGTCATAAGAGATGCGCAGAAGTTTGAGAACAATCACACTCGCATCCCTTCAACTTCCAAAGAAAATCGAGCCCCATAGCGTAATTGTCAACATCTGATCACGCTATGTTCTTCAACCGAGCACAGAACCTTGGAGCCAGCGATCGGCCTGATCGCCTGAATGATCCCCTGAATCGTGGCAACCTCCCCAGGGCAGAGGACGCAGAGGGTCACAAGTTGTGCGACAAGCAACATGAGCAACAAATTGACAACTCGAACACTGTCCTGGAGAAGATTGCGAGTTTGTATGCTGAGCGGCTTCTCAGTGACATTACGTTGGAAGTCGGTGGAAAGCAGTTTGCAGCTCATCGCCTTATATTATGTGCTTCCAGCGATGTGTTCCAGGTCTGTACATTCTTTTCTTTTTTATCTGAATTATAGGAATAAAGCCTACTATGTGTTGAATGTTAAGAATTTCCGGATATTTTCAGTAATTTTCCATGACGAATCGACTTGTAGGATGAGTGGGGTGGGAGGAGAGGTTAGGTTCATCACATGGACTTGCATCCATTTAAACTTCGCAAAGTCACCTTGCCCATTGGCATACAAAATGGACAAACCCAGATTGCACTTTTAAGAAATTCTGTAAGTTTTCAGGGACAAATCGACCTTTAGAGAGAGGATTGGAGAAGAGGTTATATTTACCACATATACTTGCATCCATTTAAACCTCACAAAGTTGTTCATAGCTTCTTATCACACAAAATGGAAAAACCCATGAGTGAAATGTTTAAAAATGTTAATTCGTCTACAGTAGTGTTATCTAGCGAAACGTTACTGATTTAGCGATTTTGTATGCATTCTTGGTCCAATAAAGTAACGTTGAATAACAGCCATAATTTTTTTTATATTTAGCGATTTTTTAAAATAGTTTTGTAATCTATGGTAAAGAAAATTGAAATTTAATGTGGTAAATGTCAATTTCTTACTGGAATCCAGACTTGCTTTCACAAAAAAAATTTGGTATGGTATGTTAATGGATATTAAATCCAGAATTGGTTAAGTCCGGATTGTCTAGTGATTCTATAATTAGGGAGCAGTCGTCATGGTTGTTAGGGTGTAAGTTGTAAAAGTGACCGAGAAGGGCCAAATAAGTTAGGTTCAAAACGTTTATTCCTCCAGAGCCGAGAGAAGTTTCATTACAGCATTAGGATGATTACATTAAGAATGCGAGTGTATCATCTTGTAGGGACTTTTCATTTATAAAGACAGAGATTTTTAGGGATTATCATCATATAGATAGAGTTGGGAAAGTCAGCTAATTGGTCCGAAATGGTTCAGTCCAGGGAAATTCCATGTGGATTTACTCAAAACGACCCTAACGTGCTGTGTAAAAGTAGGAATATATTCAAATATGCAGTGATGGCACATTTGTGTAGTTTCAAATGTCTACAGTATCTGGAATGAGATGATCTTTTTAAAATTGAGTTTTGATTTACTATGATCAATTCTACTTGATTTATTCTGATCATGTATCAATAACTTAATTGTGTTGATTTTGATTAGTGGGATTACATTTTTTTAATAGTTATAGTCGCATTAATCCAAGTAGAATTCATTCAAACTTTGCTCTTTGTAGATACAGATTAGTATGTTGGTATCAATTCAATTTGAATAAATCATTACTCAATTGTATTGATATTTTTAGAGACAACATTGTTGACTCTTGCTGAGTATGTTTTCTTATAAATTTAATGTGAGGCTGTGATATCCTTGTGGGTACTGTACCATAACGGGTTGCTTGAAGAGGGTACCAGCTGTTATCCTGAGTTGTCGGAGGCCGGAGACCACAATTGGTCGGAGCCTTAAATTGACGTGTAGCATGTCCAGATGCAAAACAAGTTATGTGCATTTTTAATTATTTTGAAAAAGTTCTGAAAAACCGTCAAATGATATAACAATATGATATATAATATCAATGCTGTGAGAGTTTTTTTTTTGAAATTTATATAAGTAAATAAATTTTCTTCATAGTAAAGTAAAAATTAAAGCCTAAGTAATAAAAAGTAACTGATATTGATAAAATCTCTTATTTAGGTATAACTGGTTTGGGATCTGGGATACTCATATATTATTGACTCTTGCTGAGTATGTTTTCTTATAAATTTAATCTTATCTTTCTTATAATTGGTCCGAAATGGTTCAGTCCAGGGAAATCTCCTATTTGATTATAGTGTAGTGTGAAAGTTTTTAAATGAGATGCCAGTTTAGGTGATCACAGTTCGAAACTATAAGTCTATATTCAAGGATCTTTCCTCCAAGATAGGTCCTGTTGTCAATATCCTATTGAGTAGCTCTAGTGCAATGAAATTTCAACCAAACTTCTAATTCTGCTTATTTTTATTTGAAAACACAGTTAAAAATATGTTTGCATTTGCCTTTGGGATAATTTAACCTAAATTTTGCAGGTAATGCTGATGAACCCCAATTGGAGTGAATCACAGGAAACAAAAATATCTTTGCAAGAGGATCCTGCCTGTGGACATATCTTTGCTGATTTCCTAAAGTACTTATACACAGGAAAGCTTCATATAAATCACTTTGTTGTGTTGCCTTTGGTAACTCTTGCTGATAAATACAATGTCAAAGACTTGGTTCATCTGTGTGTTGATTACATGTGTCGTCATGTGGTATCGGCTACTCGCCATAATCAATTGGTAATTTTGTTTTTATCTTGTAAATATTATTTACTAGCTAAAATACCCGTTCTTCGCACGGCGGTAAATAAAAGAATGACAAATGACAGAAAGTATATACATTTCCTCTTCTCATAGTAGCAAAAAGCCCCATGTGCGGATATTTTCAGTAATTATTAAATCAAACAAAACTTACGACGTCATTTTTATAGTGTCAATAATGAAATAAAAATTCTTTAAAATCGCAAACGATATTGTCATCCATGATAAGTGAATGACATACATAAAATAGTTATAATAAACGAATAGAACATCATACACACTTAAAAATTATAACAAAAAATGTCTAATATTTCAAGTAATGTTCTCGGTAAATTTCATAAAGCTACGTTGTGTAATTATGGAGTATTTCGTATAAATATCGGCATTCTAATTTAGAAATTTTTTTACATTGTGTTTTCGCTTTTCTCCGTTGATTTTAATTGATTTTACTGTTGCCACTTCCTGAAACTTTGCTAGGATATGCTAAAAAATGTCATAACATTCGAATGGAACATCGTAGAGACTCGAAAATAGTCACGTTAAAATTCTTATTTTTTTAACTAATTATTCTGTGAATTTCAAAGCTCTACGTTTTGTTATTACGGAGCCTATAATGTACTGACAAACAAACACACATCCGGACAGAGTTTGGGATTTTCAGCTTTATATATAAGATATCCATTTAGTTAAGTAAAAATACCTATATAGATTTGTATGGTTACGATGTGCAGATTTTAGATATTCTGTATACCAATAGTTTATAAAATTTTGCATATTTCATGTTTTTTTTTTATATACAAAAATTTACCAGTATGATTTTTAAAAAAATATAAAAACCTTCCAAAAATGTATTATAAAATTTTTTCATTTCATTAAATTTTTGTTTTCTTGAAATGCTTCACATCCTTTTTTTTTGTTAAAATATCATGTGTTTTTTTAACCAATTCATAATTTTGTCCTTATAAGTTGGTAGTAAATAAACAAATTTGATTGACAAAACACGTTTAGTGACACAAATTTAACAAAAAATCTTTTGTAGTATTGTTCTAAGGACAATTTATGCAAATTTATAGTTAGGAAAAAAATTGGATAAGTTTGATTTAAGTATTGATTTGTATGACATGAAAAAAATTGTGTTGACTATGAAAATAGCAAACTTTAAAATATGGTTTAAATTAGTTCAATATTTTTGTAAGTTTTTATAAATGATGCTTTTTAAAAACAACTTTTTAACTTGAAATTTTATATAGCAAATATTTTTTTTTTATTTCACAAGTGCCCATTGCCTAGGTATATTTTCTTTTAGTACAGCAGTTCAAATTTAAAATATTTTACATATAAGTATATTTAAATTAAAGTAATCATTATAAGAACAGATCTTTAAACTGTTAATATTTAAGTCTGTTACATAGAGCATTTTCTTGTTTATGTTTACAAATACAAATACTGATGACCTACAACAGGCTCAAGGTCCATCTAGTACCTCTTAACTATCCCCCAATGCATATCTAACTTCTTCTTAAAATCCGTTACTCCTTTACAATTAACAATATTCACTGGCAAGTTGTTCCATTTGTCTATTACCCTATTATAGAAATAATGTTTCCTCCCTTCCCGATTAAAATGGGATTTGTTTAACTTAAACCCATGACCTCTCGTTCTATCACTCATATTAAAATCTAAACCCTCCACATCTCCTTGTTTGATCAATTTGAACAGTTGCATCAAATCTCCCCTAACCCTTCTCTCTTCCAAAGTATACATATTCAAATTTCTTTATCTATTTTCATAAATCATGCCTGAAAACCCTTGAACCATTTTAGTAGCCCTGTTCTTAATTTTCTCTAACAATTCAATGTCTTTTTTAAGATATGGTGACCAGAACTGTGCAGCATACTCAAGATGTGGCCTTACCAAACCTCTGTACAATGGCAAGATAATAATCCTTAGATTTTGATGAAACACTTTTTCTGATGTACCCCAACATTCTATTAGCTTTTTTGCTAGCCACTGTACATTGATGACTCATTTTAAAATCCTCATTTACTAATACGCCCAGATCACTTACTATCTCGCTATTTTTGATTTCTGCACCCTGTAACCAGATGCAATTTAATATTTTTATATGAAAATATTATTATTCAAAATTTAAAGTTTTTTTCTAATAATTTAGTATAAAAGAAACCAAATAGACCCATTTCATGATTATCAAGTTAAAACAACATCTCAACTCAATATTTTATTTGGATTTGTAACAGTTTTATCAACAGCTGTATAACATTTCCAGGTGTTATGGCTGCAGTATACTTTGAACTGTGGGCACAACTTGGTGTACAAGGCCTGTGCTAGTTTCATCACTTGGAATTTCGAATTGGTTGGTGAAATGGAAGACTTTGGAACACTGGAGACGGATGTCTTGATCAGTTTTCTCCAGAAGTCGGATTTAGTTATAAGTGATGAAGTTGCGGTGTTCATGTAAGTACGTCTCAATCATTCGATTGGTGGAGGACAAGCTTCCTATTCATTCAATTAAAACATGTTTCATGTTAAAATTTTCACAATACCTGGTATGTTTTTTTTGGTACCTGTAAATAGAATTTCAATGCGTTTTTCAACCCTGATAGTTTTTATATTAACTTGCATTATTGTTATGTGCCCTTTCGTGGATATTCAAATACAAGAAACAATGCTAAGTACTGTACTCCAAAAAACTACAACAGAACTTAAAATATAAAATTTTTATAATCCTGGGTACTAATTTTGTCCTTATGGGTTTTGGAGGAATTTTCTATCATTACATAAAAAACATATAATTAGAAGATTATAAAAAAAATCAAAGATTTATTTTTTTCGAACACATTTAAAATTGAATTTTAATTTGGACAAATGGCCTATTACTTTGAGAAACAAGAAGTCATTATAGGTTGTTCATCCTAACCTCAATTTGAATTCTAATGTATGTTCAAGTGCAATTCAGAATAATTATTTTGAATATATCTTTAACTTTCAGAAGGTGGGTATTTGAATTTAACTTGTGATTCTGGTTTAAATATTGACCAGCTGTCTTGTAAAGATTAAAAAAAAACAATGTACCAATTATGAATATTTTTATAATAGGAATATAAACAGAAAAACAAATTTTTTTTACTAATTTGTGGCTTTTTAAGTTTGTTAAATTGCACAATGTACAAGTTTTTGTATAACTTGGGGAAGAGGATTTAAATTTTTTATGTTAAGACTTCGGAAATTATATTTTAAATCTTTTTCAGTATTGAACTTTGATATTTAAATACTTTTTTTTAATTTTGAATTATATCTCTAATGTCTACACTCTAATATCTTTAATTTAGAATTATCCACATAACGTAGTATGCATAACTTTGAGTATACTCCGTCTCTGATAAATTAATGATCTGTTGGTATTCTCCAGTACTGGTTCCTGTGACATACTATATCTAGTAAATAAAAAAAAAACTATTGCCACTGTTGGAAAATCCTCCTGCCTTCCCTTTTTCATATTTTGATTTACTTCTAAAAAATTCACTATCAGATAACTATGAAGTTCACTGAGTTTGTTTAAACAGATTTTGCATTTGTGATTGTATCATTTTTGTTTCAATATGACATTTATGTTACAAGCTAAAGATGAAAATTGGTGTAGGCAAAATGCATTATAAACACATCTCTTAAGTTATAATTTTAATAGAATATTAGCCATATACCCAAATTTGTACTAATATATTTTTTAAATAACTAAGTTTAAATGTATAAAATAAAAAAAATTGTGAAATTTGAAAGAAAACTCTTATAAAAGCATGGTTAATTTTGGTTGCTTTTCACCCCAGGTGCGTAGCCAAGTGGCTCTCAATTCAAGAACACAAGCTGCTGGCCATGCACAGCGAAATTGAAGCCCCATACCACTTTGCGAACCTTGTATCGGAAGTCATGTCTCATGTCCGCTTCCCCATGATGTCCCCAAGGCAACTGGCCAGCCTCCTCATCCATCCGCTGACCAGCCGCTTCAAGGACTTCTTCATCGAGCGCATGGCCCTGGCCATGGCCTTCCACAACAACCAAAATGACCACCGAGTCCTGGCCGTCCTCCAAGAGAAAGGGGGACGCCTCCTGTTTACGCCCAGACTCTACACCACAGAGCAGTGGAGTGCTTCATTGAACATAGAGAACTATCCTTCCCTGGCCACGTATGGAGTCAGGACCCTGGTATTCAATACCCCTATCAGCTTCCAGGACAGCCTGAAGGACCAGTTCTTCGAGTGGACTGTCGACCTGTACCCGAAAGGAGTGTGGTTCAAGAAGTTTTACCTCATTGTTTGGCAGGGGACGTTGGAGATACCTGAATCAGTGTCCAAGACAGTGAGGTTGTCGCTGACGCAGAAGGATTCGGACGAGATTGCTAGGGTTTCGGTCGGGATACTGATCTGTGGAAAGCAGGATGGCCTGGAGCATGTGCGGAAAGTGGTGCAGAAGAACTTTGTGTTCTCCGACGAAGAGAGGATGCTGAACATAAATGATCTGGTGCCGTTCGAGGATCTTAATGATTTGAGGTCGGGGCGGTCAACTTTCCTGACTGGGCCTAATTCAGATTGCCTCAAGCTCCATGTTGTTATTACTCCTTTGCCTACTTTTTGAGTGTTTCTGTTGGATATAAATAATATGTTTATTTGTTTAATGTGCCCCGTCTTTTACGGTTTTAGGAGTGCATTTCATGTATGTGGTTTCTGTTGTCGAGCCGAAGACTACAATGGATACTGAGATTTTGCAATTGAGTTGATGCCACATGCCACACATTGAAAATTAATTTGAAATGTTTAATTTTGTAAGCAATATTAAATCATAAAATTTAAATGAACCACCTGCAAAAATTCCCATGCGAAAATGGTTTTGAATATCTTGCTTGTGAAATTACACTGCTGGACCGGCCGTTAAATATGATCTCAAAAATATTTCTTTAAACGGTTTTTAAAATCCACCTGTAAGGATTTAAAGTAATTTAAGGTCTGAGTTTGTGTTTGCCACCAAACTTGGAAACCAGCAAGACTATTTATTACAAATTGGGTAATTTTTCCAATTGTCTCGTCTGTATAATTTAAAAAATTTAACAGAAAGACTTTTACATTTCGGCTTGACAACAAAATCACTGCTTTAAAATGACCTTATCCTTACTGTATGTGTTTATTTGTTGTTTGTAAAGAATATGGATACCTAAATTGGATTTTACATTTTATTTGTGTTTGTAATGTTTGGCATTGAGAAATAATTTAGTCATCAAATTATTTCTCAATGCCAAACAATTGTGCAATGAAAGTCAAAGGTTGATAATATTTCTCCTCTGGTTTATTTCATGTATTTCTAATTTAGTATTTGGATGATGATTTGATTCTAATCTAGACAAACACTTAAATAATCACATATATTTATACTTTATTAATTTGAAAAAGATATTATTAGTTGTCTATTTTTGCTTTGTAGTTTCACTTTTTAGTTTTGTGATATAATTTTACTGTAAATGATAAATGTTTTTTAAGTTTTCTAAATTACCTTATATGGGTATAATCATTATAATTGGTAAAGAAAGATGCACTATCTCATTTAATATGTTAAACCCCTCCCCTTAAAAAAGGAACTGAGGTATAATTTTAATACTGTATGCTTTGTGTCAATAGTGGGTACATTTTAGTTTAACATTTTAATTAGGTTTTTGTTTGATTATTCCTCATTTTGCAATAGAATGAATGATTTGTAATGAAATTTTAAAGACCAATACCTTTTTCTATATCCAGGATAAGTTTGCTGGTCTTTAAATGTGCATATGTTACTTTGTTATCTAGATATGGCATGTTATTACAATTCTTCCAAATAGTATAATTATAAAATTAAACATTAATTGATACTATATTCCTTGAACAAAAATAAATTATTAAAAAATATTGATAATAGGTTTTTATTATAATTGAATTAGTTATGATTGTCAGTTAAATTAAAATGTGACTTTATTTTGATCATCTGTGATAAATTCTTACAAAATTAATTTTTAGACAACCTGCATTTAAATAACTTATTTTCATACTCCTTAAGTCCTTACTTACAGGTGAGTTACAAGTCTTTAAGTGTGAGAATGTCTCGGATATGAAAACTACATTTTACATACTAATCCCATTTTTATTAATTTAGCACATGGTAAAGTGGATAAAGTAAAATTTTTATTTGAATTATATGTATGGTAATAGTGTATATAAGGCAATTATTTATTTAAAAAAACCACTTAATCTATCAGATGTACATGGCAGCATTGATGTATACCTGATATTGATATTAATAGACAAAGGACATCAAAATTGCATAAAGACTAAGTTTAAAAATTCTTATAGAATATCTGGCAGTTTTACTTCTTCTATGGTTTCTTTAATTTGTTGATCCTTGAGAGAATGATAGTAGAACATTTACCTATATAATATTTTTTTTAACGAGCAATTTCAGAACCAATAAGTGAAAAGGCATTTTCTTTTGTTGCAAGGTTGACCATTTAACTTGAAACCTGTCTTGACTATTTTGAACTGTGTTTGCTGGTCTCATTACATTACTATAATAGTCCTACCACCAGGAAAACCAAGAATTTTTTAAGGTAAAAAAAACTATATAAAATTTCTTTTGTAAATTTATCGACTTGTATATGCTAATGTATGACCAAGTGACTTGCTTATTATTAATACATTTATCGATATGAGCCTAAACTCAACTAGTAATGGTAGGATTATATGTAATTGTAATTTAATATGAAAGTTTGGTAATTTAATTACTTAAAAATATGTATATAATACTTCCCGATATAGCTATTTGCCTTTCTTGAAACCAATTTACTCCTATTTCAGATTTTGGTATTAAAATTATTGTTAAAATAGACAATTGTAAAAAATAGTATTTAAGTGTCTATAAAGATTTTGCATATATTTTATCTCTATTGATTTGCTAACATGCTGAACTTTATATATAAACTATTTCATTTATTAAGTCCAAGTTTATGTGTATGCAACTATTTTTTAAGTATAGTTGTATAATACACTTTTTCATGTTTTTACAAAAGTATTTTGTTGGATTGATGTTTATATTTTAACATTTTTGTAAAGGTGCACACACCCTATAAGTTTTTGTAACATGTTATTTGTACATATATAAAATTTGGGATTAATTTATATGTGATTTCAGAATAGCCTTACATCTAAAGTTATATGGAGATAAGTACTAAACAGAATTAATAGTGTAGATATTTTTATGAAAAATGTTTTTCTATATTTAAATTTAACTACATTGTAAAAAAAACCTTGCATAAAAATCAGAAGTTAGACTTTGTTTTAGTTTTAGTACAATTATATCATGCTAATATGTTGTATACTCGAAAATACGAAACCCCACATCAAATATTTATATGTATAATATTATATCCCCAAAAAATTTAACTGGTTTAAAAACATCATAATAGTGTATTGGCAAAGCAACAACTTTTCTTGTTATGTGTATAGTTTTTATTATATTCTTGTTGTTGACATCCTGGATATTATGTTTGACTATTAATTTTGATTAGCAATTTGAATTTGACCTCAATGCTCCTGTGGTTGAACACATTTTCTGCCAAATAGGAAAAAAAATGGTGCCACATTTTTTTATTTGCATTTAAAATAATTCAAATTTATCAGCATATGGAAATTTTGAAATAGAAAAAATACTATGAACTTTTGTGCGTGAGTTGTATGCGACTCACGAAGCGTCATGTCTAAAATGGGCGGTGGTAGCCCAATGTTAAGATATCCAACTAGCATACAAAAAGTTACTTTTCAAGAAAAAATCCAGGCCAAGATAATTTTTTTTATCTGGGAGGCCATACAAAATGGATCTTGCATGGTTTATATGAAGTGTATACAATTCACAACACGAATACCATAGTCTGTGATATGAGTTGTATTTGACTTACAGAACCTCTTGGACAAACAAGGCTAAATATAACTCGTATGGCAGCGAATGTGTTAAATCAACTAGAAACCTTGTCCTACACAAGGCTGTTTTTTTATTGCTTTTATATGCAAAATTTGTAGATGATCATATTTAAAATTCATTCTTTGTATATATTGAAAAATTTGTATATAAAAATATAAACATAAGCTATTTTGATCGAAGAGAGTACTATAAAAAAACTAATATTTTATTCTTTTTTTTAAGTACATAAAAAAGTTATGAAGATTTTTATGTATTTTAACCTGCGAATAGCAGATGTCTTTCATATTGTCATCTCACTCATGTTGTAATTGGGCTTTTCATTAAATAAAAGGTCATTTTATGAAATGTCCAATTAAGGAATTCGAGTGCGATACTCATTGTTATGTGTATCAGTCAGGGTTGAGATTCTTTTTTCTAGTAACATGGATCCCTGACTGATATGACTAAAAATAGATAGAATAAAAATCTATATTTAGCTGCTATAATTAACCATAGATTCGTATTAAAACATTTGACATCTATCCATGAAACATCCAGAAAAGAATAAACAGGATTGTAGGATTATATTCTAGGAATGACTCCATTTCATTGCTAGTCTTCTTTAATTCAGTTAACACTTTCAAAGTTAATTTTGCGGTGAATGTCCTATTAGCATGCAGTAACAAACATTTCATGATATATAAATATATGTATATAAATATACATTTATATCTATAAATGTTTTATTAAAACAAGTGAACATTTACAGCATGTGCTGATATCTTCCCTTATCATCTGCATAAGATTGTAGAATGTGTGTTCTTTTTTTTACATTCAAGTTGTAAAAATTTCGATATTTAAAAACTTAGTCGAAAGAAAAACTAAAAAGATATTTTTATGTTCTTGTGTGCTATTGTAAGAATTTATAATCTTGGTGTTTTATGTGTTTTGGTAAGCAGAAAGGTTATAATTTATTTTCTGACACTGACATGTTGAGTGTCGTCTAGAAAATAGAAGAGAATCGTTATTTATGTACACCAGTTGTATGTGTGAGTTTTTGTTATATAAAAAAAGACATTTGTAACCCGATTTTGTATGTGATAAGTTGGCAAAAGAAAATAAATCTTTTTATGTGCTTGTTAAAACTATTTGAATATATTTAAAAATTTCAGTTAAATGTCATATTATTTAAACATTTTACTGCAATCTAAAAATGGGCCAAACTTCGATTCGAAAATTATAATCCCCACCGTTACATAAATGTAAACACATTTCCAAGCTGCCTAAGAAATATTTTAACCTGTATATCTGATGCATTTGAGTTTCTTGATCCTTGAGTATGCCCTAAATTCTTGATACATTCTGAAAGTTATGTATAAAATAAATGTGAGTATTTTTAACACATCCTAGGCGCCATTCAGCAGATATACTTTTAAAATATACAGTGATAGGAATAAAATGTAAGGGCATCTTAAGAGATATGTTTATGCATTTTATTTACAAACATAACTTTAATAATTTGCATTTAGAAATATGTAATTTTTGTGTATTTTAAGGGTATCAATAGAATAAATAAAATGATACGTTTATCGATATCTCGAATACGAATAAACCGTAGTATGAGTTTTTAATATACACAAAAACTATATAGAAAATAATAAATTATTTATAAAAAATATCGAATTGCAACTAAAAGAGAAATATTATAAAATATTTTAGGTTTTAATAGATATTGTTTTATCTTTTGTCAAATATAACAACGCAAATCCATTTCACTTTTAAAAAAAATGTACTTGAAAGTAGATTCCCTCCTTAATATGCCTAAAATAGAGAATCGCGATCTTCTTTTTAACACATAATACATATATTTTTTTCATACCGTCCGTTTTTTATAATTACTATAGTTCCAAAGAGTTCCGTACAAAATGCGTATAGTAACACCATTGAAACGTGCTTATAATTTATCCAGGACGCTTTTTAAACATTGAAAGGAAGCATATTTTTGTTTATAAACTACCTTTTTCGAATTGGCATTAATTTCAAAGTATGAAGGAGAAAAAAATAATTTCAAATTCGAAACAAATCAACACATTAATATTAGCTAGAGATTAAAACTTAGAACAACTACAAACTAGACCACGAAAAACTTTTCCGACACGTGGACGAATAATAACTTTTATGAATGGAAGTAGAATATTTCAGTGTTTTGCTCACTAATTTTTTTTCCCTGTCTCTTTCAAGAACAAACACAATGTCGGGAAAATGATACATTTCGATTCGTTCTTTCAAGGTGATCTAATTATTCCGATTGGAAGGAAAGAGGGAACCACTGGAATACCGTTGAAAATTCCTGGAAAGTCACACCAAATATCTGAAGAAGAACATGCGACAGAGGCCAATGTCTTCAGGGCGCATCCTTGAATCATACCTTCACTGCTCAAGTTCAGAGTTCGGCCTCTATCGAAGGGATCTTTAAGAGGAAGATATGGAGATTTTTTTTAATTGATGGAAGTCAGAAATTAAATGTGTTTGGGTTGAACTTGAAGGTTGTAGTTAATTAAATGTTTGTTTCCGTTTACTCATTCAGTGATAAAACGTTTCTAAGACGTTCGTGAATACTTTGTACGCGCGCTTGTTCGGCCTGCTCCTTCTTGCGTCATCGTTAAGCTTTAGATCTCAACGCACTTATCATAAGTTTAGAAGTTTTGGTGTCATTTTGTTCGTCTTGTTGAAATCCTCTCGCAACTTTTTGTCATACAGCTATAAAATTGGTACCTGTTCATCGCCGCAAGAAGTCGTAACCTAAAATGCACTCCACTCATCAGCCCATGTGGATAAATGCCATACCATCGTGTTGAGGAAAGTAGGACGCGTCGATCAGGCTGATTGTTAACCCATTCCTCTCTGACCTTTTTACCGCGTGGGAGGGGGGGGGGGGGGGTGGAATAGTGTCATTGACTGCAGCATAACTCAACGTGCTATGGGTCTATATGAGTTAATGACATACCATCGTATAGCGAAAAGTGGAACGCGTTTATCAGACTGTTACCTCATTCCACCCTCCCAGCTTTGTACCCCGTGGATGAGATTGACTTGGCCCTTGGCTTCAGTATGCGCTTCCATCCCCATAGTTACACGGGAAATCAGCCTTTGGGGATAAATGACATACCATCGTGTAGAGGAAGGTGTATTGCGTCCACCAGACTAGCAATTTATCCATTCCTTTTTCTGACTTTTATATCGCGTGGTACCCAAAAGTATTCACGAACCAAACCTTATGGTACAGTAACCTGTACTAACCCGACGTTTAAAATTTAAATGTCGCAATTGAAATGTGATATTTTGCTGTTGATGGGGAATCTTCGACAAATTGCCACTTTTAGTCCACATGATTTTCACACAAATAGTTTAAACTGACAACTAAAACTATGGAATTGCAAAAATCGTAGTCGTCTTTAATTTAAACATGCACTCGCCGCACGGTCCGTTACATCCTTTTAAACTAGACAGAATATACCCGAAATTTGAGTCATCTCCCCCCCAGTGGTTCTCAACTTTTTTTTTCCCTCACGCAACCCCCCTTAATGAAACTTTAGATTTATGAGCACCCCCTGCTCTCGTAGCCATAGCTCTTCGCATCCATTCTATTCGAAAAATGTTTATTTTTGTTAGGTAGTAATGCTTTTTGGTTAGCTGGCAAATTAATCAAACGACTCAAATTGATGACTTATAGGCATTTATTTTAGATTTTACTTATTACATATATTTATTATTTTTATTTTAGGTGTTTTTCACGATTACTATTATTATTTTCGTGTACCCCCAATCGGATCGCCACATAGGGGTACATGTACCACAGGTTTGAGAACCGTTATTTTGGTTAGTGGCTATTTATTCTGACAAGGCACGTAGGTATAGATTTTTCATGGGAGGGGTTCAGTGACTGATCAACGGATTTCTTTAGGTTGCTTATCCCCCCCCCCCCCCATCAACAAGAGTTGAGGGTAATCCTCCCCAAAATCACTACCCTCCGCTCACTTTAAAAAAAAAAAAACTTATTAATTTTTTTTAAGTAAACAGGAATACATTGACTTGTAAGTATCGTAACAGCAATAGTTATCATTTATTTTTCATGAAATTGTTACCAATATCAGTTATTACCTATTTTTAAAATTAGTAAATACCACTCCCTAATTATGAAATAAATTTAGAGAACAAATTTATGTTTTGAGAATCATTGTTTAAAATAATATATGGTTTTGGGACATCTTGTGTATACGGCCCCGTTTGACGATATTTTTCCTTTGTCGCCGAAGCCCAAATGCTAGATAATGAACCCAAAGATGTCATGTGAAGCTTAGTTTGAGGTAAAAATTGCCTCCCAAACATGTTTTTGAAGCTTTTGAAAACTGTTTTCCGGGGCAGGACTCCCCGAAAAATATCAACTTTACAAGAAGTATAATACCAGAAAGTAAAATTTTTCTGGTTTTTATAAATTATTTTTTCAGTAATTTGATTTTTAATGTTTTCTTCTTGACTTTCAATGGGAGGGGTTTGAACCACCCCCTTACCTACGTGCCTGATTCCGACCCAAAGTAAGTAGAACATTTACGTATCACCATGCGCAGAATTTTATAGTTTAAAGTCGAAAATTAGGACCAGGGTTTCGTTACCTCATTTTTTCGACGAAAAAAATGGTTACGTATTCGTAAAGTGTAATTCAAAAAGTTTTATAACTATTTTTTTATTTGAAGTTTTTTATTTTTAATCCTTTTTTTACAAAAAAAAAGCGCAACCGATTTTTAAAGGTTTTCCCTTTGTTTGTATGGTAAACCCTATCATTATACAAAATGTCACAATTCTATGACAATCGAAATTTGTCACGGAGACAGTTACAGTGTCCGAATGGATCACCCTAAAAGTGTAACATAGTGTTTCGATCCTTATATTATGATGATGATGAAATTAATTTAAATTCGAAAAACCCGGAAAATTTTGATTATACTGATTTTGAAATCCAGAAAGTGTTTACAAACAAAATGAGCGCGAACAGCCAAAGTACTCAAATGTTGTTCCATTTGGATTTTCAACAAATCTTCCTCAAATCTTTTCACACCGCAAGACACTTGACCTTCCATGTTTCGATTCTGTCCTTGGTGTTCACCACTCCCATGTGAAACCTGAAAAAGGATAGAAAGTTATTGCTTGTGGGTTTTTGTATTATACACCTCCAGAACATATTGATCTAGTTCTGGAAGGTCAGACGTGTTGACCAGAAGATAAAAGTATTTAGAGACAAGCATTTCGAACGCAACGAGTCATTCCAATCTAGTTCCTTCTTCCATCAAGTGATACCACCATGCCTTCTGAGGTGAGTAATTAATATTGATTTTTAATGTATAAAAAATATGTTATCGCTTGGGAATATTTAAAAAAAAAATTCTCTATTAAAATAAAGAATTTAAAATACGTAAAAATACAATCGTCTGCTGAGTGTAATCGTTATTGCGAGTTTCTTTAGAAGTAACAGTTTTGATATTTTTCATTACTTTTAAAAAAAAAGTCTTATTTATTTATTTTTAAAAACAAGTAAAACATAGAATTTTATGTTAACTTTGTGAAATGAACATATTGAATTGATTTTTAATTAGAACATGTATGATTGGTAATATATTTATAACGAAATAAAGTTTACAGTTTTTTTAAAGAGTTATTTTATAAGTTTTTATGTATTTGTATTAGAAATATAATTTTTCATATAAATACATCGCAAGTTTATTTTTAAAATCATCAAATTGTGTTTAAAGGCCGTTAACAGTTGGTTAGAAATTCGTTATTGCTGTTTTATAAAAAAGACTGATACAGTTCAAGAGAAGAATTGCGACTACATTTTGAAACTTAAATTTTTATTTGATGTTAAATAAATTATATTTTAGTAAGGAAATCCCTATCCAACAATAAGAAAAATATGTTCGGCTAACTGATATTTTCGAATAAATAAATACCGAATAAACTCTTTTTTTTGTCGAAGTGGATTATTTTTTATCTAATAAAAGTAGAATTTTCGGAAAATAGACGATATATTTTTTTAAACGGTCCTGTTAATTGAGATTTTCGGATATTTGTGTTCAAAAGGTTTCCAAGTGAGATTTCTCTTATCCAAACAAAAACTTATCCAAATATCTGAATTGAAACAGAAACCATACGCGAACATGCAAAAAAAAAATACAAAACAGTCGAATTGATAAACTCCTTCTTGGTGCATTTGACCGAATTGGTTGGCGCAATGAAGTCAGTTAAAAACTGTTAGAATTTATGTATGTCGCCTTTAACACAAGAACCAATGAAAATATTTTGATTGGACTTAGCCTTATGAAAATATAAGGTGTCAACTTAATATGATAACACTTTTTCCAGATATACCAAACTATTTCAACCTCTAAACTACAAAAACTAACTGTAAAACTACATTAAAGCAATTTGAACAGAACAAATATATATTTACTTTTTTAAAACACATATAAATAAAACCTCAACGACATATCCTATTAATAAGTAAACTTTCGTTGGTTCTACGTGTCGGCGATTTCCGACTAATAGTTGTATGGAATATTTAAATAAAAAAGAAGAAAATGGCTGATCGATAAATAACAGATGTGTTCCAGGTCAGTAGTTCACCGTTAGTTTTTTTTTGCCCAGTAGGTTAAAGAATTTTTTTTTAATGAAAAGTAAAAGTGCTGGAAATTATATCAGGTTTTTTTTTTATGGGATACTTTGTTAAGATCGTGCTCCTGATCGCGTTGTTTATAATTAAAATTTGTCCAAATACATGGACTCTATGCATGTGATGCCATTAATAGGATAAACAAAAGAATGTGTGGGTTCTTTCCGTGTCTTTTCACGTATAAGAATTATTGTCTGCTGAATAGTTAAACACATACTTTTTCTTAGCCATCGCAAAATCGGTTTTTATCCTTATTTTTTTTATTACATTTCTTAAAACAATAATTCCATTTTAATCTTGACACAAATTAATCAGAGAATACATCAATTAATAGCAATCTTTTATTGTAGAAACTAATGTAGCACAAAGACATATTTTTGTGTGTGCAATGTATTTCAATATAATTCCTTCAAACTTTAATACTAAAAAAAATATACATTTATAGCATTTTTTTAAAATTTGACTTTATTTTAAAATTAAATTAGTTTATATTTAATGTTTGATTTTAAATGTTCAATTTATGAAAGCATTAAATTATTTAAACAGAAAATAATCGACGAAAAATAGTATTTTTTTTTTTTTTAAATCATTATTTTATAAACTTTACCATTGTTTGTGTGTGAATACAATGTTGATTAGAGAGGACCTTTTTCAACTATTTAAATTTATCTAATTAGGTGTTGTTGAAAGCATAAAGTTTAATACAGCCAATGGCACTAGAGGTCAGGTACAAGTAATACAAATCACAACTTAATCGGGAAGGTAAAAAGCGTTATTTTTTTATAACAGCGTAATTGATAAATGAAAAGTTATCCTGGAGAAGTGGTTAATTCGTCAGGAGTATGTAGATTTAAAAGACAATTAGTTCAGCAGATTGTTAGGATGCGTTAAATTACCAGGATTAACCTTGCAGGGCTTAGATTAGAGCCTGTATAGTCGGTTGTCATTATTTGTATTTATTTGTATAATATTATAAAAAATTCTCATATATGAACGGACACTTCTCAAAATTTAATTCTTACATTTGAACATTAAAAAAAAAATACCAGTTAATTTTATTACGATTTCTAATAAATATTAAATTACACATGTTATATAGTCATAACTGTATTATTTACCAAATTAATTTTCGCTGAAAATACTATAGCTTGTATTTGAATAACCGGAATGTTTGTTTGTTTTGTGATAGGAAATATTTCACACAATTTATTGATATTGTTTTGCTCAAATATGGATTTTTTTAAAAAAAATTCCACTAATGGAAAAAAGGAACATACCCTTGATTATCCAACATATATGTAATTGAATTCGGATGCGTATTTTTATAACTGCTTATTAGACGGTACTTTAATTATTTTTTTTTAATTCCCATATTTATTAGGCTTTGATCATCCTCATTGCTGCCCTCTCATTTTGTGTTGTTTCTGCCAAACCAACTGTATCCAGGGGAAATGATGTAAGTTGAATCTTCCTGATACTATAACTTTCAATAGAAATTAAAAAAAAAAATAGGAACTTGATAGAATCATAGCAAATAATTAATATTTAAAGCCTTTTTTATTAAAATAATCTTTTTATCTAATTTCATAGTAATATTAAATTTGAGAAAAATTTGCTTTGTAAGATGCAAAAAGTTAAATAATGAGATTTGGGTACCAGAAAAATATTAGTTTTTTTTTTTACTTTAAAAAATATCCTCAAAGTTCTAACTAATATGATACATAAATAACAAAATTCGGATAGGTAAATGGCACCCACAGTAACCTAAGATTTGGTTCGTAAATATTTTGCACGCGCATCTGCTCAACCTGCTCCTTCTTGCGTCTTTGGTAAGCCTTAGATTTCTTCGTACTTGTCATAAGTTTTGTAGACATAAATTTATACATTTAGACACTTCTTAGTATCATTTTGTTTGTTTTGAACTGCTCTTTTAACCTGTTAAAGTTTCCTATGTTGAAATTGAACGTTAGAGTAAAATCTTGGCTGCAAAGTGAAATTTTTGACTAATAGTAACTTTCCACTGAACACAATTTTCACACAAATGGTTCGAATTGTAACTAGTCAAATATAAATTGTAGTTATCTTCAATTTAAGCAGACACTCGCCACGATCTGTCGATTAGAATTAAAGTTACAGTGGTTAAACATGCCCGAGGTACCCGAAATTTGCTCATTTCCTCCCCCCTACGCGATTCAAATTCCAGAGTGGGGAGTGGATTGATAGCCAGCTTAGGCGTTGAAGCCTACCTTCCTCTATACGACGGTACATAATTCATCTTCATAAGCTGATAATCCCTGTAACTATGGAGCTTTAAAATATCGGCACTTTTCATGTTGTTTAAGTTTATGTCGATGACTGCGGTACCCGAGCCAATTTAATAGACATTTCACGTAAAAAAAAAGCACAAACTTTGAAACTTTAATAAGAGATCTTAAGTTTATCGCTATATTTAGTATCAGATTCTTAGTCGCATATAGGTTTTGGTTTTGGAAGGGGGGGGGGGGGGGGGGGATTCACCAAGCGTCAACCAATAAGTATCAAAAATATGGTTTTCCAATTGAAAAATTAATACCTAGCGCACTTCTTCAATTATATCTTTTAGCTACGGAACCATACATAAATCAAAGTTTCCTTTCAACTTTTATGAAAGATAACATGTGAAAAAAATAGAAAACATTTACTTATTTTTTGAAAATTAAATCATTTCTTCTTTCTTTTAAACTTGCGAATAGGTCAATTTTAATATTAATTTAATTAAAGAAACAACAACACACGTGTAAACTTATCGAAAACTATTTCCGTTTGAAGAGATTCTTCGAAATTCTCTATTCCCCCACCCCGCCTCGCCGATTCACGCACGAACCAATCATTTCATCGAAATCCAAGTAAGAAGAGTTGAAAAAATCCTTTTTGGCTGCATTTATGTCGTCATATCCTCCATTTAAGTGTGATGGGGAAGTCATACTACGTAAGGTTGCCATGGCAACGATGCAGCCGATTTCGAACTTGCTTTTTAGCTGCAGTTTTGATTGAATAGAGTTTTTTCTCCTCCTGAATTTGTGCATTACGGCAACTGGTTTGCTATTTATCGGACATTTTTTTACTTACCGTAGAAATTTCGTCTTCATTTCCAATTCTAACCTTCATTTAAGAAACTAGTAAAATATATCATTTTAGTTTTAAAATACACTAATAAAATTAGGTGCAGCCCGGCGGTATTTGCTGTAGTGCACGAGCCTCCACTGTATCAAACTAAATTTACTATTAGCAGTTAACAATAATTATTATAAAATTTTATAATGACTGCTATAATAATATAATAAGAGAGAATTTACTCTAAGAATTCGGATATTGTAAGATCTATGTGTCCTTTAATCTGCAATAGAACATCACTGTATGAAATTGATTCCTTAATTTCAAATAGAGGCATTTTGCATATGCCCTTACCACAAACCCACAAAGTTAAGTATATCGAACAACGCCTATTTCAAGAACTTTCCTATTACCATCAATTTCAATATGCTTTGCAACATCCATGTGTACTGTAATACTATTCTTCATTATAAAACGCATATCATGTTGTTTTGTAAAAATATTTATCTTAATCATTTTGAAGGAAAGCATTCATTTAGTAACTGAACATAGGAATGGTATGTTTTGTTTTGGAGGTCCAAAAAATAATTTTCCTTACCTGGAAGTAAAAATTCTTATTCAATTTAAACGTAACGACTCTCTATTTGAAAAATAACACTTCCCATTATAAATAATAATCAATATGTATTATTATGAACAAGGCACATATTCTGTACTGACATTCATAATAGAATAGTCCTTGACCCATAATCCCATAAACGAGTATTCTAATTAGTTGTGCGATAAGTCGACAAAGGTAATGATTATGCAGATAAATTCACTTTTGATATTTTCGAACAGAAAACTGGTCTCTGTGCTAGTCACCACATATCCACCTCGACCAACGCCTTTCCTTATTGAAACAGGTCTGCAAGAACAGTAGTAGAACATCGATTTTCGTAATGTGTTTCTCAGATTTCAATGTTCTTCTTTTTCTGCTTTCTCGGGACGTTCTTGGGCGTCATTTGGTATATCTTACGTTAATGCGATATTGTGTCGAGTCCGAAATGATATATTAAATGTAGAGGGAAAGTAGACGAGAATAGGCCAAAGAATACGTAGGGGGAAAAGTAACAGGTTTTTATTGAGCAATTATTGTGGTGTTCTTTTTCTTCTGAGTGACTCTCAAGGTGGACAGTGGAATTTTAATGATTGTCTGCCGTAAAATGAATCATGTGGCTTTTGTGTCATTTGCAAGTTTGTGAGGATATAATTTTTTGTGCTTGCTTTTTCTTTTATATTATAATATAACTTAAGAATTGTTTTTACAACTACACAAATAAATATACATGTATACATTCTTATGCATTAATGTCATATGTCAAAATTCCATAATATTTATTATATGAATTACATTTTTTTTTATTATATTTTTTATAGAAGAATATGAATATGTTATTTATAGTACTTTTAAACTGGTTATTTTCATACATGTCACATTGGTTTTGTTTAAAAAATAATGGCTTCATATACTTCCCATTGGCATTTATAAAAAAAATAATAAGCTAATTCTTTCCAGCAGAAGTTGTAGAATTTGATAATTTATTTTAAAATGTGAGCTGTGTATATGTCTACAAAAATCTTTAAAAAAAATAAATAGTGACATTTAATATTTCGATTTTTTTAAAGGAGCATGACGTATGAGCAAAAAAATAATTTCAAAACAAATACTTTTTCTTTCTTGTAACTGTTTGTTTTATCGTTGCTGCAGTAAAGTAATCGTTTGTTTAACACAACTATATGCGTTGTGATTTAAAACGTTACGGAATTAACAAAGACAAATTTTTTAAACAGTTAATAAATTTTGGAAGTACTGTTTTTTTTCTTTCTGGAAGTACGTAAGTCTAACAGGTAAATGAAGTAGCCTTTTTAATTAATCTTCACGTCTAAGTTTAAGGAGATAATTTAATTTTATTGAAAATAAAGTTGTTTCATCAGATATAAAAAAAAAACTATATATTTTAACAGTATGTAAGTAAATGCGGCTATTAAGTACGCAATTTTTTCACTTCTAATCAGTGGCTCAGTGACTTTATCGCTTCATTATTAAACATTAATAAATAATAAAAAACCTAAAACTAAATAAAATTTTAATTTATAAAGCTTACTAACGATTTTTTTTTTTAGGGAAATGGAAATTTCGGTTACAAATACGAAGTTTCCCATTATCCAGGAAGTTCCCGTATGTACATAAATACTGGTGGATCATCTAGTAATCACCAGGCACCCCACAATCCTTACCATGGCACCAATCAGCACAGAGAGGGTGGATACACCCCAAACTCACCAGCACCATCAGAGTACCGCCCAAACCATTATGAAAATGACGCAAAAGCACCACACGCACACTCATCCCACGGTCCAGAAATCATTCATGAACCCCAACCAGAATACCAATCACCTTACGACTCTGCGTCTAAAAATCACTACAATGGTAACGACGTTTACCAAGGAGATGTAAAACCATATATAGCTAATGACGACTATCCCTCATCAGGCCATGGTTCTCCAATTCCAGATGAAAGAGACGCCTATATCCATCATCCAAACAAAGATCTGCATGCTCCAGAACCATATCCTGAAGAATATGGTAATGTACCAACTTCTCAAGAATACACAAATCCGCATATTTCGCAAGAACATATTAACCCTCCGATTTCTCAGGAATACATTGACCCACATGTTTCCCACGGACATACAAATCCCCATATTCCACAAGAACAAACTTATTTACCAGTTTCTCAAGAGCATATTAATCCACCAGTTTCTCAAGAGCATATTAATCCACCAGTTTCTCAAGAGTACATTGATTCCCCGGTTTCACATGAATATACTAATCCGCCTATTACTCAAGAACTTGTAAACCCACATAGTCCACAAGAACCTATTTATCCTCCTGTTTCTCATGACCATGTTAATCCCCACATTCCACAAGAATCTATTAGTCCGCCATTTTCTCAAGAGTACATCAATCCACCAGTTCAAGAATTAGTTAACCATCCAGTTGCTCAGGAACATGTAAACCTCAATATTCCGCAAGAACCAATTTATCCAGTTTCCCAAGAACAAGTAAATCCACATGTTTCTCAAGATTACGTCGATTCGCCGATTTCTCAAGAATACGTTAATATTCCGGTTTCAAAGACGAATGTAGCTCCCCATATTTATCAAGAACCTGAGCCGATTCCCGTAGAATACACAAATTCGCCAGTCAAACAAGATTACATCGATGCCCCCATTTCTCAAGACAGCATTAATCCACTTATTTCCCAAGAGTATGTAGATATTCCAGTTGTCTCTGAGGAAAAAATCATTCCATCTATTAAACAACCTTACTCTACCAAAACGTTTGTAGAGCCAAAACCACTCGAACAAGTTTCTGTTCCCACTTACGACGAACCAAATAAGGAATTTGAACCAGTTCCAGTTAGACCTAAATATCAATTTATTCCATCAGGTCCACCCTATGTAACTAATTCTCATACCACTCAAATCATTCACCCACCTCTTCCAGATAGTCACAACCCAGGTCTCGTTGAAGAATCCATACATAATTCACCATCAATAGATGAAGTTAAACCAGCTTCAATATCGCATGCATTCCGTTTGCCAATCCCAGCTCTGTTGCCTGCTTCTAATGGACCACACATTGATCAGATTGAACCAGAAGACCACATTGAGGATATTCATCTCGCAGAACCTATCTCTCACTCCACAAGGCTCCTACTTCCAAGTTCTGGTCCATCCCAGCAATCGGACGTGGCAGATCTCTTGCCCAAGTCGCAGTTGGACGTGAAATCCCCAGGAAGTTTCCAAAATATCGCCGATGAACTGAGCCCATTCGCACCGTTCCCTCAATCAGCCGACTTGAAGTCCCTTCAAATTGAAGCCGATGTTGCAGGAAATGCTCCTGTGTCGCTGGAAGCTGCACATCATGGAACGGAAAATAATGCACCTGTTCTGCCACCAATATCACACGCGTTCAGGCTGAATCTACCAGGTGTTATTCCAAGTCTGCAACTGCCCCCAAATCCTGAGGTGAATCCCGTAGAAGAAAGGGTATCTTCAGAACTTGATGAGGCATCTGCGGCATCGTCTCTGGGTCTGCCCCACACCCCAAGGATCTCTCATGCTTTTAGGTTGAATTTGCTATCTTCCCAGAATCATAAGTGAAAGGTATTCAAGTCCAATACATTAAAGATCTCTCAAATGATGATGTTTTGAAATCGTCCGATTCTGCATTACTTGCGTTAGAATTAAAATCAAGTAAATAAATATGTTTCTATACCAAATTAAGTTATTTATAAGAAACCATTTTCTGGTCATGCATGTTTGTATAGTTTTGATGTTATTTAAAAAAAATCAGCTTTTTTTCTTATACAATTTTTTGTTTTCATGTTTTTTATAATATAGAATTTCAAAAATAATACACAATTTAAATGCATTAAATATTACGATGTCATAAATTTTATTTTTAATGTTAATAAAATAATCTATTTAAAATCAATTCGAAATTTTATGTAAAAATCAATGAAGTTTCTTAATTCATTTAAATTTTTAAACTTTTAAAATGACTTAACTAAGTCAAAATATGAAGTTGTTTAATGCTTGATATTTTGTATAGGTTATTTGTTTATAAACATGTGATTCAACTGAAAGAAAAGTTGAAATTTATTTATTTAAATATTTTCATACTTCGATGTCATTTTTTTTTATTTTAATAAATGTTATTATCTATATTGTTTTGTCTTTATTTGTCTTTTAAAAGGTATTCATGACAACATACATAGAAAAATATTACTCAAACCCTATAATTTGGATAGGTTTCAAAGATACAAACCTCTCATCTCTGTCGCTAATGGAATTTAATTGCATGATAATTATTTAAACTATATTAGAACTTCTATGTGAAATTTTATTCACCTCCGTTAAAACTAAAAAAAAAATGTATTTTGAATTTTTTAAATTATCTGTAATTTACTTAGATTAGGGACTACCGTGAATCATGTTTGAATCTAGAATATTGTTTTTAGATCCTGATTATCATTATCGAATAGGCCCGTGAAGCCCAGGCACGTTACATTTTTGAAGGGCCCCCAAATCACACATTTTATATAAATATTTAACACCCTTAACATAGTTTGCCACTAAATTTACCTTAAAAAATTGCATTACAAACTTTAGTAAAAAAAATTGCTACTTATGTTAAATTTGTTTGAATATTGGAAGAAAAAAAACCATGCAGAATAATCATTATTTATTTTGTTATATTATTTCATGTCATTCAGGGGCAAGAATTCTGGTACATATAACAGTTCAATTTGACGTTCTAGAGTCTATTTGAGAGCAATGGGGCCCCCAGAGACTGATTTAGGGGAGGGCATTCGGGGCACTTGCTCAGGGCCCCCATTTTAAAGGGCCCCCAAAAATTATTTAATGCTAAATATATGTGAAAAAGTTAAAAATAAATTTACTAACGAATTTTTTAAAAATCAATTAAATTTATTTTCATCAAAATGTTAAATTTTTTTTTGAAAATAAATCATTAATTGTTTTGCAAAATTTATATTATTTTACTCAATTAAATCAATTTTACTTTTCAGCACGTTCATGATGTATGTCACCTTTTGCATCACGTTTTTCAAAGATATGCGCTTTGGATCACTAGCAAAATTAGATTAATGACCGATCACCTCTATACCTTGGGGCGACTGATTACGTCATTTTGTACAGTGTGCATAAATTTAGCAGTTTTATTTTGAATTACGTCGAGGGGCCCCCTAATGTTCTTTTGCCCTGGGCCCCTAAGCTTGTAAGTCGGTCCCTGGGGCCCCCATTTAAAGGCGGGTTTCCCTTTGTTTTAATATCTTAATCGGGCCCTGCTTAAGGGTGTACGACGCATGCCACTACACAAGGGCACTTACATCAGTAAAAAAAAGGGCAAATTGAGAATATTACAGATAATAAGAATTTCTAATGTTTTTTTTTGTTTGATATGAAATGTCGTCAAAAATCAGCTACCTGAGATATCAAGATAGAAACATCATGCTCATTAATCGCTCATCGATATTTAACAGTGGCGGCTCGCCCACTACAGCAAGTACAGCCGGGCTGCACCTAATTTTATTATATTTTAAAACTAAAATTATATATTTTACTCATTTTCTTAAATGAAAATTAGAATTGGAAATGGAGATTAAATTTCAAGTAAAAAAAATCTCCGATAAATAGCAAGCGTGTTTCCGTAATGCACAAATTCAGGAGAAGAAAAAACAAAAACTCCATTTAATCAAAATTGCAGCTAAAAAGCGAAGTTCGAAATCGGCTGCATCGTTGCCATGGCAACCTTACGTAGTATGACTTCCCCAGCACGCTAAAATGGAGGATGTGACGACACAAACGTAGCGCAAAATGATTTTTTCAAATTAGCTGTACTAGGGATTTCGAATAAATGATTGGTTCATTGCTGAATCGGCGGGGTGGAGGAAAACGATAATTTCGAAGAATCTCTCCAAACGGAAATAGTTTTCGATAAGTTTGCACGTGTGTTGTTGTTTCTTTACTTAAATTAATATTAAAATTGACCGATTCGCAAGTTTGATAGGAGGATTGATTTTATTTTCGAAAAATAAGTAAGTGTTTTCTATTATTTTTACATGTTATCTTTCATAAAAGTTGAAAGGAAACTTTGGTTTGAGTAATAAATTTTAAAGAATGCCCGTTCGTGAATGGTTGTGAAAAAGGCGAGGGGGGGGGGGGGGGGGGGGAGAGAGAGTTACATTATTTCGGCTGCGTTAACAAATTTGACCACGGACCGCCACTGATATTTAAGTTATTAAGTTTTACTTGATCCCTTTTTGCACAACTTATGGATGTGTACAAGTCTTTTCTACTTACTATTGCATGAAACACAGATATCGTAATAGACGCGCATAGTCATGCTGATTTAAGAATGTAAATAACAAGCTGGCAGCAAAATTTGGACGAAATTATAAAAATAAAAAAAAAATCTTAAATAAAAGGAAAACCGACTTGAAGAAAAATGCGCTAAAAAGTAAAAAATAATTTTTACTTTTACGAACGCATTGAAAATATGGAATTATTTAATGTCAATTTTATACTTATTACAACTTTTTGAAATCGGCGCCAAAATTTAGGTATGCTTTTTGTAAATTGGCACCAACTTCAAAAAGCTGTAATAAGTATAAAATTGCCATTAAATAATTCCATATTTTCAATGTGTTCGTAAAATTAAAAATTATTTTTTACTTTTTAGCGCATTTTTCTTCAAGTCGGTTTTCCTTTTTTTAAGAAAGATTATTTTATTTTTCCCTTTTTAGTTTTTAATTTAGCGGGGGGCTTCGCCTCCTATTATTATTAACCAGAAATTCAAGTAACAACGTGTGCTCGACAATGTATATTGTAAAACAATTCCTATAAATGCTGGTTAAACGAAATGTCATTGTTGTAAACTTCTGTTAAACAATGAAAATATTATGAAATCGGAAAAATTGATTAAAAAAACTCCTGTTAATCGGCATTTCCGGATATTTAATAGCCGGATAACCGATAAATTTTTGCAGATTTTGCCTAAGTGGATTTTTCTCTATTCAACAAAAAAAAAGAATTTTCGAAATCGGACAATATTTTTTTTCAAACTATCCAGTTAATTGAGAATTCCGGATAGTTAAATGCCCGAAAACCGGATATTTTTTTCAAATTGCTCCCCTTTGAAACATCCCCTATCAAACAACAACAAAAAATTGTGCAAATATCTAAATTAGAACCGAAGTTCTGCGCGAACATACATAAAAAAAATTCATAAAGGTCGACTATAACCTCTCGACTTGGCACGCGATTTGACGTTTTTAATTTAAAATTTCTGGCGGTTTTATTTCGGAGTTTTGGTTGGCGCGCTGTATAGTCGGTTAAAAAAAGATTTTGCTCATCCCGTACTTTTTGAAAATCATAGCAGTAACTAATTCAAGTGACAATTACAACGTATTCATGAATGCAAAATATTCGTATAAGAACTAAAAGTAATTTATTTTCTAAATGTGGTGTTATATTTTTGAAACTGGAACCGATATTTTAGTAAGTTTGTGTAAATTTGACACTAGTTTCAAATAGAGGTAGGTATTACGCATGCTATTAATATTAACATTTACTTTTAACTCTCTTTTAAAATTAGAAAACAATTTTGGATTTCTATAGAATTTTTTTAATATTCTTTATATTCCTTATCTGACAAAAAAATGTGTAATCTGAGAAATGTTTTCTGTGCTTCCACTATACTTAGGGACGGGTTATCCTGGTCCTGCTTTACGTTAGTTTATGTTGTACAGATGATCCTTCCGACGAAAAATATAGTTCTTACAAAAAGCGAAGTGAAACATCCAATACAATGGACGATGAACAAAAATGTCAATGGAATTTGAATATTTTTAAAGCTATTGTTTATTTAAACTGTTTTTCCTTTTCATTTGTGCGTATTTTATAAATTCACTACCGGATAACGTAATATCAGCTTTAACGAATAAAAAACAACACATTTTTAACCGACTTCCAGAATTAAAATGCTCCAAGTAGAGGTTATCAACTCGGATCTTTATGTATTTAAAAAATATTATGCATGTTTGGCATTCCATTTGGATATTTTTTGTTGGTTAGAGAATTTCTCACTTGGAAACCATTTGTAATAAATATCAGGTTATTCGGCATTTAACTATCCGGAATTGTCAATTAACCAGATCGTTTGAAAAAAAAATGAAAAGAGGCTAAATTTGGTTATCTGGCTTTCATTTATCCGGAAATATCGATAATTCTGGCTTTTTTTAACTCCGATTTCAATTTTTCTCCAATCTGATTTCCTTCAGATTTTCTCCGATTTCAATTTTTTTTTCTTTGTTGAATATGGAGCGTTTGTATTTAAAATAAAATGAATATAATTTAGATTATTCAGCATTCCATTATCCGAAAATTTCAATAAACAAGAAATATCGATTGACCAAAAATTTAAAAAAACATTTTCTTCCATTATTTTTTTTGTGTGTGTGTGGAAAGTAAATATATTTATTTAAAATAAAATATTGTAAATTATTTGGCTTTTAATTAACCGAAATCACAACTAACAAAACTTTGAGGTTACCCGACATTTTTAATAACCGGATAATCTCAAGAAACTATCCGGGGTGTGGGGAAAAGTGATGAAGAACTTGAGTCCCATTGTAAATAATGGCAGGGCCGAGCACTTTGCTAAATTAAAAACTGAAAAGGAATAAATAAAATAAACTTTAACAAAAAAAAAAAAAACGACTGTAAAAAAAAAAAAGCTCTAAAAAGTAAAATATAAATTTTAATTTCCTAAACGAGTGGAAAAAATGTAAATATTCAATATTAATTGCATTTTAACCGATTGAAAAGCGTGCCAGCCGAAACTTTAAAATAAAACCGCCAAAGCGCGCCAAAAGAAAAGTTCGTGCAACATTTCTGTTCGAATTCAAATATTTGGAAAATTCTGTTTTTGTTGCATAGGGGTTGTCTCACTTGGCCACCCTTTGAAAAAAAAAATATGCGGTTATCCGGTATTTAACTATCCGGAATTTGCAACTAACTGGACCGTTTGAAAAAAAATATTGTCATATTTCGAAATTCTTTTTTTGTTAAATAGAAAAAAAAATCCACTTTGGCAAAAAGTGAAAAAAAAAAATCGGTTATTCGAATTTTATATATCCGGAAATATCGATTAATTGGACTTTTTTTTCCAACATTTTATTATATTTGAAAATATTTTCATTGTCCAATAAATATTGTACAAATAAGGACATTTCATTCACCCAGTATTTATCAGTATAGACAGGGATTGCTTTAGAATATACATTGTAGAGACACTATAATTTCGTTTAACCGGCATTTAATTAATCCAAATCCGGGGGAAAATATGAAGAACAACTTGAATTTCTTGAATTTTATGAAAATCATTCATAAATGATGATGATGATTTCAAAAAGTTTTAATAAGTATAAAATTCATATTAAATAATTCAATTTTTTTCAACTCTTTCGGAAAATTTACCTTTTAACGCATTTTTTTAAAGTGGGTTTTCCATTTTTATTAAAGATTATTTTACTTTCAATCGTGATCAAAATTCAGTTATGTCGGTTTTATTTTTAATAAAGTTATTTATTAGGAAAAAATATTAGTTAATATTTTTTTAACAAAACGTATTTCACTAAATAAATTATTGCTCAATTTGTAATTGGGGAACTATTATTTTAAGGAAACTTTTATTAATTAGCATATGAGAGTATATATATAGGACGAAGAATTTTCAATTTTTTAAGACATATTTTGTAAAAAAAATTAATTTTAAGGAAAGCTAAAATAATATAATAATAAACAAATCAGTAACATGATCTTAACATCGAGAATGGGCATTAAAGGAGTTTCTCGAAGAAAGGAGGAGAAAGAGCAGCATTTATTTAACACTGCGGCGTTGATTTTTTTCCTGAAATGTGAAAAACTCACTGAAAAAACTATGTGCAGAAAATTCGAATATTTGAGCAGTTCTGCCATGGTTTGACCTATGGACAACACCTGAATTAGCATCCCACTTTTTAAATTTTCACATCTAGTGGATCAAAATGTAACTTAAACGAAGGAAATTTTAACTAAACTTGTATTAATAAGATTTAATTTAACTTTGTGAGAAAATAAGTGTAATTAAAAATTAACTTTTTAATTTAGTGTGAAAACATTTAGGGCTTTTAATAATATCCCATTGTTATATTCGATACTAGCGCTTTTAGTGGGGTATACCTGAACTTTTATTCGTTTGTGTGAATTAATGATACCTCTACTCAAAGCCCAAAGCAAAAAGTGAAACTGGTCTGAAAAAGATGGCGGCTTTGTGTTTGTATCTCCCGTGTTGTTTATATCTCGTGTTTTTGTTTACTCATCGCTAAATGGAAAGCCGTTAGTCGAAAGTGAAAGCGACTTCACGGCCAACTGCATCCGTTCTTATTTATTATTGAAATGCAGTCTGATTGAAAGTGTTTTTCGTGTTTATACCCAACTCTTCACTTAGTTATTTTTTTTATATATTATCAAGCAATAAACTATGACAGCGCCGTGACTGAATGTGTGTTAGTGTGTGAGTAAGCCATGCTCGCTCTCCGGAAAGGAATTTCCCACGATGAATTTGCATCTTATTTTGTGTTTTTTTAATTTATTTCTCGGTGATTTGTTGCGATGAAACCCCAGTGAAAAATAAATCATGACTTCCACGACATTGCGAGAAATGTTGGTCAAACAAGAGCCCCGTTATGTTACCAAGTGCTATGTGTGTTCGGGACTCAGAGCCGAGTACGTTGTGTACTCCAAACCATTCCGGGATGGCCCTTTCTTCCCCTTTTTGGAACACCACCAACCACCAGAAGGTGCCGAAAACATGCGTTCAGACGGTCGAGTACTGACTTGTTTGGTTTGCTACACCTTCCTCAATCAGCAATGGGACAGCCACGAAAAGAGCAACACCCCGTACAACAAACGACTGTACTGGCTCAAGCGCTTGGATGGGGGACCATTTGCTGGCATGGAAGTCAACCTCCAGCAGGACTATGAGTCTCTGTTCGAGTCTTCGAATGCTGCCATTGAGACTGAATCCCGGCCCAAGCCAAAGGTAAACAGGAATCATCATTTGACAGACGCAGAGCCAATGAAGGCGAAGCAAAGCGAGCGTTCGAATCCGTTGAACTTTTCTTTCTCAAGCCAAAGCTCCGATAAACCGGAAAATTCCGTTAGCAGCATTTTAGATTTGAGCATGTCCACCAGAGTCCCATCGCGTTCCTCCAGCTCCGCTTCGCCGGGTGTCGTCTCTGAGGTTTGCTACGCCTGTGGTCAAGAGGCGAAGACGCTTGTCAACGTGTATGTGAAATTCGTCCGTAACTGCCCCTACTTTCCCAGTTTGGCTGCTCTGCCAAAACCGCCAAGAGCCAAACCCATCGATATGGACGGGAAAATCCATGTGTGTAGTCACTGTCATTTGTATCTGATACAGCAGTATGATTCTTACCAGAAGCAAAACACTCCACACCATGAGCGGTTGTATAAAACAACTCCCGACGTTGTTAAAAGCGAAATCCAAGTGAATAATAAGTCGTTTGTGTGTTATACTTGTGGAATGATCTCGGAGTTGTCTGTTCAGAGGTTCATAAATGCGCATTCCGAGGGAGAGGGCACACCACACTACTCGTTTCTTCTTCATTCGACGCCACATCCTGGTGCAAACAAATTGTCCAAGGGCAAAGCTTCCGTGTGCTCTCTGTGTTACAAAGGATTCCTTCGCCAATTTCAAGTTTACGAAGTGTCCAAAACGCCGGAAGAGCACAGGAAATACCGTACCTTAAACGAAAATGTAGCCGACAGCAGCAGCATGCTGAGACGGCACTTGGAAAGTATGAACGAGAAAATTGAGTGCTATCTTTGTGAGTCTGTGGCTGAGAAGTTTTATTCGGTCGGAACCTTACCTGCAAGTGATATGTACTTCCCTTTTATTAAAGGTTTGCAAAAACCCACATCCGCTTTTCCAATGGATGATCGTGGTCAGGTGAAGGTATGTGGTCAGTGTCACATGTCGCTGACTTACCAGTGGACTACATTCGAAAATGCCTTCATTCCAATCAATCAAAGACAGTATAAAATACCTGGCTCAAAGGTGCAGGTGGAGAACCATTACATGCAATCAGTTCCTCATCCACCTTCACACCCAAAGTCCAATTCTGACGAGTATAAGTTTCCTTCCAAGAAAACCCCTGGCGACTCGTGTGGTTTATGCGATAACTCCCTCAGTCCAGAGACCGCCTGCATCATAGAAACCCTCCCCCGTGAAAACTGCATGTACTTCCCATCAGTTAGATCGCTCATCAAACCCAGCAACCTCAACTATTCAATCGACCAGTACGGCCGAATCCTTGCTTGCAACTTATGCTTCGCAACCTTGAAGAAACAGTGGGAGGTTTTCGAATCCGCACATGTCCCCCATGCTCAAAGGCAGTACGAGATATTCACCGCCAAACTGGAACGAGAACGTTCACATTTCGGCAGCGATATTCTCTCTGAAACGAGCTCTGCACTCCACATTCAGGTATCTTCCCCTGACCTGAAAATGGATATGGCCAAGCACCCATCTAACGTCGAAACCCTGCTCACTACGGTCAACACCCTCCCAATCTCCAGCATCACTATCTCAAATGCAGGAATAACGTCCGCCAACAGCCCACAGTTGAACGATCTCAAATCGACAAAATCCATCACGGACGATCCCATTCCTCGTATATGTGGCCCATTAGACGTCCCTTTTATTCGACCTCTGGTGTTAGTCGGGCCAATTGCTTGTTTTGTGTGTGGAGAGATGAACCCTTCGAGCGTGACCTTTCCTATCAGGTCTCAACCTGTTCCAGACTCTAGAATGGACAAGACTTCGGACGAGGTGCCTTTCTTTCCTTTCCTAACCAAACACCATATTCCAGAAGGAGCTGAAAAACTTTCCAATGATGGCAATGCCTTGGCTTGCATGTTCTGCTACCATTCTTTGGTGTCGCAATGGCTTGCTTACGAGACTTCAACTTACCCCGAAGATGATAATCGTTGGTTGCGACGGTACAACACCCATAATTATGTGTGCTATATTTGTGGCATCACGACCTACCGAAAGCGGGTTTGCTCCATATCTGTTAAAAACTTCCCATTTCTGTTGGAACATCCGAGACCAGCGGGCGCTTTGACTATTCTCAATGGCGAGTGTGTCGTGACGTGCCAGACGTGTTTCGAGTCCATAACGTCGCAGTGGAAGGATTTTGAAAGGATGAAAGTCCCTGTTGAAATGAGGAAATACAATTGGATTGTTCTGCCTGCACCTCCTGATGACGAAAATAGCAGGGGCTGCAAAATTTTGGTAAGTACTTTTATTTTAATTCTGCTGCTAAATGTATAATTTTAAAGTACAGGCAACAGTTTTCAGTACATTTCTCCAATGGTACATTGTTAACTTTTACTGATAATGCCACATATCCGTTTTTTCCGAAAAGACTGAGATATTTACTAAAAAAAAATATGACTAGAACTTGGGTGGAAGCATGGGGGTATCAAATTGTGAATGGTATAATAGAATTATCCAAATTGTTTTACCTTAATTATTGACAAGAGGAGGTTGTAGTAATCATCTGCTATTTTTTGTGGACTACCCAGGGCTTGATTTAGAAAATTTTAGTTTTTTCAGTCTGTTATTTTTAATTTTACCTCCCTCCTCATAAAAATCTCAGTTTGCATCTCAATTTTGGAAGAGCCCTTGCATTTTTTGCATTCAGTGCTGATACTGCTGTATTGTTAATAAAACTTTTATTTTTTATTTAAATTTCTGATATAATAATATTTTCCAGGTAAACCCATTTTTATGTCACTCAAAGGCTAAAATAATTATCACAATAAAAATATTTACACTAAAGCAAATAAAAAAAAATAGTTCCAAATTTTATCCATAGATGACAGACACATACTTTAAAAACATCAGGAAATCTTGCTAAAATACAAGAAAATCCTTAAAAATAATTAATTTTATTGTAAGCAGATTCAGGGTATTTATTTTGAACTGTAATGATGGATTTGGTTTCGAAGTACCAACCTATGCAAGCAGATTTTTCTCAGGGAGTCATCATACAGCTTTAAAGCTAATATGAAAACTACAATAAACGCATCTATAAAACAACTCTATTACGACAATTACTTGATTTGATATTAAATTTGTAAATATGTTGGAGGCCTTTTAAGATTTAAAGCACCCTGTAACAATGTTAAAAGTACTCTTCATTGTAACAAAAAACTTTGTTTGGTGAGAGGGATAGTATTGTTGATGTACTTGATGATTTGGAGGTGGAGAATTTGTTGATTTAGGAGGAGGATCTCCCTCCCCCTCTGGTTGAGGGCACTGAAATAAGTTACCTAAAGTAATTCGTTGTTCAGCCACTGAAACCCTCCCATGAAAAATTTATATCTACGTGCCTGAATAGGGATTTGACCATCTACAGTGAACGTATTAAAATTACGAGTCCCATCAAAACGGATTTTGTGCCAATTGGTGTCATGAAAAGTCTGTTTAAGAACTTTGAAATACTGACACCTTAACCTACTACACAAGGACTGCATAAAACATACTATTCATTGACTATTTATCATACATCATACCCTGGCTGTATTACAGACTGACCTGTTGCTGACAATGCATGAAAAGTTTTATATTTGTATGTATGCTGTAAAAATTCAAAAGTGTTCAATATGGTTGAGTATTTTGCGCGATTTCTGTCAGTTCTTAAAGTGAATAGTTATGCCATGTTCTTGAAGTGTTTTGCCCAATGGCCTTTGATTTATTAAAGTATTTGTTTTATTGCATGACAATTTCCTCACTTCAGGATAAAAAACTGTTCAGAGCTATTCCGTCTAAATTATTTTTGTCTTAAAGCAAGTGGTAAACTCCCATCCCAGTTCTAAACTGAAAAATGTTGCAGACCCCACAATATGACATGCGCAGCGTACCTATTTGGTACATGAAATGACGTAGGGACAAATTTTAGACAATTAGCGAGTCTGTCTTTTATCCCTTTGAACTTCCATTCATTCCAGTTCAGAGTCCAGAATATAGGGATAAACGTTTAAAATTTACGTTTATTTCCTTTCTCGTTTTTTAAATACCTGTTCTTTTACCTTTAATGTTTTTTGGTACCGTTCTCTTTTAGTTACGGCAGTGGCCAAGTATAAGTAATGAAAATATGTTTAATTTATAAAATAATATAAATTATTAGCAATTTTTTTAGCACTACCACGATTTCATCTAACGAACCTTCAATGTTTTTTTTCACCTTATACCGGCGAAAGATGCATTTATTACAGATTCAAAACCACTAATTTGTACTATTATACTGACACAATTTCGAGACGAAATTCTTTCTCTTAATATAATCTAAATCTCATCTTCTTTTCAAGAATTCTGTGTGCAAGAGGAACTTAAAATTCTTTCAATCGCTGCCCATGACGTGTAGGATGTCGTGTAACAATTTTTTATCACTTTATCTCTTGAGATAACTTCGATCGTGATTGATACTTCAGCTTGTCAAACTCTAAAAAAGAAAATTGTATTTTAGAAAACGGGGCGATAAGGCTATTTTTATCCTTTCTTGATGAGATAGCGATATTGATTTATCTGCGTATCGTAACTTCATCAGTAAGCTGGGAAAATGATTCTTTTCGTAATCGTTTTAGGCGTTTTAGCAATGATGTGAATAGTTTAAAATTTAACTAACCCATTTGACCGGAGTTAAGTGTTCCAAAAGGCACGGTCTTACACTTTTTTATAGCTAAATTTTTGATCCGTAGAGTTTTTCTATTTTAAAATATGTTATTTAACATGCATCCAAGCCATATTATAAGCAATTGTTTACAAAATTTACTAATTGTGGTAACATTAAAAATTCAACTATCTCAAATAAATTGGATTCTTCTATAGTTATTTTTTCCTTCATCTCGTTCAATTTCATGACTGCCTATTTTAAAATCGCTACTGCTCATATTTGATCTATGACTGCCCGGCGTTTTTTTTTTTTTTTTTTTTTTTAAACTTATTTACTTTTAGTAATACATCGATTTTACACATTTTAATATTTTTCTTTCGTACGCAGGATTTCAGTTTGGTTCATGTCTTACGAAATTAATTTTAAAATGTATTTAAGCCTTGAAATTGGATGAAATTCGCTGTTGGTTGTCAGGCGGTGGAGAGAAAAACTTGCATCTCGATAGTGAATTTTTTTTCGTTACTTAAACTTTTCCTTATATTTTAGTACTTTTCAATATTTTTATAAAATTAATTTGTTCTTTTTATACCATTTTACAGAGATTTTTATAGTTTATATAAAGAAAATGATTAGTATCCTTATTTTTTTCAAAATGCTATTTTCTGGGAAAATGTGTTCAGACCAATGAAGCGATTGAGAGTTACAGTGGCTGCTGTTATAGAAGTTGTCGCTACATCGTAGGTTGCTGTAAAAAGAAAAAAAAATGTATATCTGATCAATTGGGACCAGATCCCATCCGGATAATTTATTAATTCTTGAAAAAGAAAAAGGTTATTTCTTATACAAGAAACGATTTTTGCTTTAGTATGTAATGTAATTTAATAACTATTAAAAACAATATCATTCACTAATAAGAAACATTTCAAGTGTTGATTTTGCAGATTCCCCCCCCCCCCCCCCCCCCCCCCAAAGCGATCCGGATAATGATCAGCTTTGTTTGATCCAGATAACTGAAGTTCGAATAATTGAAGTTTTACTGTATTTTCATTAATAATAATAAAAATATACCGATAAACTCGCAATAGAGGTTTGCGTTCAACTGTTTGTTGACCATCCAAAACACGAGTTTCGCAACAGATGCTTAACATAAGTATTTCAAAATTTGGTACTTTCTTTCTGTATTAAAAAAAAAAAAAGACCCAACCCTGTAATAGTGTGATTGGCGGTAAAATTTGACCCGACCCACTCGTGCCCCCTCCCCATTTCGGATGATGCATCCCCATTCCTGTTATTCAGATGCGAAAAACGAGGCCAAACGCGCGAGCTGTATATCCTGAACGGCTGCCGAATACATTGACAAAGCAATCGCCAAATTGAATAAAAAAAAATCGCCAAATATATAAAAATTTCTGATTTTTGAAAAATTATGGAGCTTTTTTATTTTAACGGAGTTGAACGATGGAAACATAGAGGCCCGCGTTGTTCTGGCCGGATGAGTAAGTCTTATTCGGTGGCCATCTCAAATTATAGCAACCGCGGGGCCCGGGGCAAACCTAGTAGTGGGGCCCCTTTGTTCATCCACATTAACTTTTAACTTATGAATATCTTTAAATAATAATTATGAAACTTGTTAATAAATTTATAAGATTTTCGAAAAACCAACCAGGACTACAAATAAAGTTGGCGATCAACTACAAATGTTAGATGCGGCTACATTTAATTAGCATAGAATGTTTATTAGATGACTTATTTACCTGCATTATTTTGTATGCTTATAGAAAATTAAAAATAAGCCTTATATCTGATCAAACAAGATTCACGTCAATCGAGCTATGTGTCCCGGAGTTACTGTCTGAATGGATTACTCTAAAATGATATCCCCAGTTGATTTTAAAGACAACAACAACAATTATTTAACAAATTCAGTTTATGTAAAATTTTTATTTTGCGCATTTTTCTTTGATCTTGGGGCCCTGTTGGGTGGCAAGCGTCTCTAAGGACGACCCTGTCGATGGGTTGCAAGTTTGGTAGTCGTCATCTGACTGAAGATACACTGTGTTCAGAGGGCTGGTGCACGTTTTATTTGTCGTGGTCCAAATGTTTTCATGTCGACCGTAGTGTGGAAGTTTGTAGTGTTTGTTCAAGTATTGTCTTCGTCATCCGACCATGGTTCAAATTTACATTATTCCCGGTTTTTAATTCTGAATACATCACGAACCGAATATGAAACACACACCGTGCAAATCGGGGAGAGTTCCATTTATGACATTTTATTTTTTGTATCGTCATAACAGGATCTATCACGGTTCCCATGTCAAGTTATACATTTCTTTTATTTTTGGCTGAGCATTGGAATTGAAAAGAGTAGAATTTCGCAATTTTAAATGCGTGGTAAAATCAATGCCGCATTTCTTTTTCATCAATGCCCAGAGACGATATTGAGAGTTAATTAGGTTTAATCGCTTCTATAACAAGTGTTAAGGTCCGGCAATTAAGTACTCAGCGTTAAATGTGACTGACATAATCTTTAAACACTTTCTCAGTTGAAAAAAAAGAAAGAGAAAACGTGGATGCAGTTATTAGACCACTGACCTATACAAGAACTAGACCTCGCATAACCAGTTTTCTGATACCTTTTAACTGCGCAAATTGAAATATGTAGCGAGCTATTTAGAAGAATAAAGTATAGGAGAGCAAAATAATGTGGTTTTTTGGGGGGTTGATTAAATAACGTCGCACTAGAGCTACCTACATTTAAAAAAAAAAACTTTTACTCTAGGTATTTTGTTGTACATAGAATCTGTTGTAGTTATTTGTCCTCACGTTGAAATTGTAGTGAAAGTTTGTAAAATAGGGTAATAGAGGTAGAGATCTATTGTTCATATCATCCACCCGCGGCCTTAAATTAGGAGGTAGTATTTCTAAAAGCTCTTCAAAATAAAAGTTAGCCTTAATAGAAATTCCGTATTAAATGAACTTCATTTTATTAAAATAAAACCTTTCAAAACGAAAAAAAAAAAAGTTAGTTTCAGATTATGTTATAAGTATTGCGTCCGAAGTAGGTTCCGTGTTACCATATTCTCAAAGAAGAACAAATTTGTTTATCGTCCTGGTAAATGGCACAATTAAAATAAAATGGTCTTGTTAGATAGGAAATTAGTCGCCTGTGCTTGGAAAATCTCGAAATAATGCATAACACGTACGGGGCGCGTATAGAGGCCAGCAGCGACACAAGAAACAGCTCGCTTATTTTTCTCCTTTTAGCGATGTTTTTGTTGGCGACCAATTTCTATTCTATAATATGCTGAAATGACGTTTCCCGCAAAACCCACCTGATCATGCTCTGGCACTGCCACACCCGATGATTTCCTTGATTGGTTTAATCACTTTGATTATCTTTAAGAGGAAGTTTGAACTAACCAAATGACACATTAAAGTTCTTTTAAAAGTCCATTTACTGGCGTGAATTCAAGTTCAGCGAACGCGAAATTGATTATAACTATCGAACGAGACCAGATTCACGCATAGAGACGTCCATCGAGCTATTTTCCTGGGGTTGCAGTCGTTAGGAATCATCACCATAAAAGCGTAACGTAGTGTTGTCCTGATGGATGTGCCATGTAACTAGTGTTCACAGAGTTATAAAAAAGGGCAGGGGGGGGGGGGGGATTTGTCAAAAAGGGCACTTTTTGTTAAGTAAATGGACACTTTTTGTTATGTAAAAGGGCACTTTTTGTTATGTAAAAGGGAAAAGGGTACGATTGGGATACCAAGGCAATCCTACAGACCTACGTTTTTGCAGAAAAATATTTTTTTTTAATTACAGGGCGTAAAAAAGATATTGAAAAAAAGGCAGGGCACATTTTTCACTTCTAAAAAGGGCAGGGCGCATCGGCACTTACAAAAAAAGGGCAGGGCGCGTCGGCACTTACAAAAAAAAGGGCAGGGCGCGGCGCCCTTTCAAAAACGCATAACAGGAACACTACATGTAACTGATTTCAATGACGTTAAAAATAGCGGATCGCTATGAATGACTGATCGCCAAATGAGCGATTTTTTGCCAGAGACGGCAGCTCTTCTTCCCGCTAGCCGGGGTGAAAGTTTTTCGCCCGTTTTCTCGAATTCTACCGTTTGCTCGGCTGTCTTGGGCGAAAATGAGGTCAAGGTAAAAGCGAAAACGAGGACGTCGGATTCATTCTTGGTTTTATCGATTTTCCCGATTTCTCTCCCAGAAAAAAACTAAATTGTGATTCCGGTATCATTAGAACATCGATTTTTCTCACCGCGGTATAGTTTTCGGGTGTTAACTTCATCTGGTGTATTTTTTGCTCTATACTCAATTGCAAGAAAATTTAATATGCGTCGTGATAGCCACAATCTTCCACTTCAACTGTGTGCGACTTCAACAGTTTTTTCTGGTCATTCGCCCGTGTATAGAGGACTGGTGTACGTTAAATCTAAGTGGACCCAGAGAGTTGTAATATTAAATAGAGAGCGCCTTCAATGCCAGACTCTCGTAAGGCCGCGGTGTCAACATTGAAAAGAAAAACCTAATCACGTGGTTATAGCGCAGCCACATTTGGCGGTCAGACATCTGCAGGAGTTTCAAATTTGGCGCACTTTCTTCTTTTTTGATGATAAGGAGTTCTGCCCGTATTCAACTTTTTAACATATATGTACGTATTTACTTATTTTCAAACAATATGCGCTAAATATTTCCTCTTCATTAACGAAACGAAAATATTTTATTTGTGTTCAATACTCGAAGAAGCGAAACTCTTTATATTTCTCAGGTTTTATTGTTCATATTTTCTTATTGAAGTTTACAAAATAACTATTGAAAGAACTTCGCTTATGGTAAATTGTTTACATAAAAACGTAACGCAATTATTTCAAAACTACAAAATAAGAAAAATATCCTTAATATATCTGTTAAACTCCCTTAAATTGCACCACTCATTAAAAAAAAACGATATTTAAATACAAAATTAAACACAACCATATTACAATACTTCGATCTCGTTTAGTTCTTAAAGTCGCCAAGGCCTGCCAAGTAATATATAAAGCACATGAATGAATTGGCATTTCCACCTATCACGTGGTTTCAATGTTGGACACAAGGAAATCAGCATTTTTATTCCTCTATTTATATCATTACTCTATGAGTGGACCAAGTCCTCACGCCTACGTAGGGTGTGTGGGGTGCAACTCAGGTGTTATCTTCGTCATTTGACTATAGTTCAAAATGACGAGGTTCTCCCGGATTTTAGGGATTGATTCCGGAACCGTCTCCAATATCCTATTCTGTATCTCCACTGGGATTTTAATACACCAACCAACTTTTAATTTGGTATGAATGCCGAATTTAAAAAAAAAAAAATAGTTTGAAGTTACAAATTAAATTAAATTAATTATAATTTTTATGAACATTAAATGATAGTGTGTTATCATTTATGAATTTTCGATTGGAATTTTATATTTGTATTTCTTAAAAAAATTAGTTTGTTGATCACAAGTATCATTTTCGGTTTTTATCTAATTTAATTATTGAGGTGAATTCTCGAAATTTTGTACAATTTGTAGGGGTTCTACTTCGGAAAATTTGTATTCTTCTTCTGGTTCAGAAGTATTCATCTCCAATGGGCCTCTGTTATTTACAACTCCACTTTTTAAACTGTAAGTACGTTTTGTGTGTTATCGTGAAAGTAAGTGCGAAAGCTGTATCTGTAAGTACTCTTATTTGTTCAGTGAAAGTACGGAGTATTTTACAAAATAAGTTTTCTGCATTTTCTCTAGGGAATCTGCAGATACACGTATTCCGAATTGTGAAAGTGCGGAAAACATTATAAACACATTATGAGTTTGTTCTTTAGGTATTTCAAAATAAATAAATAATATTATGTTTCAACGATTGTCAGTATTTTTTTAGAATCACGGCCGTTTTTATAAACTTGTATCACAATTATCTGGTATGTATCCTCTTGTAGCAGTCATTTGAAGATTCTAAAACTCTCTAAGCTGACCTTGGCATCTTACCACCACCCCTTGACATCTTACCACCAAAAATAACATGTCATTAATTTTTTTTTTTAAATAAAGAACTTATATGAATAAACATAATCTTATAATGAGCGTACAAAAAACTTGCTGTTCGAGCATCGATCTTATACTATCAATCAGTGCCTATCAGTGTTTCTGCAGATACACTAATGAATGTGTATCTGCAGAAACACATTCATTAGTGTAAAGAACTTATATGAATAAACATAATCTTATAATGAGCTTACAAAAAAACTTGCTGTTCGAGCATCCATCTTATTTGCACCATCAATCAGTGCCTATCAGTGTTTCTGCAGATACACTAGTGAATGTGCGAAATCATATAATTTTCTGTACTTGCACTATCGGTCTAGTGTATCTGCAGACTGTTTTTGAATTCACGCGGTAACATAAATAGCTTATTTACACACACTCTCTAATTATTATTATTATTATTGTTTTTGGATTCGGGGAAGCGTTAAAACGTACATAATTAAAAGCCTAAAGTGTGTTCAATGACATATATAAATATCGAGAGTATCAAGCAGTTAAGATACTTCCGACATATTTCATCACTTTTGAAATACTGATTGGCTGTTCCTCTTTCTTTAAAGGAAAACTCGGGTGGATCATTGCTGGGCCTTTCGCAGAGTGAGGGTGAGCAGCCTCATTTAGACGATACAGGTAAGTGAGTTACAAATATATCAAATCACAATCTTTAATTAGATGGGTGCTTACATAGTATCGTAAACATCTTTGAAGAAGTCATTAAAAATTTTTTTGACCAGCATGCCCGTGCGATAATTATCGCAATGTAGCCAAAAAAAATAATGGTTCTACCCATAGATGGCAGCATTTCCAACGCCTCGTTTAATAACTGTTTGGAAACTAATTATTTTTAAACGCATTTACCAAAAAAAAAACAAAAAAAAAAAAACTGCTAACAAAATACAATTCGTCACTTGTCCGGGAAATTCTTTTTTTTTTATACACCTCTCGTATTAAGATTCGTTGCGTGTGAGACCCACAAAAGTGATCTTTACTATTGAAATAAAGTATATGATAGCCCGGCTCTAACGTTTTATGTCTAGTACGTGAAGCACTGACTGCCCTAAAATTACGCAAGCATAAAATTATTTCTAGTACTGTTTTGCCGTAGATTATTATTCTCCTGTCGCCAAACTTTGCCACGGTGGTTGCGATTTGCGAAAATACTAAGTACCCCAAATTCATGCCAAATCGGTCTTTGACAATTATTCATTCTTTTCACGCAGTTTTTGAGGAGATCGCATTGATTTCGAAATCGTTTTATTACTTAAAATTAAATAACACGAAAATTATAAAGTAGTGTATAACCTAATATAAATAAATAACTTAACAGTATCTAATGGTCAATTATGAATCTAGTAGTAAATTATTAGATTCTGTACGTTATGGACGCCAAATTTGCTCTCCTGTAATTCCGTTGAAATATTTTATGTTAACTGCTAAAAGTAAAAAACTAAAACTTCTACTTTACATTTAAATATTACCAACAGATGGCAGCATCAGGTAGTTGAGAGTTGTATATAGTCTCCACTATCCTTGGTTGAGAGTGACCTTTTTCTCTCTTTGGTTACAAGTTATCTTTTCACCTAAATGAAGTGTTTTAATTACAAAGCAGCGAAATTTATACAGTGACTACAATCCTGTGGTTGGAGAAAGTGGCAATATTCTGATAAATTTAGTGGCTTTCTTTACATATGAATAATTCCATAATTCATATATTTTATGATGAATAAATGAGTAATTCCATCATTCATATATCTTAGGGTGAATAATCTTTTTGCTCAGTGGAGTAAATGTATTTTATAAACACTCTACACTATTAGAAGAGAAAGGTCGAATTAATAATTTTATAATTAAACATAATTTTATTAAAAATTTCAAAATAGGCCAGTTTCTTATACTACAACTGTACCATACGTGGGTAAGTCCTGTACCATGCACTGTAGAAAAGTATATTATTTTGAAATTTATTATAAGTTTCGATATTTTTTGTAATACGCAAAAATGGGCCATTTTTAAAACCATTTCATATTATTCAAAATTATAAAAAGCAAATATAGACATACAAATGCAATAATGTACTGTTGTATCCTATAAAAGAAGTTGGTTATATATATGTAAATGAGAGAGTAAATTTAATTACAATCTGCAAAGATTTCCCTTGTAAAACAATTTAGAAAACTTTTGCAAGAATTTTTGGTGGTGCTGCCCTCTAGTGCGGGTTATTTGCATTTGTATATCCGATTTTTTAACAATACTGTATGTCTAGTGCTGCCATCTGACAGAGAAAAGTGGTGTCGCAAGAAGAAATTTTCTTCTTTACTCGTTTTATGCATTTTTTAAATTTTCTTCAGGTAGTGTCACTTTTATTAGAAGAAGATTTAACAAAGAAGTTTAGCCACTAATATTTAACTATTTCATGCACATTTTGAAATATAGTTTGTTTGGCAAACCTTGTTATATTCGCCCCAACATTCCTTCGACTAGATCAAAAATTAGAATCTAGATTGCTTGAACAGGACTATAATTTTAATGAATTTTTAAGAGTTACGATCCCTTTTCTTCTTGAAACTAACTGTGTTTGGATGTTCATTTTTTTCAGAGATATGCATTATAGTACTTAAATTATATATCTCTAAAAGTGTGTGAGAAGTGAAAAACATCTTCATACTTGTATTTTATTAGAAAATCGTCATGGAAACGGTGTGGTAGAAGACCAAGAAAGTACTGCGTTACTTTTTTTGCGTATTTAAATAGCTGCATACTGAATGTCCGTTTATACACCTGTCCAAATAGCTAAAAACTAGATTCCTAAATTTTTATTAAGTTTGGTGTAGCCATATACAGTGTCTATTCTAATGTCTATTTTCAGTGTTAGGAAAACTAGACACAATCTCTTTGAAAGTTATTTTATTCGAATTCGTAATAAAATACGTTATATCATTTAAATTTACGCATTTTAACATGTGACTTTCGATATTCAACTACAAATAATACCAGAATTGCTGCAGATAACGGTAAATGAATATTTGTGCAGATTAAGTGGCATGTTATTGTTTTTTATAGTTTTAAAATCGATTAAAAAGCGTTTTGGCCTGGGCTTTTAATGAACGATCCAGTGGCGGCACATAGTCGAAAATGTTAGTGCAGCAGAAATCATGTGAATCACCGCTCCCTATTTTCCACAACCATACATGAACGGGAATTCTTTATTTTTTACTACTCACATCAAAGTTTCCATTCAATTTTTACTAATGATAACATTCAAAAAATATAGAAAACACTTATTTTTTGAAAATTAAAGCAATCCTTTCTTATGCGAATCGGACAATTTTAATATTAACTTAAATAACGAAACAACAGCAGGACCATAATGATCCTGAAACAACAGCACACTGTAAATTTATAACGAAAAACTATTTCCGTTTGGAGAGATTCTCGAAAGTTCTCGGCTCTCCCACCTATCCCGATGCAGCCGATTTCGAATTTTGCTTTTTGCCTGCAGTTTTGATTGAATGGAGTTTTTTTCCCGCTCCTGAATTGTGCATTACGGCAACAGACTTTCTACTTATCGGAATTTTGTTTACTACCGTAGAAATTTCATTTTCAATTCTAATCTTCATTTAAGAAAATTAGTAAAATATCTGATTTTAGTTTTAAAATACACTAATGAATTTAGGTGCAGCCCGGCTGTACTTGCTGTAGTCCACGAGCCGCCACTGGAACGATCTTGAACTATTACTACTAATAATATTAACACTAATAATATTAACACTAATAATAATTTCGTAGAAGTATTTAAAAAAAATGAAAATTCCCCTAAACAGCGACTAAACGCAGTAATCGCCCGATGCGACAAGTGCCCTGGGAAAGCCGCCAAACGATTGGAGGTGAACCTACAACCCCTCCTCGATCGCTTGATCGTTTTTATTTTATATTTTACCCAAGCTGATAACCTAGGAAAAAGAACTCGGGAAAACTGTTCTGCCCAGCACGCGCAGTCAAATGGGAACCAACGCACCTGCTTCTCGCGCGAGAACTGCCGTTTGCGCGCGCATATTCCCCTTCCCGCTCTCCCTCCTCCCCTGACTGTCACCGCTCGACTTCACACGCGCACCCTTCGCCTCCCACCTCCTTGTGCAAAGTGTAGTCCATTGATTGTTCATTTCGGCGACATATCGTGCGAGCCATTGGCGATAAAAAAGTATTACAACAATTCGATAATTTTTTTTGGATATTCAAAACGACCCACTTGTTTTAAGAAACCCTTTGCACTCTAAAAACACTTACCGTTTTGCGTTCTTTCTACGGAGCAGTTATTCGTCTTTATGTTCTTTTCCCTAGAATTATTTATTCTCACAGAACAGCGGTTTTCTTAACCTGTGGTACGCGCGTACCCCGGGGGGTACATGATGATGCGTTTGGGTGTATGCAAAAATTATAATAGTATTGTCGAAAAAAAAAAACTAAAATAAATAAATGTAGTTAAGTAAAATCTAAAATAAAAGCCTGAAGGCATTATTCTGAGACGTTTGATTCATTTGCCAACTAACCCCAAAACATTACTGCCTAACAAAAGCAAACTTTTTTTTTGCGCGCACTGACAAAAATAGCTACTGCAAAATGAGCACCGGAACCTATTCGCTTTTCTTTTAAGTACAATTGTACCGTAAATGCGCGATGACGTACTTAAATTTATGTAATCGTATTTTCTCAAAAATGATCAGTGTGTTTTTAATATTGTTAATCTGAGCTTCTGTTCAAGCCATCTGAACAAAGCGACCTGGCAAACTTAAATTAGTTGTCCAGAAGATGGTTTTCCACATTATTTGATGTCGATTGCTTAAATGGAAACCTAGTTATTACAACTCAATTATCTTACTTCCCATTCCTTTGGCACACCATTTTAACATTTCTTCTGTGTATAACTTCTTCATGTGATCTTGGTAGTTTAACGGATATGGCTCTGGACTGCGGTGCTTGAGGATCGGCGTTTAATTCCCGGTTAGTGTAGGTTGTAATTGTCGATATTTATTGAAAGCGATTTATGAAGGCAGCCTATGTAGGCTAGAATATGCCTTTTCTTTATTCATTTTTACACATTGTACTCATTTTTGAGTTCATGTCTTTTTCAAAATGGAAATTTTTGTATTCTGAGCCATGATAAACATCGAAGGTATTCAAAAATAAGTAAAATTTACTCATTTTTTTCAATTTACTCATTTTATTCAAAATTTACTCAAAAATGAGTAAATTTTACTTAATTTTGAGTACCTATTTTTAACAGTGTAGAGGGATGGGCGAGAAGGACTATGAGAGAAGGGGGTACTCATAAATGAAAAGTTTTATCAGGCGGTATGTGAGGGAAAAAAAGGCAGAGAACCACTGTCATAGAGAGGGAAAAAAATCATCTGTTTTGGATCTGCAAGAGAACAAGTTGATTAAAAAGATCGATGTTTTTCAAACACAAGATCGCGCTGTTCTCGTTTATTTTGAAGAACAGGGAACCAAAAGAACGGGTCGTTATGTTGTAGCCTGAGCGGCGCCAACGGGGTGCAAAGGGTTAAATTGCCAATACAGTTGTTGTAATTTCTAGAAATGTTGTAAGGAAGAAATGTAAAAGAAAATGTCCCCATTATAGGGAAACAATTGATAAAATGGTGTAAGTTTTAGAAAAATCCATTCAGTCGTTTTTGAGTTAAAACCGTACAAACAGACAGCCGAAAAAAATGTAATGTGATTTTATGAATTAGTGTAGTCTAATTCATGCAAAAGACTCTAAATGAGTGGTTTTGTTCGATTCCACAGACATACACTCCATTCTTATTTATATGTATTGATTAGAGTTTTACGAAATGTTAAAAACTAAATCATTGTTGAAATTGTTTAAAACTAATTAAACACCAAAAGCATCGTGTCGCTGGTTTAAGCGACAATGCGTTTGGTAGATATGAAATATATATTGATGTCGTGAAAAAAAAATACTTACAAAACATATAAAACTTTCTCATTATTTTTAGGATAGCGAAAAGTTAAGGAATAATGAGGTAAAAAATAAAGTAAAAATCTATCGGTTTTTACTTAAATTCAAGAACAGGCTTTTCCTGCCAATTCGAAAGAACTGGTGTTAAATAACAGGGTTTTTTTTACATTCCTAGCATCTCTCGTTCGAAAAACGTGTATCAGGTTCTATAGGTTGCCCAATAATGAGTTAATTGTCATTCCACTTAACATTACTCAAGACAAGTTGCATTTTTACTTTTAAAGTGTTGAGAAAAGTATTACGTTTTTTTAAACAATTAGAACGACACATTGCGTCAAAACCCATAATTTTATTTGACTTGTTGTAGTTTCATCTAAAATGTATGTCACATGAAAAATTAAAATAAATGTGCAATGTAAGATAGTGTTGATGCTAATACATTTCTCCGGTTAAACGAACATTGAGATACGGAGCCCTACGTTGTGTCTCTCTGCACCTCCATTTGGCAGAATTTTTGCTACACATTATTATTATGATGCAGAAAGTAACTTTGTTGAAGAGATTCCGCATTGTATTGTTTTTTTTTACTACTTAAAAAGAATTAGTATACAAGAATCCATAAGACTCGACTATTAGTTCTTGGCAATTTTTCCACCGCAGACCAGTATAATTTGTTGTCGATTCGGATTCCTCCTCAAATTTAAACAAGCAACACATAAAAACGGTTCGAACAGAATCGAATTCCTTCCAGACTTTACTGTACGACAAAAAAAAAACTTAAATTTTATATCGAATTCAACATAAACACTCGATTCTTTTTTATCTCGAAATGCAAATAAGTAGCTTTATATCCGAACAAAGAAAATTACCCATCGTTCCCTGCACTTGGCAGTGTTCGAATCCAGTTTTTAGACCTCTGCAGAAAATCAACAATGCCTTAATTTCCAGTTGAATCCCTGAATGTTATTCCGAATATAGAATCGTAAACAGTTTTTCCAGTTTATTGTGCGCTCACATTCTTAACTATAAACTATTTGCGAGAAGAACCTCACAGAAAAGATTTCTTTTTCGAATTGTTTACTCCGCAGCTGGGGAGCATTGAAACCGCGCGCTTTTTGTTTTTATTTCGTTCTTTTTCTTCTAAAATTGAGATGTGCCGCCGCTCGGGTTCGGTATTTTCTGCTGATATCTCCATCTATCGAGTTGAGGTGTCGTTAGCCTCCTTTGTTTCTTTTTCATTTTCCAATCAGAAGATATTTCGGTTCGCGGAACACGGGGGCTCTCCGATTCTTTTTAAAGGTAAACTTTAAATATTTACCGCGAAAGGGGGACTTGTTGCTTGTTTCGCGTAATTTAAAAATAACATACACACTCGGGAGCGACTCGTTTGCGAAAAGGATTGTGTATTTAACCAGGGAGGACATCGATTAGTTAGTTTGGCCGAGAATTTGTTCGATTCTGCTTGCGACTTCGATCAGCGAACACTTTTGCGTAAAGATCGACTATGCGGTCGGCGAGTCGAATGATGTTTTTTTTTTCTGACTGCCGGTTTATAAAACAGAAAAGTACTCAAACTGTTTTCTGTGGATAAAAACAAAATATTCCCCCACTGATAGAAAAGTATGTTTTGAGATTAAATGTAAGCAAAAAGTATCTTTCTAGCAAATACAGGAAAGTGGGTATAACAAAGGGGCTCAAGGTAGCAGTATTTTTGGCACCAAGGTAGCAGTATTTTAAAAGTATAAGGTATTGAAAATTCTATGTAACCATGTCCATAGGACCCTTCTTCCAAATTACATTCTAAAGCAAAATTAACGACTGCCCGGTTGGGATCAGAAATTCAAAAGTAAACATTCGAAAAGAAAGCAATGGACACAATTTTATTTTTAAGGAAAATTATTGAAAATTCTATGTAACTATGTCCAGGACCCTTCTTCCAAATTACATTCTAAAGCAAAATTAACGACTGCCCGGTTGGGATCAGAAATTCAAAAGTAAACATTCGAAAAGAAAGCAATGGACACAATTTTATTTTTAAGGAAAATTATTGAAAATTCTATGTAACCATGTCCATAGGAGTTTTCGACCAGATTCCATTCTAAAGCAAAATTTAACGACTGCCCGATTGGGATCAGAAATTCAAAAGTAAACAATCGAAAAGAAAACAATGTACACAATTTTATTTTTAAGGAAAATTATTGAAAATTCTATGTAACCATGTCCATAGGAGTTTTCGACCAGATTCCATTCTAAAGCAAAATTAACGACTGCCCGGTTGGGATCAGAAATTCAAAAGTAAACATTCGAAAAGAAAGCAATGGACACAATTTTATTTTTAAGGAAAATTATTGAAAATTCTATGTAACCATGTCCATAGGACCCTTCTTCCAAATTACATTCTAAAGCAAAATTAACGACTGCCCGGTTGGGATCAGAAATTCAAAAGTAAACATTCGAAAAGAAAGCAATGGACACAATTTTATTTTTAAGGAAAATTATTGAAAATTTTATGTAACCATGTCCATTAGGGTGCATCAAACGCCCCATGTTTTTAAAAATTTCATGGAAATTGTCTGTCCCTATGTTATTTTTGTTCGAAATGCTAAAAAAGTTATATACGTAGAATTTCGTAAAAATTGAATAACATCTATGGGGTCCTCAAGTCCCAGGAAGGTACAACAAAAACGAAAATTCTGAAAAAAAGCATTGTGCATAAAAAAAATATATAATAATGTATACTTTAATAAAATAACGCAATTAAGATTGTTTTGTGATATAATAAAAGAATATATAATCATATACTATTAACTTTCTAATATCAATTTAATTCGTACAAGTACACTCAATTTAAACTATAGTCAATTTCGGCCTTTTTCGCAGATTTCTCTGTTTTTGTCGATCTTGTTCGACGACCTGCAGAACAAGTTGATAGGGATCTTCATGTTTTGCTGATTCTATGAAATCAGTACTTAGCTTCATCCCTCGTTCTGCACAGTTGTTGACAACATTCAATGCTTGCAACTTTGTGAGTGTGTGGTGTAGGATACAGAACTTGACCATTCTGAAACATCTTCTATTAAAAAATTTGAGTCTAGTTCAAATAGATAAAATAAAATCCAAGAATCCGTTTTAACTGAATTAGAAATAGTTGTATTTACAGTGAGATTTTTGGGAAATTTGGGTTTTTCAAAATCCATACCATATCTACCTTGAAATTTAAAAGCAGTATCAGTGGAATTTAGTTTTGTAGCTAGCATTGCATCAGCGATAGCTTTTCGTTCTTGGTGGAACTCTGTTGCTCCAAAGGACAAGTGGAACCACCTCTTCTGTAAGATACTAGCAGTAATGGTGTTCAAGAGCACTAATTGCACTTTCAGATATGATGGGATGGACAACCTATAACGTACAAGAGAACATAGCATTTGTAGGACATTCCAAAGAGCATTTATGGCAGAATCACAAGTTAACCACCAGGTGCTGTAGGTGAGAGTGGCAAAGTCACAGTTCGACATGTTGTTGTTCCGGTAGGTAGTTGCTGATGCTGCTCAAGAAGACAAATTTTAATCGTGCATAACAATTTGGCCGTCCAACATGCTTTGTGCAAAGCTCCTGGTAGGTTTAATTTTACTGCTTGTGTAATATTGGGAAAGTCAAAGTATATTAGACAAAGCTTTGTGAATTCCATATAATCATCTCTGTATTTTCCAGTATCGATGGCACATTTTGCTGCATGGATTGTACTAGCTCCAAGATCATTAACTATGCTGCTCGCTTGCACATTCACTGACTTTGGGTCATATGGTTCAAATCCACCATCATCTTTATCAAAATTGTTTAAATAAGGTTATACCTAGTAACTTAGAAGCCTCGACCTTTAAGTCACCAAAACATGAGACAAAATGACTTCTCTGATATGAAGACGGCAAGCCGACCAAAGAAGTTTGTCCCAATTTATTTTGCTCTCTGACACAAGCAGCAGTAACATGGCCTGTGTTGGAAGAAGTTGTGTCAAATATCATGTTCATAATTGTTTGTACATTGCTAAGAAGTCAGTTGCTCATATATTAAGTCGGCAATGATTGAGTCGCATTTACTATTAGTTCCTTGGGGATATACAAGCACACCAAGAATCTTTATCTGGTGAACGTTTTTTTATTTTGTACTTATTGGACATTGCTGTTGAAAGTTTTTTATTCCAATGCAAAGCACCACTCTTACTTGCAAGCTGTTGAAATTTCCATTGCAACTTGCCTATTCTTGTTCTGTCTGCTGTTGCGTAAGATGCTGCAATTGTACATGTATCTCCTATTAGTTTTGTAATGTTTTTGTATATGCTGCCTGTTGCCCTGGACTCATAGCTAGTTGAAACAATATTAGATTTCTGCATAATATCGTATGGGATGAATAAACTTGTTCCCGCTCTTTTATATTGATGATGACTTTGAGTACTTCTTGAGAGTCCTTCAAAATCAATTTTTTTTTTTACATAATTTGTGTCACTTCGTTCATTAAAATCATCAGTAGATCTAATAATATAATTTAATATTAAATTGGAACTAATTTTTTTATTCACTTTACTTTTATTTTTATTATTTTATAATTAAAAGTATAAATAAACAAAATAAAACTATAAAATCGATTCAGAACAAAAGTAGAAAGTAGTAAATCCGTTAAAAATGAAAACCACAAGTTGAAATAAACAGGAAATGTACTTTACTGTAAATTGTAAACAAAGCTAAATTTGTCACTAGTCACCTGAAATCAATGAAGAATGAAGTCACTTGTATTTACTGTTAATATAGTTTATTAACATTAAATATTTATATGATCCATATTTTACTTCATTATAATCATTTTTCTTAATATAAAATAAATAGTTAATTCTTAATATAAAATAATAGTTAAAAAAATTTGAAAGTAATTAAGTATGAAAAATGCTGAATTTGGGGATTTTACTCGAAAAAAACGAAATTTCAAGGTTGTTGAGGACCCCCTAAAAGTGTTTATAAATCGAAAATATTTGGTATGTCAACTTTTTATGGCTAATGGAACATTTTTAGATTAGGGACAAAGTGATTTTTTTCTAGAGGGGCGTTTGATGCACCCTAATGTCCATAGGAGTTTTCGACCAGATTCCATTCTAAAGCAAAATTTAACGACTGCCCGATTGGGATCAGAAATTCAAAAGTAAACAATCGAAAAGAAAACAATGTACACAATTTTATTTTTTAGGAAAATAATTTTTTTAAAAATATATTTTTGATGTGTACTTGTTTAAAATATTCTTACAAAACGAGTTTTACCGATTTCATAACTTTCCACATATCTTAAACTTGGTTCAATTTATGTTAACAGCATACAACTACACATGTGACCATTAGAAAAAATATTTGCGCCATTTTAATTTGATTTTGGAATTTTTTTTATCCCCTTTGAAAACTCAAAATTAAATTTAAATAAATGAACTCAAGTTTGGTTATATGTGAAGATAGATTATGATTGTCTCAGAATGTGTAAGGTGGTATAAACGACGATTTTGCTTTTAAATAAAAAAGAGCATTTTACGCAAGGAAAATTAAAACTTTTACTGATTTCTGCATTTTACCAATTTTGGTAGGAAACACTTTGAATTTCAAAAAGTTCGAAATTGATCAACCAAATCATTAGAGCAGTTTGTTATTAGTTCCTAAAAAGTTCAAAAACGATTAGCTGCCAACCTTTTTTCGAATATTTCGTTGTCAGTTTTGCTGTATGTGCACTAACGTACTTCAAATTTGGTTATTGTGGGATTTTAGTCGTATTAAAAAAGTTGTGTTATGTTCAAGTATTGAAAGCTTCAAACGTTATGAAACAGCAGAAATCGAACATCAAAATTGGGAAATTGTAACGAGATTACATCTTACTTTTTCAAGAAACATGTTCAACAATTTTTAAGGTATTAAGCATTCTTTTGCCGGTACAAACTCAAAAATTAAGCCTCAAATTGTTACTTTAATGCTTAATGGTTATGTGGATATTGTTGATATAAGTATTTGTGAATTTTTTGTTGGTGCTGGTGCTGGTATTAACGTAAATTTTTCGTTACTCGAAACTTCCCTGCCAATGCTGCGAAGTTAATGGATACTTTTTTGCTTTAATCGGATAAGATTTATTGCGCGGAATGCAATTTTTTCATGTCTGGTGCCATAATAAATTAAAAAGGAAGGGACAACTTATTTACGACCTCTGGGTTGTTTATTGAAATCTTTTGCAAATTAATAATAATAATAAATTGCAGCAGTGATGAAAGAAATATATTTTTCAAACTGATTGCAAGGTGCTCTCGAATAACACTTGAAATGCAATGAATTACGCATTTTTTAAAATTTATGCACTTATAAACCGTCTGGAATTTCCTGAAGTGTTCAACGTTATTGCAGCTTACTGCCGATTCTTGAATAACTATCAATTCGTAATAAACAAGTAATCTTAATAATATGTAACCTTGTTCCAGTATATATATATATTTTTTATATCTTTGAGGGTTACGATTCGCACGTGTGTGCATTACCGGTTACGCCAACTCTGGCGAGATGTATCTAGTAATAAAATTACTGGGGTGTGGAATTTTTGTTCGCTTATATCCCAGAAACTAATATGTCGAGAAATCACAGATTTAACAAGGAAAATGTTTTAATGACGATATTTTTTCGGTTTCTTAATTAGTTATAATGATAATTTTTTTTCTCTATAGTTTTCTCATTGACATAAAAGTTACATTTTATCCACGTAACTACCCGTGTTCACTTTGTAGGCGTTTTTGGAATGAGAAGTCAAAATATCGAATTGTTGTTTTTACTGCGTAACTTCCCTGCCAATGCTACGGATTTCAGGGTTATAATAATTGAACTAATTCGGGGCAAAAACAAGACAGCTCCTGGAGCTGTACGTCCCTTGCACTGTTTGAGACAACAGTACAGCTCGTTTTCCGTATATCTCTATAGCCATTGCTTACAGTTGTCTGTTTCTTGCACCAATCGATAGATGATTTAAAAAAAAAAAATAGGAATAAGTGAAAATTCGAAGGAAGTGGAGCTATCTGGTTCTTCCACTCCCGTCTTCAATTTTAAATTGTCCGTTTTGAAAGAAAAAAATAGCAACTGAATTTGTTGCGTTTGGCAACTTTGAAAGATATATTTTTATTTATTGCCACTTTATTGTTGTTATTTTATAAAAATTTTGAAGTTGCTGAAACAAATGCAAGCTCAAATATCGCCTTTATTATTCGAAGTAATTTCACTAACATCAATTATACATTAATAATAATTAGAATATTTAAGCTAAATAGAAGGTAGTTTTTATTAATAAATCGATTTGCAAAAGTCTAATATTAAATATCTAAAGATTGGGAACCGTCATGAATGGATTTATACCACATTTTTTTTCTGCCTCCCCACGCAATTCAAAGAGAAACAAAAGCGCGATAAATCGCCAAATCCAGCCAAGCGAGACGCCTTTAATTCGAAATCCAGTGTTTTGATCTCAAGCACGCTCGGCTGTTCCGACCGAATACTACTCCAGTTCCTCTCCGACATTGCGACTGGCTAGTAGCACTTTTCGGCCCTTTTTTTCTTCCCGTCTAGCCAAGGGGATAAAAAAAAGGGGGGATGACGAAACGGTGCACCGCAAATCTAGTCTTTTTAGAATCGTTTGGTGGTGTCAAGAATTTCCAGTGATAATTTCCGCACGTGTTGTTTCCGGGAGCTATGGCTCTGAATAATTTGTTTGCCGCCAAAGATAGTTTTGTTCCTAGACCGTTTGGATACTTCGAATACCTGGCTTTACAAGGTGAGTTTCAAAGTAATGTTGTAGTTTAAGGAATTTAAAAATTATATATTGATTTACTAGCTGTGTGGTCCCGCGTTGCTGTGAACCCGTTAAGGCGTATTGATTAAAAAATAGAGTTGTCCCAGTCGGGTTTTGAACCCGGGAACACTTGTTCCGATTTGCAACGTTCTATCGACTAAGCTGCAGAAGCTTCTTCGCTAGTCCCCCCCCCCCCCCCCCTAGTTCGTTCCTTTTCTGATCCTTACGTGACTCGTTCGTAGCTCTCCCTCACTACGGCCCTACGATTTCTATTGCATGGAAACTTTAAACATTAATTAAAAAATTACTAATTAAATTTTTAAATTTTGCGTTCCACAGATAAACTTTCTTTTATTGTTATAGAAATAGTGGAGAGGTCGTTACGAAAGATGAGATTGGTGTATTGTGAGGAAGTTAAAAAGCAGAGTTGCTTACTGGCGAAAGTGATAATTCTTCTCGAAAGCTTACAAAAACCCTCCCCGCCAATATATATATATATATATATATATATATATATATCGCCGCCTCAGAGCAATAGTAAGACATATAAAAAAAAAAAACGAAAATGAGTTTTCGGTCTTGCTAATATTACCAAATGTGCATTATTTAGTGGAACACTCGGACATTTTTATGTCTTCTTTGAAATCCCTGAACTGCAGCCTTAGATATTCAGCACTGAAAAAACAGCAAATTTTAAAATCAATTTTATAGGCAACTCTGTTTCTGTTGATATTCTACTGTTGCTCTGAGGCGACGATATATATATATATATATATATATATATATATATATATATATATATATATATATATATATATATATAAAAATTATTGCAGTTTAAAGTCATTGTGTAGTAATGGTACGTTATTCTTTTTAAAAATTGTACGAGATCGACAATGCATTTAATTAATTAATATTATAAAAATGAACCCCTTTCGCATTTTAAACTTTTAATGGGAGCAAACGGAATTTCAAGAATAATCATTTTGAGGTACAAAAGTACCATTAAAAGTAACATGCCAAACTTAATGTTTTTCCTTAAGAAGATTATAAATAATTCATCCAAGAGGGTTTCTCGTCTTTCTTTTTTAAAATAAATTTTGTTGTTTTTGTAAAACGACGAATTTTTTTGTTCAATTTATTCTGAACCATGTTTCTAACTATTAAAACTTGCTATTATCATGTATTTAATTAATATTATATTTAATATTTTTAAAAAAAATCGAGTATTCAAACGCATGATAAAAATTTGTCTCTGATGATTCCTCAAATAAAAAAAAATCACGAGAACATATATTTTAGAACAAACGATTACAAAGATCTTTGAAAAAGAAGAAATGGTTCTTCCTTAGTTTTTAAATAATTTATTTTTTGTATGTTTATTCTTATTTTCTTCAAAACCATCCCCGTATTTTGGATTAATTATTTTAAAGAATTATAATTTGCTGTAATATGCTTGAAAATTTTATTAACTTACTTTTAAACGTCAGACGATTAAGAACTAAATATTCTTAAAGTTATATGATCGTCTGATTCCGATCTGAAATGTTCTTTAAAGTCTTATAAAGTTCTACGTAAGAAAACCATATTTTTTGTATTTCTCAGGTTTGCACAATTATCGAATTTTCCCTACATTTACGTAACATACTAATATGTATTTCTGCCTTCTACAGAATGACCTTGTATATTTAATAACATCTTAAATAATTTGTCTCGTTAACTTCATTCGTACTCGGTTCATGTTTCTCAGAGGCAGATGCACCTTTATCTTTTTATCGGTTTTCATATGGCCGATCGTTAGTAAAATCTCTTTACTGTCCTACAACTGTTTTCCCTGCGATAAGTGATATGTTACAGGGAAGAAAAAAAAAGAACGCTTGCAGATGCAAAATGGAGATTATCCGCTCCCCATATTCTTTTTAATGATTTCTCTAGAAGGAAATAATGATAATTTTTCTAGCAGCTTCTTAATTTTTTTTCGTATTGAATTTGTAGAAACGAAGGTTAGTTTTGAAGTAACTGTTCTTTTGAAAGTTTGCGTACAGAAGTACATATGTATAATTTGCAATTATTCCAACGTTCAAACTACACAAGAGGGCCTTTGGTAGACCAGTAAAGGCATTCAGCTGGTAATCAGAGGATTGCTAGTTCGAGCTCGTGGGAGGGACTAAACAAAGAAAAGTAAATAAGTAGTGATCTTGTGATCGGGGGGTTGCCAGTTTCGCTACAAAATACTAGAAAAGTCGTCCAGAACATCCGCAAAAATTAACGGCGTGTACGAGACTGGTGCACGATAAATTTGTTCGGGGTCCAAAGGCCCGACGTCTATTGACTGCTGGTGCCAGTTAAGGTTTTTCCTCGTCATCTTATCTTGGTTCTGGTAATCAGAGGATTGCTAGCTAAGGTGCTGGCTGGTTTAGGAGCTAGTAATCAGAGGATTGGTAGTTCGAGCTCGTGCGATGGACTAAACAAAGAAAAGTAAATAAGTAGTGGTCTTGTGATCGGAGGATTGCCAGTTTCGCTACAAAAATACTAGAAAAACGTCCAGAACATCCAACAAATTATACCGGCGTGTATACGGGACTGGTGCACGATCAATCTGTTCGGGTTCAAAAGTCCCGACGTCTATTAACTGCTGGTGCCAGCTGAGGTGTTTCCTCGTCATCTTGGTTCAAAAATAACGAGGTACATGTATGAAAGTGTGCGAATGTGTATGTGGCCGGGATTGTCGTGGAACGAGGAGAGAAATAGGCAGCCGAAAAACGTTTAAGCAAACAAACTACGCAAGCAGCGCAGAGAAGAAACGTGGGGAAAACAGCGTAATCCGTTAGAATAGGATCAGAGGTGCGTGGCGTAATAAGTGACTGCCCCTGGACTGCAGTGACGTCACATTTCAGTCCGCTTCACCACCTATTCAATGCATCTTCGTTTCAACCAATCCCAGTTAAATCTTCTTTATGGTATGAATGAAAACATCAACCTCACCATGTCCAAACAAAAAAAAAGAACCACCCGGGCGTGGCTATATATTTTTTATCTTTTTCTTTTCCATGCCGATCGCGTAATCAGAGGTCAGGGGGTCCCCAATCCGCAAAAGAGGCACGCGATCCCTGTATCGATCCCCCCCCCCCCCCTCCCCCCTCCCTCGCATGCCTAACTGTAATGAGCCCGCGTGTTCTCCCATCTGTCTTTGTGGGAGATATTAAAGTGCATCGATTAATGCCCGTGCAGGAAGACAATTTGGGTTTTCGCTGGTCTTTCCTTTTTGTGTAGTTCTTTTGTATTCGGATTGGTTTTTTGGATTATTCTGTTTGACATGTTGTTTTGGAAGGGTTGTCTTGTGTTTTTTTTTTTTACTGATTTTTTATTGTCGTTTGATTTGTATAATGTATTGGGTGGTTGATGGTTTTGCTTTAACGGTCCTAAGAAGTGGGATTCTATTTTTACTCTACTATATCTGCTCTTTGTCAAATATAGAGTACTCAAAGTGATATTTTCCGAGTCTCTGTGTTAATACGATACCTCTAACGGATAATAACACAGTGCGTTTGTTATATTTGTTACTGGTTTATATTAGACTACCATTATATTGGCGTATTTCTTATAGCCAAAAAATCATAAAAGTTTAACGCTTCTGCTCATTCATAGATGGCAGCATTATCAAAGGTTTAAAAAAAAACAAAAAACGTTTAAATGAATTATTTGAAACATTTAAAAAAAAACATTGATATTGATGAGATGAACGTACGATTCGTCACTGCTCCGGGAAATTCTCTTTCTTTTGAAACCTCATGTGTGGAGATCCATTGAGTATAAAGGCCGTAAAAGTAATCTTTACTATATAAATAATATATATGATAGGAAAAGGTGAGAAATTCAAAGTAGAATACCCGAATATAGATTTGTATCTGTATTTCAAAGTATTTTATTCAAGTGGAGATTTCTTAAAAAAAAAAACGAGAACAATATTCGAATGAGGATTTCGAGCAAGATTACTGTACCCCCTCCCCCCCCCCCCCCCCCTCCTTTGAATTTTATTGGAACATTGGAATCTTTACGACATTTTTTCTTTAGCAACAAAAAAGGCTTTCAGACATGCGCGCACACACAAAAAAGAACTATCAAAATCCGATAATTGGCGTTTTTATATCCATTGAATACATATTGCGAATACTCCTTCCTTGGTGCCAAATTGGCGTTGCAAGACTTTAAAATGAACGAAGGTTTTAATTCGAAACTACTCTCTAATTTTCTTTTAGTGACTGATTTATGATCAATGTGTCCAATTGCAAACGTAGCAGTTTCTTTCAATAAATTAGGTCATGTTTAGAAATTGTTCTTGCATGTTATGCTTCAATCAATTACAAATAATTTAACTGGATTAATTTGGTAATCGAATAGTTTACAGCTGCCTCCTTACTACTCTTTCCACATTCTGTGTATTATGTTTATCCCTTTGCCGAATTCTAAATCACGTTAGAAAAAAAATTCACAATATTATAAAACTTGTTACATATATATTTTTTGGGGAAAAATTTACTCTCTGGTCTTGTATGAGACATGCACGATGCCCTTCGGTATCAGGCGTATGCATCTTTCTTGTATTGGCAAGGTTTTTCATTGGCGACCAATCCCTATTTTTCATATAAGATGCCCTTTATTTATTACGCTACACGGGAATAGTCATATTGCGTCCGAGTATCGCCCTGAGAAAAAGTTGCTATGGGGAGCAACCTGAACATTTCGCGCCACGCACCTCTGTGAGAGAATTATGCGTGACATGGAAGAGGAGATGTCTTAGTGGTTGCGTGACGTAGCAAAACTTTGTAAAGAAACGGCTGACATTTATTTAACAAAATTTGATACAAGTCACTCTTTATAGAAATCATTTCCTTTATAATAGAATTTGTGGTTAAATACATAGAATGAAAGTGTTAATGACTATTTTTTAACTGCAGGAATTTAACACGACGTGGCATGGGGGAAGAGGTGGTAAGACAAACATAACAATGAGGGAGGGGGTGTACACAAAGTTGAAAATTTCCGTGATGTATAAACTTTTCCTTATCTGCTGAAATGACGTTTCGTCACAGACACGTCCGTTTTATTTTATTTTTATTAGTTGACGTATACCCGGTGTTGCCCGGGATTTCCGTAAAGTATTGGCCGACTTCTTCACCGTGGCGCCATCTGGTTTACAAAATTTCATCAAGCTCGTAATAAAATTATATATTCGTATTAAACAAAACCACAACAAACCTCTGACACTCTTATTTATAAATATTATATAGATTTTGGAATATAGAAAGCCGAAAAATGTAATTTCAAGATAAAATGTTTTTCCCCCTTGATCATCCCTTTATCTATTCAGTCACCTTGTGCGTTTAATCCCATTCTGATTTTGTCCCTTCCACGAGTGCGCGCGGTTGTTGATTGTCGCTATCGCAGACACCCCCCTTCGCTGATATCTGCTACCTGTGCCAGGTGTGTCAGTTCAGTTTGCAGCTGTCCCCGTCCCATGGCCCCACCGACAGACACTCGGCGTTTTGACTCATCTCACGCATACGGATTGGATTTTTGTTGTTTTTGCATGCGATTATCGCGTTTGCGGACTGATTCCACTGGAACAGAAAGCCTCGGGCGTTTATTAAACAACTCGCCAAAAGACACCGTGACTGTTATAAATTCAAGGACATGTTAATTATGGATATCTCGGGGTTTATTTTAAATGGTTATTTATAGCACTAATTTTTTTATGTGTCTTTCGAAGTAATCTGAATGCTGTTAAAAATGATATACAGTAGACTCCATTAGCGAGCCCTCATTTGACCAGTACAATATGTCGTTATAACGAAATGTCGTTTAGCTCTACAACGAACTTTCTTGATAAGACAGCTTTATATTGTTCCAATGACGGGTCATTATATCTAGGATCTTATGTAATACTAGTTTTATGTGTATTAAGCCGGGTTTACAATATGTAGCAAAACAGCTATATAGCAGTGCAGAAAGTTTTTGAAAAGGGGCACCCGAAAATAGCTTTAAAGCCCAGCTATATAATCCAAATCAAGAGGAAATGAGCTACCCATCGGTTGTCTGTGAGATCTAGGGGAACTAACTATATAGCTGGGCTGAAGGTGCTTTTTTTTGTTGTAGCTACAAAAAAAAATAAAGCTTCTGAAATCAATTGGTTGTCATCGAGTAGATGAGGCTTTGGTACATGTCAGCTGCTACAGCTATAAAACTTTTTGCACGGGCTATAAACAATTTTATTTATAACTACATAGCTAAGCTATATAAAGCGTCGTTTCCAATTACTTAGCTACATAGCTGTTTATAGATCTAAATAGTAGCGTAGCCCCGCCATTAGTCTGTCCAAAACTTGAAGTTGAGTGACTTGCGGACAATTTTAACACATTGGTGACTGTTCTTGAGAAAACTCAGTGTATACGAGATTTCTTATCTGGCCCGTTAAAAATGTGTTAATAAAGTCTAGTACTATGAGCAAAGTAGTGACAGAAAACATGCTCCTTAGATTTTTTTTAAACCATGCTAATGTGTCTCAAATTGATAGAAAAGGTGGGCAAAGGGGTACAGTACCTGGCACCTAACCGGAGGGTTGTGGTTCGAATTTAGATTTGAGAGTGTTGGGAACTCTTAATCAGACGGTAGCCATTTTGTTCTTTGTCGTACTCGAAAAAGCATTAGCCATGTAGAGGGTACTCAAGCGCACGTTAAATTTCTTGTGGTCCAAACTTACTCACGGCTGCGTGAGTGCTAGCTCAGTTGTTGTCTTCGTTATCGATCACTATTCAAAATTAGGAGCTAGGAAACAGTGTTCTCGGGCCTCTCTACTCGAACCATCGCCAATAACCCGCTAGTTTGATGTTAATTCTGCCGGCCAACGAATGAATTGCTCTCGGTTCAAGCATAGTTGGTTAATTAATGTCGCACTGGAGCTGCACAGTGGGCCATTATGACGACGGTTCGGGGTCTATCTTGAAGGAAAGACCCGAGAACACTGCCTCGTATTTTTTAATCAAGGTCAGATGACGAGATTAACACATAAGTTGACATCCGACGCAACCTCAATAGGTGGCGTCAAGACATCGGACCACGATCCAAGTTTAACATGCAACTGTCAGGTTTAACTCGGTTGAAAGTGTGGATATATTTAGACGACTTATTTAGTAACGAGCCTCCGATCACAAGACCGCTATAACTTGTCAAGTCCATGTACATATTCAAACTCGCAATCCTCCGATTATTAGTCGGATACTTTTCCACTGGGTAATCGGTCTTCCCCCCGCTGTTCAAGCATGAACACGGTCTGCAATAATTGCTCACCCTATCTGTCATTCTTTTATAACAATACATCAGATAGCGCTCAAGATCAACTCGGGTCGAAAGACCACCACCCGTTGAAAACCGAAACCTTGCATCTGTTGTCCTTTTAAGAGCGGAAGTCGCGAACCCTTGACTCCAACGTCAAGTGCATCATCCCCCATTGTGTGTCACGGACTCTGCCATCTGCCATCAACCTTTTCTACCGAATGGCGACTCCTTATCACAATCGGGAGCAGATTGTTTGGTCTGTTTTTATGCATCTTTTTTTCTTCTCCTTCGGGTTGATTGTTGAGTGTGCATAATTATATGGAAGGAACCCCGGCATCCGTCCGTGCTAACAAGGGCTGCTCGTTTGTCCAAGAACGTTTGATGCATTTGCCTTGGGGCGCTGCTTTAAATCGATTTTTTTTGTGGAGGGGCTCGTGGAATTTATTAACCTTCATATGAGTGAAGGATGTATGTTAATGTGTGGCTCTTTAATAGGGCACAATTGCTTTGCTGATTGAGTGTTTTTAGGATTAAATTTTGTGTGTAATATTTTAAGAGAAAAACTTCGATTCAGGGCCTGATTACTGAATAGGGTCGTGAAGGCCAGGCTTACACTTTACATTTTCGATGGACCTCTAAAACATACATTTTATATAAATACTTAACACCCCTAACTCAGTTTGCTACTAAGCTTACTTTTAAAAAAATTGTTTTACAAACTTTAGTAAAAGCAGACTTTCCACTTGTGTTAAATTTTCTCGAATATTGGCAGGGCCTGATTACTGAATAGGCCCGGGAAGCCCAGGCTTACGCATTACATTTTTGAGGGGCCCCCCCAAAATGCCATATTTTATATAAATATATAACACTCTTAACATAGTTTGCAACTAAATTTACCTTAAAAAAGTGGCATTACTAACTTTAGTAAAAAAAAACTTGCTACTTGTGTTAAATTTGTTCGAATATTGGAAAAAAAATCAAAAACATAGAGAATATTAGGAATATTCATTACTTATTAATGTATATTAATTAAATGATGTGTTTCGTTTTAATGCCATTCAGAGACAAGGATTTTAGCGCATGTAAAGGTTCGATTTGATGTACTACTGCTTTGGACTATTAGAGAGCAATGGGGGGGGGGGGGGGGGGGGGGGGGGGGCATTTAATGACGGGCTTGCCGTCCATCCATGTCGTAATCGGGCCATATTTCGATTTGTTGTGAAAGAGTATGCCCGAGTCTTATTTAAAATAGTAAAGCTTTTAAATTTTTTATTTTTAGAGGATTTTATATTTTTAAAATTCGCATTAATTTCTTATTGAAAATGTATATCGGTTAAAATATTTTCATAAACTTTAAAAAAAAATGTTTTTAAGGATTTGATATTTTTACAATTAGTATCACAATTTCAGAATGTCCGTTTCGTTTTGCGATGCTGCTTTAAGTGTTCATACGTTGTTTCGTATTTCCGTGTTAAAAAAAATTGCTAAGTAAACAAATTAAATAATTTTGCATTCAGATTCTTACAAATTTTCTAGTATTTTAGGTTGGTTTGGTTAATTAACGTTACTCTTAAAATTCTTGAATTACCGCTATCTATATATTTTTTTGAGTATCGATGATAATTTTAAGGTTTAAAAACCTTTTATTGAACTATAAAAAAAAAGTGTTAAAAACATAAAATATTCAAGATAATTTTCTTTGCACGTTAACAAAGAAATTAACAAGGACATGTTACAAGGACACACCTTAACAAGGACATGCAGGAGTTGGATGTTTAATTTTTAAGCATAATTCTCTTATTTTTAATTTTTGAGATGCCAGTCAAAGAATTAGAGGCATGACAGTATGAATTTGTATTTTTGAGATGCCAGTCAAAGAATTAGAGGAATGACAGTATGAATTTGTGTTTTTGAGATGCCAGTCAAAGAATTAGAGGAATGACAGTATGAATTTGTGATGCCAGTCAAAGAATTAGAGGAATGACAGTATGAATTTGTATTTTTGAGATGCCAGTCAAAGAATTAGAGAAATGACAGTATGAATTTGTCGACAGCGGCATCTACTTTTTTTTCACAATAAATATACGTATTTAAAAACACGAAGAATCGAGCAGTTATTTTTGATAAAATCCTATATTCCCCCCAAAAGTTATGTCGTTCCGCGCAAGTTTTCTACAGGTGATCCAGTTTCAGCCGAAGAATGCGAGACAGGTCAGACCACCCTTTGTACCTGACCGCTACTAAATAAAATAAACGAATAATAATAATAAAAAAAAACGGCCATGTGGCGACAGCCACCTAAAAGCAATAGTTTAATAGTGCAATTATTTCTCTTCGGTAGCGAAGCTGCTACCGGTTTATTCGAAACCCACCCCTCCCACACAGCCGGGGGGAAAAAACATCAAATGAAGCGAAGTGAAAAGAAAAACGCGAGGTGAAGCCAGAGGTCGGCACATTAAATAACAGACAATGCCAGAGGAAAAAGGGGGGGGGGGATCGGTCAAACACCGTAAGTGCTCTTTTGCGGAGCCTCTGTGACCCCCTGCTCCAGTGCTCACTTTTTATTTGTTCCTGTTTTTTTCCCCCTCTCAACTCTTTCATTCGACGGATCGCTTCTTCGAATCACAAAGCCTATTTTTTTATTGCTCGAATGTTTTCTTTTTTCGCCATTTTGATTCGACGGTGAGAGAGGTTAGAGGTTAGACTTTGCTCACGTGGCCATGTACCTTTCTATCCCCCCCCCTCTCCCCCCTTTTTTTTTCGATTTAGGAGTCCCCATTGTTGCTTTTGTCGACCTTTTTGGTTCAGTTCCGTGCGAGGTTGGTTTTTAGTTTGTTGGTTTGTTCTATGGCTATTATCGTTTGGTGGGGGTTGTTGTTTTTTGTGGGGTTTGTTTCCGTTTCGCCGCATCGGGTGTTGTGTGTTGTTGCTTTGTTTCTCCCGTTATGTCCCATCGAATATTTTTTTTGAAGGTTACGATATTTGTGCCAGGTGGATTCTCATCAATTAAAAATTAATAATTATTTTTAAAATCCATATTTAAAATTATTTTCTAAGCATAGGTCGTATTTTTTGTATGTAAGCAATAGAATAATTTGTTTAAATAATTACAGAGTCTATTTTTTGCCATTTTTATTGCTTTTAAACCAGGTTTCGAAGCTAGTAAGGGAACCGCGCTTTTGAAATTCTCGATGAACATATACATATGGGTTCTACATTTTATTAAATGAAAATTTTTAATTAGAAATTAACTGTATTTGCCAAATTCTTATGACATTAAAATCTGTTTATATAAAGTAATTTTTTCTTAATATTTGTTGACATAGACTCTTTAAAGAAAATTATATAAATGTTATTTTCGGGACATATATGAGACGATCAGAGCTAAAGTGGATAAAGTCCATAAGTAATAGTTTTGAGATTATCCAGGTAAAAGTTTACTATCGCTTGTTGAATCCCAAAGGGATTTAGAGGATAATAGTGACATCTGTTAGAAAATAGCAGGGACTTGGTTCACTATTTCTCTGAAAATATACAGCATTAACAAGTATTAATCCACAGCAATTTTTTTAAAAATACTTTTGAATTTCATCCATTTTAGCTCTCTGATCGCTTCATGTATCAACAGTGTCTTAAAATAATTGTAAAATATTACATGTTAATCACGAACATACCTGAGCCAATCCTCAATTTAAAGTTAAAAAATTACGGAAAATTGTATAATTTAATTTTTAAATTATCTTGCATTTTAAAACAGTTTAAAGTGAAGTTACTCCCTTTGTTTGTTTGGTTGAATTAACTTTACATTAGAGCTAGACATTGACCTACTGAAGACGGTTCATGATCCACCCAAAAGGAAAGCGCTTAAGAACACTGCCACAATTTTGGGCAACACCTAAGCTGGCACCCTACTCTCCAAACTTCCACAACTAATGCCATTAGGCCATTTGGACAATAAAGTTAATTTTCTAAGTTCGGTTGGACGATGGGGATGGAACTCTCTGCTCTACCAACCACACCACGCGAGTAACGAAACTCCTTTTTCGTCATGCATTCGCATTCAAGAAGCTCTCAATCTACAACTCCCCCCCTTGACGACAGTATCCATTTATACACAGGAAACAGCCAAACATGAGCGACTCGTATATGTACATCAGCATCACAGTACAGGGGCCATAATAGGCCATTCACTCGAATAGAATGAAATGTCCAAAAGGGGAAGAATAAGGTATCCCGACCCCCCCCCCCCCCTCCCCGCCGGCATCTTTCACTGTGACCACACACTGGAATGGTCAGTGTTGTATTGTGGTTGGTGCTGAAATGGTTTACAAACCAGTGGTGGTCAAAGACCCATCATAAAAAAGTCAGCATAAAACCTTGCAAAGTTAAATGTTTTATAAAGTAATTGAGAATAAAAAAAATGCCCTTTTTGTTTTTTAAAGTTTTTAATATTCCTGCTGAAATTTGCATTTTCACTTCAATAATTTTAATGTTCCAAAATTGAAGTTGTTTTTTTACATGTTTTATATGAAGGAATTAAAAAAAAGCGTGCAGGTTTTTTTTGCATAAAACCTTTAATTTCACAAATTTGATGAAGGCTTTATTCGGAATTTTTTGCTGAGGAATCGGTCAATTGCGAATTAACTTTCCCGTACACTATTTGCAATCACGTCTAGCATTAAAAGCCGTAATTATTGCCAGGTCCTGATTTACTATTTGGCAGGTTAGGTTCCGGATTTAAGGGGCCGCAACGTTTAGTTAAACGTACATAAATTGTACCAAAGTTGTCTATACTTCAACAAATAGGTTATTAATATATAAATTAAAAAAAAAACTTTTTGGCTATTTTTCCAAACACGGTATATAATTTCATTGTAATTAGATGACTATTTAATATTCCATGTTTTTCGTTCTTAGAGACTATTTTTACGAAGCTGAATGTTTGCTCCTCATTTAGTCATAGTAGAATTAATAATTGTTGCTTGTATTTTGTAGCGGTTTAATTTTATTTAGCACATTATAAAAAATAATGTTATAACTTTTTAGGATTAGGTGGGTTAAAGACTGTCCCACCTTCAAATAACCTTTTATACATGGGATTTTTTATCCCACCTTGAATACCTGAAATAAATCAGAATAACAAGGTTTAATATTTAATTACGGAATTGTAATCCAGTTAGCCAGGAAACTAATAGAAAATCTTTAAATAAATAAAACCAAAAAATTTAAAAAGTTAAAAACGCGATGTAATATGTGCTTGAAATTGGTGTTTTGTGCAACTTGGACTCTTATTCTAGTTAAAATCATGTGCCTCAAGGAGTTAAAACTTTGTAATTAAAAAAAAATGGGCCAGTACAGTACCAAGATACTTCTTAGAAAAAGAAAAGCTTTATGATTTAACACTTTGGCTGACACACTGGTTAATCTCAATGTAAAATACAATATAATACGAGTATGCATATCTCACGCTGCAGTCAAAGTAAAAACCTCAACAACATAGATATCTTCCGAAAGGTTTTGCAAATATTTCGACATTAAAAGACGAACGAACAATTTGCTTTCATGTTTTAATCAAGTCTTATATTTCTGCACTAGATTTTTATAAACTTTTTGTTTTGCATTATTTAAAGAAAGTAGGGTTCACTTTTTAGAGACACTTTCGATTCCCGTTTCTACACCCGATACTGTAAAAGTGTTTTCGTTACTGTAGTGTTCTTCCCCAGGGGAAGCGCGCATTCCGTTGTAAATCGGGAAAAGTGCATTTCTCAGGAAAGCTTTTGTGTAATTAACCAAGATAAGTGACTCAACGAACTTTTAAGAGGTTTTAACGAAGACTGCTGTAGGTTTGTTAGTGCAAACGTTGCGTCTTCTGCTACAGTAGGGTGAATGTTTCAAGTACGGCTCGAAGCTTTTTTTAAGTTTAGAATCACTATAGAAAATTACATAAATACGCATTGTACATCATTATAAAAGTCTTAACGTGCATAGCTTATTTAATTATATATTTTTTAAAGTCTAAAATTGCAAAAATTATGATGGGTTTAGTGTTTTAAGTAGTAAGATCAGTTTATTTATTTTAAAAGACGAATGAACGTCTTCAAAGTGGAAGGTAAACTATACTTATTATCATGCGATATATATGTATTTCATTTAACTGTCAATTAAATAATAATCCGAATATCTTGGGTATTTAATTGAGTTATCTAAATATGTAACGAATTAAAATTTTAAAATTAAATTTAATATTTACATAGAAGAACCGCCTTAATTTAATAAAAATGATTTCGACTCAAATGGAGAAAATGACAATAATAAAATTAGAACAAAACACTTTTACTATAATAATTTAAAAGGGTTGGCTACCATGGTAGCTATTTTATGTCTTTCTGTGTCACCCAACAAGGGTGACTTGTATATGTAATCAAAGACTATGGAATCGTTTCGGGATTTAACGTATTATAATGATAACATTAAAAATAAAATTGTTTATAAAATATTGCTATACGATGTAATTTAATAAAGTTACGAGAACATTGCGCTGTAATGGTAGTACCTACACAACATAATTCAGATTGGGTTTCCCATCCCTTTTCTTCGCCACTACTGCCACAGATCGGTATTTTTACTAAACATCAATAGATGAACATGTGATTTATTTTAGAGTTTTACATCAGATGTCGCCCACGTTTCCTTTACCCCTTTACCCCCTTCCCCTCTGAATAAATTATTAAAAAAATTCTGAGTCATCGGGTTCAACTAATTAACATGAAATAGCCAGCAAAATATTTTACCGAACGTGTGGACAACACTTCCGAGTTTTATTAACTATACTTGTCACTCATTGTGAGTAAAGGTGAACGAAGTTTTACTAGACGAAAACTTTTTAAAACTTATTTACTTTCGACTGTGTGACAGGAAAGGCAATCTATCAGATCTTGCAATTATAGTCATTCAAAACGATATTGCGCAAACAAAATATAAATTATTGCGACCTAATATAGAAATTTACCAGTGCTAAATCAAAAAGGTGTTCATATAGTAAGGTTAATAATCAAAAAGGTGCTCATATAGTTAGGTTAATAAAAGCCTATATATCAAATAATGGTGTTTTTTTTAAAAACCAAATCACTTATCCTAATTCATATAAATAAACAAAATGTAGCCTATATGTCGCATAATTAATAGGTTCACCGAGTGTATAGAAGGTGATCTGAAATTTATGGTGTGGGGGGCGCAACTAGGAGATATCGCACCACCTAGAAACTGTTCTAGGGTTCCGGCACTGCTGCCACACTTCATCAGAATACACCCCATATATTCCTCCACACACCACCCAGCGGTTGGTGTTTACGTTCCGTACCTCCAGAAAAACGTTCCGGGGGAAATGCCTCGCGACAGCTGTTGCCACGAGGTTAAGCGTTTCCTGTAACCTACACCTCTGCTGATAGAAAAATAAAAACCAGAAATAAAAATCCCAAAGGAGAGAGAGAGGAAGGAAAAAAAAAGCAAAAACCATCGAGGAGAATGAATGAAATTCGTCTGTAGTGGAGAGGGGGGATGCCTTTTCGAACTCTCACTGGTAGGGGGTCGTTCCGGCCCCCCCCCCCCCTTCTTTGGGGTCCTGCTACCAGCTGTCGAACGGAACCCACCGGTGCAGACAGCCAGAACCTGCTCTGGAGTGCAGAAGGTAGAAGTTGGGTCCACAGAGGACCGAGGAGCGTGGCTTGTCTGTGTCGTAATTTAGTGTTGTTTTTTCGGTTTGAGAAGATTTCTGTTTTGGTTTATAGACTTGTGGACGAACGAACAGGCGACGGACTGATGCTTGGATTTGATGTCAATCGTTGACGGGAAACTCTTGGGAAGTGTGATAAGTGAAAGCGACTGTCGGTCCCATATTGGCGTATGAATTTGCTGTATGTGTGAGTCATTTACAAGGATCAGTGTCTTTAAACGTTTTGTGGATCTATGTAGCTTGTATTCGTTTATAAAGCGTGGCCGCGGTTCAGTCTGCAGAAAAACTGTAGTTGCTTGTGTCTTCCGAAGAGCTAAAGACCACACGAAAGTGTGTGCTGGAAATACATCCTTATGAAGTGTCTTGTTTCCTCGTCACGCGAAGATTGCTAGTGTGTGGTTTTCAAGTTTGAGTCAGATTTTACTTGGATGCTGTTGTGTGTTTGTAAAACCCCTTGGGGAAATTTCCGCTGTTTGTGTGTAGATCAATGTCGTTTGAAAAATCCAACTTCCATGGAATATTCCTTGTGTTTGTGACATCCCATCGCGAGTGACTACTTTGTGTAACCATCGAACTCCGGTTCCAGTGGTTTTAAATTGCCCCCATATCCATCATTTATCCGATATTATTTGCGACTCACCAATCAGAGTTACTCCATTTACCTGGCAAGCGTCCTACCTCTTTTTGCCTCATTAACTTCTGCCGAACACAAACATCATTCGTTCTGGCATGGATATCGCATCTAGATCGGAACACGGGATTTTCAACACCACCGAGTGCTCTCGCCGAGAATTGACCGGCAATTGAAGAGGTCATTTTTCGCTTGTCATCAACATGTACCTACAACAGCACTCAGGTTAGTGGAAACATTTCAGGTTCGACGTTTCATTTATTTTTTGTTGCCTCCCGCGAAGTTGCTCGAGCATGAAATTGCTTTCGAAACGCTCTTGGCCGCCGTTGACGCATGCTGGGTTCTCTAACATTTTCTCATTTCAATGTCGCTCTAGATGTATGGAAGGCTTTATTATGCGATAGGTATGGATTCGGAAAAGGGTTTTTAGATCGCTTGATAGCCGTTTCCTTTGGGAAAGTGTTTTTTTTTTTAATACTTATCTCGCTTCCTCTTCACAAACATCTATTTATTTTATTATTCTTCCCATTCGTTATACTTTATTATTATTATTCGTTTCCCTGCACCCTATCATCAAATGTGTTTATTGTTGACCAGAAGAGTTCATTGAAAGCAACGCTATGTCTGAATGACCTTTGCGTCCTTTTTTTTTTCTTAGAATTTTCTTGTTTGCTTGAATTCGAAAAACAAACCGACTATATTTAACTCGGCATGCTATCTCATAACATTTAATTTGGTATTTTTTTTTTCATATAAAATACTTGTATCCGTACAATATAGGGAGCGTTCATTTATTAAGTCACGCTATTTGTGCACCCCTCTTCCCCCACGTTACCCACAATCACGTTAGCATTAACCACTCCCGTCACATCACGAGACATTTTTGCTGTTCAAAAACAATCATTAAAATTTTACTCTTATTATGTATTTCACCAAACATACCATTAAAATGAATTATTAAAAAAAAGGACATATCAAAGTTTGGGAAACAAATTTCACCATTTTTTCTTACAAAGTTTTGCTACGTCACTCAACCACTAGGAACTCCCTCCCCATCTCACGCTGAAGGTACGGGACGTAATAAATGAACGACCCCTAAAGGACAGTGATAGCGTGATACTCACGGTACTGGACTCGGGAAAGAGCAGGGGCTCTAGAGTTCCGAGTCCCGCTTCAACCAACCGAAGACTTTTGAGAGAGCTAGACTACATTAGACATGTTGTGAATAAAATGTTCTCACATTAGGCATAGTGTTACAGTTTTAGAGATGGTCTGTTGCTTCAAGTGCTGTCTTCCTCGTTTGAACGTGATTCAAAATTACGAGGCAATGTTCCTGGGTCTTTCCTTCCGTATACATTCATAACCGTCTCCAGTAGCACATTCTATAGTTCTTGTGCGACGTTATTCAACAAACGAAACTGACAAACTATCGTACTAGGCGTATTTAATAAATTCGTATTACAGTGGTATGGTAAGATGCCACACGTATATAATTTTAGTGGGACTATATTTTTGAATGTGATAAACTCGTGCTAAAATTCATAAGCTTCATTGTTGACATCTTTTCCGGAAAGTTCCAATTGCGGCCCATGGCAACCTTTTGTCTGGGCGATAAACAATTGTTTTCTTCTTACAGAATATGGTAAACCCGACTCCTTTCGGCCGCAATTGGGCTATTGCCGTCTTTTCTTTTAAATATTTTACGTTACTTGTGTAAAAATGTTTACAAATTTCATCGATTTATTTTTATCGTGTTATTAAAGAAATTGGAGAAACTGTTAAAAAAAAAGTCCGATTCGTCAATATTTCCGGATATATAACAGCCGGATTATCAATTAGTTTTTGCCAAAGTGGATTTTTCCCTATCCAACAAAAAGAGAACTTTTGAAATCGGACAAAAATGTTTTTCAAAGGGTCCGGTAAATTGAGGATTCCGGGTATTTTAATGCCGGATAACCGGATATTTTTATCAAAATATTCCAACAAAAAAAGAAATTTTGACGTATCTGAATTAGAACAGATCTTGCGCGAACATACTTAAAAATAATGCACAATAGTCCACTTGATAATATCTGTCCTTTTGGCACGCTTTGGCGGTTTTAATATAAAGTCTTGATGGCGCGCTTTTTAGTCAGTTAAAAAAAGTATATGTCGTGGATTTAAATTTTGTGTAGAGCTTTCATTGAAATTGCTAACTATAGAAAAGGTTCTTTCGAAAAATTTAAGCTAAGATAGTTTTTTATCGTTTTGAAGAAACTGATACTATTGGAAAAGTTACAATACATTTTCTACGCATTTTTGAGCAAGGCAAATACTCTTACATTCTAACTCAGTATCGGAATTCTAATTTTCGGCACGTTCCACTCTATTTACAGATTCCGATTTCTACGGATTTCAGAAATTACAATGTATTGTATCTAAGTTTTAGGATGGTGCCACTAGAGCACGTGACATTCATGTTTTGTAGCGAAAAACCTTAATTTATTTCTTGCTCTAGCAACAAATTCCATTCTGTTACGTTTTCATTTGTTGCCTAAGCGCCATTCAAGCAGCACCGAGTTCGGTTCCGCAGATTTTGTTTCGCCTTTTGGTGATGTTTGCCAGTTAGAGTCACTGTTGGCACAGGCGCTTTGAATATGCGTTATGTGTAAACAGGCCAGCTGATGCCTGTGGTTTTCACCGTAAAAGACCGGGTGTTGTTTAAACACCTGCCCTTCTCCTTAACATGTTCAGTTAAATGAATTTGGCGTGTCAGTGTTCAAAGACCTGGCGTGAAATGTTGGCGAAATGTGGATGCTTGGAAATAGTTTATGTGTATATTTTTCTTCAAAATGAAATTTCTTCAGTAAATGGAAATCTCTTATGCTACTGTACATTTATTTCAAATCTTAATTTTTTGGAAATTGTGTATTTCTAACAACCCTCCTGGTTTTGTCGGGAATTAATTTATATAAGTTACGGAGTGTCATTTTAAAGAAAACCTTGTATTGTTTTATTACATGCTTTATGTAACTCCAGGGGGTACGTACCCCAGGGGCTACGTGGCGGTCCGGTTGGGGGTACGCGAAAATAATAATAATGACGAAAAATACCTAAAATAAATATAATAAGTAAAATCTAAAATAAAAGCCTATAAGTCATCAATTTGAGTCGTTTGATTAATTTGCCAGCGAACCTAAGAACATTACTGCCTAATAAAACTTCATATATTATTTTGCGTAGGGGTTGAGAAGGTTTATGAGAGGGGGGGGGGGGGGGGGGGGGTACTCATAAATGAAAAGTGCTATCAAAGGATACGTGGGAGAAAACAAAGGCTGAGGACCATTGTTCTAGATGATGTATCACATATTTCAATTAAATTTTAACTCCATTCCAAATGTCATATCCATATCGATTTGAAACTTGGCATACTTGCTTAATCTCAATGACAACAAAATATTTAAATCATAGTAATTGGTAGTTAAAACAAATTAAAATGACTCATTTTATATTGGAAAAATCAGACACCGGCAAAATTCAACCCCGCATTGTCAGCTCAACTCCCTGACCACATGCGTTATGTAAATGCATGTTCCGAAAGGACGGCTTCATAGGTAGAATTGTGAATTAATTAAAGTTTCTTAATCGTGAAAAGCTCAAATTTAATTTCCTAATTATTATAACGTAACTGCTTTAAGTGGCACCTACACATTTAAATTTTTTCGATCGGCAATAGTGGTTTTTTTTTATTTATACAAAGTCTCCCTATATTTATTAGTTATTAGCAGTAGCACAGGGTGTCCACAAACAGAGAAAACCGAGAATTCAGGGAATTTGATCATTCTGGAAAAATCAGGGAAATGTCAGGGAATTTGGGATTTTTTAAAAAAAATCAGGGAATTGGTCATTTTTTTTTAACTTGGTTTCTGGCTGTGAAACATCGTTGATTGGTTGCAAAAATTTAAATACTTTTTAAATGTAATCAAAAAGAGGGAAATTGCGTATGGGACTTTTAAAAGTGTGTAAAAGTGAAAATTTTCTCTTTCAAGGTCGTAGAAATCGCACCAAAATGCTGATGTTTCTAAAATTTGCCAAACCAGTTGGCTATCTATAACTAGGTACTTGCCCGCCCACTCAATTTATTTTAAAAATAGATCTTTCAAATGTTTAAAACTTGCTAAGTTCCTAGTGAAATTCAAATTTCTTTTGAACATCCCTAAAATGATTTTTTTTTCTGTTAAACTTGACGAAACTGTTGTTGCCTCTATTATTTTTTGGGTACATTTTAGATCTTAGGAAATATATTTTGTGTACTAAGCTGTATATCTTAAGATACTGGATTAGATTTAATAAATTAGTTAAATTATTAGGGTTAGGAATGCATTTGGTTTCTACTTTTTGAGTATATTGGATTTCTTTTTTAATATTGAGGTTACTTTAGTCTTTGATTTTTAAGTGCAATTACTAATAATCTAAGAGATATATTGCACTTACTTGGACTTTTATGATTTTTAAGTAACATTTTGATTTATTGATATTTGATAAATGCTATGGAATTTTGAATTTGAGGTACATTAAATTTTTATGCATTGATTATTGATTTTTAGATGTTAAACTTTGGTTCACTTTTTTGGGAGTTAGAAAATCAAGCGAAATAGTTAGTAAACTTATATATTACAAATAAATATATTTTTGGCAAATAATAAGATAATGTCAAAGCATATCTTGCATAATAATAAGGAATAATAATACATTTTTTAAATATTGCCGTAAAAAAAGTACGGCTTGCAGGGAAATATCAGGGAATAATCAGGGAAATTCAAAATGCTTTCCCTGTGGACACCTAAGCAGTAACCTAAACAATTGTAATCTAGAAAAAAAATTCCTAAATATCTCTATAATCTCAGCTACCTCCACATTAAATCTCCACTGCCAAAAATTCCATTGCGAATCGGGCCAACACACAAACGGACTCTCTCAATGTCACCACCATCTTATTAAACAAGAATAGCACCAAACCCAATCGAGCGTCACCTTTCTTAATGACTCCCCATCCCAATCCAGCAGTTGTTGTCACAGGTCCGTTAAAACCTAACAACTACAAAAAACACATTCCACTGGTCTACTCTGTCCAACTCTTGTCGCCGCCTCTTCTTTTACGGGCCTGCGACACTCCTGTCAGTGACCCGTCTTTCTATGAGATAACATCACCTTTTTTAAACCGTCTGATTGCCGAATACCGCTCGCCGCCCCTGCTCGCTGCGCTCTCCCACCCATCCATCCGTCTTATCGGGAGCACCATCCGGTGCGGGGGGTGCACGCACGCATTTGAAGCAATGTTGCATTATCGACGGCAGGACCGTGGTTCCTGACATGCGTTATTGGCCTGTTTGGGGGTGTCGAAGTCTTTTCTTTCTCGTTTTTGGTTAGTGTTATTTTTTTTGGTGGGAGTGCTGGAGAAATATTGAAATGTAATTCTTTTTTTATATGCGTCCGAGTGTCGGGTTCGGAAATTGATTTGCATTGTTGTTCTTTATGTTTGAACACACGCAATTTGGGTTTATCAGAGTTTTACGTTGGGGGCTTAAGGGCATGGACGCCCTTAGTAGAAGCGAGGACCTGTGTTGAGCCTCTTATACTATTTTTAAGTTTTTTTTTTAATTGTTGTAACAAGAAAAAAAAAGTTGTATATATAATACGTAGCAATTGTAAAAAAAAATATCTTTTCTAAACATAATTAAAAAAAAAATTACAATATATATATATATATATATGTGTGTGTGTGTAAATTAAAAACCGTAGTAGGGCAGTCTAATCCAAATAAAGCGCTACAAAAATACTAGAAAGTCGACCAGAATATCCAAAAAATTATACTGGCGTGTATACGGGACTGGTGCACGATAAATCTGATCTGGGTCCAAAGTCCCGACGTCTATTGAAGGCGTTCGGTGCCAGTTCAGGTGTTTCCTCGTCATCTGACCATGGTTCTAAAATAACGAGGTGTATGTGTGAATGTGTATGTGTATGTGTTCTCGGGTCTTTCCTTCGAGATTGACCCCGAACCGTCGCCAATAGCCCACTGTTCAGCTCTAGTGCGACGTTAATTAACAAAAACAAAACAAACCAATCTAAATAAAACGAAACCATACATAAAAAAATCAGAGCATGATCAGAAGTGTTTTATGTGCGACGTCTTTTCAGAAGATTATAGTAATAGGTATTGTTCGCCAACAGAAGGATCGCGCGCGGCGTAAGACGTACCGCGGGCTTCCACCTACGCTCCGTGCGAACTTTGCTGTATTTCAATATTTTACACGCATCGGCGCCTAAGTTTCTATACAAACTATAGATCAAATTTGTTTTAATCTTGCTGTTTGTAACGAGAGTTCTAATGCCATAATGAATCACCCAAAACCTTTTTTTATCCTGGTTTCCCATTTGAATGATTTTAAAGACGTCTCATGATTAAAAAAATTAGTTTAGAAAAAAAAATTACGTGTTTCCTTGTGATCGCTGGGCCCTGTGCGGAAGAACCTGGGGCACACTCTTAATTGGCTTGCTTAAGGTTACACGAAAATTTTAAGAAACAAAAATGTGATTTTCACTGTTTATAAAAATTTGAATTGTTCTGTTTAAAATTATACCTCATATCTAGTAATCCGCCATGACGAAATATTTTTAAAAATTTTAAATGGTAGTTTATACAATCTTTATGGTACATAGAAATTATTTGGAAAATGGTCAGGAAAATAAATCGGTTAGTTAATTAAAGTTTAAGGGACTAGTATATGATTTAAATTTTATTATAATTTTTCTCTTCAAAAACAGTTGGTGACTATCATTGGCGTATCTAGGCTATACTTGGGCAAGTGTACAACATTTAAATTGGATTATTTTCTCTCAAATTTTGATCAAGTAGCCATTTAGATTGTTTGATTATGGTGAGATTTAGACGGAATCCAGGATTTCTTGGCTAAATGTTAATTCTTATTGTTATCTTAATTTTTATTGTTAATTCTTAACTGAGTTTAAATATGAAGTTTAATAAGACATTGGTCCTTTCTATTTGTAAATTAATTTAGAAGGATGACAGGAATTGTACCTGTTACTTTGAGGTCATTAGATAAGTTTGTAGCTCTATTGCGAAAGGTAAAAAATTACGTTTTCAAACATTACGCATAGTAGTTTTCTTTATTATTTAGTTGCTATTCTAGAATACAGACTTGTGGGTAATGTTATGTTAAATTCGGGTCCTCTCGCTTCATAGCTAGATGCTTTACTTCATGACCAAAATGATTTTGATGAAACTGCTATTTATAGTAACCATTATAGACTTACTGTTGCAATCCAATTTCTGATTTTATATATTTCGTATCAATACTTTAAAAAAAAAAATATTTTACCTTGTGCCTACCCCAAAACACGTTATCAATTACAAAAAATTAAACATTGAACAAAAAATTTATATACGTATTTTAATTATATAGTAAAATTCAAGTATAATTCTATTAAAACATCTGTAGTTGGCGACGAAGTTTCATATCTGTAGTTGCCCGAATTGCTTTTCCCTATATAAAATCTGGGAAAACATCAGCATCCGTTTGATATTACTTCTAAAACAATCCAAAAGCAAGTATTTTAGTTTGAATAGTAATTCGATTCGTTTCTTGTGACTCTTAATTTTATTGAATTCAAATATCACGAAACTGAATCGGAAGCAGCAGTCACCATTTTCCTGAATGAAATCCTAGGCACGTTCTTGAGTTTTATTCCACCGACTTTTCCCTATATAAAATATGGGAAAACATCAACATCGTTTGATATTACTTCTAAAACAATCCAAAAGCAAGTATTTAAGTTTGAATAGTGATTCGATTCGTTTCTTGTGACTCTTAATTTTATGGAAGTAAAATATCACGAAACTGATTCGGAAGCAGTCACCATTTTCTTGAATGAAATCCAAGGCACATTCGTTTTATTCCACCTCAACCACATCCCCCATTCACCTCCTCCTATTCCATTCCACCTCCTGGGTTTCCTGCTGTTCGTCTTCGGGAAGAACAGCTGCCGTTTGCCTTCCATCAACTCGCAACCATTTTTTTTCCCTTCGCAACAATTTTTTTCCCTTCTTCTTTTTCTTTATTTGTCCCCGCTTTCACCTTTAACCCCGACCTTGTGATCTCTACCCTCTCACGTCACTGCTCTTCTTTTTTCCCTCTCCCCTCAAAAATCCCCCTTCACCTTTTTTTTTTTTTTTTTTTTTTTTTACCGTATTTCATATTCATACTCGCGCGAAAGACAGTAACATGAGGGAGCGTGCGTGCAAAAATAAACATGTCATAAATTCGCGAATCGGGGGAAAAACCGCAGAAATGAATGCATGCGGTCTATGGACTTCGGGATTTTCAAATTTTAAAATGAAAGGGATATTTTTTGAATTATTAAATTTTTTTCCCCCAAAACGGTTAGAGATAATCTTTTTTTTATATAAAATTCAATGGTTATTTCATTTTTTTTTTTTTACATGTTTGGTTTTGCATGCACACTCTTCATATGGTATGACCTCACTGTGTTTACAGAGTTTATAAGAGCCCTAAATCGTTTGTATATTGACTGAAAACAGTTATGAGGGACGTCACCTAAATGACATTTAATGGGAGTTTCGCATCTGTATGGTTCGGCAAAACTATTGGAACAAGTGGCAAAATGTTTGACGTTGCTGGATTATTTATTTAGTGTGTTCTTTGCCTATAGGCAGAACCTGATTAGAGAATAAAACCTCCGTCTTACACATCTTTGAGAGCTTAGTTCTATTGTTAAAATATTAAAATTATCAAATAACTAGGTTTAAAAAAGGGTGGCAACATAACCTGGAAAACCGAGGAATCAGCGAATTATCATGGATTTTTTTTTAATTCTGGAAATATCAGGAAATTTTTAAAAATTAACAAAAAATCAGGGACATTTTCAAATTTGGATTATTAAAACGGCAATTATCGTCTATTATGCCCTCTATTCTGAGTAATTTAGTTGTCTATATTTTCTTTTAGTTCTGAAAAAGAATAAAAAAAAAAAAATGGTTATGCACATTTTCATATTTTCAGTTTTTTTTTTACAGTGCTTAATTGGGCCCTGCCCCTTTAATTGCTCAAGTTCCAGATTACTGAGACTTTATAAGCATATTTAACTTTTGTATTCTATATATTTTATGAGATACGAATCGTGAAAAAATATGCTCTTTAACAGGGCTTTATGTTTGTTGAAATTTATCTGGTTTTACCAATTAACTCGCGACTTGTAAACTGTGATATATCTTTAAAATACAAGCATCTCTAATCTGTTGATATACCGATTTTCTTTGTATTTGGTGTTGTGACCTAGTTTATTTTCAAGTTCCTAAATTAAGATTTTTGTTTTCAATTTTATTTCCAGAATCGATTAGGAACACATCAACAATATCTCCGCCATGTCAGGAAAGACAGTTGACACGTTATTTTATAATAATAAAAATAACCCAACTTCGTCATCTAATGGTCCAGAACTTCTTCCTTTTTTTTCAAAATTAATTTCCTTTGTTTTCGACGTGATTCACTAATGCGGATCCTTTTTCTGTGTCACTCGGCTATCAGCAGTTTAATTTCAACTGACTGACGTAAGCGCGAAAGATAGGTGTGAGGGGGAAATTTGTAACACCTTTCTATAAAAGTGGCAGAATATGAAGAATTGACGACCGATTCGGCGCTGCAATCTGTATACCGCGATGCATTGCGCCGATGAGGGTTTTTTTGTGCGCTCCAACCGGTTTTAATGTTCTGCGCATAACGAAACTATTGACAGTATCCCAAAATGCATTGCGTTGAGGGCTTCTTTTGTGTTCTACTGTGCATGTACAAGAACCTATCTTTCCACTCCATTATTTCATGTTCTGCGCATAACGAAACTGTTGACAGTATCCCAAGATGCATTGCGTTGAGGGCTTCTTTTGTGTTCTACTGTGCATGTACGAGAACCTATCTTTCCCCTCCATTATTTCATGTTCTGCGCATAACGAAACTATTGACAGTATCCCAAGATGCATTGCGTTGAGGGCTTCTTTTGTGTTCTACTGTGCTTGTAATCCCAGAAGCAGAAACGCGGCGACGTGCGTCGTACGACGCAGATTTTTTCAAAGGGCTGCAGACAAATTTTTGCAGAAGTCTATCATACGAATTTTTTTTTTATGTCTGCACTACTTTAGAACATTTTCTGCAGATTCTTTTTAGGTTTGATAATTACTTTCTTCTCATTTAAGAAAGTCGGGGGGTGGGGAAGAATTCCCGATAATGGAAAGTCGCAATCGCGATGCACGATAAGTTACACGTGTTTGAACAAATCTCCGCAGACGTTTCATTGTTGTCGTTTCTCTTTTGTCGATTCCATGGTACATTTCAGTACATGTTCTTTGATAAGATACAGTGCTAGAAAATAATTAACAGAACCTTCCTTGAGAAGGAAATTTTCGCTAAACGAAAACGGCATTTCCTACACCTTCCACAGCAGATTTCCGACTTTGGCTATTATTTTTTTCTGGTTTGGATTTAGAGCTCAATTTTTTTACTGTAACAGCTAATTTTTTTTTCTTTTTACTCATTTTTATCTCATCTATTTGATAGTCAATAAGTAATCAATGATGCAAGTTTTTCAAAAATCGGCAATATGACGCAGGGATTACTCCGATTTTGGAGACTAAAAATGCATTTCTTTTGCATATTTATTAATTTTTGTCTAGCTATGACATGGTATTCTTAATTTTTTTTATTGAGTTTGTTAGGAACTTGATTATTATCAGCTAACCACAGTTGCCGATTTTATCCGAAATTGGCGTTTTTGTCGGTGGCTTTTCTGATTTTCAAGACAAAAACCTTGTTTTACTATATATTTAAATCCAGTTTTCTCGTTTTGAAAGGCATTTCTGTAGTTTTAATTTTTATATATATATATTTTTGTATTATTGCGAACCAATTAGTTATACTAAGTTTGTCAAAAATCGGACTTCGGACATAAATCGGATCGGCTAACCACAGTTTCTGATTTTATTCGAAATCGGCGTTTTAGCCGATTGCTTTTCTGATTTTCAAGACAAAAACCTTGTTTTACTACATGTTTAAATCTAGTTTTCTCGTTTTGAAATTCATTTCTGTAGTTTTAATTTATTTTTATATATATTTTTGTATTATTGCCAACCAATTAGTTATACCAAGTTTGTCAAAAATCGGACTTACTAATTTCTCCATTTTTATAAATTGGAATATTTGAACATTCTTAAGAATATTGTATGAATTCTAGTATTTTAAAATAAACTTATACTGCAAAATATTTTATTTTTTATGTTATGATTCTTTTACATGTAAAATAACAGTTTGAACATTAGTTTACAATTAGTTTGACAGTTTGCATTAAATTTAATTCACTATGCCCTATTTTTCAATGAAAAGGAAAACATGATTTATCAGAAACTTATATAAATGTCTAAAACCATAATAATAATAATTTAAATTACTTTAGAAGTTAATTTTTGCAATTTTGTGACTTGCATATTAAAGTTCTAGCAGATAAATAAGAAATGCTTTCTTTTTGCACTCTTTCCTTTTTTATTTCAGTATGAACTCTGCAATTTATTTACGTTACCATACTTTAAAGTTATAATTCCAATTTTAATTTACCAAGGAAATTTGGAAAATAATCTTTTTTTCGTTTCATTTATAAATTTTAACAATGAAATAAAATTTTAATTTGTATTGTCCTTTCCATAGAAAATATTGTTAATATCAGGAGTTTTTATTTTAAATGCTGAAATTATTGGTACTTTAGTATTTAAGTGATGAATACTTATAATCAAGCAATGATTAATAAGTACATAAAAAACCTATGAATAACAAAGTAATACTATTACTGAGATTCTCTCTTTAATCGAATTCTTGCTCATGAAAGGTATACCAATAGTTATATAATAAATTAAGTTGCAGACAAATCTTATTGACTAAAATCTTGTCGCAGACTGTTAAGAATTTTTCTGCTACTGGGCTTGTAATAGAGCCTATCTTTCCCCTCCATTATCTTTGCCTTTAAATGAAACAGTGTTCATTCTAGACATGAAAAAGGCTATGACTCTATTATTATTATTTTCCTCCTAAGGGCACTTATAATGACATAAATTTTTGCTAATATCGGCATCAAATTGCCATTTTTTTTGGCATAACTGATTCACTCTTAATATGCAGTCAAGTTGCTGTTGAACCGAATTGAAACAGAAAAAAACTTTAAAAACAAAAATACTCTTTTTAATTATATTTAAAAAAAATATATAGCCATCTTTAAAATCAAGAAAGCCGTATTGCTAAAATGTCAATTTTTTTTCTAAAAACGGCATATCTAGTTAGCTGATGATATGCAAACATATCTAATAACCGAAATTAAAACTGAAAATAAAGCATGCAAAACGGCAATAAATCTGCAAAAAATCGATGACCAAAATCGAAGTAATCACGGCATCAAATGGAGTAACTTTATATCATTTACTATTTGCTGATAGTCAAATACGTAACGAATGGAATCAATACTAAAATTCCCCTTAAAACTTTAAAGAAAAAAAACTGGTAGTAAATCTATAAGGAATCGAGCTTTTTTCGTTAACAAAGTGGAAAAATCGCCGCGAAAAATCCCATTTTCAATTAGCACAGAAATCGTTTTCAAAGGAAGGAAAACTGTATTTTGCATGATTCGTGCATAACAGGCAGTGGGCGCAATCTTTAAGGAAAGAGGGAGGACCGTTGTTCACAAAAATGGCTGGAGTGAACACTGGTTTATAACTAAACGCTTTTTATTATTGTCAAAATTAAAAAACAAAAAATTCTTAAATTTGAACATTCAAAATAAATATTATAAAATAGAATTTGTGTGTTTTGGAACTTTAGTTCGAATGTTGACAGATCTCCCTTTAGTGTTTTTTTTGGGGGAGGGGGGGGGATTTCCATTAAGTGTAAGATAAATGTCAACAGCAAAGCGAAAAGTGGAGCATATGTTTTGTATTTGTGAAACAAAAAAAGTTGTACCTTGATTAAGTTGTACCTAAGTCATCGTACCTTGATTAGCTTTTCTTAGTTTTTAGTTGTTCTAATAGAACGAGTATTAATGAAATCCTGTAGAAGTTTTTTTCTTTAGATGTGTAATGTGTTAGATGTGTAATGTGACCCGTTAATTGCAAAACGCATTGCATCAATATTTACCGAAACCGTCGCAATTCCCGTATGCGAAATTTCAGTTACGAAAACACGACCAGGTCCATTTATAGAAGCGCTCCTAAAAAATAAATGAAAATCCTCTCTTCTGTTAAATGTGACCTCTCGAGTTAATCAGCAGTCCTACACCGCATGCTCTGCCAAGCGCGGAACGTAAGCAGCCGTCAAAAAGAAAACGTTTTCCATTAATGTATACCTTTCTCACGCAAAGTCCTGGACGAACCTCCCCCCCTTCTCTTTGGAAAAGCACGATTCATTTTCGAATGTTTTTTTTTTGTGTTTTGTGTCGATTTCGTAGAATGTTTACGTTCGATTTTTTTTTCGCAAGTTCATTGGCGGTTACTGTCGCGTTTCGGTTCAGCAGAGAGCCTGCGTCTTTTCCATTCTGGAAGACGTCGAAAATTATTTATTTTTAATTCTGGTGCTCTTGGGTATGGTGTGATTCTCGAGTTTTGGTGAAGAAAGAGGTTGTTTTGTAGATCATGATGTTTTTTTTTCTTCTTTTATTTCGTCTTTTTCTTTTTATTCATTGTCTCTCGGTGTCTGTCTCGATGAGGTCAATGATATGGTTTCGCTCGATCTCTTGACGGATTCCCGTTTTCCATGAACGGGTCAAATGGCCGCTTTTTTTTTTGTGCACACATATCTCGAAGCCATTCTTTGAAATAAGTTTAAAAATGACAAAAGCAGTAAGAAAAAATTGTTTAGTGATCGAACTGGGCAATTACACGCCATTCTGGCTGTTGATCCAAAGAATGTGATTGCAGTTTAAAGTAAATAAACTCGAATGGAATGCCGGTTTCTTATATATATATATATATATATATTTTTTTTTTTGGGACATTAATTATCAGAAGTGTTATTGTTCCGCGCTGAGATAACAATGGTGCACACGACGGGATTCAGAACAGATCCGCATCAAAAGATTCCATAAACCAGAATATCATTGTTGTTTGAGAGAGGGTTCGAATCTTCTAATTTTCGGCGTTCTTTTTTGGCTGGAGTTTGCTATTTACTTTTCGTTTTGTTTGTTTGTGCTCTTAATTGTGAATATCCTTCCACGGAGATCAAAATCTGCTGATAACGAGGTGTGCACCCTCATTGAAGAACTTGGTTCTTATATTTTTTTGTGTCAAAAAAATATTAAAATGGCGCATATAATACAAAAGATTGTATAGAAATGAAGAGAGGTTGAGCTTTTTAATTTATGAAGTTGGAGTAATTTTAAAACAAAGCTTGTCAAAAATAATATATCCGGTATTCATTTCATAGTAATAAAAGTGAAAAATTGCTATTGCGGACAGGCCCGTCGCACCGGGGACTGGGAATTTTTAGCATTGTTGAGTTGGGAATATATTTATCGTTGGGAATTTCGAATCGTTAAGTTTTGTTTTGTTAATTAACGTCGCACTAGAGTTGCCGATTGGGCTATTGGTCTCGAAGGAAAGACCCGGGAACAATGCTTCGTACTTTTAAGCCATTGTCAGATAACGAGGACAATTGAGCCGCACACCCGACGCCTTGAAGTTGGTAATTTCGAATAGTTAAGTTCTAAAATTTCTTGTTTCAACACCCTCAAAGAAAAAAAAAAAATTACGACACTTATTTCGGATAAAATAATTTGCTTTAAATATATTGTCTTGTCAGTAATCTGGATAACTGCAAAAATGGAATAACATGGATTTGTATAGACAGGTGATTTGGAGTTATATAGTTGTAGTACTAACGGAGCAATATCTGTTGTTGGGAACAGGAAGGGACCGATGTCTAATGTTAATCTAATACAACATTGGTCTTTCACGTTCAAGCCACAGGAAAGTTTACAACCTTCATCTTCAAAATCAGAGAAACAGTCGCGAAAAAACCTGGGCTGGTGATAATCAAATAGATAACGAACCTCTTCGAAACCGAAACAAAAATATGTAAAGCTAGAAAATTTGGAATTATGTCGATTTTTGTATTGTCTGTAAGTTGGAAAATTAAAATGTCGATTTTTGAGCGACAGACAGAAAATCTAAAACAGTCTTAATTGCCAAAAAGATCTTCAACGGGGAGGATACCGCATCATACAAGGCTATAATTAAATTCAAATAAAAGCTTGATTGTTTAAGAACTTTGAAAAAATATTAAGTATTCCGGTTCATCGAATGTTCCGGATAATAGGATTTCGTTTATTTTTAATTGTCTTTTGTCATCATTGACAAGGATTCGACATGTACAGTGGACACATATTGACTTTTGATTGACATATTGACCTTTGATTTGTGATATTGTGTGTTTTTCATTAGTCACAAAAGCAATTTATTTTTCAATCATCGTATATCCTATACCTATGATATTGTCTTCCATCCATCATAATGGAACTTGACCTTATTTAGAACATATATTTCCGGGAAGCGAGCTTGTTATTGAACCTTTTTACATTGAAGAATTTAAAAATTCTATTGTTGATCCGATTATAATTAAATTCTTTTCGTTTTAAGATTTTCGTAGTTTTTGTCTTTTGCATTTAATTTCTGGCGAATTATTCGAACGCTTACGAAATTTGTAATCGGACTTTTTTCTTCTTCTTCTTTTGGATTTTTTTCTAGTTTTGCCGATGTGATCTTTTCGAATTAATCTGTTTACTTAAAAAACCGATTAAATTCTAATTTCTGTTCTATTTTCTCATTTCTTACGATAGCATTTTAAATGTGTTACCTGAACCATGAACGGATGTGGTTGTTTCCGAATTGGTTATTTGATCTTTTTTCTGGGCTAGCAGGATACGGATATATAGCGACGTAGGTACCTGTACCTATATAGCGACGTAGAGTTCTAAAAAATCAACCATTCAGTGTTCTAGAATTGGAATTTCTAGCATATTCAGCATACCTAGGTTTGTGCGAGAAAGCTTCAATCTTGTGTGGAATACTTCCATACAGTCAAAATAACTTTGTATGAACATTTTCCTTATAAATTAAGTTTTGTAAGTTTGCATGATAAAACTGATCGGGATCCAATGTCAGGATTCCTATTGAGGTTGTGCTGGGTGCCAGCTCAGGGGTTGTCCTCTGACCATGGTTCAAAAATACTTTCGTTCGAGGTAGGCCCCGAACCATCGCCAATGGCTCACTGTGCAGTTTTAGTGCGATGTTTATTAACCAAACCAAACATAAAATGATGAACTAACACCACCACTTAGGCAGCGAGATTTATCATTCGGCCAAGTGGTGTGGTTTCAAGTTCAATAGGTTGCCCAATAATGAATTGGAATGTCATTCCACTTATAAATATATATAGGCAAGGAATATTGAGTAAAATTTATGAATGTCATGGTTTTTAAATACCAAAAGAAGCTACATTTTCGAGCTATTCTAAGAAATTTGTGTGCAAACAATTTTCACAAGAAAATTTCCCGTAGATATTTTGAACTTTTCAATGTCAAAGCGCCGCGGCTGGAAATAGTTGAAATTTTCTGAAATTTTGTGTGTGTTCTTTCTGCTTGAAGAGGCAACTCTTTTCCACAGTAATGCGCACTCTGGTGTCGAGACATCATGCGCATATGTTATTGGTTGCTGGTTAAAACTTTGCTTGTTATTCACCAACCACAGAGGCTAATCGACCATGTGCTTTTGTTTATCCACCGAAATTTTAACCTCGAAACCAGGTCGTGGCATTGCCAGTCGTAAATTTTGTTTCGAATAAGCTCTGGTTGATCACCAAAAGTAACGGGATTGGTCTCGCTTTTCCATTCATAAACGCGGGGCCTATACAATCCCAGCTTCGCGTTTCTGTCTCGCTTTCTAATCTCTGGCCCAGTGATCCTCGTAACATAGTTATCAGGCGAAGGAGCAGAACGCTCTCTGATCGCAATCGGCAATCTGTTCCGCCAAAAGAGTTTTTCGGGTCTCTTTAAGCTCATCTTCCTCTGCAGTGCGTTTCCTTTTATATTTGCTTGCCGAAGGATAATGGCCGCTGCTGCGTTGGGGGTCACCAGCAAGTGAACCGCTTACAGGATGCACGTTTCGTTAATCATTAGCGTTCTCCTTCTTTACGTTTTCGCTGTCGGTATACCACCACCTTCGAATTTCGAATTTTTTTTAGGATTAGAAGTAACGTTTCGACTTTCTTCACGTTTTCGCTGTTTTTGTTGTGACACAGGCAAGGGTGGCGCTAAAATCGGGACATGAGCCAAGAAAGTGGCACTGTCGTTCGTCGAGTTTGGTTTTTGAGCTGTTGCTTGAAAACGGCACTTGAAATTCGATTCTGACTAAATTCATAGATGGAATCAGTGAGCATATTAATTGTTCAAGGAAACCAAAAGTAATCGAAATTAATTTTTTCGCTCTTGGTTTGTTTCTAACTGTTCTGTAACTGTTCTTTACCAATTTTCTATAAAACTCAATCCATGCCACATTTAAGGCAATTTAAAAAATTGGAATTTAAGAGTGGTTCATTGTAACCGTGGGTTATTGTGTTTGAGATAAGTTATGATAAGTTATTGCTGTAGAATAAAAATAACAAAAATATTTAAATATGTTTTAGTGAATGTCCGTTTCATCAGGGTGGTAAAAGCTTCTGTTGAAAATTTTCATGTCCGATGTATGTAATTTCGATCTTAAATTTGGATGGTGCAGCCTTGGATATATAGACAGCAACAAATATTTAGACAAAAGTTTTAAATTTCTTTGTTCATAATTTAACACCCAAATGCTTTAACCTACATGCGATCAAGCAGTTTTTGCAATTGTAAAGTTGTTCACAAATAGATTTTTATTAAAATAATAATAATAATAAAGTTTTGTACCTCAAAACATAAAATCAGAAAAAAGATATAATAATAATAATAAACAAGATATTATGGCATTGAATATCAGTGTGTTAAACAAGTGAAATTGTTTGAACTCATAAAATTAAAAAAAATACTAATAATAATAATAATCACAGTTATTTCAGTGAAACCAAATGACTGCCTTAAGCAATTCCATCACTTTATACTAACAATGTTCACTTTTATAATTCTAGGTATACCACATGGCTTGAAAGCTCCCCCTTCTCACCTACCTGTGCCATCACCTTATGGGGTGGCTAAGCCAGGGGGCCGCAACGTCATGTCTCCTGTGCACCAAGGGGCCCCCCACCCGAATACCGCATTCTCTCCATTCGCCAATAGCCACAACCCAGCCCTCAATGCCACGAGAACCTCGAGCTTTGCGGCAGCGTTGAGGAAACTGGCTAAGCAGGCAGTGGATCCTATAGCGGGTAAGGATTATTTGTTGCTGGATTCAATATATATATATTTTTTTATTGAAACTATGACTTAAGCTTATTATTGGGTCTATTGCGGGAAACAGGCTCTTGACCATCGGTAGGTTAACATTCCATTTAATGCATTGTGTTTTACCCCTTCCTCAAGGCTGAAAGACAAAATGAAGGACTGGATGGCTAAAGACAAATCTGAAATAAAGTTTTTTCACAGCTAATCTAAAATATTTTTTAATACATGATTTTTTCAATACCCTCTTTAATTAATTATGAAATTACATCATAAAGAAATAGTTAAAAATTAGTTATTTGTTAAAGCGAGGGTTAAACATTGCATATGTACTATCTAAGGCTTAAACAAAATTGTAAAGTTGTTTTCCAAGGGATTGAAATAATATCATAAAATCTCTTTGTGTTTATTTTAAATTATGAAGAAATTTTATTTAACTTGGATGCTTTTCTTTTTAAAAGTTGTGTACCATCTTGCGGTTGTTCTTTTTAAAAGAACTGGGTTGGAATTCTCGAATAGCTTGGATGTTCCTTCTAGTTCAGTGGTTCCCAACCAGTGATCTGCAGACTTTATGGCCCGCGAGAGAGTCGGAAGTGGTCCATGGAACTTCTGAACCATCAAAATGTTTTTTTTCTCTCTTAAAATAAACCAAGTTGCTCACTGTTCTATAATGTTTTACTTTTTATGCCAAAACCAGCATAAGAAAATTACAGCTTTTTAATATAAAATAAACTAAATTTTGTACATTGTCTAGATAGATATTTTTGAACCCCACCATAAGTTAATAGATCTGCCATTTTTGTTACTGTAGTTGGACATATCCTCTATTTCTAGTCAATTTTCTTATCTAATCCTTTGTTTTGCAGAGAAAGACCTCTCCCCTATTTCTCCTGCATCTTCCCCTGCGTCCAGCCAGCAGTCCGGCCACGGAAGGTACCACACCCCACTGCCCATGTACCTCAACAGCCACAGCACACCTGGGCAGGGATCCCCAACGCCCACTGTCCCACCTCTGCAGAGCTCGCAGGGAAAGGTAGGTTTTCGAAAGGTTGCATTGTGAACTGACTTGTGTAGATTTTTCTTGCAATGATATTTCATTGTTCTGTTTGTTTTATTTCATATTCTTTTTGTTCCAGGATTTTTAATTCACCAATCAATTAAAATACATATTCATAAATCCAGTAGAGGTGGTACATATATTTTGTTCAAAATTTGAAATATGTTGATAAACATAAAGGTTTTTTAAACATGTTTTTAATTTAAAATTTTCTTTCAATCTTTAAAACTTTTTGAGAAAATTTATTTTACGATTGGCAAATGAAATCAATGGGAATTACTTTTATACATTTAAATGGTTAAGTGCATTGAATTTTTTCTATCAATATTTTTTCTAAACTTATTAAAACTTCAAGAATATCAATATTTGCATAAATGTGTGCATGTATAGTTATTTTGCACTTATGAAGAAAAACATAATTTCTTTAGTATTTTCATTATTATAATTCTGATTCTTATTTTGTTTATTTTTTTAATCCACTGAGCACTTAGAAAAAAGGGCAAAATTAATGTTTCCAATGCATGTATATTAAAAATATTTCTTTAATTTTTAATAGATATCACTTCCAAGAAACACACCAATGCTTTACATTTGAAAAATATTTCAACGTCGAATATTTCTATAAATTTAAAGTTTATGTATATTGCTAGAAAACCCGGATGACTTACGTCGTTCAGCTCCGTGGGTTAACATAGGCTTATGTACTTCTGATTTTGTTATAATATACCTATTTAAATATATCTTTTTTTTATCCTTTTTTAAAAATAAATTTGATATTTTACATGCAGCTATTAAAAGTAAGAGATATTTAAAAATTGTAAGCTACGTTAAGGATTGTCTTTCTGAAAAAAAGACAACATAATTATCTATATTACTCGATATTAATTAAAAATATATATTTCTCAATTCCAATTGATTTCTTTTAAATTTATGTGATTTGATATATTTTCTAGGCACTGGACTTGGGTCGCTACTCCAATAGTCACAGAAATGGAAACATGCCTGAACCAGTCAGTCTTAAAATGGACAGCTCAAAGTTAATAAGCTCTTCAAATGACAAAAGAAATGATGTTCCTCCTGGCAATAAACACTTGGGTCCTCCAAATCTGCCACCAAAGTGAGTTAATCTTACTTTCAAAATAAAATTCATCCTTCCATTGTTTACAAAATTCTTCTTGCTTTATAACTCTTTTCTCAACATAAAATCATATTAACCGACTTGTAAGGATTGTATATAATATACGGATTTTAACCTTTTTTTTATTGTTCCAAAATTTGCATATAAAATTGTGCAGATTCTAAGACGTTTTTCTTTTTCTGAAAAAATTATATGCTGGTCGTTGAAAGAGCTAGAATCTTAAAAATGAAATCCTCCAAAAATTGTATTTTAGTTCTCTATATTTTTAAGATGTGCTTCCTTGAACGTTTTTATGGTAAAATGACATATATTTTTCAATACTGCATATATAAATATTTATATTGCAAATTAGGAGTAAAAATAAAACATATTATTACCAATTAAGCAATTGATGAACAAATGAGAAGTTAAAGTTTTTTTTTAATAACAATCCATCATAATTGATGTTAAACAAATTATAAATTAAGTAATCATAACAATTTATGTATATTTGCTGTGGGAGGAAAAATGTGATTATTTTGAATATTTACAGGTATCTATTCTTCTATTCCACAGTTCTTAAGTAACTAATAAACATTACTTTAAAAAAATATTTGAAGATTAAAAGAAATTTGCAATTGGTTTATCTTTTACTGAAATATACATTATTGTTGCTTTTCTTCAGCTTGAGGCAAGATCACAGCTTATCCCGGGGATTTCAACCTTACCGTAACTCTGATGAACGGAGATCCACCCCACCTCAAATGTACAACCCTTCCCCACCTCCAAGTGGCATCAGTGGGTACCCGTACCATCCTTCATTTGCACAGTCTTCTAGGATGCCACCTCAATTGCACAGGTATACCGATAGAATTGTTTTAAGCAATACATTTATGTCCTAGTACACAGATGTATCCTCAATGTACTTAACACATCTGTGGGCTAAGCCTATCTATAAGGCTCCATGTTATTGATCCATTAAAGCATGAACTAGCTGTTTGGCCACCGTTACTGGTGAAGCTGCGGCAAGAAATTTTAGTACCCCTGTTGGGACTCGAACCCGCAACCTATTGTTCCAAAATTACATGCGCTTATAAAACACATTCTAGCTAGATCTTCGGTTTGTTTTTTAAAGACAGTTCTTTGTTCAATAATACTTTTAACCTTCAGAATGCATGTGTTGAATTTTAACATGGGATTCTGGCCGAAATATTAACCACTCGCCCTGTAAAAGGTTAAACACATTTTTAAAACAAACTGTCGATATTTATGACGATTTTTATGAGATTCGTCAATGCACTGGAAAATTATCTTTCTCTCTTAACAACTCACTTGTTAAAATTCTTTGCGTATAAGAGTCAGAAAATTGATTTATAGAAATAATAATTTATGTGATACCTGAAAGTAAAAAATCATGCTTTCTTAATTTACGACTGGAGACCCTTAATCTATTGATGCTAAGCTTAAGCAATTTTTTTAATTGTTAAGTTTTCTCATTCAAGAATAAAAACAAAAAAAATTTAGTAATCAAGCATTTAGTGTAAAAATGTAAGTCACTGTTGAGAAAATTACCTCCAAGACGCAAAATTATGTGGATTTTAAATTTTAAATGTTAGCAGTTTTGATTGTGTTTATTGTTTGTAACATGAGTTTTCACATAACAAGTGTTTTAGAACAACTACTTTACGAGATCACACTAGTAACCTGGCATGTGAATGCATTCTTTAGTTCTTTTTGCATGTTATTAAAAATCTATTTTTTATTATTTAGAATATTCACAAAGATTACAACTCTTAATTTGTTTATGAAATTGAGCTGTCATTAATTTTAAAACCTTAAAATGTTTCACAATGATATCTGGCTTTTAATAGTCATTCTTTCTTTACAAAGTAAAGTGCTTATTCTCGACTTGACGAAAGAATGAATGAAAATTTTAGGTTAGGGTGTTGCAGTGAGTCTTGTGACCTGAATAGTGAATGACAAAAGGTTCATGTGCAGAAAAGGTTCTTGGAATTGATCAATAACATATGTTGATGGGTTTTTGAATGGCCCTTAATGGCTAGAGTTTACTGTTATTCCAATTTTAAAATAGGACTATTATTTTTTTTAAATATATCATATTCTATTTATAAATTTAATCCTTGATACATTTAATGAATGTGTTCTATGTTCGGGGAAAAAATAGTTTCAATTGAGATATAAAAAGAAATTCCTATGTTTTGGGGTACTTGCTATTGTAATAATGTTACAATTTACTTTCTGATGGATAAAAAGTAATATTTATCTCTTATATTAATATAATATATACAATCTTATAAAGCAGTGCATGTTTCAACCAGAAAGGGCCCTATTAATTCTAATTTAAAAATTTAATGTCTTAAAAAATCATCAAAACATTCGGGTATTTTAGTTTTAGATAAGTTAAAATATAACATTGATTAAAAGTATGAAAACATTTATTAACCTTTTTCTTTGACATGAATTTTTTTTATATTACTAATATCCTGCATGAATTAATAATAGGCTAGAAGAATCTGTGTATATGGAGCGTTACGGTCTGCTCCGTCCCTCCACGATGCCTTATCCTCCGCCCTCTAACATGATCCCCCATCCCAGAGCACCTATTTATCCTGCGAGTCAGTATCCACCCGAGCTCATTACGCAGTCAGCGAGGACGTACAATAACTCTTCTAACTCTTCAAGCAGGTAAGTTTTCTACAGTGGAATCAATTATGAAAATGGATATTTGCATCGAATGTTTGGATGGTTTGGTTCAGTATGTTAGTGTTTCACATCTTCGTACGGTCCTTGTGAAGTATTTAGAAACTCCTTATTTTTGTTTGATAAGTCCTTAGAAGCTTTCAAATTACAGAAACTTGACAGGTTTACAATTATATATATAGAAACAAGTGTAATCTATATATATAATTTTCTTATGTGGTGATTGAAAAATGCTTTATTTCTGTTCATGGAATGGCATCATCAAAGTTTGTTTACAAAAATCTTTTGGCGGAGAATTAGCAGAGCATTCTAGTTCAAATGATTTTTCAAAACTCTATTAAAAATGTTTGGTTTTAAGAATTATACACTACTTTGTAACTAAGTAAAAAATCCACATTTTCCTTGCCCCTGATATCTTTGCACCTATTTTATATTCAATTTATTTAAATTTAAAAAAAAATCACTAAAAAGCGTATTTTTTACTTTAGAGCTATACAAATGTATCCAAGTTGTTTGCATTAAAAAATAAGGTCCTTATAAATTGCTTTGTTTAACCCCTTCAGCACCAGGGGCTTGCCCGTCGTACATCATACAGGCTGAAATACCAATGTCGTACGTTACGACATTGTTTGTTGTTATACAAAATATGTTTAACTGGTTTTGTTCACACTAGCTTGATTTTCTCTATTGTACTGTGTTTTGCAGAATTACAATTGTCATTCATAATTTGAAAAATTTATCTGGTATGGAGGGGTTATCTGTTTCAAACTCCTTGAAAAGTCCTTAGAAATTATTTTTATTTTCTGAAAATGCATTCGAATCCTGAACTAAGAAGTACAATCTATAACTCTCAAAGAGGAGACATGCTGTAAACGCTACATGCTAGGCACATCACCACTTAAGATTTTCAAAAGAAACTACTGTAAATTACATCAAAATAGTACACATGATTTGATAATGACTCTTGAATTTTAATCTGATTTTTATTGTAGTAAAAATATAAATGAGAAAATAGAAATTACTTTTATAAATTTAGATATAATTTTGAGGTATGTAGGAGAAAACTCACAAAACATAAGTAGCCTTTTAATTATAGTTTTGAATATCAGGAGTTCAAATAAAGTATAAATTACTTCAAATGTTGTACTTGTATATGTTACTAGAAAGTATCATACATGCAAATTATAACAAAAAAATATTGCCATATAAATTTCACATTCTGTAAAAGTTTGGATTTAGACTAGATTTTAATCGCTTTGTTTTTATGGCCCCTTTCACTGAACCTCTTTTTAAATGAACTTATTCATACTTAATATGCAATATTTTAATAAAGCTATCAAAATATCGGTAATCAGAGGACTGAAAATAATATACTTTTATCCCTGTATATTACAGATATAATCATGAAGATGAAAATTCGAGAGAGACTAACTTGATTAGGAAGCGTGAAATGGACCTTTATCGGGAAAACGAAAGGTATTTGGAGAGGGAAGAAAGTGAATCTCGTGAACGCGAGAGGGAAATCGACTACATGAAAAAAGACAGAGCGTATTTGCGTCGAAGTCCCATGACTCAACACTCTTCCAGTCGATCAGATACGTCCAATGAAGATAAAGGTCAGTAATTTAATTCAACTACAAATTATATATCAGGCAATTGCATTGTGTAATGAAAAACTTTATTTTAATTGTACTCTTTATTATTTGTTTAGTATACATAAATTATTTTGTATACTTTAATCCTTTTTTTTATACATAAATTTGTTTTAAAACAATGTCAACTTTGTATTACAATTTATGATATGGTTTGTATTTTTAGATAAATATTCTAAATAATTTTTAACTGTGAAATTCAAATTTATATAATAATTTTTAGTTTAATATTTCGCCTGGAAGTTTACTATTTTTCCCAAGTAAAAATGCAAGACAGAGAAGCAAGTTTTACTATTATCAAATTTCAAATCAATTAAAAAAATGACACTTAATATTTTTTAAACTTTGTATTGTTTTGCTAAAATTAACGAAATCGACTTTAGCGTAACTGAAATAAAAAAATTCTAGAAAACTTTCAGAACAGTCTGTATTTGTGTATTGACATTTCGGATTTTGCTTTTGATTTCACATCTGAAGCAATAAACCGGAAATTCAACCCTATGTCAATAACTTATGTATGTGTAATCTAAATAAGAAAAAAAACACAGAGAGGACAGTTATATATAAAATGTATGTATCAATAAGAATACAATTTTGCATAAATTATACTGTACTGTTAGGAACTAGAATAATTTGTTAAAAAAAATCAATTGCACTATACCTATAAACATGTTATTTTAGAATTGTGTTGGAACATAGTTATGTTACAATAGAATAATGGTATAACAAAATCATGTTACAACATTAAATTATGATAGGCAAACATCCGATGTGTAGAAGGAACAGGTGAATGTTAAATATGTTGCCATCCAAATGTTCTTGCGTCTACATCAGGTGTGTAAGGTTCCAGATCAGGTGTTGCCCTTGACATCTGACTATAATTAAAAAAATTGAGGCAGTGTTCCCGACCTTTTGCATTTAGTCCAATACTGCACCGTTAATTCAACCAACCATTCATTAAATAATTGTTTTTCTAGGACTCATGGGATCCATAACTCACGGCACACCACGTGACTACGCCAGAAGTCTTTCTCCCCCCTCTTCCACATCCACAACCCCTCTGAATCTGGCCACATCAGCTGTTTCTCATGTCGATAACCACATGCCGCTCAAAGAGGAGTACAACTCCAGGCACCCCAGGCCGAACAGCAGTGCGGTGAACGGGCAGATGCACCAAAGGAACTCTAATCACCCGAGTAGTATGGGCTACAGGAAGGAGAGCGAGCCGGCACCGTACAGAATACATTACCAAATGAATGCAGTGAGTCTATTTTTTTGTATTTCGGTAGTGGTAATCTCGTAGCAGAATATTTTAAATGGTCTACGCCATATCATATATTGACTCTATATATTGGATAAAATTGTCGAAGTATATCACTAAATTTATCTAGATAGTCACAAGGAAAATTATTTATGTTTGTCTGCCTGTAGGGAACAGGAAATATCTGGATTTGTCAGTGAAAATGGAAAGGACTTAAACTGTCAGGGACAATGTTTTTAAATTTCTGGACAATGAGATTTTTCTAAACATTTCCTTCGAGTGCATTCTGGTATATCCCTTTCAGTTGCAGTAACACAAATTTCATTTGTTTGCAGAATGTATAAATTCAGAGAATATGCTTGATTTTTATTATTTTTACTTTAATGGTATATAATTGGGCTGTGTTATGCAACAACCAGTCCACCCACAAATTGAAAAAAATTTGTTTTCAATGTAAATTAAGGCCGAAAGTTTCACTTTCTAACTGGATGTGTAGTGCCGACACTGGACATGTAGTGAGTGAATTGTTGTAGCATAGATTTTGTGGTTTGTTTTAAGGCCATTTTTCTCAAAATGAACATTGTGTGAGTTGACTGGTTGTTGCATAACACAATCTACTTTTGCTTCGTTACTTAAGAGTGAAATTATCAGTAATTTTCAAAGGGAGGGATAATCTTCATCCTGGAAATTCGTTAAAAAAAATCATGTAGAGAATTCAGGGATATTTAGGGAGTCAACTTGCATCATTAAGGTTTTTGAATTAACTTATAAATAAATCAGATAAAATGAAATCAGCATAACTGATCAAAAACAGCATTAGTTAAGTAAAGTTTTTTTTTAACTTGAAGATCATAATTTTGTGTTTTTAATTTTTTTTGCCTTTTGAATAATTAAAAACATTTACTAAGAACTGAACCATCCTTTTATTTTACCAACCAAATATTAGAAGAATATTTTTGGGAGCTAAAATAAAACAAGTTCTCTGCAATCACTGATCTAGAATAATATAACTATAAGCACTGGAGCAAGGACTAAGTGTCGCGGACCACTTATCTCCTTTTTTAGTAAAGGTAAAAAAATAGTCCTTTCACATAGGTTTGCATAGATTTAAAAACGCATTTTTGGCTCTCGGAAAATATATTAAATGTTACACATTTAATGTTTTTCCGAACTTACTTTCTTACTTAGAAGAAAAAGAAAACAAAAAGTACTGAAAAAAAAAAATTAAAACATTTTTGTGACGTTGCGCGAGACCCACGCATAGCCGAGTACGAATTTTTTTTTAACCATTGATTATAGTTATATTACATTCTAGCTCAGTATCTGCAGTTGAATTCAAGAAAACTTCAAAATTAATTTTAAGATGTTTCTAAGCCCCCAAAATCGAAAGTATAAACGAATGTATGTTATGTTATCCATTGAATGCCATCTGCTTTTGCGTAAAAATTCGAATTTCTAATGGACATTATTTTGTTATTACAGGAATCGGAGGCGAAACCACCTACCCACATAGAACCTCCCGAAAATATCCCAACCCCCTCCCATCCAAAACCAAGTCCCTACTACATGGAGCAGGACAATCAAAAACCGAACAAGGTAGAAACCCGTACCCTTAGCATTGCCTCCGTCATCAACTCCCAGATCAACGGGATATTCGCCCGCGACAACATTGCCTCCAACAAGCCCTACTTCCCACCAACCTTCTACAACCGACCGTCTTCTTCCGAGCCACAAACCAATAACAGGATCGAAATAGAGTTCAAGAAGGCTTTTGCAGCCCACGAGGCTTCCAAGGTCAAGGACAAATCGCCCCAGAGCTTAAACAGTGATACTCTAGACAGTAAGTTATCCGGCGAGCAGCAACCCTATGCGCACAACGGGTATCCGTCGGGTGCCAGGCAGAAGGAGTCGTCTCTTGCCCGCGTGCTCTTGAGGAGCGGTGTGTCTTCACCGTATGACAGTGATGTGCGACCAGCTTATGGAGGGGATGTGCGTCCGTCATATGAGGGGGATTGTCATCCAGAGTATGATGGTGATATGGGATACGAAGGTGAGGTGCGTCCGGCAGAGGAGCCTCAGCCGCCGGTGGTGAGTGTTCTGGATGCAAGGGAGGCTAAATTGAGGAAGCTGAGGATGAACGCCTCGTTTGATGAGAGTGAGGAGTCGGGGATTGAGTCTGAGGAAGAGGATGATTCGAGGTTGAAGCAGTTGTTGACGGTGTCTGAATGTCCGCCTGTCAAGCCAGTGTTCGAATCGAAGGTAGGTTGAAGAATATTTTTGTTTACTATTTTCATTCAGAGTATTTTATAGTATAGGGTATTACTATTTTCATTCAGGGTATTTTATAGTATAGGGTATTACTATTTTCATTCAGGGTATAATAAATGCATATATGTAAAAGTAAAATAGTAACGTTTTATTGATTTTTACACTCGAATTAAATAATGCTTATGCAATATCCAAATATTTATATAAATAAATTGGGCTATTTGTATAAATATTGTTGATGAAACATAACTTGTTTTATTGCGAATACTATCAAAAATTATAAATCGGGGAAATTTTTACTTTGTGCTGAATACAAAAGCCGGCCAGCGTAAATACCGATTGTACTGGATTTTTTCATAAAAATATTTTATTTCATTTTTGAAAAAATTTGTACACATCTTCCATTTTTTTTTCTTTTTGGATAAATATAGTTTCAAATATTGCTCATTTATTATAACTGTTGTAGTAATAAATTATTTAATTAAAAAATAAAGTTGTATTGAATTTCAAATTGCTGCAAATAAATTTATAATTTTTAAAACTAATTTATTTAAATTATATGAATAGCAATTGTCCTTTCATTTTATTCCTTGCTTTCGAATGTAATTCAATTTTAATCATTGTAAACCCATGTGAAATAACAAAAAACTTTTAAATGACCAATATTTTATACACAAAGTATTAATTTATTAATTATATGTTATTTTTCTTTTAGAAAACAGAATTTCTATCCAAGTTTGAACTAGTGACTCCTTTAAAGAAATTTAGTAAGCTTATACTTTTTTTCTACTAACTGAACAATTCTACTATAAATCTAGTTTTATTCATGTATATTAATTTGTGAAAATTATAAATGTGCAATTTTCTTCTCCGTCAGTATTGCATTCCATACATTCAGTATTATCTGGCTCGTATAATTGCCAGGATATACAAGTCAGATAATGGACAGGAGAGATCAGACAGAGTATAAGCAAGATTGAAAAGATAAACCAATGGGCCAAATAATTATAATTTAGGATAGAACACACATTGATTGTAGAGTATTAAAAAAAAATTTAATGAAAATTTTTAATATTTTGTGGTTAAATGAATGAGTAAAAAGGAAGCATGATAAAGTTGATTTGTTGTTAGAAGTTGAAATTAATACATTTAAAAACATTAAAAGACCCGAGTAAGCAAACACAGTAACATTGACTTTTTATACTTAGAGAAAATAATGCACACATTTTTCACTTTTTTTAAGTTTTATGAACAAAATAAAAAATATTTTTAGAACATGAAAAAAAAATGGAACAACTAATAAAAGAAAAAATTCTTAAATTTCATCGTAAAATAAATTACTACAAAAATCCAATTATCTGCTTATTTATTTTATGATTTTTACTGTTTGAGAATAATTGAAATAATTCATGTATATTTCACTATTTTCATTTTTATTTGTTATCATTGTGTAATTATAAACTAAGTATTTATTTTTATATTGCAGACTTGGAAATAAAAAAATGCACTAGGCGTCACAAACTTCTTCGAGAAAAGAGTCCTACTGTCAATATTAAAGTCAAGGTTGAAGCCACTGACTATGATGCCAATCATTTGGCTGACTTAGCCAATCGCTTGTGCTTTTCTGAAGATTTCCAGTCCAGAAAAGAGTTCATGAGAGTATTAGGATTACACTATTTGCCTCCAGAACAAAGATCAGGTTATAATATTTTATTTTTATAAATGTAAATATATTTAAATTTATAAGTAACCTTGTATGTACATTGTACATATTATATTTGAATAGTCCGCTCAGATGCAAAAGCAGTTATGCACTTTCAACTATTTTGAGAAAATCACAGAAAATCATCATGAAATATAATTGGTTTTAATGCTACAGGAAGTTTTATAAGTAAATGGGATTTTTTCTGTATTATAAGGTAGAAATGAATTTATAAAGTAGCTATCATATCAATATATATATAAATAATATTTTTTTTAGCTGCCTTTGCACCTGGGCTACTAACTACTCATGGAATTTTGTTGACTTTTTTTGTTTAATTTTGTAGACTTTCAAAAACTATTTAATGTTGTTAAGTTAGAAAATGTAATATTATTTTAAGAGTTTTTTTATGTTAATTATATTCTATCTCAAAGAATTAAAAATGTTGTAATATGGAATAGTCTTATGCCATGCAGTTAAATATTACTAATTCTTCTGTATGGTTTCATAATATAACATGTTTGGCATAGATTATCCAAATTTGACTCTTGCACCATAAAACGCTAACCAACCAACCATCTCCTGTAAAATATGCAGTTGATTAAAATTTGATGATGTGTAAGTACATATATTATGTTTTTTTAATAATATTTTCAGCTTTGAACAATAATACATCACTAAAAAAATATATTAATATCTAACAGAGTTTTTTGCATTTTAAATTTCAGAAAAGGAAAAGATAAAATCTATAATCACGAATGAGAGGTTGAGAAGAAATGGTTTAATGCCGCCAAGCCAGAGATGTTTAGAACTTCAAGGGTCGCATTTACGAAAGCGTGGTATGTAATTTTATTGTATATACTATATCACCATTCTTTTAAAATATATTGCTTCTTTGTTATATAAACATATACTTATGCGGATAAATTTAAATCAATCTCTAGTTATAATCTTCATTAGGAAATTAATCTCTAGATCTGACAAAAGATACTAGATCCAGTGATTTATTTCTAGAAGCAGTGACTAAAACATTGAACTCTGTATGACAAATGAAACAAAATGCGTGTTTATTAGTCGGTAAACTGCTAATTTCATTTATAGATTTTCATTTACTGTTATGTTATGGTTTGTGCAACCACCTTCTTGACATTCAATTCTCTATAGTAATACTTATCAAAAAGGTTTAGTAACTGGGATAATAAGCTTTGATTGTAACCTACTCTCTAAATTCTGTAAATCAAATTTGTTTAAGTATAAGCATTAAAAATTATATTATGCATTTAAGATGCTTAAACCAATATTATAAATATGAATAAGATAAAAACTCGTCTTATAGAACATTGCGTTAAGAATATTAAAATACAAATGCAACGTTAAAATATGCAATAAAAGTCCGTATAATCCGGACATGTTTCGGGAGATACATCACCCTTCATCAGCGGAAAACGCAAAGTCTGTGTGTAATGAAATATATTAATCTCCAGTTGAGCTTGACTTCCTGGAGGCGTTTCATATTTTTAGCAATATTGATTCGGTTGTCAATGAAACGTTTGCGGTCCCAGTATTTCCCGCTTGTTGGCACACAATAGTTAACTCCAACCGATTGTAATAGTTTTTTGGTCTTTGGCAACATTTTGGATTTCTTGAGTCTATTTATATTTCATTACACACAGACTTTGCGTTTTCCGCTGATGAAGGGTGATGTATCTCCCGAAACATGTTATACGGACTTTTATTGCGTATTTTAACGTTGCATTTGTATTTTAATATTATAAATATGACTTAGTAATGTTAATATTATATATTTATAATAATAAAAAATATATTTAAAAAAAGAATGTCATTATTTGTCTAATTATTGTTTCTATATATCATTTTGCAGGTTGCAGTATCTTAAATGGTTTAAAACACAGCAATGCTAAGAGGCATCACTTGGGCCAAGATGAAAATAGTCCGCACACGCTCAGGCCTTCCGAAAAGGGTTCGGAAAACCAAGGATCCTCCGTGAAAGATTCGAAATCGGCTGCTTCTTCTATGCAAAGGCTCTCATCCTTCCTTAAACCACCTATGAGAACTGGTGGGTATTTTGTTGTTTTAATTGCGTTTGTATAGATAGAAACTATGTGTTCACATAGTTTTAAAAAAAGGGCAGGGGGGGATTTGTCAAAAAGGGCACTTTCTGTTGACTGAAAAGGCACTTTCCTTACTTTTAACTGGATTTTTTTCAGGAGGGACAGATTTTTCTCTTTTCTAAAAGCTTTTTTAAAGTTTGTATAATTTAGTGTTTTTCTAGAAATGTTTAAAATGTCACAAAAAATAAAATTTAAAAAGCTGCACCATTAACTCATTACATAAAAAATCTCTAATAGTAGTGTTTTCTTTTCCCCAAAAGAAAATTTTTAATTCCTCAAATTTTTCTAAAGTTCCTTGTTAAAAAGTTTTTACCATCTCAAATTTCATAAAGGTGGGAGAGAGATAAGTTTCAAATAAAAAAAAAAAAATTAACAAAATATATTAGCAGTTAAACAAATTAGAACATTAATACCAACCAAACAAAAAGAAACAAGCTTCTTCTAAAAATCAATTTTTATAACTCCAAATGACAAGTCCTAAACTCGGCAAATATCACGTAAGTATTGAGGGTGCGATTGGGATACCAAGCTAATCCTACACACCTACGTTTTTGCGGATTTTTTTTTTAATTGCAAGGCGCCAAAAAGGTACTGGGAAAAAAGGCAGGGCACATTTTTCACTTCTAAAAAGGGCAGGGCGCATCGGCACTTACAAAAAAAAGGGCAGGGTGCGGCGCCCTTTGAAAAACGCATAACAGGAACACTCATGGGCCTAGTTGCCTGAGCCTCTGCCCCTGGGGACTCTCTATCCCTCGGTAAGCGGTGGGGCAAAGTGGGCCCGGGTCTGGGCGCGAAAAAAAAAAAAAACAGGAACACTATAGAAACTATATGTGTCAAAACTATAAAAATTTATTTTTAAGCTATATTTTTAAGCTATTTATTGAGAAATTTTACAATCAAATTTAACAAAAACAATGTAAATTGAAAAGTTCCCATGCGTTAAAATGTTACTTAAAATCGCAGTTTTTTTAAAAAATAAATAAGACCTTTGATGGTACCTTTTGTTAGACCGGGATAAGTTCTAATTCAAGATTGAAGTATCAAAAATTTACATGCACTGTCAGGTTCTTAGTGGTTGCACCTTACCTTTTCACAATTACCGCAAGTTTTCAGTCTGGTTGTACTGTTAAATCATTTAACTTTTTTCAGAAAATTGGCAATTTGCATTTTTGAAAATTGAATGAAATGAGTTGATGTAGTTGACATACCTACAGTATTCAAGAGTTTAAATGTTAAAGAAACTACAGGTGTCTAAAAATTTAAACTTTGTATATCTGCTCATTTTTGTTCTAAAAGTTTATGTATACCAATATTATTTTAATTATTCAGAACTCAATCGATTTATTCAACATATTCTAAACAGCAAAATTGCACTTTAAGAGTTTTGATAAACGAGGCAGTTAAAGCAATAGCACTTAAGAGTTTTCTATTTTGTAACACCACTATTACTTTCACTGCAATCTGAAAATCTTCCAAAATGTGTCCGGTTTCAGTTTGCAATGAAAATAATAGTGGCGCTAGTTAAAATGGATTTACATCGCTATTACTTTAACTTATCAAATGATAAAAACTTAAGAGTTAACCTCAGTATAAGAACTTTAGTGCTCTTTAATTTCAACTGATGATGTAACATAGAATAAGAAATTTCCAAATTTTTTTACATTCCTTGAAAAATAAAAGGTTTATGTTTATAATTTTCATAATTTATTAGCAAAATAATTTTTTTTGCAAGATATGTCCAATAAAAGCATTATTTAGGATTGCTGCAATTCAAATCGTATGCATAATATCAATCAAGTTTTTAACTAATTCAACACAATAAAATGTTTTACTATCTCTCTTAATTAAAAAAAAACATTTCATAAACCACTTATGTTTAAATGGTTTCTACTTCTGAATAGTTGTGAGGAATCTATCTAATTTTGTGGAAATAGTCGTAAAATAAAAGTATAATCAAATATTAACTTTAGCACATTCTAACAAACAATAGTGTATAACACATTTATATAATTTTTTTTTAATGAAGGGAATCTTTTTAAAAAATTCCAAATCTACAATATAAACTTAAAAGAATCTTGCACTATAAATGCCTTCTAATTTTGACGGTCTGTTTTACATTCGAAAATTTCTCTTAAAGTGAACCTCCCTGTGCCTCCTCTTATTCCGACCCATCAACTACTCTCGCATGCGCCGGAAGCTGTAGCCGACAAGCCCTCTTCAGTGGTTGCGACGAAAGATCCCCGCGCAAGGCAGCTCAAAGATTTTGCTCAGGAGTTCCACAATTCTGTGTTGCAAACAACTCAGATTCAACTAGGTAAGGAATGAGTTTGGTTCAATATTTACTTCAAAATGTCTCGTGGTTTATATTTATCATAATTTGTTTTAGTAATTTACATGGTTTTTGATAATAACTTATCATAATGTTATAAAAATATATACCTATGTTAAGTGTTTACCTTGTCTGATTTACCTGTTGTGAATCACGCCAGGTTTGTGAATTTTTATTGGTATTTTAATCCTTTCCTGGTTGGTGTTGCACTTTATATATTTAGAATTATGTATTGCATGTTTTGATACAGAAAGAAAATATGTGTTTACAATAAATATTAGTTTTTAGAAACTCAATAATATTATATTTATTACCCTCAATAAAATTTTTTAATTTGGAAGATAAAAATGTATAAAGATAAAAAAAAAAATTAAAAAATTGACAATTAACATTTTTCATTATTGAATAAATTAATGAAAATTAAAAATTCATTTTTCTCTATTATATATTAATCACATATGTGTTTTATACTTATGTGGTTAATCTGTTTACTTTTGATAATTTTACAAGTTTTTTCAAATTAAAATATATGAACCTTTTCTGCAAATACACATATGTTAGGAATATTACTTTAGCAATCTATATATGTGTATTGCTAAAATTTATTTTTATGGTTCACAGATAATATCTAAATATTTGCTTGTAGAAATGAATTTTATCTATATGTTTTAACTTCTATAATTGATTAACAAATAATTTCATTCCAACAGAGAAAAAGAACGTTCCTCCGGTCGTTGCCATGGAAACGTCATTCCCAAGATCCCCTGCAGGTTCAACCCCCGAGAAGTCGGAATGGTATCCAGGGGAACACAAACCTCCATTACGATGGCCTGGTCTGGAAGCCATCATGGAATCCTATGACTGCCATATGAATGGTAAGGGTTTTTAAAAATTGAGCAGAGGTGTTATGTGCGGCCTTGAACATGGGCCTTAAAATCTAAACAATATTGAGGTTTTTTTTGTTTGTATTTTAAAGGCCTTGGTTAATTAATTTGTTGTACATTTCAAAGAAATACAACAGTTTACCAATGTGTAGGTATATAATTTCGAAATGAACATTCCAAACAGAACCTATTTGTTGCAGATTAATTTCCATTGGAAAATATGATAAAGAATTATATTATTTGTGAATCTTTTAATACAGGTGAACTCGATTTCTTAGCTTACAATATCCTTAAAAACATTCCCAAATTAGTCAATGTTTCACTCATAATTCTACAATTTTTAAAGATTTTGGAATATCTTTTAATTAGCAATAAAATATGAATTTGGACTTTAGACCCATTCATCTTTTGTTGATTCTTACCCTCAACTTCAGTTGTTGACATAATCTTTCTCTCTTTTTTAAGTACTTCGTTCCTTTTCCATGATGAAGAAGAAAGTCTGGTATTTCCTTTTCATATTTGAATCGGAATTTTTGTTGCAAATTTATTTGCATCAAATTTACTTCATTTTGTTTAAATTTTTAATGAAAAAATTATTGCATATACCACTTTTATCTTTGTTATGTATATTTGAATGATATTTTTGTATATATAGAGGGGTCAGCATATTTTAATATTTCTACTTTACTAAACATTTCTCTTTGTGACCAAGAGCTAATTTTTAAAAGTTGATTTTTTCTTTCTTTTTTTTAGAGCAAAATGCAGAAAAGAAATTCCTATTGGATAGATGCCAAAAGTTAAAAGCCTTAAATGAAGAATCAAATATTGAAGCAGAGTGCCTTGCTAAAAAACAAGAGGTAATTAATCTTAACTTTTATGTTCTAAATTACGATAAATCAGTAAAAAATATATTTTTATAAAAACAATGAACAGGCCAATCAATCATAAAAAGTTTCTTTATATAGTATTCAGGAATAGGAGAGTTATTTTTCATGTAATTATTCTAATACTAATGGTTTATAAAGCAGTGTTTAATACTTTTGATACTAAATATTAAGATGTTCATTCCTGTTTGAACAAATGCTTGTGTTTATGAATTATATATTCCTTTCTAAAACAGAATAAATATTTTTTGAAGTTTAAATTTATGTCTTGGGAACAAAGTCTTTTAGAAAAAATATTATGTGAATGAAATATCAAAAAGAAATCAAGGCAATTTATCTATACTATTTGAATTATTTTTTAGTTAATTCCAAAATTGGATCCACGTTGTGAAATTAAGAAAAATGTACACTGGATTTCCGGTTTAGCAGTGATTTAAAAGTACTAGATCTCGAAATAATTTACTTGACCTAAAAATTTTTTTACATTTTTTGTTGGAAATTGAAAACTTGTTTACAAGCAGAGTCATGTTTTCATACATGGAAAATTCTCATTCCAATTGACAAATTGTTAGTAGAAATCGTCGAACAAAAAAATATTTTCATTCTTAAAATAAATATTTAAGCCAATAAATAAAAAATTAAGAAAACGTGGCAGCAGAAACAGCCTTTCTCAAAGTTTGTGATGATTTCTCATACCTAAAAGTATGCACCACTCACTCTGGTTGTGTCTTTCAAACCTCCATCGGACTACATAAATTAAATCTCCCTTATTACCTTAATAGAATTTTATAAACCGGATGCTTATATATCAAGATGCAAAAATTCTAATTCTTAACATTGTTTTTTAAATATGCAAATAAACATAAATTATTTTTCCGTGGAGTTCACTGTCGCTAATAAAGGAAGAAAATATATACTTTTTATTGAAATAATTTTAAATTACGAAGTAAATTACTTGAAAGTAGCTTGAATTCGCGAATTGGCAATTGCAGGATTTTATCTCTTCCAACTTAATTCCATCTGAAATTCTAATGAGACAACCACATTCGTCTTGCATCCAAAATCCTATTAAAAGTAACTTATACTAGCTTCATAGATTCTACAAACTAATGAATATTTATAAAAATGTATACTAAATAGGTTATTCATACGACTAGCGTTATTTTTCATTAAGATTACGATGTGCAGTACAGTTTGGTCATCACACATGGCGCACACCCTCAGTCTCGAATCGGGAAAATGTGATCGACGCAGATTCTTGAATCCAACCTCCCATTTTAGGCAAATTGTAATAAAATTTTGAATTACATTTATCGGCTTATATGCCAGTATATATCGTAGAGGCATAGTCACGTGATCTTAACTTGAATTTTTTTTTTACAAGACCGGAAATCTAGTAAGTTTTTAATTTTTATCGAATTTTTGTGAAAAACATTGCCAATGGTTAAAGGTCTATAGTTAATTTCGCGGAAAGGAAGGGGTCTTGGGGATGATGTAGTGTTGTTTCGTGAAATGAAGGCCTGGCTTGAAGAGCAGCGAACTCATAATCGAAGGATTACGAATCATATTCTTGTCCTAACCTTGCCATGTAAGAGGGCTGGTGCATGTTAAATTTATAGTGGTTCAAATGTCCTTCGATTGGTCGAGATGTAGAAGAATGGGCTGTTGTCATCGTCATCCTAGCATTGTTAAAAATTATATAGGTCTTTCCTTTGGGATAGATTGTAAACTATTGCCAAGTGTCTTTTTAAGCAACCCCAAAACTGAGTTCATCACTCCCCATAGAGTGTGTTAATCATTTTGAAATGTTTATTTTGGATTTTCAGTTATCTTTTAGTATTTTAATTGCATATTTAATGCTGTTTTTATTTTTAGGACCTGCTGAGAGAAAAGCAGGTTTTGGACTCTCACGAGAAAGAACTTCAAAGTAGTTTTGAAAATCTCAAGTTTTTCATTCAGCATTTTAGATAGTATTTTCGAATGTGAATCACTGCAATTTTTTAAAAAGACAACTTACACAAGCCCAAAGTTTTATTTGCTGGTGTTGCTTTAACCTACACAAAGTCCACTGACATTTTTTCTCCAAGACAAAATGGAGGAACTTGACATGTTAGAAAGATCTTAACAATAATCATGCATTTTCAATGCAAATATGAGCAGTGTATGCTGATATTTGAGCATGAGCATTTTTAAAGTTCTCTTAAACTATTTGTAATAATTAATTTCACAACAAACAATATAAATGTGCATTTTTTTATTTGGTACACTGTCCTTCCTAACACAGCATGTCTTGCAACAAAGTGTTTTGATCAAATTCATGCTGTGTTGGTATGTTTTTGTTAAATTGATTTTAATAAAACTGCCGAAAAGATTTATAAAAAAGTTCTAGTATAATTAAGTTAACTTTTGAACCAAGTTCATATTTTTTAATTAACTTAGGATTAGTCTTATTTTCATTTATTGACAATTATTGTGCATTCATTTTTATAATAAGAATCCAAAATTAATTAGACTGGTTTATGCTTGAGTCCATGATGCTTGGTTGTTTTGTATACTTTTGCAGATACCTTCTAATGCTATTTTTAAAATAGTTGTTAATTACTCTGTTACATTCCAAATAGATTGAGACCAGACCAGAACTGTTTTTGGTAACTTTTAAAGTAACTAGTTTTAATGGTTTAAATTAAACAATGTTGGAGTTTGTATTAACTTTTTATTAAGATTTTTTCCCCTTTTACCTATACAAAGTTTTGTGCAACAAAAATAGTCAGTAAATAGTCCTAATTGATCCTTCTTTTTATGGAGCTAATTATGTGTTTGTGGAAAAAGTGACAGAAAATAATAATTTTTCGAAATATATTTATTTTTCATTTAAGTAATATAAAGTCCCTAAAAGAAATTCACTTGTTGACATCCTGCAACGATTGTTCTGAATCTTTTTTAGCAAATTCTGCTTTGAGCCATTTTAAGAATTACAAATTCTAAAGAAACAAAATGAGTATTTGCATTATATCTATTTAACTCTTTTTTTTTATTGTACAATTTATTACAATTAGAGTTGTGATAGTTTAATTTAATAAGCTATTAGTAATATATATTTCAACTTTGTACACATTATAAAGATATTTTAATTGCTTATCACGAACTTATCTTATTTTGATTAGGATCTTTGCAATGTGTCTATGCTTTCATGAAACTATTGAATATTAAAGGCCAAACTGATTTAGGTTTATCTTAAAAAGATAAAAATAGTTATTGCTCTATTTATCAAATATTTAATCACTCGAATGTTTTGCTATTGCCCTTAAAATGCGTGGCTTGTGAAATTTGCTCATGTTAGTTTGCAAAGATTAAGAGTTAGAGCTTTATATTTATGTAAATTAAGAAATGTAAATTTCTGTATATATCAATTATGGCATTGTGCCATTTTCATTTGTACATGATATCCAAGTTTTTAAGACTTTTTTTTGTGTTGCCGTCAAACAGTATTTTTTTGTACGTTTTTTTTATTTATTACACATAATTTGTGTTACTGATTTGCTAAGAGTTTTTGATACTCCAAGTTTAACTTTCACTAATTTTGATTATATTATATTTTATTACTGATGTGTTTTTTTACTTAAAATATATTACTTGTGAAACTTTCCAAAGTATAATATAATTAGTATGTTCATACTTTTGCTTTTCTAAGCAAAACTGTAACTGAAGCATAATAAATTTGTATAATTAAGTATTTTTCTTTCTTTGGGGATTTATTGCAACATAATTCATACAAATGGCTTAATTATAATCATACTATAAACCTTTTCTGTATACAGTTTTATTACAAGTTAATAAATTCTTATATATTTGTATAAATTACATTTTGAAATTAATATTGGTTTTTAGATTGGCTAAGGGATTTTCATTGCTGAATCTTGTTTTTCGTGTTAAAAACATTTATGCTATGTTTAGGACTATCTTCCAAATATTGCATTCTTATCTGAGCGTATAAAATATTATATAATTTTCATCACAAACTAATTTAAGATGCTACATTAAAAATTATGTTTAGAAACCTAAATTTATTTTTTACACATTTTAAAATTATATCAATTCTAGTTTATTTGTATATTTTTTTAGAGTTTATGTGTTAACCATCACATAGTTCATTACTTCATGTTCGCTAATAAGCATTTAGTTTCAAACATGTAATCAAATGCATTTGTATTTAAATACTTTAATATGCTGAAGTTTAAGATACTTTGAATATACTACAATTACTTTTATTAAAACAAATGTAGGATTAAGTTTCTATGAAAATTCCAAGTGTATTTTTGACATCTTTTATTAATACAGACAACTCTCGTTATCTCGAACTCGAAGGGAAGTATATAAAAATTCCAGATATCGAAAATCCTATAAAAAAGCTGTTTTGGTAAAAATAAATACTAGTCTACTTACACGACTTTATTTAACATATCTATCCAAAATAGTTTGGTGAGTATTTCTATTTTTTTCGAAATCAATTATATTTTCCAAATGCACGATTGCTTGAAATGTCTCTGATGTTTTCATTTCCGGCCTCGATTCAATGAATGCACGCATAGTTTTTATAGAAGATAGAGCCCCTTACAAAGTTATCTTTGGAGGAGGTTAGCATTCTTCTTCTGAGAGCGATCTCTCATCAAATGCTGCTATAGAGAGTGCATTGCCTAAACAAAAATGAGAAGGGGTCGAGTGTTGTCTTCATATTTTAAGTGAGTTGCTTTCTGGACGGTCGGTAACGTTCCAAGAAAGTGACTCGCACTTTAACAAAAACGCCAGCTGGCTTGAGGGACGATAAATCATTAATCTTCCTTGTTGGACTGACTCTGTGTTAAAGAGGAGGGGATACAGCTCAAGGAATCCAGTCTGGCGACATTCAAACAAAAGGGTGAGGCACAGGTAGGAATCCATTGTAAGTATACTCTTTCAATAACGCACAAGAAAGAGAACTGATAACGAAGAACATGGCAATTACATATATGCTAAAGGTTCTTCAAAATCCGTAGTTTTGAGAGGAAAACAAAATTTTGAGTTGTGAGGAAAAGTTATCGAAAATAACGACGAGAAACTTCGAATTAAAGAGATAAAATTACATTAAATAAGTAATGAAGGTGCATGGAAATCAATTTTTTTCGAGATATCGAAAAATTCGAGAGTCTACTGTAATTTATAAATATGTCCCAAGTTTTTATCAAGGCTTTTGTTTCTGAATTGCGCCACACAATCTAGTAAAAATAAACTTTCCTCAGCTATTCAGGATAATTCGTTTTCTTTTTTTGGTAATTTATAACACATTTAGGAAAGTTGAAAAGATATTTTGATTTTTTTAAACTTTCAAATTTGTATTAAACTAGCTGGTAATGGTAATGATTTTTTTTAATTGCAAAGGCCGTATGCTGTCCTTACGAAAAATGGAACGTTTTCACATTATAGAATGGGGATTCAACCCTGAAAAAAGTTTTTATACTTTTATTCCTTTATCTGTTTCCGCCATTTGTAAAACTTTCCCCTGCGGCTAATAGATTTTTTCTAGAGATTTCTTGAAGGAAAGAAAAGAAAAGCATTATATTAGCACTCAATTTATCGTTTGCTTTTTTTTAAATTGTTTTATTTCTATTTTTATAAAACTCGTTTGGAAGTGATTAAACATAATAAAAAAAAAACTGATAAACGACTTATAAACAATTATTTATTACTACAAAATACAGTTAATACATTATCACAATGTTTTATTTTATGTTACACAATGCAAAGGCACACAATGCTGATAAAAATTTAAGAATAGCATACATGTTCAATTACCTAAATGAGGAATAACTTAGTTTTTCTAAATTTAAGCTCATTGGTAAGTGACTAGACAATCCAGCTCATCAGTTGTTATAGTAAAAGTATTTAATATTGTAGATAATATTTTTTTAAATAAAATTTAATAGATTTTAATGTAATATTTTTATTATTAGATAAGCAAAAATAATTTTTCACAGATGGAAAGTAAAATGAGTAAAAAGGTTATTAAAAGAATTTTTGAAGATAAGCTGAAATATTATACGAGAGTAAAATGATAATCGATAGATGGGCAAACAGTTAAAAGAATTTTATTTATAATAATTAATAAATGAATATGACATTGACAAATAAAATTATGTGATTTTCTTCAATAAATTTTATGCTGACTAGCAATAGTAAAAAGTTAAAACTTAATATTTTTAGCTAACCAGGAAGCTTCAAATAATGTATTAATCAGCATACAAAGGACAAATTATATTTTGACACATCACTTATAAATCCTTCACATGCACACAAGTGTCTTCACTTTACTTCAATAATAAAATAAATCATTACTGTAGGAACTAATAACATGATTCTGCAATTAGTTAATGATATTGTAGGAAGTGTTTTTAATTAATCACTTGGTATTCTAGATGCTTCTTGATGAGAATAGTCTTTTAAATAGCAGTAAGGGGTTGATCCCAAATTGATTATGGATTAAAAATATAAGTGTTTTAATGTTTTGTCCGCCATGAAATCCCCCCTCGGGATTCAACAAACCTATTAATGATTTCGCAAATACAAGATCATTATATTTTCTAAACAAGAAATTGGCCATTTATAATTGTTCTTTTATATTTATATATGTAATGCCAAAGTGTTTAAATTAAGTTATTTTAAAGATTGATTAAAAAAATATATTTTTGAGAAAACCAAACAAAAGAATGTAGCATAATGATTAAAATACTCCCAAAGTAAAGTAGTTTTAAGGAGCCATTTTTAAATTTTAAAAGAACATAGATTAAACGATAAAATATAATTTTCACACTTGTACAAACAACATTCCACGATGCGCTGAATGTATATGCTGATAAACACCTTGCTCAGTTGGAAATTGTTTCAAGCATATCCAACAGAATTTCCCTCTGCAAGAGCTACATATCATGCGGTTACAACCTTCTATTTTCTCAATGGCAGTTTTGCAATTGGGGCATTGCTTACATTTCGTAGTTGTTTTTTGCCATACCTATAAAAGGATATAATACAATGGAGTTTTTATGTAAACAGATTTTACACTATTAAGTAAATTAACACATAAAATTTCTTTATAAAATAAGGTGATAAATTGATAAATTCTGTTTACAAAATTTATTTGTTTCATATTTAGATTACTTTAAGTTTTGATAATTTGCTTTTTTTAATGGCAGTTATATATAGAGAAAATAATATTTTATTTAAATATGGGTTATAAATGTTATCTCCTTTAACAAGCTTTCAATATTTTTAAATTGTTATACCCAATCCAGTTTACACTGAAAAAAAAAACTTACGAAGTTCAGGCAGTTACAAACTATATGTATACAATCTATATACTGTTTATACTTGAATACTGCTTTCAAAATTTATTGGTTTCATATTTAGATCATATATACAATTATAATTTCATGTCAGGTAAAACACAGTTTGCCACATATATTTTTACAAGCCTAATTTTTTATTGGTGTCTAACTATTGTGAATTTTTAAAAAAACTTTTAATAACCTTTGTAAGGTTCTGAGAGAACATGGTTTCAAATACCTTACCCTTAAGTTTAGTATTAACTTTATTGTAAAAGTATTTTTTATAAATAGGAATTTGATGCACAAATTAAAAATGCAAATTTACTGACCTTAAAAGAATAATCTGGATCATTCTTTGAATGCTGGTACATTTCACAAGTGTATCCTCTGTGGTATAAAACATTGCACCTGCAAGATATAAACAGTTTTATTAAACTAACATTTTTAAAGTACTCCATAATAAAGTTATTTTATAACTTAAATTATTCTGATTGTATTTATAAGAAATTTATCTGTACGCTCACCTGGTACAAATTTCATTTTGACAGAGAGAGCAATTGACCTTGTTTCCGGATAATTCTGCTTTATTGAAGAACATCGAACAATCCGCAACAGGACAGAAGACTACAGAGACCCGATTCCTTTCGAGATAGTCTTTCATGGATTTTTCGACCAAAGCTCTAATCTTTTCAGAGTCCTCTTTCAAAACCTTTTTGATGTCTTTGAGAACTATGTCCTTAGAACATTTCTGAGAGGAAGGAAAGGTAGTCAATTAAGTTACTCTAAAAACTAGTAAAATACATAGAGTTATTATGCTTTTGCAAACAGCTACCAAACTTCCAAGACTTTTCAGGTATGGTGTTGTAAATGAAACATATTTTACAAAACTAGATCAGCTGGAAGTAGCAAGTTGGTGCATTTCAAAGATAGATGTATTTACGTTTAATTACTGTATCTAATATTTCTGTAAGGTTTTTGTTAAGTCCAAGCTGTGGTTTAGGGTGCACGACGAAGAAAATTGACAAACTATCTCGCTTTTAATTTTTATAAATTTCTGATAAATTTAGTATGTGAAATATTCAAATAACTATTTTCTCAGACATGCAATGTTACATTATTTCTATTAGTAAATTATACAGGATAAATAGTTTTCTTTTCGTTTCCTTGTTTGCAAGACAAAAAAAAACTTGTTAACTGCATATAATTGATTTCTTCTAAATATGATACTAATGATATAATCATTGATTTTTTCCAAATTATAGATTCTGTTTAAGCCATAATATATTTTTTAGCCAATAGGTTTAAAAAATTCCAATATTTAATAAAATATATGGCTCAGTTTGTCAAAAAAGTGTTTCCTTGCACAAAATTATGCTCATTCACAAAATGCTCCGGCTTTTGAAATGAGCTATTTCAGCATATATTAGATTACAAACTCAAAGGGAAAATAATTCTATTATTACATTTTTACAAAATCTTAAATTAGAAATAACATGCATTAATAATATAATAATTATGTAATCCAGATATAAAAGACTTTGGCACATAGCATCTGCATACATTTATCTAAATATGTATTGGATCTAATAAAAAGAAAGGTGAAAGGAATTATGCAAAACATATATACAAATACATATATGTTTTTATTACAACAATACTGCGACTATTACTAATAAGTTATAATTTAATCAAGTTAAAGTTTTTAAAATAGTTAAACGACAAATTACTGCTTTCAAGAAAAGAAAACAAAATCTAAAAACAAATCATTGCAAATATCTTTTTTTAATTTTTAAAGTAGTAGCTATGAAAAAAAAAATTAAATACTTCTTTGAAGACAATATACTTAAAATCTAAAGCATAAAATGTTTAAGACTTTTACTTCTGCACAACATCTTAATGGGAACTGTGCCTGTTCAATCAAAGCTTGGATGCATTCAATACAGTATAAATGTCCACAATGCTCTAAGCGAAATGCTAAGTTGGAGGCAGGACATGCACAAACAGGACAAACTTCTTGTGACTGTCCAGGAATGGCATTGGCAATATCCAAGTCTTCAGATAAAGCCCTGATGCGGTTCTCTGCCTGAAAACAAAATTTCCATTAGGCATATACATATTTACAGTATTTGTTTCAACAAATACAAATATTGCTCATTTGTTCTATAATTAAATTAAAACAACATATATTATTTAGAAAATTACTTCTTTACTAAACTCTATTTCTTATAATAAAATTAAAAATAAACTTAAGAAATGTTTTTATTTATTACTACTAACTTCATCAACGGCTTCCCGGCTACCACGTAGCAGCAATTGGCGTGCTTTAATATCCAAAAGTGTCGATCGAAGATTGCAGGATTCAATTAAAGTTTTTAAATTTACACCATACTCTTTTATAATGGCTTTCAAAAGCAGACTACTATTTATCTCGCCACATAAAGGAATCGTCAGCATCACATCTTCCTCGGCATCTTCTAGAAACTTTATTATTTGGCTTTTTGCATTGTAGCAACTTTCCTCTGATCCATATAACCTTATGTCTTTAACTTGTTTATCTTCTAAAATATATAGGTTCTCTGTTTTCTCAAGGTTTCGTAGCCATATGTGACCACCATGGAAAAATAGGTTTTCCAGACCCTTTATGCTTTTAGCACTTAATATTTCACCTTCCAACAAATTATTTATAGTGCAATGTAGTAATGGTATAAGCTCATTGTTACTTGAAGAAACCTTCAGTGTAACCACGTCTTCAGTTTCTGTATTGGCATTTAAATTAAATTGTAAGTTCGCTTTGTGTATAGGTTGACTTTTCAGGTAGGATTGAAGTTGCTCCAGTTGTGAATTAAATCGAAGTCCCAAAGCGTTGTACACAGCTGGACTGCATTTCACAAGCAAATAAAACTTAACTTCAGTAATAACTTTCTTGATTTCAACAAATTCCCCTAAAATAATTTCTGCATTAAAATCTAGGATTTCATTATTATGTGTGTAAATTTTAGCCACCATGTCGACATCCCTTGCATTAGGTTTTGGAATGATTATATCGCAGTGATCAAGAAGATCATATTCCATGCATTTTGTTGTTATCATTAATAGAATTTTTTGCAATTCTTCATCAGATGTTTCAAATGGATTTTTATATTTCAATTCAACTCTCTCTATTTTGGAATTTGGGAGTAACACACACAATTCCTTTTCAAGGTTTTTGTTGCAAGTTTCAGGGGGTAAACTGGTTAAGCGCAATTGAAATTTGTCTTTGTCACTCAACTGAATAAATACTTCAGTCCCCAATAGCGTAACATATTTCATTCCCAATTTCCGGGCTTCCATGAAACTCTCTTTATCACCAAAAGTCACAATACCTTCACCAATGCAGTAACGTCTCATCCAGGAAATATACAAATAATATGGAAAACTAACAGGTTTATCAGTTACCTCTTCTTTTATAGGAACATTATTTTTCAATGATCCAAGGGATTTTCGAGTTTGTCGACTAAGAGATGAAGCAACAGCCCCTTTGGACCAGTTTACTTCTATGCGCACTTTATTTTGCGCCTTTTTCAGTTCCAAAATTTCAACTTGATTCTCACTCAGTATATTGTTCAACATGCTTTTCACAATGTCTTCGACAACGCAATGAGCATTATCAATGCAATTTGGTAAAGCATAGATATAAACATGCCCTTTACTCGCACATAAATCCAAAAAAATATAATCACTTCCGCAATCTTCCCTCACTTCATTTTCAGTGATTTTGAGCTTATCACCCAGCATAATTTCATTCATTAATTCTTCCCCTATGGGTTCAACAGTTCGTTTGATTAGAATTTGTTCAAATATATCTTCAAAATCATATTTTAAAGTTTTATTTTTCAAACCATTCATAATAATATCATCGGGAATGGCAGTAATGTGCACCAAGTCTTTGCTTGTGGGATGAACACGATCATAAATAATAAACTGCGGCAGAATTTGCCACTGGTAAATCAAGGATGTGGAATGAGCCGATGCAAAAGCAGAGGATGATAAAACTTTATATCCACTTGCAATATAACCAGTAAAAACACATAAATTTTTTTGAAAGCATTCAAACAATAGTTTTGTTATACATAAAAATGAGTCTGATTGATCAGAAAAACTCTGTTGTATATTTACATCAATGTTACTATCTACGATCCAACACATATCCTTGATATTACTAGAGATACTATCCATAGCTTCATAGTTGATAAAATTATTGTCACAAAACTCTTTGCTAAGGTGATTGTCCATGTACATTTTATAAATATAAAGATAGGAGATAGTATCACTGTCGTTTTGAATGAGCTGTAGCTTTTTGGCGTCTATTATTCTTTGCTGGTTTTTATCATTTGAATACAAAAAAATATTATCTGCAGAAGTAAAGAATGCGACCAAGACAATGGCCTCAAATGCCAGGTCATGTTCTAATGCTAACAATATTAGCTTAGAATAATTTACTTCAAATGGAAGTTTGGCGATATTTTCTCCCAAAGAAGTAAGAACCCTATTTCGAATTACTCCACAATCTTGCAGCGTTTTCACAGCGTCAAGTTTCACGTTTTCTGAAAACCCCTTAATGAGTTTCATGCTTGCAGCACTGTAAGGTACTCGAAGTTGTGTGTTGTATTGAAATAATTTGAGCATTGCATTAACGGGACTAACCATTAAAACTTCTGGACTGTCTATAGACTGCATATCTTCACAATAATTGTTTTTGTTGTACATCCGATAACAAATACCTGGTTCCTGGGAACCAGCTATTGTTTTTCGTAAATCAGCATTTTTGCGGGATATAAAAACAGTGTTCGACACATCTGTTCTAACAACATCATCATAGAGATAAACATTCCTAATCCCACAATCGACAACATGTTGTACAGAAGGCAAAAACAGTTTCACCACAGTTTGTCGCAAGAAAAATTTTCCTCCTGGAGTCAGTTAATGCAATAAAAGAGAACATATCAAAGTCACAAATGGCATTTTCGTGAATTAAGACATATTCTACATTTTCATGCTGAAGTTCTACTAGCTGACGATCTAAGATTTCTGCTGCATGCTCAAGATCTTCAAGTTGAGGCACAAACACTAAAATATCACCAACTTCTTTCAAAACAAGTATGGCCAATACAGTTCTCACAACTTCTTCCACATAGTCATCAGCAGGTGTTGAAGCTTTGTTCTTCCAAATTGTATCAACAGGCAAGTTCAGACATTTGGTTTTCAAAACTGAAACACACATCCAGTTAGAGAAATACTTTTGATAATCACGCACTTCAGCATAATGCGAGATAAGCAAAATTAACTTCGAGTCCTCATTTACTTTCAGCATATCCAGTAAGTTAGCAAGAACAATATCACAACTGACAGACCTAACGAGAGGAATATTAACAACAAAGTACATTCGCTGTTGAAATATGCGTGGATTTTTTAAGAAGACCTCAAGCATTTCCTCTTCGGTAAAGCACAACACCTGATCCTTTATAAATTTTTTGTGGCTCAAGCTAGTTACGATTTTGTCTCCAAGGAAATCAATCAATGACTCACATAACCAACTTCTGGTAAATTCACAATTCTGACAACACACTAAAGGTACCCCTGGGTACTGCTTTTTAATAAAAATTGGAAGTACACTATTAAAATAATAGTAACTGTCAGCACTAATAATTAATACTTGATTATCTTCTAAAGCAGACAACACTTTATTTCTAAAAGCACAGGCAGGAAAAAAGTTTTTAAATAATCTGCAATCGTTTTTAAAACTTTTTATAATGGATTTAGAATTTTTAATAATATCTTTGGAATTTGAGCTATAAGCATGAGAAAGCTGCACTTTTGCTCCACTTGCTACACTTTCAAACTGTGATTGCTGCAATGATAAGTTCAGTAAACGTTCTTCAACAACTTTAAAACATGTATTTCTGTATTTCACTTTACACCTTTCTTTCTCTGCAAGAATTTTGGAGGTACACTTTTGTGAAAGTTCATCAACTTCATCTCTGTAAGACATATGTGCATTAATAAATGGGTCATCAAATGTCAAATTATTATTTTTACATATGTAGTCATTATATAATGATTGTATTGGTAAACCATGATTCGATGAGGTTACTTTATCCTCAAAATCATTCCTCAAGAAAGTTCGCTTGATAGGTGTAGAAATATCTTGAAAGTCATTCTTCCATATTGAATCTTTATCAGCTTGTGTGGCAGATAAACTAAATTCTGATTCATTTTCACTGACTTCATATGCATAAGAAGTGGTAGAGTTAGATTCAATTGGTAAATAATTATCAGCTATGGCCACATTATCAGAATCAGATTTTGTGGTACAGTGAGAGGCTTCAGTTTTAAAAATTTCGTTTTTTACACAAATATTTAACGATTCATTTGATAAATAGCAATCACCTGTGGACACTTTACCTTCAAAATTTTCACTTAAGGTTGTCTGTTCATCAGATCCTGTAGTACAGTTAGAATCTTCAGATTTAAATACTACTTCTTGTGCACAAATATTTAATGATTCATTTGGTAAATAACAATCATCTGTGGATACTTCATCTTCCTTTAAAGATGTCTCTTCATTGGATTTTGTGATAGAGTTAGAATCTTCAGATTTGAAAACTTTCTCCTGTGTACAAATATTTAATGATTCATTTGGCAAACAACAATAATCTGTGGACACTTTATCTTCCCTTACAGATGTCTCTTCATTAGATTTTGTGGACGAGTTAGAATCTTCAGATTTAAAAATTTCCTCTTGGGCAAAAATATTTAACGATTCATTTGGTAAATAACAATCGTTAGTGGACACTTTATCTTCCCTTAAAGATGTCCCTTCATTGGATAATGTGATAGAGTTAGAATCTTCAGATTTAAAAATTTTCTCTTGGACAAAAATATTTAATGATTCATTTGGTAAATAACAATAATTTGTGGACACTTTATCTTCCTTTAAAGATATCTCTTCATTAGATTTTGTGGTAGAGTTAAAATCTAAATTAAAATTTTCATCTAGTACACAATTATTTAATACAGATTCCATTGGCACATAATCGTCAACTGTGGTCACTTTATCTTCGAAATGTTCTATTAAGGATGTCGGTTCATCAAATTTTACAGGAGAATTACAATCATTCGATTTAAAATGATCTTGTAAACAATTATTTAGTAAAGGTTCCATTGGTAAATAACAATTATTCGTTGCTAATTGATCTTCCTCTTCATCAGATTTTGTGGACGAGTTAGAATTTTTAGATACACAATTATCTTCTTGTTCATAACTATTTAATGATTCAATTGGCAAAATTGTGGTTACTTTCTCTTCAAAATGTTCTCTTAAGGATGTTTGTTCATCAGATTCTTTAAAAGATTTCAACTCTTCAGATTCAATGTCACCTTGTTGCACATCATTCAATGAATCTACTAATAGATTGTAATCTGTTATGGATGTTTTAGTTTCGAAATCCTTATTTAAAATTATTTGTTCATCATATTTCAAGTTTTCGGGTTTTATATTAGATTCGTATACATTTTTATTTAATGCTGATTCCATTAGTAAATTACAATTGTTCACTAATGTATTATCCTTAACCTCTTCATTTATCAGTGTTTGTGTACAAGACAAAGTGTAAGAACTTGAATCTTCAGATAAATTCTTTTCTTCGCTATAACCACAGTTTTTGATAAATGATTCCATTATTAAACAATGGCTAACTGTGGGTGGTCTCTATAGTGCACATAGTTTAGATGTGTCTAACTGTTCAATTCTAACAAAATTTTATAGAGTGGTATGTTAAGTCCACAGCATAAATTGAAGAGATTTCGTCGAATTCCAACACCACCTGTAAACAAAAATTAAAGCAAAAATTTTAGTAAAAAAATGAATATACTAAAGTAATATAACATACAATTATGTACAATAGAACCTCATTATAACAATGTCGTTTATAACAGACAATTAAAAAAAATTGAAATCCTGGACGTTGAAGAGCCCCCCCCCCCCCCAGTGGCGGCCCGTGGTCTAAAATGTTAGTGCAGCCTAAATCATAAGAATCCCCCCCGCCTAAAACCATACATGAACGGAACATACATTTCCACAACCCATACATGAACGGAAATTCTTTATTATTCACTACTCGAATCAAAGTTTCCTTTCAATTTTTACGAAATGATAACATGCGAAAAAAACGGAAAACACTTATTTTTTGAAAATTAAAGCAATTCTGCCTACTTTTAAACATGCGAATCGGTCAATTTTAATATTAACGAAACAACAGCAGGACCATGTCCTGAAACAAACAGCACACAGTAAATGTATCACGAAAACCATTTCCGTTTGGAGATATTCTTGTAAGTTCCCGTTTCACCAACGATCCAATCAGCATATTGAACCTCAAGTACAGCTAAAACAAGGAAATTCATTTCGGCTGTACCTTCTCACAAATGCAGTGCATTAGCATGGGGGGAATCTCCATACTACGTAGAGGTTGCCATGGCAACGATGCAGCCGATTTCGAATTTCGCTTTTTAGCTGCAGTTTGATTGAGTGGAGTTTTTTCCCCTCGTGAATTGTGCATTACGGTAACAGGCTTGCTATTTATCGGAGATTTTGTTTACTACCGTAGAATTTTCATTTTCAATTCTAATCTTCATTTAAGAAAATTAGTAAAATATCCTATTTTAGTTTTAAAATACACTAATGAATCTAGGTGCAGCCCGGCTGTACTTGCTGTAGCTTACCCTTCCCCGACGCCATGGTTGAAGACCATTTAAATTTTATTATTCAATATAATGAACAATTAACAACAACTTACAGCACCTTCATCAGTTATTAGCTGAAGCAATAAGCAGGAAACAGACACAACAGAAAATAAATTGTTTTTTCAAACCAATGAATGTAAGCAATCAACGTGAAGTAGGACCTTCTTATTCTAAAGATTAATGCAGTGTATAGGTACACCTATTTTCTAATTTAACCTATGATGACGAAGGCTGTTTTTTATTAGTTGTGTAACAGTGTTCACTCTATGCGTTTTTTGAAGGGCAGTCCGCCCTGCCCGCCCTTTTTTCATCTTCATTGTGCCCTCGTGCCTCTTTTTCAAAAAGGCTGCTCTCTTTTGAAAAAATTCCGCCCCTTCTGCCCTTTTCAGTCAAGCACAAACATCCTTGCTTCCCTAGCTGTCTTTAAAAAAAAAAAGCATCGAGTAATTTTTTTTTTTGTGTAAACTGGAACCAAGTGAATTATGAAAGTAGAAAAACAACCTCCTTTTTAACTGTGCGTGTTGTGCTATCACGATGATTCCACTTTAATTTCGAGCATGGGGCATTCCACGAATCCTATTGATTGCCTGTGCTCGCATATGAAATGCTAAGTTTTTTTTCTGTGTTTTTTAAAAGAGAAGATGGTTTGGGGCTAGGTTACAAGATTAGGCATTTTATTACCAAATTTTGGATTTAAGTAGTCTTTTCATCAGTTTTGTAAGGGGTCTGATTAGGGCAACTTACAGATTTGGTTTTTAAGGAAAAAATTAATTTACAAATGTTAATTTTTTTACATTTTAAGTAGTGTATTTATAAAGAGACATAAATTTTGTATAGCTCTTTCCTTCGAGATAGACACCGAACCGTCAACAATAGCCCAATATGCAGTAACAATAGCCCAATGTCAACCAACATTGGAACTTTTTTTTTGTTTGGTCACGTGTACGATGTGTCAACGGGTGACATGCCCACCCGAAACTTTTTTTTAAAGTGCCCTTTTAAAAATAAGAAGTGCCTTTTCAAAAACAGGGTGCCTTTTTATGGCCATCAACGCCCTGCCCCTTTTTGTTTTTAGAGTGAACACTGTGTATAATAAACACTTTTTATATCGAACAACTGTATTTTCAGTGATACACCCTGTTTCATTACACCCTTACAATAATTTTTTGTTAGAAAATGGACTTTCAGTAAAATGAGCAACCTTTAGCCCCTTTTAGTCCTTCATAACGAATTTCTACTCTATGAACCTTGACAAGTTTACAGCTCCTCTTGTGCACAAATATTTAACTGGCAAAAATAATTTTTGGTACATTTTTTAGCTTTGAGTTACAATCATTGATGCAGTAAAAGTAACTAGATGGACAACTATTCCACTGTCCAAGGCAATCACTGGACACAATATAGTTAACCTAAGTTTCTTTTGTGGGCTTTGGATAAGCTCTCGAAGGAGAAATTTTAGTTTCAGTATATATTTTGTTTAAAGTGCAGTAAAAACGTTAACCCATCGGCGACTCTTCGGAAATTTTCCGGTATTCGCTACATTAACTATAGTACTTGATAGCAACAAAAACTGATTTTGTTCTCAAAACTTCTCTATTTTCTCCCTTGCAGGGTTACCGAAAAGGGTGACCAGATTTGGTGAGAAATCAGGGTTCAATGCATTTTTACCCAATTTTTTATATTTTTTAGACTGGCTAAGCAATATGATGTTGGGATGGGTTGTCAAACTTATTACAGAACCCGAAATTCGATATTTACAATAAAAAACATCAAATTACATTAAAGAATAACAATTGTGAGATATTTACTCGACATAACATCTTTTTGGGAAAAAAAAAAGTTTCATAAAGTTTAAACTTAATTTACATTTTTCAATATAAGGTAATTTTAAGAAAAAGTCTTTAAAAACAAATTATAAATAAAACATTAAGGTGGTTTACTTTTCAGCACTTGAAATGATAATTTCTGCAGAGAAGTTGCGTTGTATGTTAGAAACTAAAACGATTTATTTAAGAAAAGTTTGGCGTGCTTATGTCAAAATAACCTAATGGTAAAATCATTTGCACCCTTCCAGATCTAATATTATAAAAAGCAAAACATGTAAAACGAAATTATTAAAAACTTACAGTATCAAACAGTAAAAAGAGAGTAGAGTATGATTGAAACGATAACCAATAAAAGGTGCAATTTAAGTTTCGGTTCATGTTGTTGTGAAATATTTTTAGTTGAGTTGTTTATTGCCGTTGCATAAGTGACGCAGTTTTTCCATCTCGGTAAATAAAAATAAACTTAAAATAAGTTTTAATTGATAAAGTATCACATTTATTTAATATTTAAATTCTTGTTTAAACCCATACCCATAACACAATAAAGAAATTATGTAACGGGAGTGTTTTACCAAGGCTTTATGTGAAAGATTTCTATATTTTACAAATGCAGCTACATACATTTCAACTCTTTACCACGTGATCTTTCGAAACTGAAACTTTCAAAGCGGGAAGGGGAATGTAGAAGAGCTAAACCTAAAGCTAGATAAGCAATAAGTGTTTTACACATTATGTAAATTTTAAATCATTCTCCACATACACAACATGGTAATACGTTGAAGATTTCTATTGACTTCTCGTTCGAATAAAAAATTAATAAAATTACTTCTTAATGTCTTTAGAATGTTCTTGATGTTTTAAATCAAAGATACGTCGTGTAATCTGTATTGTGTATATTTCCTCTTTTAAAATATGCCGAATACATGAAATATTTGAGGTAAGTCAATAGTCTTTTATATCTGACTTTGTCAAATTCATTATTGATATTCTTAATTCATTAGTTAGGTATGAATGTCTATATGCACACCTCAAAATGGATTTTAAGCCTACTCTAATCACAGGCACACAATATTGTTTATATATTAAAATCGAATATCGATATTTTTCTGCCCAATTTTTTTTGTTAATACGTAGATAGGATGTTATCTATTTCTAAAACAGATGATGAGATCGTTTTTTTTTTTTTTTTTAAATTGATTCCATCTGATTTCTTTCTTATTCCGTATTGCAGTGTATAAATTTATTAAGATTGTCAGGTTCTGGTTTAATAGCTATTTATTTTCATTTGTTCTTGTTGACCTTTGTACATTACTTTGAAACTCTGTTTCTTTGTCGTTGGAATATTTTAAAAATCGTTAAGTTTTGCTTTCAAATAAACTTTCTACATTTTCAAACCCACATTCTTTTTTTTGGAACAGATGTAGTATAGGACATTTGGCGCATTTTTGTTTTTGGCGACAAAAAATTGCCGTTAAACAGCGCTATGACGTCATAGGGTTGCCAGATTGAAAGTCGCCACAAGATTCAGAAGATACCAACAATGTCAGGTGGGGTTGCCATACTATAAATTTATCGCCCCTATAAAATACGCGAAATAAAACCTCGTGCGCCAAATGTCCTATACTACATCTGTACCTTTTTTTTTAATAAGATGTATTATTTTAGAAAATGATAACACTTCAGTATATACATTTTTTTGGGGGTTGGAGTACCGTTTACTTTCCGTTGGAAAGCCATCTTTTGTTTGGCCAATTTCTAAATTTAAATCATACAGGCAATCATGCACCATCTAGCTTTCACCAGTGGCGGATTTAACGGACAGCAATAGACAGTTGCCGGGCCCCCTTGCCTTGCGTCCATTTGGGCCCCCTTGATTAAATGATTAAAAAAACTAAACAGAACAGGAAGATAAATAATTATTTTTATTTTTTTATCATATTTTATTAAACATCTTACTGTAGTTTTCTATCCGGATCCTCTTACCTTTTCTCATATGTGTAGATATGGGCCCTTCTAGGACGGGCCTGGGCCCGCTTTTTTTTACGGTGGACATATACAGAATATTTAGAACAAGAGCACATTTTCCAGAATGCGGTTCATTTTAATGATAATAAAGATTAGAGTTCTATTGTATGTAAAAGTTTGAATTGATGTTCTAGTGTCTTTTTAAGAGTGATGGAGCCCTTGTTTGAAGACGGGCTTTCCTTGCTTCGAAGTATTAATTAGGCCCGATCAATTAAGATAATTTACATTACAAGTAATGAAAAAATTGCATTATTTCTACCCCCCCCCCCCCATATTATGTCACAATAATTTTGCAGTTAAAAAACACCAATGGTACGTTACATACTAATTGAAAACTGAGTACCTTCAAAGTTTTGCCACCTGTGCCCTTTCTCTTAAATCCTCCACTGGCTTTTACAAATAAAATAAAACAGCTTATGTGATGAGATTGTAGAATATTGAGTTAATGCATAGTAGGTAAAACAATTTAAATTGTCTTTAGAAAACATGAGGGTCATTCCATGTCAAATCAACACAGTCATTTTTCTCACCATCTCTGATTTTTATGAAATTTGGTGAACTTATTATACCTTCTAAGAATGTAAAAAATGCAAAATTTTAACCTCCTAGGCCTATTAGTTTTTTAGTTATTTGCATTTCAAAATGGCTAAAAACATAAATCTATCCTCCGTTGGCTGCATTTAAATTGCCATAACTCCTGTTTTAATTAACATATAGAAATAAAATTGGTATCGTTTTAAAGCTCTTTTAGTGACTTTTAAAATGATATGAAACATATGCAGGTTTGGTGAAAAACATTTCAAGGTCATATTATTTGACCTTTGACCTTGAATTTCCAAAAAAAGAATTTCTTAATTTTCACTATATTTTTTCCCTGTATACTACAACGTTTGAACTACATATATACCAATTTTCAGAGTGGGACAACAATGGGACAATACACCAAAAAAAATTTCAAAAATTACCCATTTTGAAATGCAAATAACTAAAAAACTAATAGGCCAAGGAGGTTAAAAATTTGCATTTTTTACATAATTAGTAGGTATAACAAGTCCACCAAATTTCATAAAAATCGGAGATGGTGCGGGAAAAAAATGCATTTTCTTGTGCATTTTTTCCACCCACTTTTTTTTATATGACATGGAATGACCCTAATATAGTGCATATTTTTGTTTCTAATTTTTTTTATATGATCCCATAGTTGTCCCACTCTGAAAATTGGCATACATGTAGTTCAAATGTTGTATTCAGGGAAAAAATATAGTGAAAATTAAGAAATTCGTTTTTTGGAAATTCAAGGTCAAAGGTAAAATAATATGACCTTGAAATGTTTTTCACCAAACCTTCATGTGTTTCATATAATTTTAAAAGTCATTTAAAGCGCTTTAAAACTATACCAATTTTATTTCTATATGTTATTTAGAACAGGAGTTATGGTAATTTAAATGCAGCCATCGGAGGGCAGATTTACGTTTTTAGCCATTTTGAAATGCAAATAACTAAAAAACTAATAGGCCGAGGAAGTTAAAATTTTGCATTTTTTACATTCTTAGTAGGTATAACAAGTTCACCAAATTTCATAAAAATCAAAGATAGTGATGAAAAAAAATGCCATTTCTTGTGTTGATTTGACATGGAATGACCCATGACGAGAATACACTCACAAAATTAAATTGGGCAACGTGAAGTGGGGATCTTCAAATATCCGTATAGCAAGTATGGCAGTTACGTAATCAAATTAAAACTATCTTTGAAGATTATTGTAGGAGATTTATCGAAGTTCACACATGGAATTTCTTTCAAGAGCACCAGTATCTTAACTGGCTTCCACACTTAGGCACACATTATAGAGGGGGCATCGTTACCAAGCATAGTAGGATTTGAGTGAGTTTGTATGTTGATGCAATTACTAACGTATTTTCTAACTTTGAGGAATCTTGGGTTTGCAAGGAAAATTTTCATACAAAAGCCATTTTTCATGTATGGAAGTTTTCCCACATAAGCTTAAAGCTTCCGTAAAAGCCTGGGTATCCAGGATACACAAGAAATTAAAATCCTGGAGGGGTTCCTTCTATAATCTCGTAATGTTAAAAAGTATTTAATTGGATAAAACATAAAAATTCATTTGAAAAAAAGAGTATTTGTTTAAATTGCCCTGGTGACTTTTCTGAAAAAGTGGTATCCACAAAGCTAACACGTTTTTGGCGAAAATACCGTTTTGGTGCCAATCATAGAAGTCTTCCTTTTTCTCTTTACAGGGTTTCAAAAAGGGTAACCAAAAACCATGAAAAAAATATTTTTGTTTGACATTTTAGGACACTCAAAATTTTAAATAAATTTTTTTAAAAATTTCTATGATCTTTTTGTGATAAAATGATTTCTCATGCTCTTTTGATGCTGAATTTGAGATGAAAATATTTGACAAATAGTGAGTTTTGGTTATGTTTGAAACTGAATAGTCGGTATTCTTTATTTTGAAAATATCTATATTGTATTATATTTCTAATTTTTTTTTAAATGGCTTTTATAAAACTTCTTTTTTATTGCTTAATGTTAGGGTGTTTTCTAAATACCAAATACACAATATTTTAATTATAGGGAAACATACCAACCATTTTATTAATAACAAAATGATTTAAGAGTTTATTATCCAGAAATATTTATAATGTTTCTATAATTTATTCAGAGGTTATTACATTATTTTTTTCGCTATCCAATAGGTGGTAGATTATTATTAGGCAAAAAAAGTAAAAATACGGTCAGGTGGGGTAAAGTGGTCATACTCTAATAAATGTTGTAGTTTTTCCTCCCTATTTTTTATTTTTATCGTAAAGGTTTTACATATTTTTGTTTTAGTTTTCAGTGAAGAGGAGCAATGTTTTTCACACAAAATTATAATTTTAGCAACACATTGAATGCCAATAAATAGCCATTTTATTTTTGTACGTTTCAGTACAATCTTTTGATTCTCTAATGAACTTCTCTCCTACATTTTGTTTAATCAAAATCTTAATATATTAGTTATACAGGAGGCTTCAAACATATCTCAAGAACACATTTCCATTGATAGACAAGTTGTGTTTATTAAATTTTTTATTTTATAGTGTTTTTAGTAACATGGGGTAAAGTGGTGTGGAGTTAGAGATGGGTGATGGTGAACGAAATAAGGGGCAGTACAATATTATTACGCCACAACGCTTTTATTCCATGCTCCCGTGGACAGAAATCCACCTTCCTTCATCAACACTTCTCTAGCTCTTTCTTACAACTGATCAGTGTTGCCAGCGACACCCAGGTGGCGCTGGAACACATTACAAAGTAACTCCCTCTAGTGGTGTGTATACGCACTAGGGCATTCCGACACTCTGCCATTCGACTATTCCGCCTTCGGAATCACATAATTACAATACAAAACATTATTAACATACATTCATAACATATACACATATTTCACAATATTGATACATTAATCATTATTCTATTATAACTCAAAATTAGTTTTCATAACACCTACAAATCAATTACTATATTACTTCAAATTTAAAATCTCAAAACATTATCAAATTTATTATTGCAAAAATTTTAAATACTTAAATCACTTTTTATCATTAGAGTTCTATATGTCCTAAAAATAAGTTTTCCAAAAGTTTCGAAGTTAAAAATGTTCCAAAGTCTTTCAATACTCAAGAAATTCAAATGTTCAAACCTAAAAAATAATTAACACTAAAAAGTTCTTTACTTTTCACCAATAGATTCTTTTCAAATCACTTTCAAAAATGTAAACAATAGTAAAATTAAATTTTTTTCTAAAAATGACATTACGCTTGAAATCTAAAAATTAAATCATAAAACTTTTCAAAGATACACAATTTTCATTATTTACTGGTGTATGCAAAGTATCGCAACACTTTATTACTTCACCGCTGTTGTAAATAAAAATAAAGCTTCTCTCAGAAAAAAAATTCTTTCAACTGATAAAAAAATTCAAACGGCTATTCGAATTCCTAAAATAAAAATAAAAAAACTTTCACTACCTCAAATAAAAAAATAACAAATCACCAATCTTCCACATTTCGCAATTCTGCATACAACTTTTTCGAAGCACAAAAAAATAAAGATTCACTTTTTGAGGGTTCACTTTCAAGGGTTGCTTCACAGAAAAAAAAGATAGTTAACGCCAAGGTCGTTCGCTCCTTGTTTGGTGTGTTGGTATTCTCCAGTTGGCTTCTGTATTTGGGCCATATCGTCGCCAAGGTGGTTGTGTTCGTTGATCCTGATCCGTGATTGGACCGCAGCTCTCAACTCTGGATCGGTGATCGCCAAAACATGACTTCTGTCGCCAACTCCACTCGCTTCCAAATTGTTGGACGGTAGGTTTGCTTCTCTTAAAGCCGTTCCTATGATTTGGGCTTGCTCGCCAATTGCAGACTTGGCATGTTGTATTCCGTCGCCAACCTCGTTCGTTTGCATCAGTTGGTTGGTATTTAGTTGGAAATTGAGGATCAACTTGCGAGCTAATTCGCCAATTGTGGTTGTAGCTTTTGCTCTTCGGGAATTTGTATTTTGATTGACTCTTCCGATTCCGTTTTGTTTTTCGGAAATGTTCAAATTGGTTTTGAGAGAACATCTTTGAGTTTTCTTTTTTCGAAGCGATTCTCAAACCTACTTCGCTTATTTTCTTTGGTGCACAGTCTTTTTCAGGCTGACGCGCCGTCTGTGTTTGCAAGTTTTGCGATGATATCACACGTATCAATCCACATCTAAGTGCGTTCGTACTATTGACTTTATTTTCACTGTCGTCTTTATTTTCCCTGCACTCGAACGATTTATGCCCAATATTTCCGCAAGCAAAGCATATTATTCCTAGTTTTCTATTCACCTGTCGATTTTGCTGGGTAGGCTCCCGCTCCTTCGCGTAAGCTCCTCCCGTCTGCGCGCTGGCGCCGTCTCGGTTTCGAAGACATGTCTCCTCGTATGCTTTGTTTTCGTACGGCTTTGTGCTTCTTCTGAAGTTTCGTGCAGCTTGAAAATCATCTAATTTATCCGTTAGAGTTGCTATGTCCTTGATTTTTTGCAGTTCATCTATGAAATGCTCCTGCATCTCTCTCGGCAATTTTCTTTTGATTTGGTCGACTAACATGAGTTCTTTGAGCGCTTCGAATGTGTTTATTTCCATTCCGTTTAGCCACTCGGTTAGGTAGTTCTTTAGAACGTACGAAAAATCTCTCCATGTTTGACTTGGTTCTTTTCTGGCAAAACTAAAATTTAGTCGAAACTGTTCCGCTGTCAGACGAAACTGCCTAAGTAAGATGGTCTTGATCTGTTCGTAGTCGCTCGTCACATTTTCGGGTTCTCTCGTGATGACATTTGCGACCTCCAGTGGTAGTAGACCAATCAGGTGATTTACCCATGTATTTTTGTCCACTCCCAGTCGAACTATCTGTCTCTCGAATAAAGCCAGGTACATGCTAATGTCGCCTCCTTCAAAGGGCTTTATCACGTTACGATTGGAGACACTCGTTTGTTCTGTTGTCGACGAGTTTGTTCGACGGTTTTCTGCATCTATTCTTAATTTCGCTATTTCGAACTCTTGTATTTTTTCCTTTTCTAGAGCTTCTCTCTCATTAGCTTCTTTTTCTTCCTTTTTTTCTCTTTCCGCTACTATGGCGTATAACAGGTTTTTGGTAATTTCTTCATCATACCCTGTGTGCCCAGTTATGATTTTGCACATTTTTATAACCTTTGGGTTTTCCGGTGGAGTCAGATCCAGTTCGTCTAAAAGCACCATCAAATCTACCTTACGCGTCTTTGCCAGGTACGACATCTTGAGGGCAAAAGTTAGTCACTTTTGTACACTCCACTATTGCTTTCGCACGTCGCTGATCCGCTCTTCACTGACGACGATGTTTTTGGATTCTGCTGTGCTGCGAATCGGATTTCGCTTCCTTATTCGACGACGACCGCAGTTGTCTCGTGGTGCGTTAGGCTTAGCCTCCGGTTCCTTCCGTTTTCCGATTCTGCCGCAACACTAATCCTCTGTTGCTCAGTGATTCACACACGGCCTCGAGCCCCCATGTGGAGTTAGAGATGGGTGATGGTGAACGAAATAAGGGGCAGTACAATATTATTACGCCCCAACGCTTTTATTCCATGCTCCCGTGGACAGAGATCCACCTTCCTTCATCAACACTTCTCTAGCTCTCTCTTACAACTGATCAGTGTTGCCAGCGACACCCAGGTGGCGCTGGAACACATTACAAAGTAACTCCCTCTAGTGGTGTGTATACGCACTAGGGCATTCCGACAGTGGTCATATGACTAAGTTTAACGTATTCATGGTAACAATGAGTTTATTTAGGCCTAATATTTAAAGATTGATTATTAAATATTAATTTAGAATAATAAAGTATATATTAATTTATCATAGTTTATAACATGAGATAAAGTAAACAGCATTAGGCTTAACTTTTACATTGCTTGGAATGACTTTATTAAGACCTAATATTCAGTGATTAAAATTTGGATAAACTTGTATAATAAAATAATTTTTATTGTCTTATTTTTTTTCCTTTATTTACGTAATAAACATGCCGAAAAAATATGTTAGGAAGATTGTACCAAATTACTCTGATGCCAGTTTACAATTAGTTATGCTGGCAAGGCTAATTAGCTATGCTGGCAAGGCCAGTTAGCTATGCTGGTTAAAAAGGGCATATCCATTTATGCTGTAGCTCAGAAATTACCCGACTTTAAGAAGATGGGTCATTAACAAGTCCAGGCATAATGGTCCTAATGAGAATCATGGCTTCGAAGAAGAATCTTGCATCATTAAAAGCCTTCAGATTCATTGCCCATGTTGGGCATTCATTCGATTGTTCTATTATATCAATTTAATCCAAATGTATGTCGGAATGCCCTAGTGCGGATACACACCACTAGAGGGAGTTACTTTGTAATGTGTTCCAGTGCCACCTGGGTGTCGCTGGCAACACTGATCAGTTGTAAGAGAGAGCTAGAGAAGTGTTGATGAAGGAAGGTGGATTTCTATCCACGAGAGCATGGAATAAAAACGTTATAAACTTAAACTGTCCCTTATTTTGATAATCATCACTCATCTCTAACTCCACATGGGGGCTCGAGGCCGTGTGTGAATCACTGAGCAACAGAGGATTAGTGTTGCGGCAGAATCGGAATACGGAAGGAACCGGAGGCTAAGCCTAACCCACCACGAGACAACTGCGGTCGTCGTCGAATAAGGAAGCGAAATCCGATTCGCAACACAGCAGAATCCGAAAACATCGTCGTCAGTGAAGAGCTGATCAGCGACGTGCGAAAGCAATAGTGGAGTGTACAAAAGTGACTAACATTTTGCTCTCAAGATGTCATACCTGGGAAAGACGCGTAAGGTAGATTTGATGGTGCTTTTAGACGAACTGGATCTGACTCCACCGGAAAACCCAAAGGTTATACAAATGTGCAAAATCATAACTGGACACACAGGGTATGATGAAGAAATTACCAAAAACCTGTTATATGCCATTGTAGCGGAAAGAGAAGAAAGAGAAACTCATGAAAGAGAAGCTCTAGAAAAGGAAAAAATACAAGAGTTCGAAATAGCGAAATTAAGAATAGAGGCAGAAAACCGTCGAACAGACTCGTCGACAACAGAACAAACAAGTGTCTCCAGTCGTAACGTGATAAAGCCCTTTGAAGGAGGTGACATTAGCATGTACCTGGCTTTATTCGAGAGACAGATAGTTCGACTGGGAGTGGACAAAAATACATGGGTAAATCACCTGATTGGTCTACTACCACTGGAGGTCGCAAATGTCATTACGAGGGAACCGGAAAATGTGACGAGCGACTACGAACAGATCAAGACCATCTTACTTAGGCAGTTTCGTCTGACAGCGGAACAGTTCCGACTAAATTTTAGTTTTGCCAGAAAAGAACCAAGTCAAACGTGGAGAGACTTTTCGTACATTTTAAAGAACTACCTAACCGAGTGGCTAAACGGAATGGAAATAAACACATTCGAAGCGCTCAAAGAACTCATGTTAGTCGACCAAATCAAAAGAAAATTACCGAGAGAGATGCAGGAGCATTTCATAGATGAACTGCAAAAAATCAAGGAAGTAGCAACTCTAACGGACAAATTGGATGATTTTCAAGCTGCACGAAACTTCAGAAGAAGCACAAAGCCGTACGAAAACAAAGCATACGAGGAGACAGGTCTTCGAAACCGAGACGGCGCCAGGGCGCAGACGGGAGGAGCGGGAGCCTACCCAGCAAAATCGACAGGTGAATAGAAAACTAGGAATAATATGTTTTGCTTGCGGAAATATTGGGCATAAATCGTTTGAGTGCAGGGAAAATAAAGACGACAGTGAAAATAAAGTCAATAGTACGAACGCACTTGGATGTGGATTGATACGAGTGATATCATCGCAAAACTTGCAAACACAGACGGCGCGTCAGCCTGAAAAAGACTGTGCACCAAAGAAAATAAGCGAAGTAGGTTTGAGAATCGCTTCGAAAAAAGAAAACTCAAAGATGTTCTCTCAAAACCAATTTGAACATTTCCGAAAAACAAAACGGAATCGGAAGAGTCAATCAAAATACAAATTCCCGAAGAGCAAAAGCTACAACCACAATTGGCAAATTAGCTCGCAAGTTGATCATCAATTTCCAACTAAATACAAACCAACTGATGCAAACGAACGAGGTTGGCGACGGAATACAACATGCCAAGTCTGCAATTGGCGAGCAAGCCCAAATCATAGGAACGGCTTTAAGAGAAGCAAACCTACCATCCAACAATTTGGAAGCGAGTGGAGTTGGCGACAGAAGTCACGTCTTGGCGATCACCGATCCATAGTTGAGAGCTGCGGTCCAATCACGGATCAGGATCAACGAACACAACCACCTTGGCGACGATATGGCCCAAATACAGAAGCCAACTTGAGAATGCCAATGCGCCAAACAAGGAGTGAGCGGCCTTGGCGTTAACTATCTTTTTTTTTCTGTGAAGCAACCCTTGCAGCTGTCAAGAAGTGAATCTTTATTTTTTTTGTGCTTCGAAAAAGTTATGCAGAATTGTGAAATGTGTTTTTCGTCTAATTTGTTATTTTTTTATTTGAGGTTGCGAAACTTTTTTTTATTTTTATTTTAGGAAATCGAATAACTGTTTTAATATTTTTATCAGAGGTGGAAAGAAATAAGTTGTATTTTTTTATTTACAACAGCTGTGCAGTGATAAAGTGTTATGATGTTGTTGAGTGTTGCATAATACTAGTAAATAATGAAAGTTGTATATATATTTGAAAAGTTTTGTGATTTAATTTAACTATTGATGTTTATTTTTTTAAAATTTAATTGTGATGTTTACATTTTTGAAAGTGATTTGAAAAGAATCTATTGGTGAAAAGTGAAGAACTTTTTTGTGTTAATTATTTTTTAGGTTTGAACAGTTGAATTTTTGAGTATTGAAAGACTTTAGAACATTTGAAATTTTGGAACACTTATTTTTAGGACATAGAACTCTAATGATAAAAAGTGATTTAGGTATTTAAGTTTTTACAATAATAAATTTGATAATGACTTGATTTGAATTTACGAGATTTTAAATTTGAAGTAAGATAATAATTGATTTTTAGATGTTATAAAAAAATAATTTTAAGTTCTAATAGAATAATAATTAATGTATCAATATTGTGTAGTTGTGTAATGTCATGTATTGTAATATAAGGTATTGTATTTTAGTATCATTGTAATTACGAGGGCGTAATATGTCAGGATTGCCCGAGTGTCGGAATGCCCTAGTGCGGATACACACCACTAGAGGGAGTTACTTTGTAATGTGTTCCAGCGCCACCTGGGTGTCGCTGGCAACACTGATCAGTTGTAAGAGAGAGCTAGAGAAGTGTTGATGAAGGAAGGTGGATTTCTATCCACGAGAGCATGGAATAAAAACGTTATAAACTTAAACTGTCCCTTATTTTGATAATCATCACTCATCTCTAACTCCACATGTATCTTACATATCCTAATAGCAGAAAAAGTCAATTGGTTGATATGACCACCAACACCTGATTACCACAGAATTTGTGAAAACTGTCAACAAACAAATTGACCAAACATAACAATGTCCATACCGAAATTACAGAATTGCCCATTGACTTCACCAGATCAACAAATAGATATTCATCAGAATTCAGAACCATCAACATCTGATATATGCAATTTAAATTTTAAAAGTACAAAAGTGTCAAATATGGCTAATACAACAAGTGTATATCCACTGAAGGACATTAAGCTAATACTGACAACAATATCTCCACCAGTGTCAATTGTACATAGAATGGCTATACATAACTCTAAAGATGAAAACAGAAGAAACAGTTGCACTTTGTCTACAAAAAAAAAAAAAAAAAACAAGGGATGCCAAAAAAAAGCTAAAAAAACAGAAAATTATCAAGTCAACAAATTCTTTTGAGCCAATTTGTGCCACAGATATACAAATTTGACAAATCATATTTGTGGGATGTTAGTAAAATATTAAGGGAAGAAATCAATTAAACAGTTTATTGGACAAGATTGAGATAGTAATTAATGGGACACTTCATTAAATATCTAGAAAAATCCTAAATTGGTGACTACTACACATTTTCAGAATATAACGACATTGAAAAAACAGAGAGTCCGAAGTTATTAAAATATCTTTTTATAAAAAACTTTTTACCATAGAGAACACTATAAATTTATAATTTAATAATAATATTATTTAAATTTTAAATTTAAATAATAGGTCACAAATATAGAAGTTGTGTAAAATATTTTTAAGTAATAAAATGGCACTGTTTACTTATAATTTCCTTTTTATGTCATATTTCTTCAATATGACCACTTTACCCCACACACTGACCACTTTACCCCACCCATGAGTGGTCATAAAAACATGACAAAAAAAAGATGTCATTAAAAGGTGTTACTCTCAAAACATATTTTTAAAGTGTATTCTAATGTACTCTAGAACAATATAATGTAAAATAAAATCCAAAACAATAATATTTTTTAGAAAATTTCTCATATTTATATTCCTGCAAAGTTAAAAATGCCTGTTTTTATGACCACTTTCCCCCACCTGACCCTATCAGTTGATATTTTAAAAGGTGAAGTTTTTTTAAATGATAGAAAAAAAATTGTAAATAAAAATTGACACAGCTTCAAAAAAGTTTATGTGCCAGAAACTTATTAAATAAGTTGCAATATGATCATAGAATTTACTATTTTGAGATTTTTTTTTTATAGTTTTATGAATGGGAGAGTAAGAGGAGATATACATTATTGATACTTTTTTTTAACTGCTGGAAATAGTAATTAATTTTTATTTTAAATAATACTAATGAAATAAATACTTTATGCAATATTTGGTGGTGGTTTGTGGTCATCTTAAAGTTGGGAACCAATTTCTTAAGTGTTTGTTATGTATGTACAACATTTTATGCATCTTTTGCAAAATTATAAAAACCTCAGATTGATCGATATTTCTAAAATGTCAGATGCTTACAATTGTCCTTTATTTTTATAGATATTTATTCCTTTATTAAATTTATATCATGCTTAGTTCCTCATTAAATGTCTAATTTTGGTTTAATTTCCAGCCATGAATGACAACCGAAATCCATCATGGCGTGGGCCTTACAGAAATCAAAACACCCAATATCAATCACAACCCTACACGCAGCAAGAGCCCCGCTCGAGATACAACAGCCAAAATAATCTCCAACAGGCGCCAGACCCTAATTCAGATGGTCCAAACCTTTATTCTTCAACCCAAGATGTTAGTATACATCAGCATACAAGGGTTCAGGTGCGATCGTTTTCTAGGGGTCGCGAGAGTGACTCTGAGTCATTTCATTCGTTAAACGAACAGAGGGTTCAAGCCAACCAGTACCCGAGGCATAGAAACTTTGAACCCCGTAGAATGTATAACAATCGAGGTAATGTTAGAGGGGGTAAAAGAAATTATAATCCTAATCCTAGAAGACGTACACAAGGTTACGGCTCTGATAATGAAAGTGTTTCTTCGAATGAGTCCCAATCCCAGTCTAGAGCGAGAAAGGATTTTGATGAGCCTGAGTATCCAGTAAATCGCTTCCCAAACCGTAGTGTGAGATATGATCCTTCTGAGGACACTTCAAATCGGTATTCAAGTCATAGTGCATCTGGAAAGTATTCTATATTAAATGTAATGCCTTACCATGATGATATAAAAAGAAATGAAACCTCCCATGATCGAGTGGAGGCCTCTGATAATCGTTTTTCCAATCAAAGTGGGTCGAAGAATTATTCTATGCTAAATTCTGCATCTTATGTCGATGATGCAAAACATAATAAAAGTGTTAACTTCACTGAAAAAAGTTTTGGGGCTTTAAATATAAATGATGCATCTGTACCACTTAAAATGGATAAAATAACTGCATTACGAAATTATAAAGAAACTTATGAGAGCATGCTAAAAAACCTAGAACCTACTGAATTAATATTGAATTGCCGACAGGAGGTTGATGATCTCTGTAAAGAAGCTATTGAGCAAAATTTCCGATATATTTTGGAAATTAAATCCCGTTTGACTTCGAGTAATAATTGTGAGACTTTTAAATTGCACCTGGATAATTTAATTCAACAACAGAAAGAGTTTGAAGAAACTATTGCAAAAGTGAAAGGAAAGTTCTCTTCTATTTTTGCATCCGATATTCAAGATCTTTTTAAAAGTACTGATGCCATCAAAAGTGAAGTTCAAAACGAGTGTAAATTATTCAAAAGATCCCTCCCTGCGTATGCTTTTAAAAGCACCATTTTAAATAAGGTGAAAGATAATCAAGTGACTATCATCAATGCCGATTCTACATATTTCCTCAACATCTTGTTGCCAATCTTTGTCAGGAATGAATTCAAGGAACATTTTTTGGTCTGTTGTGAAACAAGTGAAATGCTATGTGCAAGGTTAAAAAGAAATATATTTCATCTTATGTACAACAAGGACAAAATGGATGAAATAGACGAAAAGAAACTGAACAATAGTATTCAATTTATGGTTGTGGAAGAAATCTTAAATTTGTTTTCGAATGATTACACAGTCGACGAAAGGAATATGTTCGCCATTTTGAACCTATCTCTTAAGAGGTCGGTTGATTTAGACATCGTTTTGGCTAATTTGAAGGATATGTTGCAAAATCACGATCAAGCAAGAGTCGTCTTGCTTACTTCGGACTGCGACCATCCTGCAAAGTATGAAAGCTATTTTGCCGATCAAGCTGATGTGGCTAGAATCACAGTGTCAAATCTTACTCTTCCTGTGAAAACTGTTTGGAAAAGCTTGGCACTACTGCCAACCGATGATTATATTGATGAAGTGGTTAAAACTGCATTGGCCATCCATACATTAAATGACACTGGAGATATAATAGCTTTTCTGCCTACTCTATCAGATGTAAAAACTACCTCAGTACAGCTGACTAAAAAATTCTCTGCCCTCCAATATGACGATTTTGAGTGTGTTATATTGCATGAAAACTGTACCAGTAAATATTGCTTGGATTTATTTAGTAACAAGAAATCTCCTAAGAGAACCTTTTTCTTGGCAACAGAGTGTGCAGAAATGTTAATTATTCCGTCTGTATGTTTTGTTATAGATTGTGGTTTGAAAAAGGAGTATATGTTTGACATGAACAAAAAGTTGGATATCTTGACAACAACGTTTATTTCACGTGATAAATGTAAACTCCGTAAAAGTTTGGCTGGTGCTTTCAGTGATGGTGTTTGCTATCGTTTATATAATAAGGAAAATTTTTGTAAAGAAATGCCTAGCAGTGAGTATCCAGAGATGTTGACCATTAACCCATTCAATAGCATGATAAAAGTGTTTCAACACAGGCCAAGAACAGCAACTACTGTTGATTTTGTGGAACCTTTGCCTAAAGCTACAAAAGAAAATGCATTAAAGCTTCTGAAGAAATACAATGCCATTAAAGATAACGTTTTAACTGAACTAGGCAAGAACATTGTAAAGCTTCCTTTTCCAGCAAAGTATTCAAAACTGATTTTGTTAGGCATTCAATGGGGCTTAGCATTTGAAGCTGTAGTTCTGGTGGCATTCTTTTCGGTGAAAGGCAGAGTTTTTGACTATTCTGCCGATTCTGAATCACAGAAGCTTATAGATGCAGTGAAACTGCAATTAATTCAAAGTGATAGTGACACACTATCTTACTTGTTTATTTACAAGACATGGCTAGAAAACAACAGTAGCTTCCAGTGGTGCAACAAACACTGCATTAACTTTGAAACTTTGAAAAGTGTTCATTCAAAAGTGAATGAAATATGTCAAATTGTTGGCGAGTCTTTGAAAGAAAATATATCCCAGGAATTCTCTAATGCGAAAGATAATGCAACCTCTCTTTTGGAATTGTTATTCGAATGCTTTCAAGAAAACCTCTGTGTTTTTACTGGACATCCTAAAAGTGGCTATAGGATTTTGTCGTCACGTTGTATTGCCTTTTTGCATCCTTCTTCTATTATTTGCCAAATGAAAGATTTACCCCAGTTCATAATTTTTGACCACATGATTACATCGTCCAGAGACTTTTTGTTCACCATAACTTCAATACCTTGCAATTTTGTAATGCAAGGACTGGACGACTTGTCCGTCGAGTTCGACTATTCGGACATGTTTGAGAAAACTCTGGTTCAAAAGGTTATCGAGCCCGTTGGGGAACGAATGATCAAGCAAGTTTTGCTTGGCAAGAAAGGAAAGAAACTAAAGATAATTGAAGATCAAATTAAAAAGACACTAAGCACTACATCTCTCGTCATTGAACCCATGCCAGACAAAGGAAGGGTACTTGTGTATGCTTTGGAAGCTCAAAGTGAGGAAGCTGTTGAGTTGGTAAATGAGATATTGAAAAGTCAATTTGAAGAAATTCTTAATTCGGAACAGACCAAAATTTTGGAATTGAAAAGAGGCCAAGTTAAAGTACCAGTGGAAGTGAAGTGGATCAAAGGAGGCAATGTCGTATCTGTTAAAACTGGATTGTGTGATAAAACTTTAGTTACGATTCAAAATAATCTTGACGTTGAAGATGAAGAAAACCCATCGGATCAATCGCCGGCTGTTGTTCAGCAGTCTATTAATTTAACTTGGACTAGAAGATGCTGCAATGGCAAAGGTTTCATAAATTTAAAGAGTGAGGACTTTATGACAGCACGTAAACTCGCCATGAAGTGTGTCAACTTTTTGGGGTCTGAGGTTTTTGTTCAGCTGAGCAAGTTCGAGCCAAACCAACTGTACATTACTGGAATTCCTCTCGAAACTAAGAACAATGAGTTGGGGGAAGTATTCAGTTCCCTGCTACATGGCATTGCATTTGAAAAAGTTGAATTGAAATACACTGAGCCTTTTGAAACATCCCAAAATGCAATACAAGAGATGAAAGATACTATCGAGAAAATGTGCCGAAAATGTACAGATCTAGCTGATTTTAACATTGTTATACCAATGCCCAAAGACTCTGCAACAATAATGAAGGCCTATATTAATGTATCCGACGACGAAGATATCAACCCTGCTGCCATAAGGCTTGCTAAATGCACAATGGGAGATTTTAAGCTTGTAAGTAAGGCTGTGTATCGTTCTGTTGTCAAATGCAGAGTTGAAGTCTGTGAAGCTTTAAAAGAACGGTTTTTCACCACACTCAATGAACTGCAAGATGAATTGAGAAGAGACTTCAGAGAAACGGAATTGTTCGAGTTTGTTATTAACAAAGTTTCTGATGACATGGCTGCTATAAAGATGCTGTCCAACAGACGTGAGATTCTGCAAACACTGCAAAGAGCTGTCAATGTATTACTGGAAGGTCAGGTTTTGAACAAAATGTTCAATAATAAGTTGGGCAAGATTTTCTGTCATGGAGGTCATATGTGGTTGCAGACCTTGGAAAAAGCTTGCAATGTGCATATTGTTGAGGACTATGCCACAAAGACTCTTAGATTGTACGGATCTGAAGATGGTTGCTATTCTGCTAAAAAACGCATCCACCAGTTTTTGGAGGACACTGAAAATGAAGTTGTCAAATGCTTCCCGTTGTTTGTTGAGGGCAATAATCGAATGCTTCTGAAGGCTGTTATAGTAGAATATGGAGCGAATTTGGAAAAATTTGTAGAGTCATGTGATTTGCAATCGGCCAATTTGGATATAAGATCATGCTTATTAACAGTACATGGAAGTAGAGAAAGCATAGAAAAAGTGAGTATTGGTCCAAAATAATATTTTTTATTGATTATATGACTACTTAATAATTTATTTAAAATTATTATACATTATAACAAAATTAAAAATAAATAAGTTTTAGAGGATAAATGAGGAGTTAGCATAATAGCAAAGTATATCTTCATTGATAGTGCAAAAGTCGTATATCTAACCCTAGCATTTTCCAGGAGAGCAAACAGAATTAGTTCCTATAGGAGGATTTTATGATTTCCATTTTTTTTTTTATTTAGTTGTATCTTTTTATTGGATTAGTTGCAAAGTATTTAGAGTTCTTAGAATCTTTAATGTACAAATACATTTTTAATTTTTTTTTTTTTTTTTTTTTTGTATTTTTATCTTTGGAAATAATTTATTTTTCTGTAGAAACTCAAAAAAAAAAAATTATTAAATTTACAAAACATATATAAATTTACTTGGTATTTAATGTTTTTCAGAAAGACAGACACATTTAAAAATAGCTGTTATGATGCATGGAAAATGTTTGGGATTTAAAAATTGTTTTGAATGAATTTTTTTTAGTTCATAATATTTAGCTTTAGTTATTTAACTGTCTTTAATTTATTTTTTTAGGCCGAAGATGATTTGAGAAAACTAGCTCTGGGATTAGATTCAAGTACCTTCTCAGAAGTTTTGTCTAACGAAGAAATGTGCCCTGTCTGTGTGTGCCCTGCTCTGAATTTAACCTTCCGACTTGAATTGTGTGGCCATTTATACTGCTCTGAATGCATCCAAGGCTTAGTGGATCAAGCTCAATTTCCACTCAAGTGCTGTGCAGATGTAGGTTTTTACTAATTTTTACTTTTAGTTAGTTTTGTTTTGCATTTGATTTATTGGTAAAAATCTACTGTTTATTTCCTTTTAAAATTGCTTGTAGATGTCTTTATTAAAAAAGTGACCAGTGTAAAATATAATTTGTTACATTAGAGCAGTTTTACATGTTGACAAGGGGGACTTCCCTATTCTAGCGAATATGCTTCCGACTCATTTAAATTTTGCAAAAAATTCTAATATTCAAGTAAAGAAGAGTTTTAATTTGCGGCGCACTAGAGAATGCATTCACCTTCCTTAACATCTTTCGCAACCATCATCCATGTGAACATTCCACAACCTCGATGTTTACATGAAGAACCAATAAGAGATCTTCAATGCATTGATGCCCAAACAGGGAGCGCCGAATCCTGTAAACAACCACCAAGAAAAGAACACAACTTGGCCCTAGGTGGAGGAAGACGTTCCTCTTGATACTCAATTTCTTTCTCATTTTTATTTATAGTGAAATGTTATATCTCTATAATTAAATGTTAATTATTATCAAATATCTGATTACTAATTCATCTATCTTACCTTAACGTCTATCAACCTTCTACATCTAAACTAAATAGTCTACAAGTGACCGCAACCCATTTACCTACAAGGCCACCACTAATTTTTAAAAGAATTTTTTTTTATGAAAGTCTAAATATTTTTTTACTAATTTTTAGATTAATCAGCTTTTTCTATTTTATTTTTTAATTTCCCCAATACGTAACATTAATTTTTTATTTATAATTTTAATATGATAATTATTTGCATTATTTTTTAAAAATCATTAGTTATGTCATGTTGGCATTTCAATTAGGGTTCAATTCCTGGGTTCTAAATACTTTTTGGCAAAGAACATACTAAAGTTGTTAATACTTCCATATTAACATTGATGAAAGAAGAAAACAAACATTCTTAATTGCATACCATAAAGTCAAAGGTTTCACCATAGCAAAAAAAATCATAAATCCTCTTGGATTATTTGCAAGAAGTTAGTGCTAATTCCACTGGAATTAAACTTGGGTGTAGATAACATTACTGGAGTTGATGAATCGGTTTTTCTTCAAGAGTTTGTTTTTTGAAATTAGTTGTTGAAAGAAAAACATCTCCATTCAACTGATGAAAAATCAATGCAACTAATTTCCTACTTTAATCAAAATTAGTGAAAAAAAATCTTTCTTCATTGACCAACAGTATATAGAGTGATAGACTATTATCAGAGCCAGATTTTATTTATGAAGCACAACAGAAATCTACCAAAAAATAAAAAGCAGAGCAATTACTCTTTTTGCACTGTAATTTACCAATCTTAAATAAGGACAAAAATGCTTAATTTGTTTTTTAACCGACTGAAAAGCGCACCAACCAAAAGTTTCAAATAAAACCGGCAAAGCACACCAAAAGGAGAGGGGTTATCAAGTCGACAGTTATTGTTTTTTTAATATATGTCCGTGCAAGATTTCTGTTCTATTTCAGATATTTGAAAATTCTTTTTTTGTCGAATAGAAGATATCTCACTTGAGCATCTTCTAAAAAAAAAAATCGGGTTATCCGGCATTTAACTATCCAAAATTCTCAAGTAACTGGAATGTTTGAAAAAATATATATATTGGCCGATTTTGAAAATTCTTTTTTGTTGGTAGAGAAAAATCCATTTATATAAAAAAAAAAGGGGAAACATTTTTTATCTGAAAATATTGATTAACCGGATTATTTTAAACATTTTATCCAATTCTAAAAGTTTACATTGTTTGAAAGAGATTGTTAAACTATAATATAATTTTGTTTACCCGGCATTTATTAAACTGTATAATCTGAAATATACTATACAGGGTATGGAAAAAGGGAGTAACAGTTTTAGTTTCCAGTTGATTAATATCAAGGGCCAAAGTGCTCTGCAAAATTATATACTAGAAAGAGAAAACTAAAATAATCGGATATATTATTTCTATATTAAAGATCCCTTTTACGGCTAAAATCTTAACACATGCGATAATTATCGCACGGGCATGCTAGTATATATTATTTTACTAGTAAAGATTCCTTTTGCGGGTTTCGCACACAACGGATCTTAACATGCGAGGCATCAAATAATGGGACATTTCCCGGAGCAGTGACAAATCATACTTTTGTCTCACGATCATTAAACTTCTTTTTTTAAATGCGGTTAACAATAATTAGTTTACAATCAATTTTTAAACGAGCCTTTGGTAGTGCTGCCCTATGGGTAGAGTTCTTTGAACAGAGTACCATCTTTGAGTAGTTACAAGGAGTGTGTGCGAGGGTTTAGGGGGAAGGGTTGTTCATGGGATAGTTATCACACAGACATGCTAACATTTAAAAAAAAAGGTAAACAAGGTTTAAGAAATTAAGCTCTAAAAAGTGAAGAAAAAAAAATTAATTTAGGAACAAGTGGAAAAAATTTAAATATTTAATACTAATTTTATACTTATTAAAGCTTTTGAAGTTGGTGCCAATACAGATCGGGGGCAATCACTAAAAGTTATAAAAAGTATCAAATTAATATTAAATATTTAAATTTATTCCACTTATTAATGAAAAGTTATTTTTCACTTTTTAGTGCTTTATTTCTTAAGGTTGGTTTTCCTTTTTTAAAAAAGATTTTTTATTCTGACATTAATTTTATCCTTCCTGGGATTGATGCAACTCTGCATTACAATTTAGATATGTCTGAATAGATTGTGCCTCTGAGGAATTTTTAGAAGAAATTGTCTATGGAGAAATGAAAATCCAAAAGCAATAAAAAAGGTTTTCGAATGCACCCCGCAAACTAGTTTGTAATAAGAGAAGGGGAATTGAGATAGGGAGAGTTCTGAGAAAGCGTAGATATTTATTTTATGGGTGATATTTTTCCTGGTCTAAATCTGAATTCCGGGTTTTTAAAAAATTTCGAACCCAGAATTCTGTGAGTATTAAAAATATCAGAATGCAGAATTCCGGATTTTATTTTCATTACAAAATTTCAATTTTAAGCACATTTTCTAAAGTTTAAATATTTATTGACATAGAAGGTATGTATGGCTCGTTTTCGACCGCAATATGCAAGAAGAGAAAGGCGTACATAGAGAGATTTCGTGTCAGAAAAAAAAGTGAACTTTTGATTCCTTTTGTCCGATTTTTTAGTCGGTGATATTTCATTTATTATAAGACACTTTATCATTGGCAATTTGTTAGTTGTTTTATGAAGAATCGATGCTCACTTGTAAAACTGAGAATTTCACAAGAATGTAGCATCTTTAACATGTGGAAACATTTGCAATCTTCGTTAAACCGAAATGTTATAACTCGAAAGTCGAGATGGTTATAACTCTAAATTGCATATGACTAACCCAACTTCCAATAAATAAATGTTTATGCTTTCTATTTCACCATGATTTGATTTGCACTATTTAACAAAATTGCATTATATTTTTCGAAAATATAATTTAATTTACTAAATCGAAGTTTAGGACTTGTCATTGTGATTTATAATTATAGATTTTTTTTAAAGAAGATTGTTTCTTTTCGTTTAGCAATTGGCTGGCATTAATATTCTAATTTGTTTCTATTTTGTTTAAATGTTTATATATTTGATTAAATTAATTTTTATTTGAAACTATATTTTTTTTTATTTGAAAGTATTTAATCTGGCTGTCATTCTATTTGCCTTCTGTAAATTTTATTTTTGTTTACGTCCCTTGTCCCTAGTGAGTTTTTACTTTAACTTATTATTTTCCTGACTTTATTTCGTATTCAACTATATTTTATGATTTTCAATTGGTGAAATGTCGACAAATCGAACAAGTGTTTCATGGATGTGTTGTAGAACATGTGTAAGGTTGTGTGATTTTTTGTTTTGTTTTTAGCCTGTACCACGTCTGCACTAACCATAGCCAAACTGAGATTTTTGAGTTAATAAATAAATTTTATTGAAAATTATTCCATAAAAGTGTCAAGTTTTAATGAGCTTATTTCATTTATTTCTCAAATGCTTAAGTATGTAATGTAAATAATAAATAAAAACAAGTTAAAAAACATATTAATACATAAAAACTTCAAAGAGAATATATTGTAAAATTCAATGATATTCCCTTAGCCAAAATCTGCAAGTCTGGTTCTTGAATTGGTCTGGTTCTTAATATCAAAAGATTAAATACATCTTGTGTTCATTTCAGGAATGCCAAAAGGATATTGTTCTCGATGACATTAGCAAGGTGTTGGGGGATGATGCTGAAAAGATAAAAGCATTGCTTCACAAGGCCATGAAAGCGTACATTGAAGGACACCAGGGAGATGTGTTCAACTGCCCTGCACCAGACTGCTCAATGTTCTTCTACAAAAAGGACCTTATAGACAATAAAATAAACTGCCCATTGTGCCAAAATGATATTTGCCGGCAGTAAGTGAATCCTTTTTCAGAAAAATATTTAATTATATGCCTCTTACTTGCCATATATAGTGCCATAATTTAATGGCATTATATGAAAAAAAAGTCTTTGATTTTGTGAACAAGTAGGGCCTACCTTAATTAAAATTCAATTACAATAATCGAATTTTAACTATGTAAAAAAATGTCTTCTAAATATTAGAGAGTTATAATCTCCGAATATTTTTAAGAACATTCAAGGGCTTGGTCAATGAAGCATTGGTAAAATGATTAAGACTGTGGAGGAGATCCATGTCTTAACTGTAATGATCCAATTGGTTTGGTAGGCATGTGATAAGTTTCAAAAGAAAAGGCAAACGAAAGAAAACATTTAATATTTCTAAAACTGCAGTTTAATTATTTTGAAGATTAAAACTAATATGAATTTATTAGTAATATTTAAAGATTATTGATACTAGTGGGTTAAAACACTAAAAAAAAAATATTACAATACCTAAATTTTTTTTAATAAACTTAATTTCATATTTTAAGGATTTTTACTTATATTATCCAGAAAATTAGTATTAAAAGTAACAAATTTCTAAACTGAATTCCTTTTTAAAAATAAGTATTTTTTAAAATTAATTTTTATATGGCATATTTATTCCACCAACTTTATACCTAATTTCATTATACATGTACACATTAATGCATCACATCTATTAGTTGGAACTTTATGTATTATAGTGTATGTAATATTTTTGATTCATTACTTTCATTTGTTTTTGAATTTGACAAATGTATTACTTTTAACTAATTTTTATATTTGACTTGAAAATTTCCACAGATTATTGTAAAAATTGTAATCGTAAATATCCCCAAAAATAATTTTTAATTCTAAAAAAATCTTTAATTTTTGGGCTTTTATGGAAACTACTTATGTGTCCATATGTAGCAGTATATAATTAAAACAAATAGATCTTTCATGTACAAATTCAAACATTGTGCTAGAAGTTTTAACTGAGAATCATGTCAACATGTACACAAAAAAGGTTCACATTGTTATGTGACACTTTTTTTAACTGTTGTTCTGTATAAACTATATAAGCTTGAAAATTGCAGCTAACAAATAAGTTAAACATGACTAACATTTAATTCTTCAATATTCTAATATTTGTATTCTTTAATATTTATTATAATTTCAGATGCAATGCAGTTTTTCATCAAGGATTGTCATGTGATATGTACCAAGGCTCAAAGATGGATGCAGATTATTCTTTTAAAGTGATTATGTTATTTTATTAACAATTAATCTATAGTGTTATGCAATTTAAAAAAGAATGAACTGGTTATCTTTAAACATTATTCGATTAATTATTTATTTGATATATACTGGTTTAAAAAAAAAAAAAAAATGTGTTTAAAGAATTAATCAAACGCCAAAACTCATGGACTGTTTATTATTAAATTCTTTATAAATTCTCACAGTTGTTGTATCATCAAAGACAATTAAATTTTTACCCTCTTCCAAACGTACTACTGACTTTAAATCTGACACATTTATGTAATTTTTTAAGACAATACAATCAGGGTTATAGTGATTCTAAGTCATATTAATAGTTCATAAAGTATACAGGGGTATGAGAATAATATTTCCATCTTGACAACTTAAAATAAATAAGATGGCTAAGTTATGTTGCTTGTGCATGTAAGAGTTGACATGAAGTTTTATTTGTACACAATTTTTTCAAAAATCGTTGAAGAACCATTCCAAAACTATTAAAGCACTAATAAACTATCTACCCACTGAGCTTTCTCCTGAGGATGGGTGTACAAGAATCACGTTTACAAATAAAATCTGACATATAATAAAAAAAACCACGGAAATTAGATTGGTAAGTTATGTGTTATGTTGCTTGTACATGTAACATCAACACAATGTTATTTATAAGCAATTTTTATTTATTTTTCAGGTTTTCTTTAAATGCATACAAATAAAACTTCATGTTGCTGTTACATTTACAAGTCACATAACTTTAACATTTATTTTAGATTTTATTGTATGTCAAAGTTGTAAAGATAATTCTCGTACACCCTATATTATATATATATATGTCACTGCATTGATGCAATGAAGACCTTATTTCTACGTTTCAAAATTAATTATATGGATATGGTACAGGCAATTAACACCATAACCCTTAACAAATTTATAACAAGCTGATTTTTAAGCATGTTATACTTACAGTTGAGAATAGTGTAAAAAAAAAAAAGTCCCCTAGATTTCGAGGTGACCTCCAAAATGGCGGCATATGGTTTTCTATAATTCGGTCAATCGTTTCACAAATTAATGCTCTATATATATCTTTGTAACCTCAAACAATTTAAAATTACATTTATTAATCGAAAAATGGTGCAGAACTTTAATTTAAATATTTTAAAGTTATTAAATTCAGTATTTTAATTATAAGAACAAATCAAAAAATAAAATGTTTAAAACAGTTTTAACACAATTATTTTATAGTTTCAGATGTGTATTTCCTTTGTAAATCCCATAAATATTAACAGAATTAATTAACTTTGTACGTAAGGAGACGAAGTCTGAAGGCATCCTTTTAAGCGTCGCATACCGCATGCTATATAGTATAAAAAATATTTTCCCCGTTTAATTGTCTTCTTTTATAAGTAATTATTTTCATTTATGATTACTAGCAAACTATTATGAAGTAAACATTAATCACAACATAAATAATTTTTTATATTTAAATTTCTGGATAATATAAATTTCCTGATACAAAGACGTATTGGTAGAAAGCTTAAGATTTAATTTGTTTTTTAGCAGCAAAATTTTATGTTTGGATGGTACACACACACGTTTTTTATGATTACACACATGTTTTTATATGATTACATATATTAAAACATGTTCAGTTCTGTCCAAAAAACTTTCTCGTTTGTTTTTTCAAAGATGCTTTTTATTGCTGTTAATGTCTCATATTATATGATGCAATCTCAACTTTCTGTTTCATACGATATGCAGGTGGTATTATTGTGTCCGATTGTTTCTTTTAGTTTTGTTTTTATTCTTAGTAAGTATACTAGCTGTGATGTTTTAATAGAAAAAAACAGATTTCAGTGTCCAGTCCATGTGAAAAAAAACTCTTCTCTTTTCCTATGCTTAAATAATTTGTTTTACCATAAGACCTATTATCTAAAAATTTTATGTTTGAAAATGGCAAGTTGTGAAGAGAAAAGAAACCTTATTCGGAAACCTTTTTAAGAGCTGCCCAAAAATATATAGTTTATTTTTTAATCAATAAAATAAAAAAATCACGATTTAAATTCGATTTTTTTAGAGAAAATCACATAAATCTACAACTTTTAATACAATACTTAGTCTTAATAATTAGCAATTAATAATCTGTAACAAAAAAAGAAACAAAAAACAACAACATTATTTTACACTGCATTGAGATGTCTGAAATTTTAAACATAAACACTATTTTGTTACAATAAAAACTTTTGTATGAGCAAATAAAAATGCACCTGATAGCCAGAATTTAAAAAAAATATTGTTATTTTTTAATTAATATGTAAAGTTTCGATCCAGTAGGAATTGTATAACTGCACATGCGTGCCTTCATAGCTTAGTCAGTACAGCTTGAGACTTCAAGTAGGTTGCTGGTTCAAGTCCTGACGTAGGCAACTGAATTATTTTTTAATGTATAAGCCTTAACGGTTTCCACAGCAGGGCAGGGTAGGGCCAAACAGCTTGTCTATGCTATAAATAAGTTTTAATTTTATATTACTACATTGGTCAACAATAAGCAGATTTTAAATCTTGTTATCAGCACAATGCTCCTACCCTGTGTGCTATGGAAATGTGCCTTTTTCAATCATGACTTCACAGAGAGTATTTACAATTAATAATATATTTGCTTAAGTGACACTAGACCTTTATAGTAAAATTTTTTACTTAAATAGGAACTTTAATATTTTTTAAATGTTCATTTTGGATTTACATATTTGATTCATTGTTTTTAAAAATACTTATGTACAAGTATTTTAATATGTTTAAATTAATAAATAACCCTTCATTTTATTTTGTAGATTTGGCAGAAGTCTAGAACGGAAGTTAAAATGTGCCCAAAATGTAAAAGTGGAATTGAAAAAAATGGAGGCTGTAATCATATGACTTGCGCCAATTGCAATTCTCATATATGTTGGATGTGCATGCAATTATTTCCAGATTCTAGATCAGTGTATGATCATATGCCGTATTGCTCTAGGTATGGATTATGATTCCGCAGGATATTTTATTGGTGAACATGTTCCCTTCATTGCTTTAATTTGCCAAACTATAAAAAAGAAGTTGACATATTTTTAATATGTAAAATTAATTCGGATACTAATTTGTAACAAATTGTAATAAGTTATTGAAATTTCTTGAATTGGATTATGGATTTATTTTTCTTCTGTCAGCTGATTTGTTATTAAGACAGATATTTCTTCTTCAAAATGGACCCTACTCATTAAAAAATAAAAGCTAATGTCAAAAATTCAAATGTCAACTTAGTTACATTATAAGGGTCCCTATAGATTTGCATGCTCAATACCACATATTTAGCCTAGTTAAAATGTATCCAGTCAAATGTTAATGCAAATATAAGTGCTGTATAGCTGACAAATATAAGTTTGGCAATACCTTAAAATCTTTTTAGTTTTTGCGTTGCTTTCTTTGGGATAATGCTTCTTATTAAATATTTGAACTTCGATCCCGCTTTTAAAAAAAACATTAAAGTTTTGTACTTTTATATTGTCAAATATATTTTTTATCTTTGGGTCATGTGTTGTGCAATTATATTTTTAGTTGTAAATTGTACTTAGTGTATTTTTGTTTTCTATTATATGGTACATCCAAATGGCATATATGTTAGTAAACATGTAAACATGTACATAATTATCATCTGAACAACCTACCCCGTACACCCATTCGTTAGAGACAAAATATATATAAAAAAAAATAACGGTCAGCTCATAGATGTCAGTATTATCAATGGCTTGTTTAAAAAACATTAAAATGAATTTATAAACATTTATACGTCATGTGTTAAGATTTGTTGTGTCTAAGGGGCATAAAAGGGATCTTTACTACAAAAATAATATATATGATATTTAGAAGTACCTGTTCTATGGGTATGTGTTTGTTGGTTAAAATCAAATTTTGGTATGTGATATTTCTCTACCTTCATAGAAGTAAAAATTCGTAGTTCAAATAAAATTTTAGATATATCGACTTTTTTTTAAGTTTGTTTCTTTCTAACTCTTTCATTAGTTGATAAGAACCTTTTTCAGCTAAAACATGTTATTACTTTTAAGAAATTTGCAAGCCTCATCTTTGTCACTGGTTTAAATACTCTTGTAATTGAGAGTGAAAATTGACGTCTGAAAATGTTAAATAAAATATCTGTGTATCTGTTCACATGTTTATTATTAATCGGATTAATATCGGTAATTTCACAGACAATGGCTCATTTTTATTTTCATTATGTATGTATCCTTTTGACATGTACTCCAGTCTTATATAATTAAAAATAATTATAATCTTGTCTCGGGCATTGGCTGGCTGTAAACTTTGTCCAAAAGCTAAATTTGATTAATCACTAAAAATATATTTTCAACACTAACTTTTAAATTTATGTAATAATTTGGAAAATGAAAACGCCTCAATTCATTTAAGGTTTTGAGTCTCTTGTGAGTGATTCTTAGATATCCATCTTCATTTATAATTCTGCAATAGATATATTATACAAAATGTGAAAAATAAAGCATTTATTGGATAATTCATATATATTTTAGGTTTCTTTTTTTTAAAACATTTCCATTAAAGTTGCACCCAAAAACTCTGTGTTTATAGCCATTAATTTTGTGCCTTAGAGTTAGACCAACATCTGACGTTTTCCATTTAAGATTGCTGAGAGATAAAAGGTTTGGATAATTAAATTAATACACTTTTAACAGCATATTAGAAAATTATATATTTTTTCTCTAACAGTTAACATGTATGAGTGACTATAAAACTAAGTATGTGCTCAGTGGTGTCACAACTGGTATAGCAGCTACCATACTTGCATCCATCCAAATAGTGATCCAAGAATATTATTTTTAAAAATGATTAAATAGTAAAAACTTAATTTTTTCCTCCGTCATAATAGTACCTCATAAAAATGTGATCTTGCACCACTGTGTGTGCTCGATATTCACCAAGTAGGAGAAATTGACTTCTTTTTTGAAGAATTATAAAGTTAATATTCTATTAAAAGTAATAACTTAAAATACTATTAGTAAATTTTTTATGTACTGTTTCCTATTTTTTTTTTTTGTTAGTTAACCAGCTTTCTACACTTCTTAAGTAAATGCTTACTATAACTCTCCCTCTCCTCCCAGAAATGTTTCAATTATTGAAAATATAAAATATTGTGTAATAACACTTGTTAATACTTAACTCTGAACCTATTGTATTTTGTGTAAATTTCCTGATACTAACGAAACTGTAACATTCACGAGACTGGGAGTTATTATATGGAATATTTTAAAATGAGCTCCATTCACTTTATACTATATAAAACCACATGCGCTTGAAAATGATTGAAGGTGCAGTTTCATTGCTAATTTTGTAAAACTATTATTTTTGTGAAAATAAAGTTTATTTCATAAATTATTTTGTGTTTATTTTCATGCAAGTGCTTGTTTATTTTCATGCAAGTGCTTGTTTATTTTCATGCAATTGATTGAACATATTATATCACCTGCTGTTGGAGGTAGCTAATTGAAAAAAAATATATAATATAAATATATTGCAAATAATTCAGAGGGAAGTTAAGAAGTGAATTTGTGTCTGCTGACTTGTTCATAATTACGAGGCAGTGTTGTAACTTTACTACGATATTAGTTCAACTAACTTGATGGGAATTTTCTTAAAGTGTAAATATCCTAAACCTGCACAAATGTCCCATTTACCTTGGTCTCGAATAAATCTTAACATAACGGACAATTACCATTTATTTTGAACCCACGGTCAAAGCACATGGTAGAACCCTAAGTTGGCACCCTCTCTCAAATTTATTCTGCACCTAAATTGTCTGGACCTTCCTATTTCGAGTGCATCCTCGTGTCAAAATAACAGTCCCTAAATAAACCCTAGATTTAATGGTTTGGTAAAGCATACTTCAAGGATTTCAGGCTGAGAAAGATAATTGGAAGGTTGTTCAATCCTCTTAATTGTTAAGTTATTGAACTTAATTTATGTGATTTTTAATTAATAAAATTTCCAAAACTGCAGGTTTTTGGAAATTTGAAAGGAAAATATGGGATGTGGTGAATATATATTTTAAACTTTACGTAAATATATCGCAAGAAAACCAATTACACAAATGTTGACAATATAATACTAATTACTTTTTGAATTATAAGCATATCTCCAATATTGAACCTAAAACCGACCGACTAACATAAAATAATCATAACTGGTAAAGTTCAAGAAATTTGCTTCACTGTTAACCGAGTCGCAAAACCACATGCCAAACTTTCTTTTTATCTGTATCAATTGCTTCCTCCACATGATGTTGAATTCTGTATTCAAGAAAATTCAACACAACTTTTTCCAGTGTATGATCTCTAGATATAAACGGACTATTACCACTAACAGAATTAGAAAGATCCTTCATGATATTAAAAAATATATAACTTTTTCTATCTGTGCTTTTGCTCTCTCAACGCAAACACGTGTGGGTGCTGGATTCTTGCATTCGTGACTCAAAACGTAAGATGTGTGATTTTTTTTCTCTCCATTACCTTTTTTTTCTAGCCCAGCAAAACATAAGTTTTCAAATACTTTAGGTTTTGCATTTTTGAATAAAATTTTAAATAATACTGTGTATAAGGATTCGTGCATGTTAAATCTTATCGCAGTCCAATGTCCTGATGCCTATCAAGGTTATGTATGTCGAGCGTCAGCAGTTGCTCAGTTGGTAAGGCGTTAAGCTACTAATCAGAGGATTGGTGGTTCGAATCCGGGAAATGGACTTGACATAGAAAAGTAAAAAGTAGTGATCTTGCGATCGGAGGGTTGCTTCACTACAAAAATACTATAAAGTCGTCCAGAATATCCAACAAATTATACTGGCGTGTATACGGGACTGGTGCACGATAAATCTGATCGGGGTCCAAAGTCCCGACGTCAATTGAAGGCGTTGGGTGCCAGTTTAGGTGTTTCCTCGTCATCTGACCATGGTTCTAAAATAACGAGGTGCAGGTATGAATGTGTGTGTGAATGTGTATGTGTTCCCGGGTCTTTCCCTCGAAATTGACCCCGAACCGTCGCCAATAGCCCACTGTGCAGCTCTAGTGCGACGTTATTTATCAAAACCAAACCGAGCGTCAGCCTAGGTTTTTTTTCAGTCATCTGTCGAAGGATCGAACCGGGAACCCTTCGATTCCCAGTTGACACCTTTATCCACTGTGCTATCCGGTCCCCCCTAGTAAAGCAACACAATGGCTTTACGACGATGGTCCGAAATCTATCCCGAAGGAAAATTGTCTCAAAATAAATATTTAAAATGTGCAGTCTTTGCCTACCATTTACGTATGAGGCAAATTCTGCGTTGTGACATTTCAAGGCAGAAACATTTTTATAAGTCGAACTTGGATGATCGATCCTGTTTTTTTTTGGTTCTTTTTAATTAGAGATAGACCCCGAACCGTCGCCAATAGCTCACTGTGCAGCTCTAGTGCGACGTTTTTTAACCAAACCAAACCAAACGATCCTGTTTTATTTTTACATAAACTAGTTTTGGCAACACCTTTTCCCAAAGTTTTTATTTATTTTATTTGTATTTGAAAAATTTCAAAAGTTATTTTTAGTATTTTTGTGTTTAATATTAAATTATTTGTCTTTCGATTGCTATATTTAAATAAAAAATCAGTGCGACCTCATCATAAACCTTTGACGATATAACTATATATTTTTACAATATATGAAATATTTCTTAAATAGTCAAATTTGGGGTGATTTCTATTCAAGTCCACATTGTAAACCTGGGGACCCAAGTTTTGGTCTAAATAATATAATCAAAGTATTTGTAAATTTTCTTATGAATTAAAATTTTATAATGAATTAAAAATTATAATTTTATACTTTAAAAAAATTCTGAAATATTGTTTTTGTGTTTATATTCCATTGGACTCTATAAACATTTTCATTATAATTATTAATCAGGGGTTCATCAACTTGAAATTTGGGTCCGTTTTCGACCCCATCACAAATCAAAATTGACAAAAATTGGACCTGTCACAAACTGATAAAAATCGGATATTACAAACCAAAATTCCTGAAAATCGGACCCTTTACATACTGAAATTAGCATAAAACGAGGCCATTCCCTATTCCGTAAATATATTGGGAACCCAACGAACGAAGCTCTTTTTCTCCTCACCTGCAGCGATTGCAGGGCGAAAAAATACATTGGCCAATAGCGCAGGCATATTAATAAAGAGATATAAGACTATGAAGACAGCAAGGCATAAAGGGTTTCGTTTACAAATTATCATGTGAACAGCTAATGAATGTTTTACAAGTAAAAAAAAAGTTAAATAGCTGTAAATAAAAGTAGAGTTAAATATTTAACTATTCAATATGTTATTCGAAACTATTTCAAGTAATGGTTTTGTTATATTTTAAACAAAGTAGGGGTAAAAAACAAACATTTGTTTTAAATTATTTAAACGAATTATCACTGAATTAATGTAATTTATAAATACATTTTAATTTATTATATTGGACAAAACTTATTATTAAATGTATAACTTTAGTAATAACATAGGTAACATAGGTAACATAGTGTAATAACATAGGTAACATAGTGTAATAACATAGGTAACATAGTGTAATAACATAGGTAACATAGTGTAATAACATAGGTAACATAGTGTAATAACATAGGTAACATAGTGTAATAACATAGGTAACATAGTGTAATAACATATGTTTCCTACAAATAATGGAATGCTGTAAAGTTTTTTTGTAAATTCTCTTCTTCGATACTAAATAGTTTTGCCACTATACTCTATAATCTTTGTAACTTCACCTAATAAGTTATAAAATAAACACACACATACAAACAATTTTTTTTTTTATCATACACTAAATGTTTTCACAATTTTTTGTCGTATGTTATTTTTTTTTACAATTGGTTCAGAAAAATTCACATTGAGAGGACTTTAGTTAAAATTCCTAGATGAACCCCTTAACTATTAAATTTTTTCAAATAATAATAGTTTCAGCACTAATATTCCAAGTATTAATAGTTTAATTCATAACTAATAATCTAAGCATAATTTTTTTAATTAGATTATTAGTTAAGTAGTCATTTCTATTAGTTAAACATGATTGGGATACTTGTTTTTGAAGTACTCTCCTAACTAATTTGCAATAATTATTTTCATGTAATTTATCTTAATTAGCAATAATTAATACTTTATTTAATTAACCCTTATTATTAGCAAATATAAATATTTTAATTTAATTCCTAATTAATCCTTTACTATTTTAATTGAGCTATTATAATCACAGGTGATAGGTTTCTGAATACTATTGATTCTTCCTTCACTTATGAAATTTTTTAATAAAAATCAATAGTACAATCAGCTACTAATGATTCATGTCTGATCAATTCCTTTCCTCTCCCAAAGGTTCTACGCCACAGAACAGCGTTCATGTCAGCATTCTGGCAAAAATAGACCTGTTGTCTGACATTGGTGAGGGGTAGGATGCTGCATTCTAAAATAAATCCTGGAGTCCAGCCAACTCTCAGGCAGAGAATCAAGAGACTTCTTCTGACTGCTTCACTTTCTGATTTTAGCAAGAATTCACTATGTAAGTTTCCCAACTTGTTCATTAGTGTAAAGACTGGCATTTTGTGCCCCTTCCATGTTTTAGTTTGGTGGTAGTGCCACTGTTATTCTGTTTTATTGTGTGTATGATGTGTTGATTGGAATTTGCCCCCTCTGGATTATCTAAGGATATCATGGTTTGATTTGAGGTAAAGTATTTAAATCATTTGGTATTCGTAAAATAATTTAAATATTTAGTTAAAAATGTTAATTAGAATTTATTTTAATTTTTAAGAATGTGTATGATATACTTTTATTTGTTTTCATGACTTTTTGTTTGATGATATTAAGTTCCATATTTTTATTGTTGTTAATTGTTTTATTTTGTTTCACTTATTCACCTTTTTTTCTGAAATTTAATGGGTAATCTCCAATGTATGTACCCTAAAATACTTCAGCATTAAAGAGTGGGTGTTTTTAGTGTGTGATTTATTAAAATGTCAACCAGCCAACCTGAAAAAATTTCATAAAATTGAATCACACATTTATTGATATGAAATGATTTTCTTAAAAATATATGTTAATTTGAAATTAACATTTAGTTCTATTGACAAGTGAGATTAGGAGAATAGAAATGTTCCAGCATCCACAAGCAGCTCAAAGCCCAAGTGGTCACTATGGATACTGGATTAAGGAGGGCTAAAAAAAAAATTGTATTAAAAAAAAAAGAAGAAAAAAAAAAGGAGGAAATTTGAATGATCATAGTTTAAAATTTGTAGTCTACATTTTACAATTTACTAAATAAATTTAAATGATTTTTAAATAACATTAAAAAAATATATTTAATGCATCTATATATATAACGTATATACAAATGTAGTATATTAATTTATAAAGGAAGCACAGCTCAAATTTTATTTCCAGATAAAAGCACTTAACATTGCAGAACTGGGATTTCTCCCCTAAAGTTTGAAATTCGATATCATAGTTAAACCATAGATGATTGAGGATAATTATACTTGCTAATTTTCTGTAGATTTAAGGACAATTTTTATTTTAGAGGTTCCAAAATTATCATGACAAACTGACAATGTTATTATTTTTTTAGTGTGTGTGTGGGGGGGGGGGGGGTAAGATGTTGGAAGGAGATTTGGCAGCACTATATTGAACGTTACTTAAGCAGGCAACTTGAAAAAAATCCCCCACAAACAGATCTTAAAAGGTCAAAACACTCATTATAGGTTTCTTTATTCTTACGAACAGATCAGAGGCAAATATCAAATGATCAAGAGCTTTATTTGTTCTTTTAGAGTTTCTTATTCCTTGGTGGTAATAATGTGACTGATTTTTTGAAAAAAATATAGAATTTTGTTTGATTTTTTTCAATTGGGTTAAAATGAATTTTTTAAATATATTTAATTGTACTTTGTACAATGGGAATTGCTATTTTGGATTTTTTTTGTATTATATTTTATGAAAATTCATAGAATATACACCATGACATTTTGTTAGATTTAAAAAAATTTCTATACAGTCAAGTTTATCTAAAAATCAGAATTTAGAGTGCCAATTTCAGTGACTCTAAAATTGAAAATTATGAGTTTCTTTCAACATTTTGTGCAAATTTACAAATCTGGAATGTTCTCTTTTTTTTTTCTCACTTTCATAGGATTCAGTGGGTATTTAAGCAGCCAAACAATGTTTGTAACTTTTTCAAACTTTAAGACTTTGATGTGGCAGTTATTTTTGTTGTTTAGACCAAATTATTTTCTTTAATATGTTTGGGAGCTGGTGAGATTCAGGGGGTTTGGCCTTAAACCCAGCAATCCAATGAACAGAGGGTTGTCAGTTTCATTCTTTTTGTCCCCCAAAAATAGTCCATTGTCTAGAGGGAATGGTGCACTTTAAATTTGTTGTGGTCCAATGTTCTCTTTCCTATTCTGGTAGTGCAGGATGCCAGTTTAGGTGTTGTCCTCTTCATATGACCATGGTTCAAAATTACGAGGCAGTATGCCCAGGTCTTTTTTCATGATAGATTCCGAACTATCAGCAATAGCCCATTGTGTATCTCTAGTAGTGGTTTCTAACCCATGGTCTGTAGTTGTCAGTGGAGCTCTTGTTTAATTGCCAAAATGCTTTGAGATGTTATTTAAAATTATTTTTTTGTTTATTCTGTTTATACAAAAGTTTTAAATGATTATGTTTGATAATTATTTTAATAGCAATTTTGTCCGTCTCCTGATATATTTTAATAAGATTTTAACTTGCATTTTTGGTAAGAATTAAGATTATCTTGAACTCATCTATTTTCTTTCTTTTTATTCACGAAATGTTGTACTTCTAAAAAATATCAAAGTTGGCGTAATAAATATAAGTTCAAATATCACCCTTATTACTTAAGGAATGACAAGTAATTTCACTAATTTTAAGATTAGTATGCACTAGCGACAATTGCACTGCAACTTTTAATCAATCGAGCTACAAATCAAACATAAAATAATTTGAATTATTAATTGCATCCAACTCACAGCTGCCAGGTATAAGATTTTTGACAATGTGAAAAATCGCAAAATTCACATTACCACAATCCATATAAAATCATTAAAGTGCTAACGCTGTTAGCTCAGTAGATAGCAAAAGGATATTTTTTTCGATTAAAAGTTGTTTTCTGAACAGATACAATGCATGCAACTAATTTAGTTACATATCCAATATTTACCAGTGTGCTGCTACCTAATTAACACATTAAGTAATTAAAATACTTGTAATTTAAGTTACATATAATTCAATATTTATTAATAAATTAATTTGCAAGAATATAATATTTAGTACCTAAATGATGCTTAGTGTCAAATTAATATATGGCGCTTCAATTTTATTTTTTATTATTAGAAAGTGGTGGTCGTGTTTTGTCTAACTTTTAATTTGGTGGTCCATAGCCACTTAAAAGTTGGGAATCACTGCTCTAGTAAAAAATAAATTCAACCAATCAGTTTTTATTAAAATAGGAAATTTATAAAAGTTGTATTGTAAAAATTCCAAGGTACTGTTAATTTGCTAAAAAGTAAATAAAAGGTAAAAGTCAATTTCTAAAAACTTTTATTAGAATATTCTATTCAGACACTTTTGCCCAAATAAAATGTAATGGTCAATCTATAAATCCTTATAAAAATGTTTTGCCTTTAAGTATTACTTTTGGTATTTATGAAATGTGTGGAAATCCCCTCAGATTCTATATGTTTTTAATCCTATATCCCAATTATCAAGAAACACGAAATGCCAATAATGTCAACTGACAAAAGTCTGAAATTGTATCATAGTTAGTTTTGTCTAATATCTTCTCATAGGCGGTTCAGCCTATAAGGATCCATTTGATTTTTTAAAACTACCTACTCTTGTAGAATCAAAGACATTAACTAGAAGTTTTATTTCTCAAATACTCTATTATTCAAATAGTGCTTTCTTCTTCTTTTTTTTTTTTTATAAAATTGCGATTTGAACAATTTGAACCCAGTTGAATATTCTTATCTTCATCTTTAGTGTATACATATTAAAGTTTCTATTCTGTCACCATAACACCTGCTTGAAATACATTTATTAGTTTTTTATTGAATTCTTTTTATGAAATCTGTATATTTTTAATGAAAAAGTGACCAGAATTTTATTGTATCCCAAGTCAACATTAAATCAACCTCCTATGCAATGACAAAATTAGATTATTACCTACTCAAAACCGGTTATTTTATTTCCTTATATTTGATTTTACGAATATTGGGCTTCTACATTTGAATATAAATGCAATCGATATAGTGAATAGTATTGTCAATACATTTTATTAATTTATACAGAATCAGAATAATATCTTGTCTATGTTTCAAAGCTTTTCTTAAAAAATAATTTAATACTTAATCAAGATTAACCAATTTTAAGGTTGCAGAAAAGTAAGAATCTTTGATAATATGGATTATTTTTATGGTATGTTATAAAAGTATTTTTTGTGTTTTTATAGTATTTTTAATAAAATTCTTATTATAACATTACTTATTTAAAATATTCTTCGTTTATATATTGACTTTTTAAGTCAAGTATGTTTATAAAAAGGTTTATTTACTTCAAGTTAAAATTTATGCCTTTTTAACTTTGTGGTTTGAATATATATATAAATGTGTGACAAAAATGTATGTGATAATAGCAATTAATGTTTATAATTTTTATTTGTGTATTTTATACCTATCACTATAATGATGCCTTTACATATAATTTTAAAAGACTGTTTTACTATAATTTTTAAATTTGTTTATAATTCTGTTGAGTTTTTAAACTACAGACAACTCTCAATATCTTGAACTCGAATGGAAGTGTATAAAAATTCGATATATCGAAAATTCGAGTTATCGAAAATCCTATAAAAAAGCTGGCTATATTTTGGTGGGTATTTCTATTTTTTCGGAATCAATTATATTTTTTAAATTCACGATTGCTTGAAATGTCTCTGATGTTTTCATTTCCGGCCTCGATTCAATGAATGCACGCATATATTTTATGGAAGATAGAGCCTCTTACAAAATTATCATTGTAGGAGGTTCGCATTCTTCATTATCATTCTTCTTCTGAGAGCGATCTCTCATCAAATGCTGCTATAGAGAGTGCATTGCATTTTCGTTTTGTCGCCATTATTCACAGCGACAAATCAACACCATTTGAAATCCTAAGCAGAAATGAGAAGGGGTCGAGTTCGAGTGTCGTCTTCATATTTTTGGCGAGTTGCTTTCTGGACGGTCGGTATAATGTTGCAAGAAAGTGACTCACTTTACCGAAAACGCCAGCTGGCTTGAGAAATCATTAATATTCTTAGTTGGACTGACTGTGTTAAAGAGGAGGGGATACAGCTCAAGGAATCCAGTCTGGCAACATTCAAACAAAAGAGTGAGGCACAGGTAGGAATCCATTGTTGTGTATCCCCTTTCAGTAACGCACAATAAGAAAGAGAACTGATGAGAAAAACGTGTCAATTACATATGTGTAGGTTCTTCAAAATTCGTAGTTTTAAGAGGAAAACAACATTTTGAGTTGCGAGGAAACTTTGAGTTATCGAAAATAACGACGAAAAACTTTGAATTAAAGAGATAAAGTTACATTAAATAAGTAATGAAGGTACAGGGAAATTGATTTTTTTCCAGATATCGAAAAATTTGAGTTATCGAAGTTTGAGTTATCGAAGTTCGAGTTATCGAAGTTCGAGTTATCGCGAGTCTACTGTATTATAATTATTCAGCATTTTTATTTTATAGCTAAAAATATTTTCTAAAAAATGGTAATTTAAGTAAAATTAACTGCTTTTAAGGATTTTTGGTCTTATTTACATTTGTATAATTAATTATTATTATAGTTAATTTATTTTTACAGTTGTATCTTTCAATTATTATTTTTAATTTTAATTTATTTTTAATTAAAATTTATTTTTAATTAAAATTTATTTTTAATTAAAATTTATTTTTAAGTTAAATTTATTTTTAAATTAAATTTTTTTTTAATTTTAATTTTTTTTTAATTTAAATTTTTTTTCAATTTAAGCTTATTTTTCATTTTAATTTATTTTTAATTAAAATTTATTTTTAATTTTAATTTATTTTTAATTTATTTTTAATTTAAATTTATTTTTAATTTAAATTTATTTTTAATTTAAATAAAATTAGAATTTTTTTTATAATTAAAAATATTTTCTAAAAAAATGATTTTAAGTCAAATTAACTGCTTTTAAGGATTTTTAGTCATATTTACATTTGTATAATTAATTATTGTTATAGTTATTTTATTTTTACAGTTGTAACTTTTAATTATTATTTTTTATTTTAAATTGTAAATCTTGGTTGTAATAATTTTTTTTTTCGTCTTATAAGTATTTTTTTTATGATGTATTAATTTTTCACAGTTAAATTAATGTATTTTCGTATTATACATTAGATATGAGTCCTATTACTAATCCAGTATATTTTTTAATCCTTAAGAATCATTAAAAAATGGCCACATGTAAACTTTTCAGAGCTTTCCTTGTTACTTTGCTAAAGTGTGATTCATCGAATATCATGAAGACTCTTCACTTTTAAAATACTACTGATGTCGAGCTATATTTAAAAAAAGTTATTTTAATTATGCTATCAGCTTCCTAATATTTCCAACATGTAATTAATTTTAAATGCTTATTCAAATCAAGATGAAATATGCGAGTTTAAAAATGTTGCGTTAATTTTCTTTTTTCTTTTACAAAAAGCTTTGCATCTTGTATGGATGCAATAAAAGTTTTTCTAATGTCAAACTTATAAATTCAGTTTTACAAATGTACTATTTTTCTTTCTGAAATGTTATTCAGAACTTATTGTAATATATAATTTACATTGCTTTTTTAAAATAAACTATTTATACATTTATTTTAGCTGTAACAGGTTTTAGACCACACTCTGGGTTATCAAAAATAAAAGGTGGGATCTGTTTGTCAAGGTACAAAACTGGTACATACAGCTTCCATAATTACCTCATTAATTATTTTTTAAAGAAAATTTTTTATAAGCTGTGGAAATTCAACTTTCAGTTAGCATAATGATCTTTTTTGCACAGATTTAATTTTATTTTGAACATGCACAAACACTTTTCCCAGCAATTTTCTTTTATTATATTTCATATTAAAGGGAACTGGAAATTAAGTTTTCTTTTAGTGTCTATTAGTGTATTTCAATATTAACACATGTTACTGCTTACAAACATTTTAGTGACATTTATCAAAGTTTCAAACACACTTCTTCATTCTGATTTGAATTTATCAATCCATAAAACACATTAGTATAATTAGTGAGTAGATGAATCATCACACTATAAAACATATTGTAGCATTTCCAAAACAAATTTAAGACCATCAATGTTTAAACATTTATAGTGCAAACTCTATTATTAAAACTCTATTAGTTTATAAATAGTATCTTAAAAACAAATGGCTAATATTCAAGCAATATTAAATTAAAATCAAGTTAATCATTTTTATTATCCTATTGTCTTATGCCTATAATTATCTACATTTATTTGTTTTATTTTTCTTTGACATTTCCCATTTTAAGAGACTTTAATTTTTTAGTGACGTTTTTTAAAGTAAATTAGTATGTATTAACCTTGTAATTCATCAGTGAAAGAAGTAAAATGTACATCGCGATGAAAATAAAAAAAACCTCCATAAACAGTCATAGAATTGTAAAGGAAAATGGATATTGTTCGAAACTTTACTGAAAAGGTAAAAATTAAATAGTTTTTCTTAAAAAATTAATTGAAAATCTCCATTTTCCTTTTATTATAGTCCTAATTTTCTATGTTAATCAAAAGGATATACTAAAAAAAATCATTTTTTCCTCGATTTAAAATACTTTACTAGGTTGATATTTATTGCTACTTCATTTTAAAAGGGTTCAATGTAATGTATGAAATATCAGTTCATTTTTATGCAGATTTATAGGCTTGGAAGTTTTTAAAAACATATCTCCAAGAAGTTATAGTAATTTTGTCTTTATTTAGATTAAACCCCCTTTGCTTTATCTAATTTCCTTTTACTTTTAGTAATATCAGACTTACTTTTAGGTACTCTTAGCAGTGGCACTGCAACTGACCTTCGCTTTGCTGATCGACATCGAATTAAGTTTCTAAAATGGAGGAAGCTGAGAATCCAGATGATTGTATGTATTAAAGAATTTCTTAATTTAGTTTTTGTATGATATTTTTGTGAGTGTCATGCGCATTAGGATGATTGATTACATTTAATGGCTTACAAGCTGTTGACAATTTGGTGTAAAACAACAGCTGAAGGGGTTAAGTACTATAATTAGTACTTTAACTCTTTGATCCACAACATCTTGTTTTTTTGCATGAAATGTCTTTGTTCTCCACTCAACACTAAAACTGAATAAACTAAAGTGACCTTTAAAATAAAGTAATAACATATTTGTGTTGTTTAGAATTCGAAATGTTTTGAACCATTAAGAAGACAAGCACACCCACCTTTCAATATACATTTCTTACCTAGCATACCTTTCAACAAGACAAGCATATCTTTCCTATTTTGAAATGTTCATTTTTTGTTTGTTTGTTTGGTTTTCATAACGTAAAGACATTTTTCTTATATACTTGTGCTGGATCTTTTCGCATAAGATACATTTTGGCTCTCATTTCAACATTTCTGTCTTATTATAATATTTAAAAAAAAAAAAAAAAGAGGAACTCTTTTGATTAGAGATGAAACTATCCGGTATTTGGCCTATCCGGCTGATTTTTAACCATCGGGTAATTATCCGATATCCGGAAGCAAGGTGCCGGATATCTGATTACCATGCCGGATATTCGGATAAATAAAATGGTGCTGTTTTTTTTGTGGTGATCAATTATCTTTGGTTCTTGTTTGATGTTTTTCCTGATAATACTAACAATGTATTCTTTAGTCTTCAGCTTCTCCCATAAATTTTTTTCAGGCTGTACGGTCCGATGCGTTTAAAAATCTAATTTTGAAATATTTCTAAAAATTTTGAAGTATTTTGAAATATTTTGAAGTATTTAAATGTTAAAACTAGCTCTTTCTAAACTGGAGAATAAAACAAATTCTAATTTATAACAAACAGAGATGTAGCTATGCGCCATACACACGAGCACCTACGTGGATTGTTCAAAGTCGAAGATACTCCAAGATATTCTCTGTGATCCGCAGTGTCTGAAATGCACCCGGTCAGGTTTTAACGAGAAAGTTATTACTTCACTACTTACCCACCTGTATAGAAAAATTCAAGGGAGAATCTGCAGACTGCAAAGTACTTTGGTATATTTTCAGGAAAAAACTTAAATCAAGAACAAAAAATAATTGATTTCCACAAAAAAATCCTTCTGGATATCGGATAATTACCGGATAGTTAAAAATCATCCAGATAGGCCGGATATCTGTTTCATCCGTATAAAATATATAGTGGAAGTTTTAGTGACTGATTTTTAATTGCAAAAATGTATTGTTACATGACGTGGGATGGGGTAACAGGGGGATAAGGCTAATGTGATAGTGTGTGACTTAGGGGAATGCGAGGGTACAAAAGGATGAAAAATAAATACAAATACAAATACAAATATTGACGACCCACAACAGGCTCAAGGCCCAACAAGGTTGGTCCATCTAGTACCTCTTAACTATCCCCCAATGCATATCTAACTTCTTCTTAAAATCCGTTACTCCTTTACAATTAACAATATTCACTGGCAAGTTGTTCCATTTGTCTATTACCCTATTATAGAAATAGTGTTTTCTCCCTTCCCGATTAAAATGGGATTTGTTTAACTTGAACCCATGACCTCTCGTTCTATCACTCATATTAAAATCTAAACCCTCCACATCTCCTTGTTTGATAAATTTGAATAGTTGAATCAAATCTCTCCTAACCCTTCTTTCTTCCAGAGTATACATATTCAAATTTCTTAATCTATCTTCATAATTCACGCCTGAGAACCCTTGAACCATTTTAGTAGCCCTGTGCTGAATTTTCTCTAACAATTCAATGTCTTTTTTAAGATAGGGTGACCAGAACTGTACAGCATACTCAAGATGTGGCCTTACTAAACCTCTGTACAATGGCAAGATAATATCCTTAGATTTTGATGAAACACTTTTCCTGATGTACCCCAACATTCTATAGTGCCATATATAATTAAAAATTCCTAAAGCCCAGTAGCAGAAAAATTCTGAACAGTCTGCGACAAGATTTTAGTGAATAAGATTCGTCTGCAACTTAATTATTACCTTTCATGAGTAAGAATTCGATTAAAGAGATAATCTCAGCAATAGAATTACTTTGTTATTCACATTTTTTTTTCATGCACTGTTTAATCTGCTAAATTAAAAGTATTTGTCACTTAAATAATAAAGTACCAATTATTTAAATATTTAACACCTTTTTTTTTAACAAACACATACCCATTTATTAAATAGTTTCAGCATTTAAAACAAAAATTCCTTATGTTAACAATATTTTCTATATAAAGGACAATAAAAATTAAAATTTTATTTAATTGCTAAAGTTTATAAATGCAATCAAAGAAAGATTATTTTCCGAATTTCCTTGGTAAATTAAAATTGGAATTATAACTTTAAAGTATGGTAACTTAATTAAATTGCAGCAGAGTTCATACTGGAAAAAAAGGGAAGGGTGCAAAAGAAATAATTTCTTTTTTATCTGGTAGTAGTACTTTAATATGCCAGTCTCAATATTGCAAAAATTAACTTCTAAAGCAATTTAAATTATCATTTATTATGGGTTTAGACATTTATATAAGTTTCATAACATGCAAGTCTGATAAATCATGCTTTCCTTTTCATTCAAAAATAGGCATAGTGAATGAAATTTAATACAAACTGTCAAATTAACTGTAAACTAATGTTCAAACTGTCATTTAACATGTAAAAGAATCATGACATAACATAAAATATTTTGCAGAAAAAGTTTATTTTAAATTACTAGAATTCACACAATATCCTCAGGAATGTTCAAATATTCCAATTTATAAAAATTTCGAATAAAATCGGCAACTGTGGTTAGCTAATAATAAATAAATTCCTAACAAACTCAATAAAAAATTAAGGAAACTATGTTAAAGCTAGACAAAAATGAATAAATATGCAAAAGTAATGCATTTTTAGTCACCAAAATCGGAGTAATCGCGGCGTCAAATTGCCGATTTTTAATAATTTTACATCATTGATAACTTATTGACTATCAAATAGATGAGATAAGTATGAGTAAAAAGAAATAAAAATATTAGCTATTAAAGTAAAAAATTGAGCTCTAAATCTAAAAGAGAAAAAAATGATCGCGAAAGTTGGATATCTGCCGTGGAAGCAGTATAAAATACCGTTTTCGTTTAGCGCAAATTCCCTTCTCAAAGAAGGTTCTGTTAATTATTTTCTGGTAATGTATCTTCTCTAAGAACAGGTACTGAAATGTACCATTGAATTGACAAAAGAGAATCAACAACAAAAAAAGGTCTGCGGAGATTTGTTCAAACACGTATGACTTACTCCACATCGCGATTGCGACTTTATATTATCGCGACTTTTACCCTGATTTTCTTAAATGAGAGAAAAATAATCATCTAACCGAAAAAGAATCTGCAGAAAATGTTCTAAAGTAGTGCAGACATAAAAAAAAAATTCGTATGGCAGACTTCTGCAAAATATTGTTTGCAGATATGTGGAAAAATCTGCGTCATACAACGCATTTCGCCGCTTTTCTTCTTCTGGGTCCTAAAGTAAAATATTTATTTACATATTTTTTTGAAGAAGACACAATTTGAAGTTTCCAGTCTTATGTTGTGACATTTTGAAGTAGGAGGAAAACTGAAACCTACTTTAACACTGAGCTAATTCTGTTTTGGGAAGAATCCAAGTTATAAAATTAGAAAAAAACTATTATTAAATTATTCATCAAGTTGTTTTTACCTAGCATGCGACATAATTTGTCTGGAGTTGCTATTATCAAACATAAATGTTTCTATTTGATGTTTGATTATAAGTTAGTTTATCATTTAAGTATGTTTGCATACTTAATTACTTATTTTTTTCATTAAACTTGAGAGACTTCCAAAATGGCATTTTTTAAGGCAAACTTATATTTTGTTGCAGAATTGTAATTGTGCAAGATCTATTAAACTAATTTTAAATAGTGTTGGATCGAGTGAAAGAGCTGGAAACCAGTACCATAGCAAAAATAAAATTATTACAATTAAAAATTGTAATAAAACTATTACAATTTTTATACATCAATACTTATTAAATAAAAACAGAACAAAATACAAGTATTTGTAACCTATTTTGCTAAAAAATGATGTGTTAATTTTAAATGCATATTTGGCTTAATTTCGGCAACAAAAAAATGAAAATGTCATCATAAAATTAATGTAAATATGTATAAAAAAACTTTAAAGCTCGTTATTGAAATAATAAGCAAACATTTTATTTCAAAATGTAAACCTCAAATTTTTAGAATAAATAATTTAATTTTCTTTCTGTTTTTCTAAACCAGGCCAAATATCTAAATTTTATATTTATAATCATTTAATAAATTTTTAGCATCCGAAGTCTGGTAAGGAGGTACTTATTACAATTTTGTGAATTGCATGAAACTTCGCAAAATATATTGGATTGATTTTAATAAATTATTCTAGAAATTAAAGTGTTTGATACTGTTTCGTTTAGTTGAAATAATAAATTGAATTAATGCAAATGTGGGATTGATTTAGTTATAAATTAATTTTGGTTTCGGATAAAAAATCATATTTAGAATTTTTTTGAAAATAAGTGTTAATTTATTGAAATAAATTAATGTATTTTTTCTTTTACCACCATTTTTTATATGTACTATGATTGTATGTATGGCTACATTTTGCTAAGAAAAAATTACCCATTTCAATTACATTTATGAAAATACAAGAATCATTAATATATATATATATATATATATATATATATTGTTTATTACAAAGGTAATTTACCAGATGCTTCTAATTTTATAAATTTGCAATTTGAGCATTTATACTTCATATTTTCACAAGTTTTCCTATTTCTTTTTATAATTTACATTTTTGTACCGAATGTTTGGATATAAATGCCAATGCTGTGTGTTATTTCACTATTAGTGAAGACCAACTAAGGACAGAAATTTCGAATATTTTCTTTCTTTCTGTTTTGTTTTCAATGAAATTAAAGAATGACATTATGTACTATAACTTCTTGGACACATTGTTATATTTTTATCAAAAAGATTGAACAGATAATTTTCCCATTATGATTGAAATAGAAAACTTTTTCTAAGTGTATATTAGTACAGTGACTAATCCTCCTTACCATAGACACAACAGTAAGAAAACTAGTTATTTTAACCAATTTTTTTTTAGCCAATATACCCCAATAAATTTATTGCACTCGCCTCTGTAAAAAAATTTGAAAAAGATTACTTTTTAGTGCTATAACATATTTGGTTATGTATCAGCTGAAACACGAAATAACAAAACAAAACTTTTATTTTATTTTTACATCACAAGCTTTCTTTATAATAGTTATTTAGTTATTGTGTTCAATAGTACTAACAAAAGCCATTAAACAGTGTTTACTCTAGAAATAAAAAGGGGCATGGCGCTGTTGTCAGTAAAAGGGAACCCTGTTTTTGAAAAGGCACTTCTTGTTTTTCAATGGGCACTTAAATTTTTTTTTTTTGGGGGTGGGCGTGGCCACACATTGACACATTGGACTTGTAGAAAAGATGTTCTGATTTGTTGGTTGACATTACACTAGAGCTGCATATTGGGCTATGGTTGATGGTTCGGGGCCTATTTCGAAGGGAAAACCAGTACAAAATTGATGTCTCTTTATGAAGAATTTTTAAATATCAAATTGTAGATTTTAAGTAATTAAAAACTAAAATTTTACATTTAAAAATAAAATTAATGTTTTCCTAGAAAAACCAAATCTGTAAGTAGCCCTAATCAGACCCATTACATAACTGATAAAAAGGCTACTTAAATCCAAAATATGGTAATAAAATGCGTAGTCTTGCAACTTCGCCCCAAACCATCTTCTCTTTAAAAAAAAACACAGAAAAAAAACCTTATAATTTCATATAAGGGCACAGGCAACCAATAGGATTTGTGGAATGCCCCGTGTTCGAAATTACTGCGGAATCATTGCGATTTCACAACATGCATAGTTAAAAGGGAGTTTGTTTTTCTACTGTCATAATTAACTCAATTCCAATTTACACACAATTTTTTTTTAATCCATGCCATTTTTAAAGACAGCTAGGGAAGCAAGGACATGCTTAAGCATATTAATTTAAATCCTTCTAGGTATTCATCTATGTATTCTATTAACGTTTTACTTTTTAACAAATCTAAATTTTCCTTGAAAAAATTACAGAATTTAATTTTCCTTAGACAGTAGTTAACAACCTCCTTAAGTGACTCCTCAACCACCTTAATTCATGTATGCACAACGTATGCAAAATTGCAACACTGTGTTGGTTAATTTTTCAAAAATATGCATTTTGCTTTTAAAAAATCAAGTTATGAAAATTAAGTATAGTAATATTTTTAAATTTTCTTTCATATGTAGGATATTGTCATTGAGCATGTGCTGCTTGAATGATAGACTTATAGAATAGATACCAATGTTTTAACGATTTGAAATAATTTTTTTGTTTTGTATCAATATTTCCCCCAAAATACGGGTGCGGTCTCTGTGATTCAAACGGTACCAAATTTTAGATGCAATAGCAGGAGCATAAAACCGAAGTTGGATAGCTGACAAAAAAAATTCTCACTAACTCCTGAATTTTAAAGTCAAATGTGCCTTGGTCCAAAATAACATTTAATTTTTATTTTAAAGATTGATTATATAAGAATTTAAATTTTCTGTCTAAGAGTTAAAAAAATTAAGTATTGCACATTTAAAACAAGTTAATACAATTAATGATTTTAGTAGCCATTGCATATGTTTATTAAAAATGTAAAAAGTACAAAAATAAATAAATCTATTGGTTGTGAAAGGTTTTCATTTAAGTTTCTGCAAGGGGTATATCATATACTTGAACTTCAATCACTAAAATTAAAAGGAATCACGATTGAAATAACTATGGCCCTATTTAGTTTTGTTAGTTAATATTTTGATTATAAATAATTTAAGCTGAACTGTGACTTAGATATAATTATATATTTTTTTCTGATGTTGATCAAGCATATTACACTATCCATAGATTGAGATTTTTTATATGTGTTTAAACTTAAATTAAATACACATTTAAATTCTTTGTAAATAAAGTGATCACAAAATTAGATTAAAGAAAGAACAGTACTTAGTCATGGCATTTGCATTGTGTGATAGGCCTTTTTCTTTTGATTTGCCTTATTGTGTTGAAGGTTTGCCAAAAAATTCCTTCAGTTGTTGCCAAGATCACACTCAGGATTGGCTAATTTCTGTTTACTGTGGAGGGTTTGTTGTTAGCTCTATTTGTGGTATTTTGAGAAACAGCTTTGTCTTTTAACGCAGTAGGATATTAAGGGTTTGTTTAAAAATCCAACTCGTTATTTATCTCTTTGATATCTCATTCTGAAGCCTTTCACTCAAACTTATTCCAACATTGACTGTTTTTATGAATGTATGCTGAGTTGTATAAATAAAATGAGATGTAATAAAATTTAATATTTTTAAGATAGAATAGTAACTTTCTGCAGTATCACTCACTAAACAAAGAGTTGTAAGTTTACTGCAAGATATATACTAGGAAAACAGTAAATATTTTTTTTTGTTAAGGTAGATAATATTACAACCATTTACATATACTGTAATAGAAAAGTGACTAATTTGTATAAAATATACAACTTACACATCTATTTTTAACTTCTTATACACAAAAGGAATATGTTAACATTATGGATGCAATGATTATGTGGCTTGAATTGGGTTTATTTCCTTTTTGTTTAACTCTGTGCTTTAAAGCCACTAATTTATTACTGCTCTCTTAAATGGAAATACTATTGTTTAAAATAAACCAATTATTGGACCAAATATTGAATATTTTGTTAAAATTTTAACTGAATATTCAACCATTTGATATTCAGAAAAATATAGTTTTTTTTATTCATCTGTAGGTAATATAATACTAATGTATTTGAATTTTATAAATTTCTGATTGCAAAATATTTGTTATAAAATTCTTAAATAGTTTGTCTCTTTAACTCTTTAAGAGTCAAGGACAATATCAAAATTGTGAAGAAGTTTTCAATGCAAGATAGTTTATTATAACTAAGTAGATGTATGGTCCTGTATTGCCGGGAACCCATTAAGGTATATTAAAATTTAGAATTGCTGCCATCTGTTTTTGAACTCTCGATTATTTGTTCCGAGTTTTAACACTCTACTGACTAATCTGCAGATACTTGGCTGATTTCCATCCGAGTTTGTTGCTTTTCTGATCGCTACATAACACTTGTGCAGTTCTCCCTTACTACAGCTCTATAATTTCTATTGGATGGAAATTTTAAATAATGTTAAAAAAATAAGAAACTAAATTTTTTTAAATTTCCGTACTCATGTGCTCAATGAGAAGTTGAATATGTTTAAAAATTAAGACATTTCCGTGCAGAGGAAGTAGGTGTTTTGCGTGCCACTGACTTCCTTTTCTTATTATAGATTTTCAAATCTCAATTATTTTAATAGAAGATAGTTTTCAAAACATACCTTTAGATTATGAGAAATATTTTAACATAGAGTATTCTTATTAACTTTAAATTTATGTGCATTGCTAGAAAAACTGAAGGTCTTTGAATAACTACAAACATCCAAAATGCTAAAAGGGTTAAAAAAAATTTTTGTAACATTTCTAAAGGTTTTTAGTATTTTATTATTCTAACCTCTGATAAATAATTTTCGCAGCACCAATTCCCAAGATTGATGAGTCGTCCACATCTCCAGCCAAGTCCTGCGCACTTTGTGGCTGCTCCACCCCAGCGGTGCGATGCGACCGGTGCAGCAGCCAAATCTTCTGTCTGTCGTGTGACGACATGTACCACCGACATCCCAAACGCAGGCTCCACCTCCGCAAAGCCGTCGACAGTATTTGGAACTCGTCTAAATCTCCCCGACTCCGGCGGAGGACGGAGTTGCCCGGGGACCCATCGAAGATCCCGATACCTCCGCCTAGATCGAAGAAGAGAGAACGACATACGATTGGTGGTGGGAGGTTGTTCTTGAAACAAAATCATGAGGTAATGCTCATTGTTGATGTTTTTTTTTGTTTTGTTTTTGTTCCAAACTGACATGATTTTTTAAAAAAAAATTAATATAAGAGTATACAAGATGTGAAACAGGTTATATCTGCTTTTAATTATTTCGAGTTGAAATTTTTTTCTATTTTATGACTTGTTTTGATGGGGTAAGTTAAATTAATTTGTTTTTTCTTTCACTGCAAGATAAAAATTGAAGCCAAAGTAGTTAACGATACCAAAATCTAATTTTTGGATACAACATATAATGCACATGATCTATCCATATACTTTATTTTAAATACAAAAAATCAAAATATTTTGTCAGCAAACAACATTTTTTAATCCAGTTTATTGTAAGTACATCTTGTATTTAAATGTATATTTTATTTTTTCTTCTTATGCCAATAATATCGGGTTTAAATACCAAAAAGGTTCATTTTTATTGGTATCTTATTATCAATTTGCAATGTTCTCTGTAAAGCTGTCCTCCCATAGAACACACTTTCATAGCGCAGGTGGTCAATGTATTGTGTTGGAAACATAATTTCAAAATTTTTCACAGGTGGTAATTTTTCAATACAAATGAAACTCATTAATTAATATAAATTATTAATTAGTAATTTTGATACCTAAATATAATTTTCATCAGAACTACCTGAGTATGCCAAAATTCAAGTCAAATATACATTTAGATGCAATCAAAATTAAATTGGAATATCTGAGAATATAGTATTTGGTTCATCCGCAGGTAATATAATACTAATATATTTGAATTTTATAAATTTCTTATTGTAAAATATGTGTTATAAAATTCTTAAACAGTTTGTCTCTTTAACTCTTTAAGAGTCCAGGACAATATAAAAATTGTGAAGTTATTTTCTCTGCAAGATAGTTTACTTTATATTTCCAATACGTGTACTTTATAGCTAACTATTTATAACAATAGTATTTTATAACAAATGAGTGAGTTATTATAATAATAAGAAATGAGCAATTTTTCTTTGAAATAACACACTTTGTAAGTTTATTCTTATATTTTCTTAGGTAATGATGGTTAATTTTGCTAGTTCCACATTAAACTACAGAAACGAAAAGGAATACTTCCTCTGTTTCTAATTAGTTCATACCAAAGAATTTTACTGAAAAGTTGTTAGTTGTAGAGCATTTTATTTAAAAATATATTTGTCTATATTTCTTTGTGATAAAATAAGTGATAAGATAAATTGAGAAGAATTTTCCATCATAATAAATAAAACCATATTGAGATTTTTTTGTTTATTTTTTTAAAGCTGGGCTCATTTGGACATAGCAAAATGTTTGACTTGAGAACTATAGCCCCTCCTTCAAAGGATGTTTTTGCTGGACAGAAAACTTCCCCTAATACTGAAGGAACATATGGTAAGTTGTAACAATCACAAGTTATTTTCAAATATTTTTTTATAACATTCACAAGAACTTTTTCACAGATACAGACAACTCTCGTTATCTCGAACTCGAAGGGAAGTGTATAAAAATTCGAGATATCGAAATTTCAAGTTATCGAAAATCCTATAAAAAAGCTGTTTTGGGTAAAAATAACTAATAGTATACTTACACGACTTTATTTAACATATCTACCCAAAATAATTTGGTGAGTATTTCTATTTTTTTCTAAATCAATTATATTTTCCAAATGCATGATTGCTTGAAATGTCTCTGATGTTTTAATTTCCAGCCTCGATTCAATGAATGCACGCATAGTTTTTATGAAAGATATAGCCTCTTACAAAGTTATCTTTGAAGGAGGTTAGCATTCTTCATTATCATTCTTCTTCTGAGAGCGATCTCTCATCAAATGCTGCTATAGAGTGCATTGCATTATCGTTTTGTCGCTATTATTCGCAGATCAACACCTCACGAAAGCCTAAACAAAAATGAGAAGGGGTCGAGTGTCGTCTTCATATTTTAAGTGAGTTGCTTTCTGGACTGTCGGTAATGTTCCATGAAAGTGACTCGCACTTTACCAAAAACGCCAGCTGGCTTGAGGGACGATAAATCATTAATCTTCCTTGTTGGACTGACTCTGCGTTAAAGAGGAGGGGATACAGCTCAGGGAATTCTGGCGACATTCAAACAAAAGGGTGAGGCACAGGTAGGAATCCATTGTACGTATACCCTTTCAATAACGCACAATAAGAAAGAGAACCGATAAAGAAGAACGTGGCAATTACATATATGCTAAAGGTTCTTCAAAATCTGTAGTTTTGAGAGGAAAACAAAATTTTGAGTTGTGAGGATACTTCGAGTTATCAAAAATAACGACGAAAAACTTCGAATTAAAGAGATAAAATTACATTAAATAAGTAATGAAGGTGCAGGGAAATCGATTTTTTTCGAGATATCGAAAAATTCAAGTTATCGAAATTTGAGTTATCGAGAGTTTACTGTATATCAGTAATTTAAAATTTATTTTTTCATGATATTTAAAAGTTATTTTCAATATTTTTTTAGACTGTTTATTATTATGAATAATTTAATTTTTTCCCCTCTTTTTATTATCTAATTTAATTTCAGAAAATGAAACAAATATGGCAAAAACTGTCGTCGAAAATATTGCAACAGGAAATGAGATATATGAAAATGAAAATATTCCTGTAAGTATTTTAATTGCTTTATTCCTAATGATTTTATTTTAACTGTAACATATAAAAGCATATTTTTAAAATAACACAAAAATCAAAAGTAAAAGTTTATTCGATTTGGCCTTTTCAGAGTAAATCTATATCCATTTAAAACATCAAAGTCTCATAACCATTTTAGCATTAAATGAGAATATATTTTGTTTAAGTATAAAGAACTTATTTTAACGATTACAAGATTAAAAGATAATTCATCATCTACTTCTCTAACTTTAACCGCTGAATGCTCTTCAAGGGTCTTTATCTAGACCCTTCAAACATTTATTTTGGTTCCAAAGAATTTTGTAGTTTTTAAAGCAAGCAAGGTATTTAAAGTTGTTTTTTTGTTTAAAATTCTGTTAAAAAATAGAAATTACAGTAGAACCTCATTATAATTGACTCTATTATAATGGACATTTAAATTTGAAAAAATAATACTAAAGGATGCTTATTTTTAATTGACAAGTTTTACATTTTCAATCAAAAGATTAAACATCGAATAGTTTGCATGCAAATTTTAAAGCTCTTGAACCATTTCGAAAATACTGTAAGATGTGATTAAAAATGAGGATTATCAGTTGAAACAAATTTATAATTTCGACAAGACTAGTTTGTTTTTTGATAAATTGGCCTGACAATACACAAGCTTCAAAAGCCGAAAAAGCCATGCTTGGCAAAATAATAAGTAAGGAGCGTGTGTTAGCTTTGCAAATACTGATGTTAGCTATTTGCTTAAAACAGTTATTGTCTTTTAAGAGCAAAAATCAAAGTGCACTAAAATACATGATGTTTGAACTTATTAACTGAAGAAATAAGCAGTAAATATAGACCCAGCAGAAAATAAATTATTTTTTAAAATTACTGAATGTACAATCAATATTAATCTTTTTGTTCTAAACTTTAATAAAGTGTATACATATACATCTTTTTCAATTCAACATATGTTAAGGCCTGTGTTTTATTTTATATGTATTAAGCACTTTTTATAGCTAACTACTCTACTTTCATTGATGTACTAGTTGCATTACACCCGTTAAAGAATATATTTTTTATAAATCAGACTTTCATTAAAACGGACAATCTTTAGTTCATTATACAGAGGTTGTACTGTATTATCAATGTAAATCAAAGGAATATATTATTTAAGAAGTTTTTAAAAAGAGGGAATTTTGACTTGGTAATGTATTATATTATATGGTTACTTTGTTAATTTTTCTGTATTGAATATTTCAAGAATCTCACAACCTAATTTTCTTTGGAGTTTGAAATGCAATGTTGTAGATAATTGTTATTTTTTTTCCATGTATGCAGTTATATAAAGCTGAAAGAAATAGAAGATTTTCATGTGCTGTGGATATAATTTAAAATTGATGGCAAATCAATTACAAATTAAATATAAAATTTTTAGATTTTTAATTATAAAATTGTGTGCATATTTAACTTGTATTTATTCCTAATAATAGATGAATACAGGAGGAAATGTTGATAATTCCAATTCTATGGGACAAGCTCCGTGGAATATGCCAAGGACAAATATTTCTTCGCCAATACAGGTTTCAATTCCATCAAGCTCACCTGATATGATTACAAATGGACAGTGAGTTTTCAGTCATTCAATATGTGTAATATTATATTGTTAGTATTTATAGAACCGAATTCGTCCTGCAATGTTCTTGTAAATTTTATGTCAAAAATTATAGGCATTTTGAAAATAATATAAATGTCTTTAAAACATTTATTATATTGTTTTTAAGAATTTCCCTACAAAAAAAATGTGAAAAGTTTCAGGAATAAAAAAATTCATTTTTGCTTTCGTGCCTTTGTTGTTTTATGCCCATGTATTATTTTATTTTTCTAGACTTCCTAACTTCTGAGAAATTATTTTAAACTTTATCTTAATTATAGGGGCATCACATACTTTTTTGAAGTAGATATTAGGCGATACATGCTACATTAACCCTTCAATGTAATGACTCTTACAGGACCAATAAGAGTTTTTTGTTATAACAAAAGGTTGCTGTAACGAGTTAAAGTAAAGATTTGAATGATTACATAGAAATTTATCAACTAGTAGAACTTTTTAGTGAAGGGGACCTTTTATTGTAAGGTTGCTGTAAAGAGGGTCTGCTATATGTAAATTACTTATAAAAAATTGTTGTACCATTTCATTTTATTACACTCTCCCAAGTTGCCTTATTTTTCTTAGAATGAAGATCGATCATTTATATGACAATCAAAACACAAGCTTGAAAAAATACTCTAATTAAATATATCACAATAAATATTTAAAAAAACTATTAAAATTTGATTCTTCCAGATCATTTGGATACCCGATGAAACCACAAAGCAGGAGCATTGCTGATCTCACAGGGGCTCCTCCGAATCCAATCGGCACACACCCCTACCATCTGCCCCACTACCCATACATGCATCCACCCATGCACCCTTACTCACACTCAATGGCCCATCTCAACTGCGCCCAGTGCATGTCTTCGTCGTGGTCGAACCTCATGAGCCCGCACCCCTCGCCGTATTTCCATCCGATGCCTTGGGGCTCAGCCAATGCCAGTCTAGCCAGAGGGCACCCTGTGCCGGGTGCCAATGGGCATGTGAAGCATGGAAGCGTGCCCTCTTTTCCTGGTAAATTTGTTACAGTTGCTTAAGTCATTTGAAATAATACTCAAATTACGAAGTTGTAATTATTTTTTGTGAACTTAATGTGTATCATTGTGGGTTCTCTCTTTCTGGACGTTATCATTGCTGGAATAGTAAAGCTAATTTAATTTTGAGCGATTTTGAGTGTCGTAAAATAGTAATTCACCTTATTTTTATGCTATAAATTTGTTATTTACAGTTCTAAAAGTGGACATCTAAAAATGTCTCCTTAATCTAACTTAACTTTTTTTTATATACTTCTACTGCATTGTTTTAGGGTTCCCTATTTTCAAAAAATATATATTTTAAACCACTTTGATGGTTCGGAGGCACTGTAATTTTATATTGAGAACAAAACTGATAAGAAAACTGAATATACCAAAATATAAATTTGTAAAATAATTATTTAAACTGCTTTTGCAAATGTATTGCACATTTATTATATTTTGATCTAGATTTGTTGAACACTTTCACTCCTTTTTGCAATTTCTTCATTCAAAATTATTAGTGTTGTCTTTGTAATGATTCTTAATGTTTTGTTGGAATACAAAAAGTTTATGATAATTTATCTTTAAATATTTTCAGATCCTAATTTTCATTTTCCATACCCTGGTGGAGCATTTTATGCTAATGGTGCACCTGTTGTAGATCCCAACTTTGCGAATTTACATCAACCAGCTGTTGAGCCACAAAGGGTTAAAAGGAGCCCCTCTGGGTCTAGGCAAACTCTCAGCCCTGAGAATCCTGTGAACTTGGAAGTTGCGACAGATTCAGCACCAGAAGTAAAAATGGATGAAAATCCAGCACCAAAGGATGTTAACAGAAGTATGATCGGATTTAGTTTATTGCTTTTTATATACATTTTGTATGTGTTGGTTTCCAAATAATGATAAAAGAAAACAAGATTTTTTTTATGATTAGTTTAATTTCAATTTAGGATTGGGATAAAACCACTATAGTTAACAAAAGCTGTCCTATGCAATGTGCATACAAAGTGAAACTGTTTAAAATGAAGATTACCATAAATGAGTGATTGTCTAAACTCTCCTTGATTTTCTATACAAAGTAACAATGTGTGAAGTGACACGACCACCAACAAATATAATCCCCTAAAGAAAAAAATATCATCTATCGATTAGTACCAGAACCAGACAGCTCTGAGCAATGGCTATAGAGATATAAAGAAAAGGGGCTGTATTTTTGTAGTATATGATGCAAGAAACGTTTAGTGTTTTTTGTCCTTCCTGTACAATTTTGAAAACTGGAGCTGCCTTATTCTTGCACCCACATATTGAATTGTTAACTAGAATAATTCATACTTCTACACTTCAGTAACTGAAATGAATATTTTTATTTAAGTAATCTATTAGATAATTATTTCTTATAAAATTGACTGATTATGTTAATATTTTAATTAAAAGCTTTCTTACACATGGTTCGCACAGTCCTTAAAAGTCCTTAAGAATTACTTAATTTAAGTAGGTCCTTAATTAAGGGCCCTTAAAGTCCTTAATTTTCAACTAGGGTCCTTAATTTTTGTCAAGCATGAGCTTTTTTAATAATTCGCATGTTTTTTTTTTTCATATCTAACCCGAAATTCCAAGTTTTTTTTTTAATTTTTGGAACCCAAAATTCCGGGTGCATTAAAAATATAGGAATGTAGAATTTCGAATTTTACTTTGATCGTGTCTTTTTGACCATTATACGCAAGTGTAAATTGACAAGGCGAGAAAGGCGTCAATGGACAGATTTAGTGACAGAAAAAAAGTGCACTTTTGATCTCTTATATTCGATTTTTTAGTCAATGGTATTTCATTAACATACACAACACTTCGTCGTTAGATAATCTCAGCTCGTTTGTTGTTTTGTGAAGAATCGATACTCAGTCTAGAAAATCGGGGAAATTCACAAGAATGCAGCATCTGTAACATTTGTGCGCCAGAATTTACCGGAAGTGGTATCCTGCGCCAACTTGCTACGAAACCACATTTACGTGCGATTCTGCACCAATTTTGCACCAAAAAATTACGATTCTCCGACAATGGCGCCAAAAAATATAAGAGGTCCTTAAAAATTATCTAGAGGTCCTTAAAAAGTCCTTAAGAACTACTTAATTTTTACTTTTAAAAATCTGTATAAACCATATTACATAAAGTTTTTGAAATCTGAATAAATTTTCAATTAAGTAATGTATTTTTATGATAACAATTTTAGTGATAGATTCATGCATCAATGCATTTTTGAAATATTATTTTACATGTTTATCATGAAAATGATAAGTCGTAATCTTGAGAAATGTTCTTATAGTTTTTGATATTTGTAGGAAAACAAGAAATTGATGATGAACCACCAACAATTCCAGAGCCACCATCCCAGCCATGGTCTTGCCTGCATTGCACTTATGTAAATCCACCTGGCATTCACGTCTGTGAAATTTGCTGCAAGACAAGTTACGGAAATAAGACTCAGTCCGAAAATCAAAATGAAGGCCGATCGTTGGACAGCAGAAATAGTGACTCGCCTATGGAACTGGTTAATTTAGACGCTCTGTCACAGTCTCCTGATTTTATAAAACAACGTGTCCAAAAGGTGATTTAATTATTTTGAATAATTATTGTTTGAATTACTTATATTAATTTTTAATAGTTTATTGATTACAGGATTGTTTTGGAGAGCTTTTTTATGTAGTATGTTTTGAAAATTTTAGAAATTCTATTGTTGAATGTAATGCAAAAGAATTCTTTTTTTTTTATACCTGAATGGCGTTATGTGAAATTGTTCCTTTGTATAACTACGTTTTGTTTCAAAATAAAGTAAAAAAAATTCTAAATGAGTTTGTGTTCTTTTTAACTATGCAATTATACATTTTAAAGAAATTGGAAGTTATTTAAAATTTTGCATTATTTCTAAATATAAAAAATAGTTATATTTTTTTTAGTCTTATGTCTAGTCTTACTTTTCCAGAGTTGACATACGTTTCAGAAATTTACAAATTCTTTTTTTTCAATCTGTTTTTAAAGTTATTAAATTTATTTTGATATATTTAATAGCAAAAGATTGTGATAATATTCTTTTGATAAGTGTTATGCATTATGTTAGTGCATTTATATTTTAATGTATACAAAACTGCAGTATGTTTTAATTCAAATATATTTTTAATAAATAACTACTCAAACACACATTTTCATTAAATAACTGTAGATATATTTTTAAAAAGGTACTAAATCTAACTGGAAGTCTGCTGACTTGAAATTATTTATATAAAATAATATCAAACCAATTTTGTGCTAATATTTACCATACCTTTATAATTTTGAAGAAAAAAAACTGACATGTGTACAAATAGAAAATACTGCAGAAGAAAAACCAGGTTACTAATTTTTCTTTCAATCAAAATGCAAATTATAGTTTCTAATTTTAATTATTGATATTCTTTTAAACATTTTTGTGAATTTTTCATGTTGTTGTATTAAAAGTGTCATAGCCATGGTTATTTTCCTAGCCCTAAAACCCATTGCATGGTTAATTCAATGACTTTTTCTAGTGCTTTTAACTCTCTTTTGTTCAGTTTATATTAGTGCATGGTTTTCCAGTTTCTTTCTTGCTCTAACTTTCCTGGGGAAAGGATATGGTGAAGTTTTGAAGAAAGAGACTATTTTTACTTTTCCAGGTGGGTATAGTAAATATATTTTCACAATTCTGGCATTTTTTTGCCATGCATTTTATTTTATTTTTTAAAGTTTTTTTATTGAACTATGTTGCTTTTATAGTATTCTTTTAAACTTACACTTACATACAAGTTTAGCTATTGGACTTAATGTGCTACATTCCTTACTTTTCATTAATAGCCGCTAGTTCTTAAATGGTGAAATTTTTTTTATCATATGTGTATTTTGAAAAATAATGTGTATGCAATTCTAATTTTAAATTTGATTGTAAGTAAAATTTTATGTATTTGTACCTGCTTTTATTTTTAATACTCTGAGAATTTAGGATATAATAAACATTTTAAGTATCTTTGCGGTCGCATAATCGTAATTAAATTTGAAGTTTTGTAATATTTTGATATTCCAAACAGTAATTCATAAATTATTTCTAATTTACTAAAAAAAAATTTTTAGATCCAAAATCATGTAAGGTCAATTTTTTAAAAAATTTATTTGTAAAATATTATTGCATACTGATTTGCATTTCGGGAAATTACCAATAATTTTTTGTAAGATTTTTTAAGCATCCTCATTCTAAAATAATAAAATTTTACACGCGATAATAAATTAAAAAAAAAAAGATAATTAAAGATTTATAAATAAAAACAGACTTGTGATTTTTCTGTAAATTAGCTGAAATGTGCAAATGTCTTTTTATTGACTGATTTCAGATAATTAGAGCGCTTAGCAGTCCCCATGAAATTAAAATGTTGGCTAATTTTTTTAACCAAAATTTTTTAACCAAAAATTAACCAAATTTTTAAATTTTCTTCATTTTCATAAAATGGTTCAAAATTTTCTTGCTGGATTATTAGCTTAATGAAAGTAAATAAGCATTATTTTTGAAAAACTTTTTTATTTTATTCTTATAATTTTTTTTTATCTTTTTAAAAATGTTAAATACACTCATATTTAAAATACAATTTTTACTAATGATTAAGTTTGTGGGTTAATTTTTTTCTTATGTTTGGGAATATTCAAATTTTTATTTTGTATTCAGTTTTGTTACAAAATTATTCATCAAAAGTTTTGCATTTTTAAGAACAATTTATTTGACATTACATTTAAATGAATGTTGATTTATCACTTATTTAGTTTTACTTTTTTTGAATGCCAGAATTGTGAACTTATGAACTAATTGTTACCCCACCTATTTTCATTTTTTACCATTCTTACTAATTGTTTATTAGATATTTACTAAAATATGTAATTGCATGCTATGAAATTCTTTGCTATCCCCTGACTGTTATTAGAAACTTTTTTTAGTGAATTTTGTTTAAATGCAACACTGATGCAAGTGTACATATTAAACGTAAATGTAATATGGCTAACACAGCTGCTTTACTTTTATTTCTCGTATAATATACTAGTATATATTTTATATGCACATTGTTTCATACTTTACTCACTTACTTTTACTCACTTTAACACTGACTTCAGTATTTCTCTTGACGTTCCTTTTATATATTAACTAAACTTAACTGATTAACTTTCCACTACATATTTATTTAGCAGAAAAATTTGAATTTTGTGTTTTTATATGTAGATAATTCTGCACTTTGCACATTTATTGTAATTTTTAATTTTTTGTATGAATTTTCTAAAAAAAATTGTTAGTTTTCATTAAATGCAATAATTTGATTTTCTTTAAAAAGTATAATCACTGCTAATAATATTTTAAATTAAAAAAAAACTAATAGAAATGTTAGTTTATTAATTATAATATGTGCAAAAAGACACATTTTGGTAGGTAAAATTGTTTGTCAGCTGTGCCAACAACGAATTATCATATTCTTAAAAATCAAAATGTAAACTCAAAATTTAAACCTGTTGAAGTTTTATATATAAATATTAATTCAAAATTACTTTTAGGTATAAAGTTTTTTTTTTAGTATATTATAAAATAAATTAACATTGTGAGTAGATATTATCGCTTTTATAATATATAATGTTCATTTTTTGTAGGACGAAGACTCAATTGGAGCGGACAGTTTAGAAACCGAAGATATCCCTGACACCATTGACCAAGAACCTCAAACCCCAGAACCTTCAGTAATGCTCACCACTGAGACCCAAACCTCCACAACGACCAAATCGACCGACGTCCAAACCCAGAACCTCATCTTCCAATCGATCGCCTCCTCCACCGATTCAATCTTCCCCAAACAGGAGATCTCAGTTCAAACTGAGACCCAAACGACAGCAAAGAACTGCTCGGTCGCTACGGACCCCATGATCAGTTCACAGTCGATGGAGTCGTTGATGTCCGGGTTTTCTGCCCCTCCCTACCAAAACAGGCGAGCTGGGTGGGGGAGGGGTGCCAGCTTCAGCACCCAGTCTTTATACGAGAGGGGAAGGAGCCGGAGCCCCATACCGAGGTCGTTGTCGGAGGCTCAATCGTTTGTGAGGGATTCCAGCCTGCCCCCTGAGGAGGCCATGCATAGTTGGAGCCAGGCGTGGTTGATGTCTGATCCCATGTATTACAAGCCACATAACCTTCCCGGTTATGGACAAACAGGAAAGGAGGATTATTATGATGGAACTTGGGGGTCCATGGATAAACTGAACAGGAGAGTTAAGAACAAGCAGGTGAGGTTTCGTGGAATCTCCCCTTGATGGGCCAACAAAGTATTTAAGTTTTAAAATTATTTTCATTGCAAAAAGTTTAATTTACATTTCAACAGATGAATTTAAAAAAAAAAAAAATCGTTTTTAATAATTTTAAGAGATATAATTTTCAAAAGTTCACCCAAAGGTTTAATTAAAAAAAATGTTTTAACTTAGGTATATATTTTTTTTAATTTAAAGACTTATTGGTTTGCTATTAAAACTGGTGGTGCACAGATAAGTTGGATATATGTTGCTATCCCTCAGAGAGTTAACATGGGCTCCAGTTGCCCAGTGGATAAAAGCATTCGGCTAGTAATCAGAGGATTGTGAGTTCGAGCCAGACTGAGTAGACTTTACAAAGAAAAGTAAAAATGTAGTGATTTCGCAATCGGAGGTTGCCAGTTTCACTGCTAAAATACTAGAAAGTCGTCTAAAAATATCCAAAATATTATACTGACGTGTAACGAGACTGGTGCATGATAAATATGATCGAGGTCCAGTGTCCAGACGCCTATTGAGGTTGTGTTGGGTGCCAGCTCAGGTGTTGTCATCATCATCTGATCACGGTTAAAAAATATGAGGCATTGTTCCCGGGTCTTTCCTTCGGGATAAACTCCAAACCGTCGCCAATAGCCCAATGTGTAGCTCTAGTGTGATGTTATTTAACCAAATCAAATCAGAGGGTTATCTCATTGGGGTTGCATATTATTACTACATGTTTTCATGCAGCTAAGTTCTTTGGATAATGAAGTTAGAGTAAAAAAGTAATTGAATAATAGTTGCTGCTTTAAGAATATCCAACAATAGATCATAATGACTCAGTCTGATTACAGATAGATCTAACTCCACATAATCTTAACTACAGGTCCCTAACCTATCATGCTCACCTTCCGATTCAAACCTAAGGTTTTCTACTAAATATTGTATTTAAGAACAAATAAAAAGATACTAACTATCGAGTTACAATATTTTAGATTTTTGTGAACCAAATTTAAGTAGATTCTTAAAGCATACATGAAAACACACTTTTACATGATATTTCATAGAGGTTTTCTTCAACAGTTTATTTCCTAATTTAATAGTTTCCAGCAATTAAATTAAACTACATTTTTATTTCATGTGTTTTGTTTGATTTTATTAAAATAAATGTGCAAATTATTTAGGGAACGAAATCTGAAACTAATCCAAGACCGAAATTTCATCGAAGTCTCGATGACTTAAAAGCTGAAAAAACCCAAGATGTGATCCATTCAAGAGAATTGCAGTTTCTTCAGACTGTAAAGGTATGTGTAGTAATATAATTATATTAATGAATGTTAAATCTTAAATTGTAATGTATTAATTTTGTTCTATCTGAATAATTAATACTTGATTCTCCTATATTTAAATTATTATTAATGCAATGAGTTTTTGCTTGATTTACTATTTAGAGTTCATTTTTTAATTAAAATAATTATTTAAATGTTCTGTATGAATGAAGTGAAAAGCATTAATTTAATGTATTGCTTTTATTTTAATTGAAAACATACACTTCCCTTGGTATAAATTTTATTATTTCTAAATATCAGATACTCTAGACAACTTGGAAGAGATGTTTTAACGTTAATATTTTAGTTTATATATTTATAATCTTAACAATATTCTATATTCTTTAATTAATGAGCACTTTATATTCTTTTTTTTTTTTTTAATTTGAAGAATAGTATTACTTATTTGAATTAACTTAATCATTGTTTAGTCAAAATGGATACCTTTAACATACCTTGGAATAACGGGTTAATACTTTGAAATAGATAAATATCATTAAAAAATTTCTTATTGTATGGCTATAAAAAAATTATGTTTACCTAATAGATATTAAACTATTGCAAATGATTAACTTTTCTGCTTGCATGAACATTTAATTGTCAATGATACTTTAATATAATTAGCAAGTCATTGGTCTTGCAGTAGGAGCAAGTATACTTTCATGTGAGATAAATATTCAATTCAACTTATTTTTGGATAAAAGACTAACAGCAAATGAGAAACAGATGGTGTATTTATGATATGTAATTTCTATGTCTTCATCTGGGGTTTTCTAAGTTGAATTGTGCAATGTTGCTTTAAAAACAAGGAATTGTCAATATTTAATGTGCTACGGTTATTTTAAAATACAAAATGTATAATTAATAAAACATAAGTATTTTTTCAAAATTAAAAAAAAAAATTAAATTAAAAATACATTTGTAACTTGGTTTTAAACTAAACATTTAGTTTAAATTAGTGAAATTTTGGTTTCTACTTTCCAAATATGAATAGAAATTTTTTCCAAGGCGTTCTTCTTCTTTACCAATATCTTTTTATGTATGATAGTTATAACTTATTTTATTAACAATAGTTAGAAATCTTTTAGGGGTTTTAATTTAAATTGTTCTTTCTGTAATTGGCGTGTTCTGTTAAAATATTTTTGAAAAAAAAATAATAAAAATTTAAAACTCGGCTACATTGCTGAAATATTCATAAATTTAGTTTAAATACTAATGCAAATAGTTTCTCAAATAATTTTTTTATTATTATTTCAGTATATTTAAACAATTTTATTTATGGAATAATTTTACAGGAAGCTGAAAGGTGTGGGTTTAGCTTGGAAGATTTGCATGTTGCCTACCTGCACTGCGGAAGAGAGAATCCTGTATTTTGGTTGGAGGACAACTGGTCCTTCATGATTAAAAATGTTATAGCTTTGGCAGCCAAGTACGGAGAGGACAATGAAGAGAATGATGTTGGTGTCATTACTGCATCTGAAGCAAAGCAAGCTCTTCATATTCACAGAGGAGATATATGGGATGCTGTCACAGAATGCATTGAGAATAGGCAGCGAAAGGTATTCTTCGGCTTTTGCTATTTCTGTTTTGTAATAAGCAATGTTGGGAATATTATACTTTAATCTCAATTTAATCATGTTATTTAATTTACATACACAAACTTATGATGCAGATATATAAATATGTTGTCCATATACACTGTGGCAGTGAAAGTGTGTTATTAGTGAATGATACATCAAATTAGTATGTATGTAATTGACATATTGTGTTTATTCGAAAACAGAAATCTATTCCTTTTATACATAAATTATTTAAGATTTTACAAATGATTTGTGATGATGATGTGTGATTCTACAGACAATCAAATGGCTATTAAACTATGTAAAGATACCAGTTGTTAATTTCAATACATTTATAAATCGTGACCGATTTCCAATCTAAATAAAAAAAAAATCTTATTTATTCTTAAAATAAATGTATTGATAACATTTAAAATCTTTGATCAGTCTCATATTGTGTTTAGCTCAGTCTGGCTGTAGAAGCTTTTGTGTCATGAAACTCAAACAACCTTTTATTCACTTTAGTTTATGATTTAATTGATTTTTAAACATGCTGTTAATGCATTGATAGTTATAAAATATGAATTAAACTTTTAATTGAAAAACCTGTTTACCTACACTTTGAATGAAACCTCATATGCTTTTAAATTTATAAAACTTAAAAAAAATATATGATTGTATTTGATTTTTGCAATATATGTAAATCTAATTATTTTTTGTTTCTAGATTTTGGAATTAACTGTTAGGGGAAATTTCACTCAAAAACAAATTGCGGATACTTTGAAAAATAACGAAGGAAATGTTGAGCTTGCATATGCAGATTTATTACGAGCATCAAGCAGGCGCCACAAATTCATCTTGAGCCCAGGACTGAGTGAAGACAGCGAGTACAACCCAGTTGATGAAAGTGCTGTAGATCACAATGTCTCAATCAAAGCAGGCAAATTGGATGTACCTGCAGACTCCAAATCTGACAAGAAAAAATCTGACTTTTTAACTAAACTCTCAGCAATAAGACAAGCTCAAAGCGAACGCAGGAAAGCCAGAGAAGAGAAGGAAATTATCCGTGAAACCACCACCCAGGATGTGCCAGACACATTGGAGACTAGAGTTGAAAGCCCTCAAAATGAGAATGTGAATCTACCAAGAACAGAAGAATCTTCTCACCAGGAGCCAATTGCAGAAGAACCTGTTGGGGACATCGAAAAGGAACTAGCCGATGCCAAGTTGGAGTTTGAGATGCCGACTAAAGACACTGAGAAAAAGGACAACGAGGACAATCTTCCTGAGGATTATGACACCAACTGGGTGGAGTCTCAAGGGGAGTGGATCGAGGAGTATTCGGACGAGCAGTGGGAGGGGGAGGAAGAAGGGGATGGTCAATGGGTGTCTCTGCAGAAGAAGTACCAGAGCATGGAAAAAGAGTTTGAGGAAGAGGCGAAACAGATGGCAGCCCTATGGGAAAAGGAAGAGCTAGAGGATGACGTTTTTGAAGAAGAGCAGAAGGAAGCTTTGGTGGAATCGTCCGAGGCCGAAAAGATGAAGCAGGAACAGGATGCTAAGTTCCAGCAGTGGGTAAAAGTCAATCTTGAGAAGAGCCTCTCGGAGCCAGAAGAGAATGAGCCCAATGATCAGCCGTTGAAACTCAACTTATCGAAAGAACCATCTTTGTCAAGGAGTGTGGAGTTTGATGAGGGTTTGATGTGCAAGTCGCCTTTGCAGCACTATCCCACAGAATTGGACTTGAGCTTGAAAACCGAGCCTGACTGGGTGGAGCTGGAAGATGCAGTGGATCTTGATGTAATTGAGAAAGAGGAAATGGAGGATAAGTTTAAAGAGAATCAACAGGATGTTCTTGTGTTAGAAGATCAAACACAAATTGTTGATAATAGTGATGAGGAATGGGAGAAGATTGATCTTGAAATTGACATGCTAGATGAAAAGGCAATTGAAAGAATGACAAGTGTACCGATATTAGATTCTCGCCAAGAATATTTACCAGAGGTTTCAGTTGACAAGAAAGATATTCCAACACAATATTTTGAGAAGAGCAATTTAGGAAAAGTTGAAGATAATGCCGAAGATCAGATTTCATCAGTACTTAAATCCGGTGAAGAATCTGAAATAAATGCAAATAAGTCTCCTGAAAGTGCTTTTCCAAAGCCTCCTGTTAGAAGACGATCAAAGTTGAATACAGCTGCAATTGAAGAGGTATTAAAAAGTCGTGAACCATCTGGTGAGGTTTCGCAGCTCTGTGCTGATGTACCTCCAGCTCTACCATTGAAAAGAAAAGACAAAAGCCCTGAGAACACTTTGAAAGATATATATGCTGTGCCTGATAAGCATAAAGTTAAAGCTGAGGAAAAAACCCAAACTGAAATTTCATCAAGTAAAGGAAAGGAAGCTACTTCTGAGCCACAACCACCTTTAAAGCCTCCACGGGTAAATTTGTCACCATCAGTTGATTTTGAAGCCGAGACAGGTGAAAAAAGGAGCTTGAATATTGGATTTTCTAAAGATGCATCTCCAGTTACATCATTATCAAATGAGTCTGATTCAAATTGCTTTGCTGATTCGGAATCTGATCCTGAAATCAAAATAATTAGACAGAAGTACATGCATAGAAAAGCAGCTAAATATGAAAACGATGAAGATGATATGTTTGACGAAACCGAGTTAACCTCTAAAATGGAAGAACCTGAATCTCCTTCAGCATTGCGCAAGGAAGTGGAGCTACAGTCTAAGGCATTTGAATTTGATCCTGAATTGCCTATACCAGTTGGGACTCGTGGATCCCGTGTTGTTGAAATTGATGAGGTGGAATCTCCTAAGGCATTTAGAGAAGGTACTGCTCGACCTTTGCAGCTATTTAAGGTCACTAAGCAATCCAGTACAGAAATGGCACCTGAGCCTACATTTACTGAACAAAATAAAGATATTGATACTATGGTTTCAGGAATTGTAAAAGCATATCAAGAGCATGTAAGTGAAATTCCTGATCTCCAAAAACCGACTAGTGCAGCATTTCCCTCAGAATTAAATATGAGAGGTTACCAAATGGATTTTTCTATCCCTGAACCTCAACTCATTCCGGATGTTGTTGATCCACATTACTATAATGCAAGTCCATTTGAGCAACAACCGAACCTAAAAAATATCCAAGGATTTGCAAATGTACCTCAAGCCGCTCCTGAAGTCGAAGAAGAAATATTGGACACTTCACTTCCAAGTGAGCCTATTCCAGAAGAGCCCCTTCCGATACCATATGAAGATCAACCACAGAATGAAGAAGAAGAAATTGCTTTTACAAAAGTTGAAGGAGTTTTTGCTGCTGCAGATTACTTTTTCGGAAGATACAATGAGGTGACAGTTGCAAAGCCAAAGAAACGAACCACTATTGTAAAAGGCGGCAAGACTCCAGCATCTGCTGCATCCAAGGTTATGTCAGCCAGTGAAATCGTAGTGCCACCTGTTTCTCAACCTTCTGTGATGGAGAAAAGTGCTTCCCCAGTCATGATGCCAACTCCAACAACTGCTCCAGAAGCAGTCGCCACTGCACAACCACAAAAGGCTCCTCGGAGTCCTAAAGTGGAAGGAAAGACTGTTTCTGCTGTTGAGCCTCCACCAGAACCTGAATATTTGCCATTCGCCGAAGATTACTTCTTTGGATCTTACAACGAGGTTGTTGTGCCGAAGAAAGGCAAAAAGAAGATTCCTGTGAAGCCCATTCCAAAAGTGCCAGAGAAAGTAAAGGTTGATGAAGCCATTCCTGCAGTTACTTCTGTCTCTCAAGCAGAAATGGTGTCTCCAGAAACAAGTCAGACCATTACTTCGTCTTCTACAACGTCACCTGTTGTATCTGCTTTGCAGCACGCTGAGTCTACAACTTCCTTATATTTTGATACAAGTTCGCTGATGGAAGATACTTTTTACCTCGCTGAAACACAAGATCAACCTGTTGATAATGAGATGCTAAGTAATAATGATAAAAGAGTTAAAAGCGTCCACTTTGAGGATCCCCAACCTGCTGTGGTACCACCTCCGAGAAAAAATCGACCAAAGCTTATGGAATCAAACCGCTCCTCTATATCTTCCTATACATCTGCTGCAGATGAATTTATGTACGAACAGTATGGTCAGAGTTCCCAATTGAGTGAGGTGGATAAAAAAAAACTCCATCCCTATAGTGAGGACTTCAAATTGAATCAAGAATCTGACCCTTCCGATTTTTCCTGTGAGTCATTTTTGCAACCCAGCGACCATCCAGAGAGTGCCATATCCTCTGAGATTAGTGTGTGTACTTCCAAAGAACCATCAAATATAATTAATTTGCCAATTACAGGGCTTTTTGACAAAAATACGAAACATGAACTTTCTGATGAATTTCTAAGTCAAGAGCTTTCAAGTAGTGACAAAGTTCAAGATTTTATAGGTAGACAGTCTACATTATCACAAGGTGCAACGATTGCTTCTGATACGATTAGTGCTGATAGGAAATTTGATGAAGATTTATTGGAAATTCATAAAACTTCTGAAAATCTTCAAACATTGAAATTTTCTGAAGGTGATAGTTTAATATTCACTAATGCAATATCTGAAGGGGACACAAAAAGTGTTGAGACTGTTTCAGCTGAACAACGCATGGCAGCAGAATCTTCAGAAATTCAAAGTTCTTCGAAAAATGCCCCATCATTGGACACTTCTGATGTTTCTAAAGAAGTTGTTATTACAGATTCTGAAATAATTGAAGCAGACTTAAGAATATCCGAAAATGCTTCAATTGTCTCATACAGTGAGCAACATTTGAAAGCTGATTTAAAGTTATCAGAAGATGGCAATTCTAATTTTAAAATGACCTCTGGCAGTTTCCCTGAATATCCAACTGACATAACTGAAGAAGAAATTTCTGGTGGACATACTCCTGTGTCGGAAGATATTTTGATTTCTGATAGTTATACTGTAAAATTGGAAAGCAGCTCAATGACTAGTAGATTCCAAGACGAAGAAGCAATGGCTGAAATAGAGCGAGATACGTATTCAGTCCATATGGATGAAGATTTCGAAGATGGGCTTCTGTTAGTTGAAGAAGCCGAAAATTTGATCAATGAATTTTGTGATATATACCCTCCTGGAATTTTCGACATTGCTTCTTCAAACGAAATTCAAAACTTAAATACCAAAAACAATAAGCAGGAGTCTACTTATGACAGTGAACATGAATGGAAGCTGAATGAAGAAAGATATAATACTTTAAATGCCAACTTCATCGAAAACAAACTTTATAAATCTAAAGGAGGTTCAGATCCACATATTGCCGATGTGAAGGAATCTTTAATAATTGATATAAAATCTGCCGAATGTTCTGAAGTAAGTGGAATTTCCTTGGAAGCGTCAACTTCTGACTCGGCTGAAATTAGTGACATTGGTGATCTTGTATTTGCAAGTAGTGAAGACCTCATGACTGTGAGTAGCCAGAGCAATATGCTTTCTGTGGAAGACTCAATTCCTGAGGGTGAAAGTCGGACTGAAAGCAATACAGTTATCCAAACAACCTCTGAATCCATACCTGTTAAGGTGATACAGCCTTTAAGTATCTTGTGTCAGGAAGCTGCTTCAACTTCAGACTTTGAACCATCTTGCACAAAAAGAATGATGTCGGAATGCCCTCAAGGGCCAGAAGGTGAAGAAGGTGTGTTATCTGAATTGGATTATTCTAAGTCCGAGTTGTTGGATGTATCATTTGATGTGTCAGATGAAAGTTTGGTAACTTCCACGCGTTCTTCCATTTCAACTCAAATTCCTGTCCCATCCGATGTACAAATTCAGGATTTAATGGACGAACTGGACTATGAAGTGGAGAGTAAAACACCTGTTCAACCAGCTGTTGAAGAGGGTGATGAAACACTGGATATTCCGTCAAACATAGACCTTGACCAGATTAATCTAGAAATGGACAGTGCGGAAGTTCCTTTAGCTTTAAGTGCTTCATCAAAAACAGATCCTGGTACCCAGTTTTCAACTGCGACAGAACCAGATATATCTATTATTATAGCTCAGGATGATGAAAATCTTACATTGGCGTCTGGTAATAATACAGAAATTCTTTTGACAAGAGATTTGAATAAAGATGATATTGTAGATAACATATTGACATTAGAGGACAATATTGAGGATTCTGTAACAAGCCTAGATAAAAATATTTCATTGACAATAGATGATGATCCAGTTATTTCACTACCAGAACATAAAGAAAGCAATGAAAATGTCTCAAAGACAAAAGAGGATTTAAGTGCTGGGTATGGTATAATAAGTGACGTATATAATTCTGCATCACAAAATCAGGCAGATATTTCAGTAAATAAAGAAGAACAAGTTGAAATTCAACACACTATTATTGCAACTGAAATATTTCACAAAACTGAAGAATCAGATAGTTCAGAGGCGGTTCAAGATTCATCTGAATTGTCCCAGAATCAAGTTAAAGATAAACATGTTGATTCTTGCAAAAATGAGTCTCCAGAGAGTAATACAGATCAAGTTCTTATGGAGGACAGTGAAGAATCATGTGTCTCTCTAATGTCACATTTTTATGAAGAATGGTTTGAAAATGTTAAAACATCTGGGAAAAGTTCTATTTTACAGCAGGATGTGAGAAGTAAATATGCTGCCTATTATAACTATGCCGAATCCTCCAACTCAGGGAGTGCAAGTGAAAATGAGGATTTCACTCAGGTTGATGCAACTGCGGTTTCTAATCTTGTGAGTACACAAGTTGAATTATCTATAGAAGAAAGCAAAGCTCCAATTATTGAGGATGATGTGAAAGACATATTAGAACAAGATAAAGACCAGGAAGTAGATGCATGTGACTCATCAATTGAAATAAAAACTTATGATGAGCTTCCCCAGCAAACAACATTGATGGATAAACTAGATGAGGATCAATATAAAGACATTGCATATGAAAATTATATTAAAAACTCAGGTGAATTGTCAGATGTGATTTCTGAAGAGTTGACCATTTTTGAAAGTAACAGGCAAATTATTGAAAGTGTGGGGTATGACGACAGAATATTTACTACAACTAAATCATGCCAAACTGATGACAGTTTTGAAGAAGATCAGTTTTATGACTCATTCGATGATCCTCTAATGGACCCATCACTTTTGTACCTACCCATTGATAAAAAAGAAAACATTGAACCAGTGAAGGTTGAAATTGGCATCCAATGCCATCTTATTACTAGTGAGGTCATTGTGCCTTCTGATAAGACTTTAACCACGTTGAAGACAGAAACGAAAACTTATAAATCTGAGGAGATACAAGTTGGTAAAGGGGATGTAAACATCTTTGAAGATCCTATGGTGCTAAATGATATTGAAAATGGAAAGGTGGTTGTAACCGATGTCTCTACTTTGGCTAAAGAAGATAGTAGCTTTGAAATAAGCGAGGACTCGGATTCTGATCTTTTTCTTGAGCCTCAGTCCTTCCATGATGAACTTGATGCAGAAGGAAATATTTCGAAATCCAAGAGCTCTTTCCTTTGTGCTGAAATCGATTCTGGTTTCAGCTCTGGTAGCGACTGTGGTAAGAGGACATACGAACATGTTGCTTCTGCCCAGGACTTTGTTGCTGGATCATCCGACACAGGTGAAATTAGCGTCACACATGGCAATAAATCCGAACATAAAGTTGAAATGACAGATTGTGAAATCAAAGAAGAAACAGAATCAACAAGTAAAGTAATAAAAGTTATCAAAGGAAAAACAGCCCAGGAACTATCTGAAGAAGAATCAATCGATGTTACAAAAGTGGCACTCCTAAAAACAAATGAAGAACTTTATGAGAAGACCGAAGAAATAAGTTGTACTTCAACATCCCATATTATCACAAGCAAAGAAGATGGAAGGTCAAGCAGGATAGAAGAAAGTAGGAAGAAGATAGAAGACGGAAGAAAGAAGATAGAAGACAGTAGAAAGAAGATAGAAGATGATAGAAAGAAGGTAGAAAACAGCAAAAAGAAGGTAGAAGACAGTAAAAAAAAGATAGAAGATGATAGAAAGAAGATTGAAGACAGTAGGAAGAAGATAGAAGAAAGTAGAAAAAAGATAGAAGACAGTAGAAAGAAGATAGAAGACAGCAAAAAGAAGATAGGTACAAATGTTTCTGATATATGTGATGTTTTAGCCGAGGAAGATATTTTTGAAAGATCAGTTACACCTATTGCAATTGAGAAAGTTCCATCAATTGAAGATTTGACTTTTATCGAGTTGCAAACCGATATTACTGAACAAATTGTCCATTCAGAAACTGTCGTCCATTCAGAGAGTTGCTCAACACCAACAGTAGAATACTTTTATGGACCTCTTCCAGCTTCTGTTGCGAGTGAAATTCCACCAGAAGGTAATGATTTTTTTGTTGAGGCTCTTGACCTACTAGATGCATGTGCTTCTGAAATCACAAAGAATCATGTAGAAAATGCACTTGCCTCTCTGGCATATGATGATCATTCAAGCTCAAAGTCTGATATCAATCTCGATTCAGATGAATTATCGGAATCACTCTCATCTTTTCATGAGTTTGATGATGATTCACTAACAGAGAGTGCATCAGAATATTTTCTGCCTACTGATGATGACGACGATAAAGCGGATTTGAAACATCAACTTGAAGAGAAAAATGCATTAAAAGTGGCAGATTTAAATGTTTCTTCCATTTGTGAAACTTCACATATGTCCTCAACTAAACATACAGATCAGCAATCAGATTTAAAAACCATTTCTTTAAAAAAATCTAAGGAAGTAAAAAGTAACATCCAAAGTTCTTCATTAGGTGTTAGTAATGCGAGCAAAACATCCACTGAAGAAGTAATTGATAAGAAATCGGATGAAGCCACTGAATCCCTTTCTGTTGATCCAGACTCACTTAATGATAATGACAGAACATGCGATGCATCTGAATTCGAAGATAGTCTTTATTTAGAAAGCACTTCTGAATATTCTCTTCCTGCAGATACTCTTTCAAAACACTCTGAGAAATTAACAAAGCCTTTAACAATTATAAGCGATGTGACAAGCATTGTATCTCAAGCTGAATTTAATAACAATTTACCAAAACCGTATCAAGTTGTAGAAGCAACCAAAAAGGTTGAACTTTTAATACAAGACAATTTAGAATCTGAAGTTTCTGTGAGCTTAAATAAAGTGCAAACTGAAGAAAATGTTCTACAACCACATATTCCAAAACTTGATGAAAGCTTTTATTCAGAAAGCATACCTGAATACTTTCCTCCAGAAAAATCTCAGGATAAAACTGCATTGGAAGAAATTGACTCAGTAGTTAATTCTTCACAGATCATTTGTGATGATGAGGACTTTGCTACACAAACTTCACGTGTTGCATCATCAGATACTTCAGAAAATTTTCAATCTGTTGCCCAATCTGAAACCTCAGAAATAAACATTCCTAAATCAGGACAGATCAAACTTGATTTATCGAATAATTTAAATACATCTGGTTTACACATTGAATCATGTTTATCTACATCTGCTGTTGACGAAAGCCTTTATTTGGAAAGTATACCAGACTATTTTGCACCTGAAGCTATTTCTGCAAAAACTGAAGAAATTGAAATTTCATCTGACACTCAAAAGGTTTCGGAAGATTTGCCATGCACTGTTACTGATGGATTAACAGCCGATAAAAAAAATTATTCTTGTTTTACTCTTGAAACAGAAATTACTTCTAAAACAGACGAAGAAGAGCTTAAAATAACCAGTTATAAAAGTGATATACCCCCAGTGCCATCTGACATTGTGAGGTATTTGTATTATGGTGATGATATTACATTTGAAGAAGATTCAAGTGTTCAGGATGACATTTCTTTCAACTCTGCTCATAACGTTGAGCCTATTTCAGAATCTGGTGTTATTCATTCGGATAATTCCTTTCAATCTTTAAATTCAGAATTGAAAGATCTTAAACAGGAATCAGAAGCTGTTGTTAAAAAGGAATTGCCTGTGACTCATCTAGCATCAATTGATACTAGTCCAGAATTGATATCTCAAGATTTCCCAGTATCTGTGGATGAGCAAAGCGCTGAGTACCAATCCATCCAAACATTTTCAAGTGATCCAGAATGCTTTGAGTCTGCATATTCAGAACCTGAATCTACAGATCAATGGTATGAGCTGGAGGCAACGAGGTCTTTACTCATTCACGAGGCAGTTTTTGAGAGAATTCCGAAGAGCGAGTCCTGTACTGAAACCAATTCTCTGACAAAAGAAGATGGTGAACTGCCATGCATACCAGAATTGATTCTTGAACAAGGAACCAAGGATAATTTTCCTGTCGCGAAAGTAGACAGTGATGAGGTGACTGATATTTCCACTCATTTCACCATGACCGAAGACGATTCTGATAGATTTTCTGATATTGAAAGTGACAGTTCTTTACAGGACTTCGAAGCAGATGTTGCCTTTCCCCTTGATACCCAATCAAAGAATGGAGAATCAATTAATGGAAATGCTGAGAAAGAAGCCGAACATATTGTTTTCAGCGAAGACCACCGAGAATTATCAGAGTGCAGAATAAAAGAATCGTCTACACACGAGACTGTTAGCCAAGGTGAAGTATTTCTGGATCCAAATGCTAATGAGCAAGTTGAAATATCTGTTCAAGCTTGTGTTTTAGAAGAAAACTTGGGAAGTGAAGAACTGGTCGAAGATACCCTGCCACCTGTTCGAGACTTTAACGGAAATGTAACTGACAGCCCAATAAGCCTTCCTTTATTAGAAATGACTGAAGTAATGCCTTTAGCGGTAGAAAAAGTTTCCAGTGAACCTAAACAACAAATTAGTACTACACAACCATTAGAGGTTGAAAGGATACCTTCTTTAGATTCGAAAATCATTTCTAGCTCCAGTTTTATACAAACTTCTGAAGATGAATATTGTGATGTATCCCAAACTACAGAGTCATGCTATACTTCACCAATTGTGGAGTCTGATTATTGGTTGGATGCAAACAACGAAAGTGTTCTTGAAACTGAAGATTCAGAGTTCATTTTACCCAATGAAGGTACCGTTGGTGTTTTAACGTCACAAAATAACACTCCTATTGACAGTGTTGTTATTTCATCTGAGGAAGCGTCGAGAGAAATTATTTCAAATGTGGATATTCGAAATGATGTAATTGAACAGTACTCTGAAAATATAGAACACTTTTCATCAACTTCAAATATAGAAAATACAACTGAACGTGTTATTTGCTCTGTGTCACAAGAAGTTGCTTCTGATTCGGATGTTGTTCTTCTACAAGACCTATCAACAAATGAGGTTACTGAGAACGAAAATTCAAAACAGGTTTTAAATATACAAGAGTCAAAAGAACTATTTGTGACTGATTCATTTAGTATTAAGGATCCTAGTGTTGAAGAAATCGACCCAGCTTCCACTGAAGATAAAAGAGCTATTATTAAGAGGGAAGTTAAAAGTGCAAATGAGATGTTGATGTGTGAGGTTCCAGGACAAGCTGTTATTCCCAAAGAAGAAAGCCAGAAGCTTTATGAAACGAAAGAAATAAAAGCTGAAAACTTTCCAAGAGATGCTGATGCTTTGCCAAGTGTAGTTAGTGAAGTCATTGAAACTGAATGTATGCTTAATTTTGGCAGCAAAGAAGGCATAAGGGTGCCATTGGAGGATAAAGTGTGTCATGAGGTCCCGGAAGTTCCTGCTGTTCAGATTGAGCCAGATTTTAGTTTAGAAAGAGAAAGCACCTCACAGGATTTCCTTTCTTCTGATGCAGTTGATAAAAGTTCTGTATTGCAAGATGCAAAAAGAATTGATTTAATCCATCAGGAAGAAACATTTTCTTTCTCCAAATTTGGATATCTATTTAAGGATGGAAAGCTTGTTGATTCCAGTGAAAGCTTTTGTGAAACAAATTCAGATTCACCATTGAATGTGGATTTATCAGTGAAGCATACTGAAGAATTCATAGTTTCTAACTCAAGCATTATATCAGGAGTTGATAAAAGTGAGACCTTTTTAGCAACTGATTCTGAATTATTAGAAGAACCTGAACAAAGTATTATCACTATGGGGCAAATTTCTACTGTGTTGTATCCAAAAACTGATGATAAACAGCATATAAAAGGCAAAGAATGTTCTTACTTATCTATAGAGCCTGATGACTTTGATAATTTAAAGAAAGATTATGTTTCCGAGATTCCACCTCAAGAGATTTTAATCACAAATATAGAGAGTTTTGATGAAAGTAATTCAAATGTAGATTCTTCTAGAGTTTTCAAGACTGTTCCAGAGAAAGTTACTCAGGTTCACTCTTTACAGTCAGATAAAACGTCTCCTAAATTAGATCAGGATGTTCAAGAAGAAAGTGAATTAAAAGAATGTGTGAATAAAGATGAAATTACTGATGCTTCTTTTCGCACTTTATCAGAAGAATCAGATAGCTGGCATGAAGGAGACAGTGCAGCATTAGATGATTTGCCTAACGATAATGTTGATAATAATCTTTCATTGAAACAAGACCTTACCGTACCTGATAAAGTAGATGCTGTTCTTGAAGATAAATTGATCTTTTCTGATGAAAAGCAGAATGTCGAAAGAGGTGGAACCGAAAACATAGTTAGTAATGCTGGATTAGTTTCTGCCACTACCTTGGAAAGTTTTGATGGTAACTTACAAAAAGAGGTAAGTGAAAATTTGAAACTTATTGCATGCAATCAATCTACAATGCAGTGCAATGATGAAAAACTAATTAATAATATATTTCAACAGCAATCTTCAAAAATTGAATCCTTTTCCTATTCTGAAACTGAATCTGCAAACTTCTATTCTGCATGTGATGATTTGGATAACACTTCGGTAATCACTTCAGACGAAGATTTTACTGATGTTCCTTCTCACTTTACACTACCTGAGGGTTCGGAAGCATGGTCAGATATCGAAACAGACGTCTCCGCTGCTTTTGATGACTGTGAAGAGCTTTCTTTCTCTATGAGGAGAGAAAAAACTCCTAGAGATGATGGTGGGTATACATTTAGAGATGACGATTTTTACAGTTTTAAAGGAAACTTAGTTGATGAAACTACCAAAGATGATCGAATTGAGAACTCGGTACTTGAGACTGAAGTTAATAGTAAAATAACGCTTCTTAGTAAATGCTCAGTTTCTGAAAACAAAGTTGAAATTTCAGAATCTGTAATTAAAATGCAAGAAAGTGAATCCCGCTTACCTCAGTTTATGTCTTCCCACGACGATTCTTTACTTAAAGAAGGCACTAACAATGAAGCATTGGCTGCTGATGGTGTGTCCTTAAAAGAATTTAATCAAGAAACAAATGTTTGTAATATTGAAACTTCCAATGACTGCTTAAAAGATGTTGCAAGCTCATACGTTTTAGAAGAAAATATCAAATTAGACAATTTTGAAAAGGATGTCCATGAACAAGTGTCAATTTCTCAAGATAATATTGATAAACACATAAACACTAGTGTTGCATCTGAAATAGCTCTCGAGAAAGACAATTCAGAGGAATTTTTTGACTTTGGCAATGAAGGATCAGAACAATCTAGCTATTCTATGTTCAAAACAATTTCAAAGGATGATGTGTCAGAAAACTTTTCTGATATTGAAAGTGAAGTTTATGGAGATTTCGAGGATAGTTTCAGCAAAGCTGATGAACAACAGCATTCTGAGACTTATGATTTTGTTCCTTTTGCGGAAGAGTCAGGGAAATCTACTGTAAAAAGAAATAAAAATTCCAAAAAAATTGTTGGTAAAGTAGACAGTACAGACAAGAAGAAGGTTGTTGAATTGGGAAGTAGTTTCAATGAAATGGAAAAAGACTTGAGTAAAGTTGAAGGTACTGAGTTTGCAACAGAACAAATAACTTTAACCGATGGCAAGAGAACGTTAAGCCTTTCGATTGCAGATATTGTTGAAGCTTCTGAGCTGCAGCAAAAAACTGATGAAACAACTGAAACTTTATTACTAGAGCAATTTGCAGACATAAAATCTTTAAATGAACCCCTTGCTCTTGCTGAAACTTTTTCCATATTTGAACCAGATACTGCTAAACTGAAAATACACGAGGATACAGGTGATGTCTCGTGGCACTTAGAAATGACTGAAGATTCTGATTACTGGTTAGAAGCCGAAACTGAGTATTCTATTTCTGAATTTGAAGATGAAGCTGTTTCTTTATCCTTAAAAGATATTACCGATCCATTTTTAATGGATGTCAATAATGTATCCGATCATCATCTCTATGCTACTTCTTCTCAGCACTCAGATGCAACTGCAGCTGGCATATCTACAACCTTTTACACCGACACTGACTACTCAGAGCAAATAAGCGACACCTGTGCCGACATTTCTCTTCAAGGAGCTACCACAGATAACTCTGATAAATGGTTGGACTTTGAAGGTGACGCAGCAATCGATGAAGCTCTTTATGGACTTGCACATACTTCTGAGACAAATAAAGAAGATTTAACCACAGCACCCAGCTTTAGTTTGCAGGAAGATCAGGGAGGTTTGAAATTAACAGAAGCTAAAAGAACTCTTGAATCTTTGTCTAATTTGCCTGTAGCAGGAAGTACAGAAAAGCAAGAACTGCTGAAGACGAGTGTAATTGTTGAAAAAGTTTCTTCTGAAAATGCCAGTATACAGTTGTCACACACTTTAGAAAAATCATCAGACTCTGTTTCTGAAAGCTACACACAACCATTATCAGATCCGTCAGAATACAATATTGCTGCTTCTAGAGCATCAGATGAGGATTTTACAAGTATCACACCTTTGGATGGTACAGTAGATGAATCAGATAAATATTCAGATATATCTAATGATTCATCATTAGAAGAAATTCAACATGATAGTAAATCAATATCGAAGAAGAGCTCAATGCCTCCAAAAGTTACATCAGATATTTCTAATGAAGAATTTTCGGTGCGAAAATCAAAAACTGTTAATGAATCTGCATTAAAAATTGAGAATAAACTTCAAGTTGATGTTGTGTCACCTGATTCAATGGACATCAGTAACATCGATAAAGAGCATGAATTAGTTTCTGAAATCAAAGACAATTTAGTTTCAGAAATTTCCAAAGGTGAATGCATTGAGAACATCAAAACCTTGGAAGAAGATGTCCAAGCATCTGGTAGCATTATTTCCTCCCTTAAAGATGTAGTTACTGAAAATGTTGTTTATGAAGAACTTACTTTAGATACCATACAAGAAGATGTGTCTGAAGCCGACACATCAGGTGTTGTAAGCACAGAGAATGCAAAAATTGAATCAGAAGTTGATGAGACTGGAACTTATGATCGCCTTAATCTATCTACATCTCCGGCATATGAAAATGAAGACTATGAAAATTATGAGGACAATTTCGAAGGTGATGAATATATAGAAAGGGAAGAATATGATCCAAATATGGAGGAAAATGAAATGGAATTTGGCGAGGAGGATTATCCCGATGAGAGTGTCCCTTATATTGAAAATGAAGATGAGTTGGTATATCCTCTGCAAACTGAAGATTGGATTGGAGAAAGTTTCGATTTGAAAGAGTATGGAATTGATTATGGTATGTCAGGATCAGAGACGGATGTTCATGGGTTTGGTGTACATGATGAATATGAAGATATGCACAGAGCTATTGATTTCAATATTAGTAATTTTGATGAAGCTATTGATAACTTTATCGATGATCCAAATTTAACCACTGAAAGCTTTAAAACTATTTCTAATGGGACTCCAACTCAGTCAAAAATGACCGATAAAGAGCATGAAAGCTGGTCCACTGCCGATGCAGATTCTATTGATGATGACTTATCTGAACACGATAATGTAATATCAAAAATTGATGAATTGTTAGCAGAGGATTTTGCTTATGACCATACTGATTACTATAGAGATGAAGAGAGTGCAGAGGTTGGAGTTAATGAAGAAGTGCAATGTATTAGTCCAATCGAAGAATCTTTTAAAATTCAAGATACAGAGGTTGCTGATTTCAAAGTAACAGAGTCTGCTGCACAAGTCCGTAGTGCTGAAGAAAATATTAAATCTTCGACAGAAGCAGTTAAGAATGATAAAGATAAAAATATATCTGGTATATCTTCCAAACCTATACCTTCCCCTGATAGAATTATTGACAATTCTCTGGTTAGTAAACAATCTGAAGAGTGTACTTTTTCTAAAGAAACTACAGTTGGACAATTAGAAACTGTTGCAGTAAAAGAACAAACACAAGTTGTGCAAGAAACTGAGTCAGATTTCTTTAAAGTAAAAAAATCTTCACCAGTTGTGTCAGACATTATTTCCATTGTTGACTCAAATTCTAAGATTAGTTCTGAAGAATCAGAATCTCTGACTGTGAAGGAACCAAACCAAATTGAGCCAAAAATCATCTCAACTTCTGAATCCAAAAGTAAAATGTCATCTGACCAATTAAAAAGCTTTACAGTTAAGAAACCATCTGTAGACGTTTTAGAACCTACTTCAGCTAGTGATTCAACTAAAATTTCTGAACAATCTGATTCTTTTACTGTGAAGAAACAGCATGAAACTGAAAATGAATCAGTTGTAAGCTCTACTTCTAAAATCTCATCTGAACAATCAGGATCTTTTACATTAAAGAAACCTTCTAAAGATGCTTTAAAAACTATTTTAGATTCGACTGCAATTTCTGAACAATCAGAATCTTTTACTGTGAAGAAACAGCATGAAACTGCAATTGAAAATGAATCAGTTGTAAGCTCTACTTCTAAAATCTCATCTGAACAGTCAGGATCTTTTACATTAAAGAAACCATCTAAAGATGCTGGAGAAACTATTTCAGCTAGAGATTCTACTACAATTTCTGAACAATCTGAATCTTTTACTGTGAAGAAACAGCATGACACTGCAATCGAAAATGAATCAGTTGTAAGCTCTACTTCTAAAATCTCATCTGAGCAGTCAGGATCTTTTACATTACAGAAACCATCTAAAGATGCTTTAGAAACTACTTCAGCTAGTGATTTGACAAAAAGTTCTGAAGAATCAGAATCTTTTACTTTGAAGAAACAGCATGAGACGGCAACTGAAAATGTCTCAGCTGCAAGCTCTGATTTTAAAGCCTCATCTGAACAGTCAGAATCTTTTACATTAAGGAAACCATCTCAAGAACAATCTGAGGTCATTCCAGTTGTTGATACAAATTATAAAGTATTAACTGAAAAGCAAGATTCTTTGACAGTTGAGAAAACATCTCACTCACTTTCTGAGAATGTTTCAATTTCTGATTCCCATCCAAAAAGTGGACAAGATGCGAAGAAAGAACTTCTCAGATCAGATTTAACTTCTCAAAGTTCTAAAGTTGAATTTGAAGGTAGTGAGTCTACAAAATCTGAAAGACTTTCCAAGGAAGATACTACAATTAATCTATCACTGAAAGTTTCGTCGAAAAAAAGTGTTTCCCATTCTGAGACAGAAACTGCTGTTAGTTTACCTAAAACAGCTACTACTGATACAACACCTAAAATAGAACAGACTTTAATAAAAGAGGAAACTACTAAATTGGATTTGAAAACCGAAACAAAGATTACTGAATCACCTGTGAATGTTTCAGTCACACCTGTTGGTAAACCAATTATTAAAGAAGAAATTAGTGAAACTAAAAGTAACATTCCATCTGAACAGACAGAAAAACAACTAACTCCAAAAACTTTTGAAACCGTTTCATCTACTGAACAGACTGAAACCACTGTGAGGAGAAGAAGAGTGAGAAAAACATCACAGAGTACAGAAGAAGAACCTGCAGATTCTAAACCAGACATTCCATTAAAAAGAAGGCGTGACTCAACTTTGAGAACAGCCCGTAAAACATCCGTTTCATCTCCAGATGATCCACCTAGTGACTCGAAATCCTCCTCCAGCGATACAGACGAAAATAAATCCAAGCCGGACATTCCAGAAAAAAGGAAACGCAAGCCAGCTCTTCCGAAAGCTGATATAGAGCCCAAAGCTGAAAAGCAAACTACCGAAGCTCCGTCTTTGCCGCCTAAGACCATCAAACGGGACTCATCTTCAGATTCTATTTCTTCTTCGGTGTTCATGTCTTCATCATCGGAATCTTTGTCTTGTTATGAATCAGCTTCTTTGAAAGACTCGCCAAAATCAAAAACGGTTGCTGAGCCTGAAGCCCCAGATGTTCCAGCTCGAAAGGCACCTGTTAGACAAAGGAGGAGAGAAAGCAGTGAGGATACTTCATCATCTTCTTTAAACAGATCTGAATCTTCAAGACGGTCATACGATTTGCCGCCAAAAGAATCCATGGATCTATGCAGAAAAAGAACATCCATAGACGTAAGTTTCTGAAATGTTTTTTCTAAATTAATTAATTTATGTAGTTTAATGTGCTTAATTAGAGTGTATATGTCATAGTAATTTGCAGTCATTGGAAATCATGTTTAAAATTTTTATATAAACACAAATAATTATTTGTATTTTAAAATTGTGTTTTTGACAATTTCTGTAATGAGGCATTTCATAAAATTCATAGCTTTTCTGTAGGAAACTTTTATTGGTTTAATATTTTCGATATTTAAATATTTATTATTTTTCTATTATTTTTCTTTGTTAAATTTGATTTTTATTTAAAAGCGTAAGCCTTAGTGTTTTATCAGATATTGGTTTTGTGGAGTTATTTCTCAAATAGAAACACATTGTTATTATTTTTGCATATATTTAATGAACAATTAATTTGAGAATATTTCATTAAATTAGTTTATTTTTCATAATTTTACTTTTTTAATTATTAAGAAGTAATTTTAATTGATTATTATATTCTTTCACATTAACTGAACAAACATGTATTTTTTTTTTAAAGTTGCATTCTTTTATTTATAGGAGCGAATGGTAAAACTTCAAGCTGCTGGCAAATGCACAACCAAAGAAACTGCTTTCATAGCAGCAAAGTTGATTGAAATGCAGTTTGAAGAAGAAGATGCATTACTCGCCTCTCGTCAATGCAGCAGTATTTACCATGCTGTCAAGTTCTTGACTCAATTGTGTGAGCTCTGCCAGTGTAGATTTCCAATTAACTCGGTATGCTTGCTACAAATCTTACTTTTCACTTTGTTTTGTCATTGGTGCTATAAATCAGATAATTTTTTAATCACTCTTTACTCTATCATTTATATGTATTTTCACTATATATTATCTGTTATTCCATTTCCATTGAATAATTACTATTTAATTAGAAACATTCAAATAATACTTAAATAATGTTAAAGAAAAAGTTTCAACTATTACTGTAGTGAAAGTTATATACTGTAAAGTACCCAGTGGTATATACCTTGATACTTTGCATTATACACATTATAATCATTCGACGTAGAATAATCAAGCTATAGATATCTAGAAACCCAATGGATTTACTTTTGGTAAACTCGGCTGGTAACATACGACATATTTAGTTTTTATAAGTAAGATTTTTCGGACATTATATAGTAAATTTATTTTTAATCAATTTCTTAGTTTAATATCATATTCAGTAACTTTTATTCTTGAAAAGTAATTTTTCCATTTAAAAATTGTTTTCTTATTCTAATTAATATATTCGTGGGTGAGAAGTCAAGATGTACAAGTGACAATTTCTTCATTTTATGAAAACAAAGTTTAAAGTTAAAACAAACAACTGATTCTTGAAGTAGTTGATTCTTAAGGGGCTAGATCTTAGCACATGATAGTCACACTTGTATCCCTTTGCCACCAACATTTCATTTAACCAGCCATAACCACACTTAACTCTAATAAAAAAAAAGTCAATTATTCCCCTTTTCTTCACATTCCCTCATATGTAAAAATTAATTTAAATACTTGTTAATGATTTTTTTAAATATTTATTGCAGATGGCTTCAATGATTCATTGTGCCCATCGAGCATGTAAGGAATGTTTAAAAGCTCATTTTACCAATCAAATATACGATCGAAGTGTATTTACGCTGCTCTGCCCCATATGTCATAAACCTGACATTACAGATCAAAACATCCAGGAGTATTTTAATCATCTTGAAATTATGGTAAGCATTATAGCAATTTTGTTTAAGGAAGTTTTCTTTTAAAACGTTTAACATACGGACAATGAAATAAGATTTGTGTTTGTTTACAATTTTAACATGTTCAGTGCGGTACAGGGTCAATTGACCCCTTATCTCACTATACGCTAGTGCTGAGCATGTTGGAAATAAACTTTTAAAAAATTGTATAGTGTTTTAGCTTTGAACCTTTAGCTTTAGAGTTGAAAACAGTATAGCTGTGTGCTATAAAGTTCAACAGTTTCAATAAAAAATAGCTCTGGGTCAATTGACCAAGTGCCTCACTGAAAATGTTAAGTTAATGAATCTTCTGATGAATCAACTTATGACTCAACCGCTATGGAATACTGGTTTACAACAGTGGAGTGGAAAAACATGATTTTTCTAAAGTTACCAATTTTCATGATGCTGGATAAATTTTAATTAAGGAAAAAGTATGGGGTTGATTGATCCCGTGATACACTTGTGGTTAGTTACTGCACATGATCAATTGACCCCTTATCACACTTGCAGGTAAATACAGATTTCACTGTCTGCACTGAATGTATTAAAAAGTAAACTTTACTAATTTATTTTCCTTTAATATATTATGTATTTAGATAAAAAATTTCTTGATTTGTCAAAAGTAAATAGCTCATAATTTGTATTAATTTTTTTAGCTAAATAGAACGGACGTGAACCCTGCAATGTTATTCCAATGCAAGCACCTGTTGCTTTGACAGGTGTTACTGATGCAATGTTAAATAATTTTTTTTAAATAATTCACAATTTTATGACTAAAAAAATACTTTTTTCGAAATCAATAGGGGGCTACAATCCTTATAAATCCTAAGAAACCTTTTTTTCCCCTCTCTCAGTATTCCTATATAAAATACTTTTTTCATTAAGGTCTTTAGTAACTATTATAAGGGACTTTGTTAATTTGTTAATTTAAAGTTTTCAAAAATTCTAATAAAACGAAAATAATAAAATTGCAAATGAGTTTGGAATATGTACCATATATATATATAAAAAAGAAAGATTTTTTATAGTAATCTTACTTTTTAAAGCCTAACTATTGAAGTAGAAACAAAATAAGTTCTTAAAAATCAAAAATATTGAATTTGTTACTTTTGAAGTACTTTATAAATAGAAACGTTATTTATACTTGTAACTGTTTTTTTCCCCTTCTATATTTAAAAAAGGGTATGTATTTTTTGAGGTTCTCAATTATTTCTTGTGCTTTCTTAAGAAGTGTAGGAATTTTTTATTTTTAGCTTCTAAAAATACTGTGATATAAGATTTGACCAAAGTGACGGGCCATTACTTTGGTCAAATCCTATATCACAGTATTTCATCGAAATTCATTTTTCATCGAAATTGTTCCATGGGATAGAACAAGTTTGTTTCCATCAGAAATAAACTGTTAGGTAGAACTTAATAAATCTAACTTCGAAACTTAATTTAAAAACATTCTTCTTTACAGTTTCGAAGCATCCTAGACACCAATGCCTATGATTTATTCCAAAGAAAACTTCGGGATGAAGTTTTGACAAAAGATCCTAACTTCCATTGGTGTTCTCAAGTAAGTTGACTTTTTTTTTCTCAATGAATTGTTGTAATTTTTATAAGTACAATTTTTATTAATGTAATAGTCTTTTCAGAAAAGTTTCATTAAAAAATTAGTATTTTATTAAACATTTTTGTTCTAGTGTTCTTCTGGTTTTATTGCAAGTCCTCGACTAAAAAAATTGTACTGTCCCGATTGTTCAGCAATTACCTGCGCTTCTTGTCATCAGACTGTAAGCATTGTTTTTAGCCTATCTAACACAATTTTTTTTAGCGTATATAATAATTATGTTAATATGTGTATATTTATCTTTGTATGTATAAGCATAATGGCACTGTTAATTGCTATAATATCTGACAAGTTCAATCTAAAAAAAATATTTTTTTAGGTACTTTTTAATTTAAGTTAATATCCTTTAAACCCTAGGATACATATTTTACATAAATATAATTAGCTTTTATATCATAACATTAATTAAAAGTGTAGTCTCCTCTCATTTTTTTTTTTGATTATTCATTATAATTTAGTCATGTATTTGATCGTATATTTTATTGATTGCATGTGGTAATGCCAGAGATTGCAAGATTAAGGGAAAAATACAGCTTTTTCTAGTAAAAAGTACTAAAATTTCCAATGTTGAGAATTGTGAAAGGGGAAGAATGTTTAAACAAATGTATTACTTTTATACGACCTGAAATTGGTTGATATAAAATATTTAATCTGAAAAAGATTTTAACCTTGTATAAAAAGTAGTTTTAAATAATGAAAAACATGTCATCGCATAACATTTTAATTTTTATAATTATCCACCCTAAACATAAAAATAACACGCTAATGAATACCTCTTTAGAAAGTACAGAGGATGTAACTGTTCTATAAAAAGAACATAAATTTCAAATATGTTCTTCTAGTGCAATAGGTCAGATGTATAAATTGTTGGACGCCTCTGCACATTCTTTTAATATATTTAAGAACAATCCTACTATCTACATCAACTCTGATATATATTTACAAATTTGAATTTAATTCTGCAGTTTTCATTTATTTTAATTTGTTTCTGTTATTGTCCATCTGTTTCAGTGGGAATTGGAGCATGAGGGGGTCCAGTGCGAGCGTTTCCAGCAGTGGAAAGACATGCACACTCCTGAACCGCCCCCAGCAGGGTTAGTCAAGTTCCTCACAGACAGGGGCGTCAGTAAGTGAAGTTTAACGACAGATTTTTGCGTTTTTAAAGAACTTTTATCTCTTAAAAACTTTCAAGAAATAATAAGCAAGTTCATAATTTTTTAAGCTTGTTCTATGTCAGTTTATACAAATACAAATAATGCTGACCAACTACAGGCTGTAAGTTCAGCAAGGTCTGTCTCATTAATGCATCTTAACAATCTTCCAGTGCTGATCTAGTCGTCTTCTAAAATTACCTACTCCTGACAAATTAACCATCTTTTCAGACAAACTTTTCCATTTGTTTATTACTCTATTATAAAAATAATTCTTTTCACCTTCCTGATTAAGTTGTTATTTTTATTATTTGCACCTATGACATTTAGTCCCATTGGCTGTATTAATTTTTTTTGCCTTCGACATCATCCGATTTGATAATTTTAAAGAGTTAAATGAGGTCTCCTCTATTCCCCTCCTCGAGTTTGCGCATGTTTAACTCTTTCAGTCACAAACTTATTTTTCCATGTAAGTTATAGTTAAGACAAAGTCAGACTTATACTATTTGTTTGTCAGTTGTATTAATAATCTATTCCTTGGTTAGGTACTGAACACAATTGACGGAAAATTTATCTAAGCCTGACAACACTTTTACTTCCACTGCCCCAATTAATTATTTTTAATTGGCATCATTGGGACTGAAAGGATTAAAGTTCTTCTCCGTCTCTATGGCTTATTCCTGAAGTTCCCTGAATGAATTCATAGCTCTATGTTTAACTGATTTTAACAGGTTAATATCTTTTTCAAAATAATGTGACTAAAATTGTACTGCATACTCAAGATGAGACATAACCAAATCCTCATACAATGGCAATATTGCATTTTTAGAATTAGATGAAACATTTCTTTTAATAACTCACAACATTCTGTTTGCCTTTTTACTAGCTATCTCATATTGATATCCTATTTTCAAAACCAATACACCCATATCCCTAACAATATCACTAATCACTAAGGTCCCCTCTATGCATGTAAAAAAAAATCTGAAATCATAATTAGATGATTTTCTGGATATACTATTATTTTCGCTAATCGAATATTGTTTCACAAAAATTAAAGTAGTATAGACACTGATATTATTATTCGATTAAATTAATTTATAAAAAGAAAAATTTAAATAATTCTTCTTAAAAATTACAAAATAAACATATTCAATACGAGATAAATTAAAAATTCCTTATTTTTGAGAAATGCTATAAGAATGAAAACTATTTTTGATAACATTGTGTTTATATTTGTTACGCAGCCTGTCCTTCCTGTGATATCAACTATGAACAAGCATGTGCAGGTTGCATGATGTACAAGTGCTCACACTGCAGCTTTGAGTTCTGCGGATTTTGTTCACGACCTTGTAAACGAGGGAAGGTAAGAGCCTAAAATGTTTTATTCAACCCTCTGAGGGGTGAAGAAATGTCGAAATTATAATAGTGCTTTTGTTTCAAGTTTAACTTATATCTCCAATACATGTTTTAAAAAATATAACTAATTATTTTAATGAAGATGGCTTTCATAAGGTTCTCAATACTTAATATTTTTACGAACATAAAATACTTTTATGAATTTTCAATTTATGCCTGTTGCTTAGAAAACTGGACGTCTATGGATGAAATATTAAAAAGGCACTGACCATCATATGGTTAATGGATTATTGTGACTATTGGAAAAGATGTAAAAGTATTAAAAAAATACTTTCTATTAAAGAAAACCTGTAGGGGACTGCAAATGGGTTGAATATTCAGTTGTTTTTCAGCCCATATGCGAATATTTGATTAATCCGAATACTTTGGAAATTCGGCCAATCATCAGCCAAGTAGCTGTCATAAAAACATGATTTGGAGAAAAAAATAGGATTTGAAAAATTGTCTGTTTGTAATTCGTAAAAAAAATCTAGGTGAATTAAAATAAGTTTGTGTGAAATGTACTATTTTTTAATCACTTTCAGAAATATGCAGCTTAATCAGTAATTAAATTTAGCAATCTTAAAAAAATACTTTACTAAATATCTTTAAAAAATTACTTTACTAAATTTCATTAAAAATATTACAAGACCTATTAAAAAATTACAAACGTATTCTATTATTAAAATACACAGTATATAAAATACAGTTTTATTTTTATTTTGATCATGACAAAACAGTTGTTGATAGGATGACTAAATAGTCATAATATATATTTATGGGTGAATACCTATATTAGGAAAGTAATTAATTTGATATTGAAATTTTTTAAAATATAAAGGAAAACATAAAAAAGGTTTTATATAGCTTAATTTTAAATTGAATTGACTATCGATTTAATATTTATTAGATTTTATAGTATTACTATAAAATATATTTATATAGTAAATACAAATACTATACTACATATATATTATGATAATTTTACTTTCCTAAACCTTCACACCTCATGTACTGGCAAAACCATATTCCATTAAATGGAAATTTTCAGTTCTGAATTCAAAATTTTTTTTAAACAGTTCTTGTTGCACAAACTACAAATTAATATTTTTTAATGTTATTTGACTTTTATTCTTCACTAGTAGAAATACCCGTTCTTTGCAATGGTTAAATAAAACAATATACTATATGAATTAATAAAACAACTATTCTTTAAACCAAAGTCTAGAAATCCAATTTTCAACTCTGCAGTATTTTAATATTAAAATGTAACCATTCTTGATATTGTATAACTTAAACAAAGTATAACTTAAAAATAAATATAAATACATTCTTTCAATTTTTTTTTTGCTAATATACTTAATATTATTATATTAATGAATTATTTTGTCAATTATTTAAAGGGCGCCCCAGTTGCTCAGTTGGTAAGGCGTTCAGCTACTAATCAGAGGATTGGTGGTTCGAATCCGTGAAATGGACTTGATATAGAAAAGTCAAAAAATAGTGATATTGCGATCGGAGGGTTGCCAGCTTCGCTACAAAAATACTATAAAGTTGTCCAGAATATCCAACAAATTATACTGGCGTGTATACGGGACTGGTGCACGATAAATCTGATCGGGGTCCAAGGTCCCGACGTCTATTGAAGGCGTTGGGTGCCAGTTCAGGTGTTTCCTCGTCATCTGACCATGGTTCTAAAATAACAAGGTGCATGTATGAATGTGTGTGTAATGTGTATGTGTTCCCAGGTCTTTCCTTCTAGATTGACCCCGAACCGTCGCCAATAGCCCAATGTGCAGCTCTAGTGCAACGTTAATTAACAAAACCAAAACCAAACCAATTATTTAAAGTAACAAACATATATTATTAATTTAGTTTAAAGTTTTTTATGGTTGGCAACATATTATGATTTTATAACAATGTTCATACTATTTCTTTTTAAATGGACATTTAAAAAAATGTATTCTAAAACCATTATAAATTCATTTAGAAACCTCAACAGAATTTTAAAATTCAGAGCCTCAGGTACACAACTTTGGGATAAATAGTATCTAATTATAAATTTTCAGCCTTTTATATGCAGAGAAAGTATGTGTTTTGCGCTACTCTGACTCCATCTTTTATTATTATAGCTTAATGTTTGAATATTGGTGTTCACTTTTAGGAGTGTGGAAACAAGCAGTGTGAATTAAGGGGAATTCACGCACATCATCCTTATTCTTGTCTTTTCTTCTTAAGAGACATAGATGTCTCTGAGCTACAAATGCTCTTAGAAGTAAGTAGAAAACTTTGAATTCATTAGATTAACCTCTTCACGGAGAATTTTTTGGAATACCCTACTACTTAATGTCGAATATTATGAGATATTTTTTATGGTGACTTTACTTAAATATAAATGGTATGAAAGATTTACATGAAATATAAAATTAAGCATTTCATATGTAATCCCTTGTTCTATCTTTTTTTACTTTAAACCATTTGCCGACTTGTAATGTTCATCATTTAATCTGTTATTGGGGATTTAATGAGTAGACATTAATTATAGCTATTTCAATAGGAAGAGTCTGTGAAGTACCTGACCATTCCACCCAAAGATCAGATTGTGAAAAGTCGCTGCCAAGTGCGAGAGCAGAAACACACCCACGGGTCAATAACAGAAGACAGGTGTGGAAGAGACATTGTGCCCTATTGTGCTGGATTATGCAGGTAGGAGGTTTTACTTTAGTACCTGTCTAAGTGTAATATGGAGTGATCAACTCTCTTTTTTTAATTCTGTGGCATGTGGTTTTTAAATGTTGATTTATATGTGTTTTTGCAAATTAAGTGTCTCACTCAATTTGGTTTGTTACTTAATGACTTTTGGAATGCAGCAGTAAGAAGGACTATCAGACTACATGTGTTTGCTAAATGTTTAACTAAGATTTTTGCTAAAGATGGTACAAAGGATTTTATCAAGACTAATTAAGCTATAGCCTTTTTTGGTGTGTTATTAATGTTAAAATTAGAAACCATTACAGAAATTGTTCTGATGGTTCAATGTAAGAAATACAGCTTTTTACTTCACATTCCATATTCCATAACGTTACTTCACATTCCATAATAAAAATAGCTATCAATTTATTTTTTAAAAAATATTTTAAAAAATTGAATTGAAGAAAATATTTTAAGTAAAAGATTTTGATCTTGAAATCACTATTGATCAAATAAATTTCATAGATTTTTTTATATATGTAATAGAAATTGATTTGATCTTCATACCACATTTTTGAATTAGGATTTTTGTATTTCTCATTGTAGGTCAATATAAGTGTACATGGTGGAAAGTTTGCATTTTATAACCTGTTAGTCTAATGTTGCTTTTGTATTATTATTTGTTTATTATTACTTTTGAAAATATTATCACTAATTTTTGTCATTTTTAATACTATTCTTATTTGCGAAATATCATTCATTAAGAATTGTTAACCTAAATATCTCATTTTTAAACCAAATAAAATTCACACCAAATTAACAAAATTTAAATATATTAAATTCACATTACACAAACGGTATCTGAGCTAAATATTTTCCTTTATAAAATTTAAAATTCTTAACTTTAGAACACATTACTACGAGTACTTGGCAGAACTTATGAGAAAGAACAAAATCAACCCTTTGTCTCTGATGACAACTCAAGATTTGCAGTTTATGCTGCGGAAATCTCGATGTCCCATGCCTGAGAAAGTCAAAGGAGAAAGCAATGAAGAGTTCTATGATAGACTAACCGAAGTAAGCGAACTTTTTATCAACGATTTCATTATTTAAATTACAAGAGCTTAAAATTTTATAATAATATGGTTATTGCGTCAACATATAAAAAGTGTTTATCACTGTTATGATATAGGTTATAGGTGCATTAACAGCTAATAATAGGTAATTTTTTATGAACAATAGGCCTCAACAGAAATGAAATTTTTCATGCAGATTGGAATTTTTTTTTATGTTTTCTTTTATATGTACTGGGTGTTTAAGAATTATCTTTACAACTTTGTGTATTAATTTTTGTTAATATTGATTAAATGGTTCCTTAGTGGTTTCGGAAAAAAAAATGTGTTTAAATAAAGTTCATGTGTTGCTATTACATGTACACAACATAACTTATCTATCTTATTTCTTTTAGGTTTTACTGTGTGTTAAAGTTGCAAAGTTAATTTTTAAACACCCAGTATATCTATTTTTCAATTCAATATAAAATTAAAATTGGCAATAATTTATATTCAAGTGAGTAAAAATGTAACAAAATCAGTTAAATTAAATGTTTTTTTGACTTTTTTTTTTAAAGTTTAAAAAAGTAACTTTTTAATTTAAGAACGGTAAACTTTATGTTACAAATACAAATATGTCGACCAACTACAGGCTCTAGGCCCAGCACGGTTGGTCCTGTCAATTTAGCATCCTCATGATTCCTCAATGCTGATTCAACTGGTTTTTAAAACTATCCACTCCTGAAGAACTAACAACATACTCAGGCATACTATTCCATTTGTCCATAACCCTATTCAAAAATGCTTTATAAGGTCCTGAATAAGTGATTGGTATAATTTGCATACATGTCCTCTAGTCACATTGTCAATATTAAATTCCAATCCCTCTACATCACCCAAATTGATAAATTTAAATAAAGTCTGCTCCATTCCTTTTCTTCTTGAGTGTATACTTAGAGTTCTAAGCCTCTCTCCATAATTCATTTCGAAGTACACTGAATCATTTTCGTAGCTCTATAATGAACCCGTTCTAACAAATCAATATCCTTTTTAAGATAAGGTGATTAGAATTGTACTGCATATTCCAGATGAGGCCTAACCACACTGAGTAATCTATTCAAATTTGTCTTAAAAAATAGTATGGATTTGACTTTTTCTAATGTTAGCTTAAGCTATTGTTGCAATTCGAAAATGGCTATAAATGCAAAACTTTCTTTTAAATCTGTTTCCTCCTAACGTCACTTCATTTTCTTTCAGACTGTTTCAAGTACTCTATCTTGAATGAAAAGGCATCAATTTATTTGGTTGTAAATATAGCATGTTAGTTCAGAATCTATTTTATTAGAAATGATGGCTCACAATGCCCTATAATTTACTAACACTTACTTACCAGAAGGAATTTTAACAACTTTATGTGATAATGTACAGTTGAGCAGGCTTAAGATACTGATGATGAAAACTTTAATTTTAGTTTATGTATAGTAGTATTATCAATTATCATTGATGAAAAGGTAACAGAAAATGATAAAATCAAGATGATATATTTCTAACGGTATCAATATATTCTATGTTGTTACAGTACAGTTTCATTGGTGAAAGTATTTTGACATATATTAAAGAGTATAAGTGTACATAGTTATTTTTGTTAACTTGTAGTTCGATAAAATATGTAGTATGCAATCTAGTCTCAGAGGATAACAAATATTTTCTTTTACGTGTTTTCTGAATTGTATTATCTATTTTCCATTACTTGCTGGGTTTGTTTTTGTGCAGTTGAGATATTTTATGTAAAAGAACATTTTAAATAAAGTTTGTTTTTACAGTCTAAAACATGTACCCATTACCTTTTTTTTTTTTTTCAAACAGTAATCGTCATTTCAACTTCAAAAGAGAATCTTTGTTTAAAATCTATCTCTTCTATTCTCTCTATCTCTGTAATTCTTCTATTTCTTAAATCTTCATTTAAGAGATAGTGTTCAAGTTAAATGGATACTTAAATAAATTTTGTTAGTTTAAATCAGAACCCTGTGTAACAGGAGTGTAATAGTAATATTTCATCATGTTGGCGAATGTTAAAATATTTAAATAAAACAAAATTCTCAATTAACATTATATCATGAACTATTTTAATAGATTTCACAAAAAATGAATTCTTCAGGTTTTATATTCACACAAACTATTTTAATAAAACTGACTAGATAACACAAATAATCACAACGAAGCTTCCAATGACATTTTCTTAAAGCTTTGTATAAACACACTTCTTTAAATAACTAACATAAAACAGTGAGATTAAAATTTCTGTACTTAAATATTTTTTTTTCTTAATGTTATTGGCATTTTAACATTTACTGTTATTTTTATGTGTATATTGTCAAAAAAATTATTGAACTATCCAGATAAATTTGAGAAATTTTGCATTTTCTCTCTTATTAGTTAACCTATTGACCCGGAAATTAATTATTTAATTTCTGAATTTGAGAAGTGTCAGCTGAAGTGATACATATCAAACACATCGAAAATATTTTAAAGCGGTGCCAATAGTCAACTGCCATACAAATACCATGACAATTGCTACTCGTAATTGTCCATTTGGGTCAATTTGAAGCAAGACGAGTGGCATTCGTCGTTCCAATTAAGAGGTTAACTCGAATATAAATTGTAGCTTTATTTTGTCATACATGAAAATTTGATTTCAATTAAATACTACTGGAATTTATGCATGTAAGCCGAGAAAACAAAGAAAAATTTATTTTAGATGTTTGTAGATATATAATAAATTTACAAAAGTACTCTCTTTAAGGAAAAGTTAAAAAATTATATTTGGACATTGTAAGTTAATTTCAGTGTATTTTTTTATTTCTTATATTTAATTTCTATAGGAATAAGTGTTATAAAATTAATTGGAAATTCATATGAAAATATACAATTGATGCAAAACCTATATATTCTTTTTAAGTTAAATAATATTAAAATATGAAATAAAACAATGACTAGTACAAGTTGAATTGGCAAATCGTATAACACAGGGGATTTAAACATGCAGAATTATTTAAGTATATATTTAAAATTAATTTAATAAAGTAGTAAAGAAACAATTTTTTAAAAATAAAATTTTGTATAGGGAGCATGAGAAAGCAATAAAAAATACTAGATTAAAAAAAACAGAAAAAACTTTTACTTTATGTGTGTAATGCACACAATTTTAATTTACGAAAGCTTATTAAAAAGTTCCCTGTGTTTTCAGACTTGTAATGACGATCTAAAAAAATGACTAAACTTAATCTCCTTCTCTAAGAGAAAATAGTAAATTCACTGGTAAAATCTTCCACAAAAATCTTAAGAGGTTGTTTTAACAAATGGAACATTGAATTCTCTTTGAAATCCGATAGCAAAATGTCCAGCGCAGTAACATTTATAACACTACCATAAGTTTTTGAACGCAAGATTCACAAATATATAAACATCTCTTTCAAATGATTGTGTGTTTTCTAATCCATTTTTACAATCCATACTAAATGGCGGAGTCATTGAAAGGGTTTGAACACAACAAAGATCTACTTTGGTATTTTACACACTCACACATTGCACAATGGTTCCAGTAATCACATGTTGATCAGTAAAGACAAAGATGGCGATCTAGGTGGTATACAGCTATTTAAATACGGTGTCAGAGAATATACTGGTGGATGCTTTGGAAATTATTCGGCAATGTTTTTTCTCCTAAAACCAAAAGCTTGCGCAAGGAATCTACAAATTTTGTAATTTAGAAAATCGCATGTAGACGAATTAGGACTTGAATATTGCTGGTTTCTTCTTAGGATATAGACTAATATGCTCTTCGAGACGGTATTAATTTTGTACAAAATAAAATGATAGATGCACGAGGGACCGTTACCTTCATTTTGCATAATGCACAGCCATGCTTCAATGATCTTTATTTCAAGATTAAAAGATTGCACAATGACACTGTAAGTTGCATTGTTGACAGGACCACATATGTACAATGGCAATACTTTGTACGAAAGTAATAGAACATTGCTGATTTATTTACGAGATGTAAGTGAACATAGGTAGGTATAATTTTGTGCAGAATAACGTCTGTTGTATGGGACTTTATCTTTATCCTGCGCCAAACACAGCATGTATTAAGAATCTTCAAGATTAAAAGATTGCACAATGACCCCGTAACTTTTTTTTTTCAGAAGACCATATATGTACATTGATGGTTCTGTACAATAATAGTAGAACATTGCAGGTTCATTATAAGATTACGAACATAGAGTACTTGGTGGTTTAAATTTGTACAGAATGAATAGATAGGCGCACTAGTCCTGCGCCAAACGCAGCAGGCATCAAGGGTCTTGTATTTCCAGATCAACAGATTGCATATATACACACACACCATAAGTTGCGTTTTTGAGAGGATTACGTATGTACATTTGACGGTCCTTTGCAGGAAGGTTGAAAATATCGTGTCAAGAGACTAGACTGCTATCAAGATTGGGACATTTCCCCACTCTGCACCAAGCACGACTCATTGCACAAGAAGGATCATCTTTGGGTCACACGTCGACCTTGATGGGCTTCACATCGACCATCGCTGGTGTCCTGACAGGACTTGGACTGTGGTCTGCGGTCGTCCTGGGTGGTGTGCTGGTCGAAGCTGCGGTGGATGCTTGGCTGCACCCGCGGAGGTGGGACTCCCAGTCCTTGTGCTGGCAGAAGGATCCGCAGTACCTCGCCACGTTGCAACCGCTGCAGGTCTCGTTGGCCTTCCTGCCGCAGTTCCAACAATTCTGATAGGAGAGAACGTCTTAAATGGAAAGATACATAGGGGAGATGTATAGCTGGAAGTGGGAGCACTTAAAAGTTTATTGAGAAATGTTTGAATGTTATGCGAGGGTATTGCAATACTGTACGTGTGCGCAATCAATCCTATATATAAATTTTGAGTATTTTAATCGATGAGAATATGTTCATTTTACCAAATCCAAAAGATTCGAAGAAACATTTGGTTCGAGGATTAAATGCCATCCAACAATGGTCTGTAATAGATGCAATTTGAGAAGTAAAATTATGAAACTCAAAGGGAAATTGGTATTTTGCTAATATGTCGGATAGAAAACCTTTCATTGTAAATGAATCTATTGAAAATCTTATTTTTAGAGGCTTAACATTGACGGTCGCCACGAAATAAACTGATTGCCAGTAAAGCCGAGATTATGTTTAATTTTAAAGAATGTACCACACACCAGGTGCGTGGCCGGCGTATTACCATTACCACGCAAACGGTACCTAGTCGGCAGTCAACATGTTAATAAAATTTCGATGGGAATTTAAACCAAGTTTAACAAGTGTAACACAACAGCCCTAACAAATATAAAATATAATTGAATGTAAGATAAATACTTGCATAATCAAAGACAGTAGCGTTAGATGATTGCTAGATATACATTCATTTTTCTAGATATATTTTGAAGATTTATAAGCAACAATCTCTATAAAAAAACTGTTCAAATGGAAAATCCACTATTTCTACCAATATCTCCACAAAACTTGGATCTTCATCTCGTTTTCTCTGCTTGGACTCTTTTAATTTAAATTAAGGGTTGAGAAGATAAGAGGGTCCACTTTTTGTTAGAATTGAGATCTCAACGGCTTACGCGTTAGCTACTGGGTTGTAATTTCATGGTATTCAGTTGTGAAATGGGAAGAATGATAATAGTCCATCAAAATAGTTTAAAGATTATAATGATGTGTATATGTCCATAAGATTCATTTTCTGCACAATCAATAAAGATGGCCTGTCATCGTATTTCCAAGAATGAGCCTTTCACTTACAAAATACAAATAGAATTAAGTATATTCACCTCTGTGGACTCTTCCTGGTGTGTGGCCACGGCCAGCGCATCTTCAGCAGCCTGTCTCCTGGCCTCTGCCAGCATCCTTTCCATCTTGACTCGTTCGGCGGCAACCAGCTCGCTGGCCTTGGATTCAGCAGCCGACACAGCCTTCTGGAGCTCTGCTACGGCCTGACGCTTCACCTCGTTGACCGCTTCTTCTAGGGCGACAAGACACCGCACTCTCATAAACTCGCTCTTGGTTATCATATAAACATTAATGTTACTATAAAACACAATATTTGGTAAAGCCTGGTCCACTAGTCATTCGAAAATATTTGCTTCTAATGTTTGCCTCAGCAGCAATGAAACATCAGCGCCATAGGCTGGTTATACATTGTCCCAACGTTCCTTGGCTTCATTGATTTAGGGGTTTGAATGTTCAGTTCGTTCTCTTCGACCAGCCTTCCAATACCTTCCAGTCTCTAACATTTGTCGATCAGCCACACCACTCGACCATGACTAATCTTGGAATGTATTGGGTCAGGCTGGATACGAGTGTGCCCTGTCTATATTGGGCAGTCTGCACCCAATAGATTCTGAGTCGCCACAGAGATCCGATACTCTGTATAGTAGTATCGGCTCACTATATCTATGGTATGAACCGATTAAGCTAGGGCCACACTCGCGTCCATCATGGCCCAATACGTTCAAAGGTTGGTCCTTGGCGAGTGGTGCAATAGCTCTACAATTGCATTGACTGTTAAATGTTGGAGGCTGGAAAATATTGGAAGGCTGTTCGAAGAGAACGATCAGGATCTTCCAACACCAAATCAAAAGAGCCGACTTCCTTCCCGATCTTCCAATCCTTCTGGTCACACATTGGTTGAAGAACCCCAACAACCGCGCGGAAAATATTAGTTCGTATCGAATTGTATTGTCTCGGGTCGCGTGTGCTTCGTGTTTTTGTCTTCAAGTGTTCAACTGTTGTCAACAATAGGAGTATGTTATTTAATTCAATAATGTCTGTTTTAATGCCTATGTGGAATGCAGGAAAATATGCTACGATTTCGCAAAAAGGTAGATTACGTAAAAGAAAAGTACGGATTTACGACTGCCTATTTCAAATTTACTATTACCCATTTTTAATTTACCACTGCCCAATTAAGCTAAGATTGCCCGTCAAAATATGTCCGGTTGGGAACTTAAGATGGTCGTAAAATGTTAGAAGGTGAAAATTCTGGTTATTTGCGACGAGAGAGAACAATTCCTCTACTTCTCTAGGTTCTTGACATTTGAAGGTATTCTCTGCATTGCCGAACCCAGGGGCGGAAATTGTAGAAAAGTTAGTTATGATGGAAAATGCCCAATTTCTTAACTATTTGGATGGAAGAGTGGAGTGGTACATGCCACTCTTAATCATTGGAATTGGCAAAATATGTGGCACTACCTTAATGATTTACATAACTTACTAAATAAAATAGTATATAGAGTTAGATAGTTGCTTAAATGCGATTGGTCCCTTTTCATATTTGCCTAGATAAATTAAATATTAGGATTTTTTTGCTATGTGTTTACCAGTTCTTCCAGCAATACGCATCACTTTTTAAATTAATATAAAAACTTTATTATTCAATATATTGTTTAAGCTGTTTGATTTAGATATAACCTATCTCCAAGTTAATGAAGATGTTTTAAAAAATTTAATAAATTAAAAAAAAAACTTTAATTTTAAATCTTCTGCACAGGAAACAACCTTACAATTTCAATAGCTCCTTCGGCCAGTCGGAGGATTAATAAAACTTTGCAATTAAAATGCAAAATTGGGTATGTCATTACAAGAATCGGCAGTGAACTGATGCAAGGCGTACCTGCCCTCCTTCTGACCTCAGTCACCCTGTCCTCGGCTATCTTGAAGTGGGACACGATGTCTGAAGGTCTCTTCTTGTGGTCGACTATCTCTTGGTGGCGCATCCAGGCTGGCAACTCGGCTCTCTCGGAGTAGCTCCTGTGTTGGAGGATGCACAGGGCACGCTTCGTTTTCTCTACCATTCCCATGATGCAGTTCAGCATCTGAAGAGATATTTTTATACTTTATCATGGGTTGAAAGGATTGTAAAGCAGAGTGGAAGTCATTTACCATATTAAAAGCAATATTATTTATTTTTTCGGATGCATTCCATTTGATAATATTCCTTTATAATGCTTATCTAATTACACTAAACCAACAAATAAAGTATAAATAATAAGATATCGGATATGGCTGAGTTGAAGCACGGTTATTAGGGTCTTCCGCGTGAAAAGTTACTTCAGTCAACAAATTGTCGTTAGTGGTTGTCAACAAAAACTTGCCGACAAAAGGAATATGCGTAAGCTGTTTCGTCCGACTCACCCTTCCCCCATTCAGGCCTTGTAGTGCTTTGTTTTATATCAAGATTTTTATTTTACTAATAATTTCTTATAGAAATATACCAAATTTATAAAACGGTGATTGTTTTCACTGTTGGGTCAATTAACGTCACACTAGAGCTGCACATGTGGTTATTGGCGACGGTCTATCTCGAAGGAAATCTCCGAGAATAATGCCTCGTATTTTTGAACCATTGTCAGATGACGATGGAATTTTCACGGAGTTGTAGTGTTGGAATGAATCCACCTAAAATCGTAACATAGTGTTTCTATCCTGATAGTCTATGTAGCTCATTTTAAATTGAGCAAATTTAGATTCAGCACATTTTAGAAATATGATCAGATCATTGTGGCCAACTGTAGGATGATACGCAGTTTGTTACGCCTGACTGCGTGGACACTCATCGTACGTGCTTTTGTTTTATTTTCAGATTTTACACGCACCGCCGCGTAATTTGCCATCGAACGAAACTAAATTTATATCAAATAGTTAAATAAAAGTATTTTAATTACTATAATACATATCAAAACAAGTTTAAACTTACTGTATGTATATTTCTCCATTCTTCTTCCATTTCCCTGTCATCTGAATATTCCCTTGACATATTGCCTGTATAAAAATACATCGAAACATCTGAATTTTTATATCTCTAAAGATTCATATATTAAGTGTAGGGGTTACAAGACATTCCTATTTCAGAAGCCTATCTCGGTTGGCATGTCCTTTTATCCTGAATTTCACCTCTTTATAAAATAAAAATTGCATACAAGGACTAAATGCTAGATTAATACCTTTTCCCTCATACGATATTTATGACATTAAATATGAATGAAATATCAATATCTTTAATGGTTCACTGGTGGTGTCTAAAAGGATGCAAGTCAGCTATTGTCTTTTAAATGTTATTTTGAAGAACGTATCACTTGCCCGTGCGTGTCCGTGTGTTAATTAAAAAAAACGCATTTCCGAATAATACCGTTTTAATTCTAGCTTTCTATAAACAAAATGTATACTTTCAAAGTTCCATCTAGTAGTTTATACTTCTTGCAGTGTACTTAAGTGTTAAAGTACTGTGCTTGGTAGCTGTTAAACATTTTAAAACTAGTTGCATTTTATATACAAAAAAAATCAGATTATTATAATTTAAATTTTATAATATTTGGGGAAAAAACCTGCGCAATTGTAAAATTTATAAAGCCAAAATGGCAACACATAACATTAATCCTCTTGGGACTAGATTTTAGATTAAGCCATTGAAAACCCATTGACTACTGGTAGTTTCGGGCGTCTTTGTCATTAAAGGGTTAAACCCTATTCTTGGGGTTACCTTGTGTATAGGTCTGTGAATTCCTATAACATTACGTTGAATACAGAACAGCTTACCGTAAAATGGTCTGTAGAAGTCCCTGTCTATTCTTTCGTATCTGTCTATCCTTCCTTCCCTGTCTCTGTACGCATCTTCCGGGAGTCTGAGATTGAGTCCGGGCGGCAAGCCCAGACTGGAAGGAGCACCCGGACTGGTCCGGGAACTGAGGGTAGGACTAGGTATCGGCTGGTGTCGTTTAGAGGGAGGTGGGCCGTCGCCGTTTGTGTCGCTGTAGTCCAAGTCCAGCTTCCCATTCCTGTTGAAGAAAGTACCAATATTACAACAGGGCCATAAGATATGTAAAAAACGTTTTATTTCTCATGAATGATGAAGAGAAGGAGCTTTTTGATTTTGTTTGAATATCAATCTGTTCCGACCCACTTTCATTGTCACTACTGTTTGTTTCAACTATCCGTTAAACTTTCATCGATTTAAAAGGAAATAATTAAGTGGCATTTAAATTAATTAAATAATTCAGTAGCATACTAAAAATGTGGACATGGTTTTTGAAGGATTTAAGCCATTATGAACCCTAGCACGCCATTGACATTTGTGTTCTTTCTACGGAACAATTATTCCTCTTTTGTTTTTTTTCTCTAGAATTTTTTTTATGCTCATAGAGGATAAAAATAGTAATCTGGTACGAATCAGGGAAAAAAAAAAAATTGAAAAAATTATCAATGTTTTTTAAAAAACAAGATCATGCCGTTCTCGTTTATTTTAAAGAACAGGGAACCAAAAGAACAAATCGTTATTTTATCGCCCGAGAGGCGACATCGGATTGCAAAGGGTTATAAGTAACTTTTTATCCCATTTTGCGAGATAAATGTCATACGAATATGTCAAAATATTTAAAATAGTAATTTCAAACACATTTGTTTAGCTTTTTTTTTCAGCATCTAAAATGGCAATATTGTCTGAGAAGTACCTATTTATTGTTGCATCTTATGAATATTTTTTTAAATATATACCTATCAAATTTCATGAAAATTTTTCACAATTCCACACAGACCATTTCGGAAAAACTATTTGATCTCCTTGAACTCAATTTAACAACAGAAAACATCTGTGACAAATCGACACCGAAATACCAATGAATTTAAAGATAAATAATATAAATGATCTCTATAATATAAATCCATTTTACACGCGGCGCATCTTGTGAGGTTGCAAAAGAAAGAGAATTTCCCGGAGCAGTGACGAATCGTACTTTCATCTCTTAAATATCAACATTTTGTTTTAAAAAGTGTATTAAAAAGAATTATTGCACAAAGAAACATCTTTTAATTTTTTTCCAAGATTTAGCTACAGTGCGGCTTGGTAGCTCGGATCGAAACGTGTGGATTTTAGAGCAATAGGCCACAGGTTCAAGTCCGGACGGAGGACCAAAAAAAATAAAAAATTCCCCGTGGGTTCGTGGAGCCATACATCTAGTTAATTTCATTTCTGAAAATCATTAGAATATTTTACAAATAATGGGCTCGTCTTAAGAAAACCCATTTTAACAACTTAGAAAATCACATCCGCTAAAAAATTCAAAACCTGATTGTCTGCATTGGCTTCTACTGATAGCAACCGAAGAAGGTTCCAATTTACCGTATTTACCACTTGATTCATAAGTGAAACTTTTCCAGAGTAACGGTTTTTGAGTTGTTTCAAATATTGTGTTCCCAACACACTTGCCTACCAATCACCTACAGTGTATTATCTTTGAAAATGGGACAGTACACATAGGTAGGTACGGATAAATATGTACCGTCAAATAGGTACGGTTAGATAGTTGCGGATAAATAGTTGCGGATAGATAGGTACACAAAGATAGGTGCGGATTGATATGTACGAATAAATAGCCACTGGTAGCCACGATATAGGTACACATAGGTACTTGTGAATAGTTAGATACACAAACTTAGGTAAGGATATATAGATACGATTGCAGTTATGATGCTCTTCATTGTCTTCAAAGACATTTTTTGACATTTTCTACAAATTCAATTATTTTGAGATTGTGTCGCATTCGAAACAAGAGAGTGAGATATTCTCGGACAAAATTCGTTTGTTTTATTGACCTAAATTAGGTTTGCCATTGGAGAGAAATCTCGAACACCATATACCTGGACGATGGCGACCTCCTCTTGCCGTTCTCTTTGGTGTCTTGGAAGATCTCGAAAGGGGGTTCGGAGCTCGGGTGGGAGGAAGTGTCCAGGATGACGTGCTCGTGTTGCCTGAGGTACTGTTGCGGACTCTGCTTGGCGATGCGCGAATAATGGATCAGCTCCGTTTGCAGGATGGGAAGATGAGACTGAAATAAAACATGTATTATTCCATCATTTGGGCTCATTCATTGATTGGTTAGATTAAAGGCGCACTTACGGTTCTATGCTCTTATTGGACCACGCATAATAACGATTTTTCAATACTTTTTCGTTGATTAAATTGAAATTCCCACGTATAGGGATCTTAATGCTACGATTTGTCGTCATTTCGATGTTATAAATTTATAATTGCACGGGATTATACTAAAATTACTACAATTATGAAAAGAATATCACGACTATGAAATGCTATATCTCCGCAGATAATCAACGTAGATCCCCACTATACATGTCATTGTGAAAAGGACAGTCTGTAGTTTAATGTGGATGTAAAAAAAATGTTTCTATGTCTTCTAGGATTTGGTTGGTTGGTTGGTTGGGTGGAGTTTTATGGCGCAAGAGCCAAATTCGGCTAAGCTGCGCCATCTAGGATTTGGATTTGTTATTGATTGTCCGTTTTTGTTAAGATGAATATCCCACAACAGGAGATGTATAGGGGGAGTATCGTTGATTTCCTTAATTTAATGAAAAAGGGTGCTTTTGCAAAGGCAAATGAAAGTACTAATGGAAACTGTGATGATGAAAGAGTCTAGTAATTTTTCTCGACAACTAGAACGTTCTCTTTACAATGATATGTAGAATGGCTCTCGTAAGTTTTTTGGTTACGGATATATATTTTTTTTCCAAGTGAAATTGACATTTTTTTTGTAATCGACCTATAATTGTATTTATACAAATATGATGTATGCGATTACTTCGATTACATTCAAGAATTCTGAACCTGTGACGCTCTTCCAAACGCAATTGGACCATGTTATGCAACAACCGATCAACCCACACAATGTTCATTTTCAGAAAACTGGCTTTACAGGAAACTACTGAATAGGAAAATCCATGCTGCAACAATTCGCTACATGTCCTTTGTCGGCACTATATGTTCAGTGTTGCTACTGATTTTTTTAGCGTAGAAAGTGAAACCTTGGGCTTCCATTTACGTTGAAAACGTAGTTTGTTTTCAATTTGTGGGTTAACATAATACGGTTAAATAACCGCGGTTGTTGCATAATACGGTTCAATTCGTTCAATTGGAATCACAAGTGAGCGGCGGCATTTGAGTTGCGTAAGCATGATACAGATTATGCAAAGTCCAGTTATTTTATAGTTCAGTGCATTAGAATATGTTTTTATACATATCAATGAGGTAATACAAAACTTACTTTTAGGAAAGGAACTGCAAACGGCTTTAATGGATAATTTGTGATTTCTTGAATCTTGTGATGGAAATCTTCGATGCTGACCGAGGAACTCTAAACAAGCAAAATGGGATTTATTTTTAAAAATAGAAGTTAAAAAATAATTTTTTTTAAAAAGTTGACATTTTCATGAATATAAGTCAATATAAGATAAAAAAAGCAATATATTTTGTTTAAAGAATAAATGTGTGATGTATTTTTAAAACAATTATTTTTCCAAAAAGAAATTTTAAGAACGAAACGAAAAAATTATTGCTCCGAATGGTGACGATTTTAATGGAAAATGTGTGATTTTTCGATATCCTCCTTGTAATTCATCGAAATCAACAGAGGTAAACGAATTTATATTTTTCTAAATGCTGTAAGAATTATTTCTCAACCTAGAAACATTCCATATTGGTGACCCAGACGATAAGCAAGAAAACTCCTTTAAATAAACGAATTTGAGGCTTATATATTGAGTTAGTTTTATAGAAAACCTCACACAATTGAAGCAAAAATCGTTGCTTTACAATAAAAGTAAAGTAAGACGTTTCCTTGCCGATTTTGAAGATTTTTGTTCCACACACAGACGGTTCAAGGGATTTTGTGACACAAGCGACCTTTTGAAACTCCAATACGTCCGATTTTTTTTAAAGGCAATTTTGCAACCTGTATAATTTTCTTACTATTGAAATTTTCTAACTTTATCAACTAAAAAAACATAGATTTCAAACTTTTCACTCACTTTTTTAATAATTCAAGCGTTCAGAGCTAAAGTGGATCAAGTCCAAAAGTATAAAAACAATTTGTTTGTTGTGGATTGATACTTGTTAATAGTGTATATTTTCAGAGCCATTGTGAACCAATTCCCTGCTGTTGCTATTTTCTAACAGATGTCACTATTATCCTCTAAATCACTTTAGAATTCAACTAGTGTTAATAAACTTTTACCTGGATTATCTCAAAACTGACTCATGGACTTTATCCACTTTAGCTTTAAACGCCTTAATTTTGTACGAAATTTCAAAATATTGCGGAAATTACTGATATGCAGCATCACTAGTGACTTTTTTTCAGGTATGAAAATAAAATCCAAGCAATATAACCTCTATAAAGCAATATACAGATAGATGGAACCTCAATGGAATTAATTTAACTAATATATTACTAAATAAAAAAAAATATCAATTCATAAAAGTGTCAAATGCTGAAAGCAAATTTCGAACTGTTTTTAAGAAAAATTTAGCACCCTCCTTAGTACGGCGCCTCAAGTGATCGCTTTGGCCTTGTCCACACACACAATGTAAATTTGGGATTATCGTTATACTCACGACTAAACCTATGATGAGACTGTGAACTCTTTCGCCGACTTCCACCGACGTGTCCGAGGCGAATTGCTGCAGGGTGGCTAGGAAACGTTTGACTTTGGTGACGTGCTTGCTCCTCGAGGCACTGTTGCCACTCGGCAGCTCCAAATGATGAGGGATGGCGTTGGAAGAGGTGATGGGGGGAGAAGGGGTGTCGCCAGGGGGATGGGGAGAGTGGTTGCCATTCACACCTGAAATAAGTTTACTTTTAACTTGACGTGTGGGAAAGTCTTTATCATTGATTACATATAATCGGCTAGTGCTACAACTAGGTATCTTCATTGGAAGATTAAGGTATTACATATCAGTTCCTACTTGAAAAAATCGTTCTATGATATATCTACGGGCGAGTACCACAACTAGGAACTCATTTGTCATACCTTAATCTTCCTATGGAGTTATCTAATTATAGCACTGATATGACGATATGTAATTAAAGGGAGGTCTGCAATTCACCATTTTTACCTGTTGCACAAAACTGCACTTGTAATCAATGGCGGCTCGTGAGTATGACAAGTGACGGGAGGACCGAATTACAAAATAATTCAAGCATAACGGCATGCTTTGATTAGATAATACGAATAAACTATTGTAGGAACTATGAGCCTTTCTTGAAAATATACAAACATACATAAAAATGGGAACTAATTCAAATTGAAACAAATAATTGAAGAAAAAAATATATTGGACTAAAGAAGGAAAAATTAAACTAAAAATGTAATTGGTAATAATGGTCTTCCTCCGACTTCCGCCTCATACACCAATCACCAATGCTGTTATAAAAATATATATAAACTAACTTCTATGATCCGCCACCCGTCAAATTAATAGAAAAGGGGTATGAGAGTTTTTTTCATTTATTATTGTGTTCATATTTACTTAATGTAAATTATACTTGTTAAATTAATGTAATTATAACGTGTAAACAATAAAGCTACTTTATATTAATTATTAAAATAAATACTTAGATAAAAAAATAACTTATAATTTTCCTCGAAAATTTATTGATATAAATAAATATTGGTACAAATAAAACTTTATATGTTGCTGATGCATGTACAAGCAACGTAACTTAGCTATCTTATTTCTTTTATGTTTTATTGCGTGCCGAAGTTATTAAGCTAATTATGAAACTCCCGTACAATTAAATATTTCATTGAAATAAAATATTCAATGAAAATTATACTCGATTCAGATATTCTCACCTGTTACACCATTCGTCGTGTTGGATGCTATCTGAGTTTTGATATGACTCTCGGGCGAGTCCGGCATCTTTATGCCAAGAGGAAGATCTGGAAGATTAAAGAAGAGGGTTTTACAGTTTTAAATGCAAAGTTCAAACTAAATATACAATTTAGGAACATTTATACTTAATTTAATAGAATGATTTTCAGAGTGTGGAACTTGTTTCTCTTATAATTACTCGAATAAATTTCACTGAATCGCTGTTAAAAATGCATTCTTATATTTCAAGTAATTTTCGTCATTTTCCTGCTATATGTTCCGATTAAATATTTCGTCAAACTGGAGAAATTAATTTTGTCGTTTTTTTTTAACGAAATTAATTTCGTCAAAAATGAGGACTATTCCAGTATAAAAAGCCAGCATAAAACCTTCATAACATTTTTGAAATTAAAGATTTTATGCATGAAAACTGCAGTTTTTTTTTGAAGATCTATGAAATTAAAAGTTTGTGTTTCATTGTCCTTCATAAAAACTGTAAAAAAAATCTTCAACAAATTCTGCAAAAAAACTTCAATTTTTTTAATCACATGAAAGGCAGATATTTTATAGGTTTTATGCCGAAAAATTAAAAACTTGAAAAAGAAAAAAACTACAGTCTTTTGTTTCAAAATCCTTTATAAAACCTTCAATTTGACGATTTTGATGAAGGTTTAATGCTGATATTTTTTGCTGGGATTCCAAATAAATAACGGCGGTGCGATTTCAACATCTGATCTTTTTGTTGGGAATCCAACGTTTTAGTAACCATGCTAGACAGGCACGTTTGAATCGTGGCAATATACGTATAGTAACCAAACATGAGCTAATGCCTCCGAAAAGGGGCGCAAAAGGATTGGACTAAATTGCTTTCGTTAAATTTTTGAGGATTATTGTTTCGTCAAAAGTCGCATGATTTATGACGAAATGAATTTCAAATATGACGAAAGTAGCTTTGTCGATCGCAGAATTATCAAAAATGAGAGTGTTATATTTGCGTGTGATGCAACATCGTTGGCTAATATGTAAAGTATTACTTTCTAATACTTGAATAAATAATTAGTAATTAACCTATCAATATTTTTTTTTAATTTGTAATAATGATAGTTTTAATATAAATTTATTAATTCAGTTACATTTTTTACTTTGAAATTATCTGGCATAGATCTCGAGAAACACCAATCTAGAACCCCAGTATCATTCTAATTGAACAATCAAACCTTCCGTTGTTCTATAATTTTATTAGAAGCTAATCTACCTAGACTTTGGGACTGGTAAACCTTGCGACCAAAAAAATATATAGGTATACGTCATTTTTAATGACTTCAAGGAACATTCATGCCAAGTTTGAAGTAAAACGAACAACGCGTTTACTTATGACTGGGTAACAAACACATTTACAAACAGACGAAATACCGAAAGGTCGAGTTAAAACAGAGACCTGGATAACGCTGTCAATTACAATTCCTACTACTTCACTTAAAACATACTAGAATTGATCAACTATTAAATATAAAAACGTGAAAATAATATCCAGGTGATGCTTTCCACAAATGAAAAGTTGAAATAATACACGTTACTCTTAATTCATATAAGTGTTTCTTTCCAAAATCAAACTAACATTTCGAATGAAACAAAAACAAAACAAAAAATCTTCGAAATATAACGAAAACAAATTTCTCTCAAAACCACCATTAAATACTTCGGAGTAAAAAATCAGATCGATAAATGATACACTTTCAACAAGCGATTCTTTGAATCAAGAGACGAGAGATTTTTATCATAGGTTTTTTTTTTCATAAAATAAATGTTTTAAAAAACTACACTCTATTATTTTAATGTGAAGGGATGATTGAAAGTGCGATCCATCATTGTAAGAATGAAAACGTGTTGATTGATCATTGGAGAGGATAGGAGAATTTCAAGGTGTGCATGAAAGATTGGGGGGTCTGTACTGCACCCATCAATTATAGTCTTTTCAGTAAGGAATTACGTTTAAACAAAACGCAAAGAACTTATGATGGAATAAAAGGTTCATAAATTATTTTGAAATGTTTATAAAGAATTGAAAATCAGCACAAAATTGATAAACATTTAAATTTTTGGTATTTAATTAAATATTATGGGAAATAATGTACAGTAGACGCTCGTTTTTACGAACCTCTAATTTACGAACACTCACGATTTAACGAACTAGTGTCTGGTCCCGAACATGGTCCCATAGGCATAATGTTATTTTTAATTCTCATTTACGAACTAAAATTTTGAAAAATCTCTTTTTTGCGAACTCATTTTCATACTTCGCTAGCGTTTACCTAACATCAGACAAAGTTTAAAAGGTCGCATCTTTTAGGGATTAACAAAGCAACACATACAAACATTTCAAGCCTATTCTGAGAAAAATTACAGGGTCCAACAGCAGGTGGGTAGCAGGCATGTGATTGGAGAGTGGCACTTTGACGTCAATCTTTACCCCTCCCTTACATTCAATAAGCATGTGTCAATGTCGAGCGGGAAAAGGGGTGCTTTGTTATAACATTATGTTTTGTAGCTGGTTAGTTTCATCTCGACCCTCAATGTCTGAAGTTTCGTGAGAGCCCAAAGGGAGTTTGAGCCAGTTTTAGTTGAGGAAATTTAGTCTCGGAAAATATTTTAGAGCAGCAAAATATCCCAAACTGGAAAAAACTTTGCTTGCTTGAATAAGGAATATTATAGGAACGAACATTCTGATTAATGTAATGCGCTTAAGGAATAATTGAACTGCTTTGTTTTAAAGCTCAACATCAAAGACTTCAAGGCATCGGACGGTTGGCTGCAAAAATTTAAACCCAGACACGGTTTGAGCTTGAATGGTTATCAAGACTAGGTCTATTTTGAGGACAATAGTGAAATTCAAACATCGATAAAATGAAAACATGTATTTTTAAAAATGTTGTTTTAAAACAGAAAAACTAGCGATTATTCTGATGCTTGATTATCAATAAAGATATACTTATTATTTTTTATTTAACTATTCTATTTTACAATTGTTTCTTATATAGAATAACTAACTTTACTTCCTAATATAATCTCTAAATAATGCTTTATTTATAAAGAGAAGACATATTAATAAAAATAAGCATAAAATTTATCTACTTCTTATGATATTCTATTTTACGAACTTTCGATTTTACGAACAATTTGGTTGTTCCCTACGAGTTCGTAAAAACGAGCGTCTACTGTATTTAATATAACGAAAGATGTAAAAATGACTCTTGAGAATGAATAGTACTTATAAATTTTCAGCATTTGTACCCAGAAAAAGTAGGTGTTTTGCGGTCCACAGCAAACGCTTTCTTTTATTATTTATAGATGACGTTAAAAATTTGAAAAATTGCGGCTACCAGAGTCTAAAATTTATATTTTAAGACGTTTCTTTGTGAAATATTTTTTAAATTGTTAAAATCACACACTCAATGGAATATTACAAATCCAAGCCACAGGTGCACATCTTGAGGATGAATAGTACTTGAATATAAATTTTCAGCCTTCATACGCAAAGTAGGTGTTTTACGATCCGCAGGCAGACATTTTTATTACTATAGATAACACAAGATAAATTAACTAATGGAAAAATAGAAATTATGGAAAACTCAAAACTTTGCGGTTATTTATTGGAAAACAAACACGATTGTATTTGGTTTATTTGCATTATCGGCTTTCCATATAAAAAAAACCTGGGTAATTTTGTATAATTCCATCTTAATTGAAATTACTCTATATATTCACTAAATAGCAATTAGAAATAAAAAAAATAGAATTCTATGTGATGTGTAGTTTCTTTTGTCATTTACAACTGATACACTCTAGTTGTTTGCTGTGCACAACATGTGGTGGAATTCTCTTTTATTCGTCCGCAGTTGTGAACCTTTGAGGGGATGTCGTAATACCCCATCTTTGTGTTTCAGAATATATACATGGCATGGTAGCGTTGCGTCAGAGCTGCGACTCCTAACAAGATGATAGACATCTTACAGCCGATGTGAATGTCGCTTTTTCATGGCAATGTGTTTCGGACAAGCATATTGTCCAATAAGTTTTCGAAATTCTTTCTGATTAATTCTCATAGTGAAGTATGAGTGAAAAAGATCATTCTTATACATTATCTTAATTTGTATAATACTAAAACTAAATATATACTATAGTTTCTGCTGTTTGAATATCAAGTCAGATGTCTTTTCCCATAGAAAATATGATAATAAAATACGAACACAAAATGTGAAAATGCCTCCAGGAGGTCAAGTTTGACTGGAAAATTTTCAAACCCATTCCTGGAGGGTTTTTTAACAATATTGATTTGCTGGTTAATGATATTTTTGCCGTATCCAATTTTTTTCCGCTTGCTGACACATAATAGTTAACTCTAGCAGTGAATTGTATATTCGGATCTATGGAATTTAATAAAGGGAGAATCCTGTCAACTTCTCCGGTGGGGTTGTTTAATAGTGCGAAAGTATCGTCAACATAGCGGATCCAAAAGGGATATTTAACAATAGTGAAAAGTTTTTCTTCAAAATAATCCATGTATATATATCACTAAGTTTGGGTGAAAGGGGGCTTCCCATAGTCAAACCTTCCGTTTGTCTATAAAAAAAAAAATACCGTCAAACACAAATGTAGTTTCCCAGAGGAAAGTCTTTGTAAGGGAAATAAAATAATCTATTTCAAATTGCGTATAAATGAAAACTCTGAGAGGATCTTCAAGGCACCTTAAATTATTTGTTTGTTCATTGGCACCATTTTCATTACTAGATTTATTTTCATTCTGCCTTGCACACAGACTTCCTCTAACTTCTGCTGATAAGGGGAGATGGTGTCGCTAGAAACATGTTCAGATTGCTTAATGTTTTTAATTGCATATTTTTGCGTTGTATCTGTATTTTATATTATTAACGTAATCTTCTATATCACGAGTTTTTATCTTATAGCTAATATAATTTAAAAACTAAGTTTATATTATAAAAAAAACGATATACTAGTACCGAGGGGGTTTGCCAACAAGAATAAAACCAAAATCAGACATGAACTATAGGAATGTATTAATTATTTAAAGCTAATACCATAAACAGTACCAATATACTATTTTATTATTCCATATTCACATTTGAACATCAAGCATCAAACGGAAATGTTAAAAGTAAGCGGACAATCTGAATCTAAAGTTATGTGACTTGAATCAAAGTTAATTGCAACAATTCATACAAATACAAATACAAATACAAATATTGACGACCAACAACAGGCTCAAGGCCCAACAAGGTTGGTCCATCTAGTACCTCTTAACTATCCCCCAATGCATATCTAACTTCTTCTTAAAATCCGTTACTCCTTTAGGAAGGTTGATGGGCACAATTAAAAAGTAGCGGGATATCAAGCATAAGATTTATATATTGAGATGCTTGGGCATGACTAACTCTAAAATAATTTGTTTTCTGGTATTCTTACGTAGGTAACAATGTAAACGAAGTCTAATTTCGCAGGCTTAAGTTGAGCGAGCGAATCATATTCAACAACAAAGTAATAAAAGTAACCGTATGACGAGGGAAAAAATTGGGAATCTATCGTGCTAAATGCGTAGTTATAAAAATTCATTCTTGAATATGCATGACGTCATACTAGGATTGAAAATAACCGTGTTTACGTTTCTTCAGGTGCGAGTTCGGCAATCATTTGGTATTTAAATATAAAAATTGCAATAACCACTTTTCTAGCTTAAAAGATATTTTTTAATTTCTATTATTTCTAACATGTGGTCCAGGGATACAAGATCAGCAAAAAAATGGTCTATGAACCAAATTTGGATCTCTATATATATTTATAACGATAAAAGAACTTTCTATCGATATAAATATATCGATATCTATATTTATTTCACACCCCTCCGAGTGGACAGTAAAATATATTGTAAAGTTGCGTTCTCTGCCGAAGTAAAATTAAATTTTCTGAGAATATTTACTTTGTTATAAAAATATCTTGATTATTTTGATATATATCTTTTGATTTATACCCAAATTCAAACCACTGAGCTATAATAATCACTGGATGGAATAAGCGTGCACTACCACTTTATTTTTCTATCTTATCTCAAAAAGGTGTATAGTCCTTCCGCTTATTGTTTGGCATACGATGAAATGCATACGTTCTAATTTTTAAACCACATTTCTGATTGTGTAATTTTAAATTTAATTAAAAAATTCTTTTAATTAATTAATTAATTTTAATCTTGTGAGCGTTAGTGGCCGACATACCGTGTAGTAAAAACTTTTTAGTCATATATTTTGTATAACGTTGAATAAAAATTTACTAAAATAGTGTAACGACGAAGCAAGCAAACTCTTGAAGACAAAGTTCTTACTTTTAATTTTTTATTACCAACCTACAATTTGACAATTCTAGTTTTCGGATGAAAATTTTGATGTCGGATTTTTCCTGTTTAAACAAGGATTCTTAGACCAACAGTGAACTTTCACAACCTTAAACAAGAATGTTTTTGGTCCAAAAGTGTTTTTATTTCAAATTGACCTATTTGTGACAAAAAATATTTTAACAAGGTATAGCACCTATTATATATTAAATGTGAAATGCAAAATAGTAGTGTCCATGAGATGAGACAAAAGGTTTAGCGTAAAAGTCAAACTTTCGAAAAGAAATAGAATGATTTAATTTTGTATTTCAGGTATTCATCAAACATGATTTCAACTATTTATCGCTTTTAACAATATAGACAACTATAAAAACGTTTTCCTTGTATGGTTTTTTTTCGGTTGACGTAATTATCAAATTTTGTTCATGCATATCTTAGCATTTGTTAGAACGATGTTAATGAAGCTGGAAAAGTTAAAATAGTAGTTGAAAAGAAGGTTTTACGCTTTATATTGAGTCGATATATTAAAAAAGAACCAAGTTATTAATAGTTTTTTCTCTATTTAATTAGTGTATAGGCTAATTTATTTCAATGATGCGTCAGCGCCTCTTGATTAGATTCACCCGCGCGAAGAATGGGTATTTTTTCTAGTGTATAATATAATATGGCGTTGAAATTAGGTAATGCAATATATTCATTTTAAGAATACATATTAAATCGCTTGTAATTATTTTATTTATTAACTATCTATGTAATTTTTATCAATAATTCATTGTTACATTTTTAAAGATATGGAACAATATATATTTTTTTGTAAAAATTGACTAGCACCAATATGAATGTACAGGGTACTTAAGAATTATCTTTAGAAATTTGACACGCAATAAAACCTAAAAGGAATAACTTTGTTAAATTATATTGCTTGTATGTGTAATAGCAATACATGAAGTTTTATTTGCACGCAGTTAAAAGAAACCAATTATTTTTGCTTACATATAAAATTTTAAGTGCTGATGTAACATGTACAAGCAACATATAACTTGCATACCTTATTTTCTATAGGTCCATTGAGTGTCAACGTTGTAAATACAATTTTCATACACTCATCCTTAAGAGGAAGCTCAGTGCGTTGATATTTTATTGGGGCTTTAATGGTTTTTGAATAGTGCGTTGAATGGTTCATTAGTGGTTTTGGAAAAAAATGCTTACAAATAAAATGTCATATGTTGCTATTACATGTACAAGCAGCATAACTTAGCTATTTTATTTCTTTTAGGTTTTATGAGTGTCAAAGTTCTAAAGATAATTCTTATACACCCTGTATATTAAATCACCGATAATTACGTTATTTATTAACTATTTATGGATTATTATATCAATAATTCATTGTTATATTTTTAAAGATATGGAATAATATTATTTTCATAAAAATTGACTAACATATTGATTAACACAAAATTTGTTATATCGTCGGCTTGGTGAGAAACCTCAGTGAAACTAAAAACATTTTCCCTTTTTGTGTTTAACCCTTTGCATTCCGCTTTCTCCTCTAAGGCGACGACCAGTTCTTTTAGTTCCCCGTTCTTTAAAATAAACGAGAACAGAAGTTGTGAATAAAAACATCGATTTTTTTTACTTGTTCTCTTCCAGATCCAAAACAAATTACGATTCGCCCCCCTCCTCTATGAGCAAAAATGGGAAATAGAACGCAAGAAAAAGAACGGAAACAGAAATAACTGTTCCATAGAAAGAACGCAAATCTCAAAAACGTTCTTGACGTGCAAAGGGTTAATGTGCCTACATAAGTTCTAAAGTAAACTGTTATTAGGGGAAAATATCCTCGATTCAATAACAAGTGTGATTGAAAAAATAAAACACTGTTACATATTGAGATTAACGCAGTCTTCTATAGTTTCGACAAAACAGAACATCTCAAAACAGCCTTCGGCGACTTAGTGAGTTTCTTCACCAATCTGACGAAATATTCTTAATGTTATATATGCGATATATTTATAATATTTCATGTACTTATAAATATTCTTATACTTTTTAAAAACTTACCCCGGTATCTGAACAACATATTGGATAGCAAAACGTCTCCTGTCATGGTGCTAGGAATGCGCTCACCATAATCCGCGGACGAGCTTCTGTTTCCCAGTGTTTAAATTATTTAGGAACAACTACAACTTTCATTAGCAAAATTATTTTCCTATCTCGCCGATATTATGCAAGTACTGGTGGCAACCAGAACGAATACGATGAAGATTTATTCTCGCTATCGATGTTCCAATGGAAAATATTTGCTACGAATATTCGAAATACAATAGCATAGGAAGTAAGGGGCGTTGGGTAGGAATTAGTAGCTGTTATACGCAGAAAGATGGACTATCGAATGAATATAATAACCGCACCTGGATTCTGAATGTTTTGGGTATAGCACAGCTGTTACCAAGGGTTGCTTTAGTAATGACGAAATGTCGCCAAAAGAGCAATGGACGGGGATATCGGGGGGGATGTTTGCTATCTTTGCGCGAATTTTCAATGTTTTCTATAAATAATGCATTTATGAATGCAATACGGATGATTAAATTGGGAGATCGTTTTACTTTGAGTTTTCTTTTGTTTGTTCAGAATTATATATTTTTTGCGCACTCGCATCGGTTGTTTATTTCCTAGTTTTGATGAAAGTCGAAATATATTGGTTGAAATACAATGTTTTTTTGGTTTAAAATTTTGAAAATTTAATTTTTTAATGAAAACAAGCTAATTTCTTTAATATTTATACGTATGATCATGAAAGTTGTGCTAACGAGTAAAAAACTTATTGCATTCAAAACCAATCAACTGATTGGGACTTTTAGTGGAGGTGTTTATAATGAAGGGGTCGTTATATATAGAAGGATCTTTGCAAAGAGTATCTCCATATATTTATTTTTGGAACAATTTTAAAGTAATTAAACGCAAATGAAACACTTTAGAGTTCGGTCATTGTATTGTTCAAAATATGTTGGGGTATTGCAATTATTTGTTGTTGATAAAGTATACTTTAAATTGTAGGGAATTTACATTTAATATTCATTTTTCGTTTAGTTCATTTTATTAATAACTCATTTAGTTCACACATAATGCGATGTGTTTGATATGCATCAATTCTAAATGGCTGTCGAAACTAGGTTTTAAAATTTTCATTAGATAAAAAAAAAACTGCATAACTTTTGATTTGAAGTTCTCTTATTTACAGAAAATAGATGTTTGAAAATATCTGTGTGCAGGTATTTTTTTTTTGCCAGAACGTAATACATTCAGTAATAGTAGAATTAATGTGAAACTGCTATGCTAAATTCGTAAATTTTAAAAACATCTGCAGGCAAAATGCTTTTTTTTGCAGATAAAATGGCAGGTAGGTTTGAAATGCATTTTGAAAATGATTAATGCATATAACATCAAAATATTATTTATTCAAAATAATACGATTTTTGTTTCTTTTTAAAAATTACATGTTTTTTTTGTTTAATAGCTTGCTTATCACTTGTCAGAATAGAAAATGAGATAATTTTTAGTTGATCGTCATTGTGGACGCTGCGAAAACAAATAAAAACACAATATTAAACTTTTATACGAAATGGTTCTTATAATGTTTTCAAATATAAATATTTTCGAAAAAAAAAACACTTCTACAATTATGATAAAATTAAACCATCAATAAAATGGCAATTTTATTTATTTACTGTTTGATTTTATCTATTTTGTCTCTTATTTATCCTTTTGTGGTAATACTGTAAATAAAAATATATCCATGTCAAATATATATATTTTTTTATTTAATGCATACATACATAATGAAGTTGTAATTGCAGTTATTTTCTAAACGTGACTGTAACTATGAAATAGTTGTTTAGTAAATATAAGCCTGATATAAAATGAATACACTTATATTTTAATAAATAACTAGCAACCCCGTTTTTTGCATAGGACTAACAATAAAAAGCACAAAAGCAAGAAAGAAAAATTGATCTCTCCAAGTATGTTATCTCATAAATCAGTTTAGACTTTTCACCTTAAAGAGAACATTAAATGTTTTAAAATTAAAATTCTCTCGATTTTTACAACGTTTTATAACTTAAAAAAAAGTACAAAACCGTCCTTTCAACACTTGGTTCCTTAAAAAAAAAGAAAATTTAAACTAAACCATCTAGGTCAACTACAGAAAGCAAGGTATTTTACGTTTTTAGACGTTTCGAAATAGATGGGGACGTATAAGCCATATGGTTAAGATTAGGAAGCCTCCGTAGAAATTTAAAAAGCGAATTTTTGAGCCTTCATGTATAACGATTTGTTTGCATTTTTGCAGAACGAAAATTTGATATATAACTGAAATCTTTATTGCGTAAATATTTAATGTTAATAAAAAATGTATTATTTCGAAGCTTAAATGTAAATAATTAGAAAAGCAAAAGATAATATTGAAGAAAGTTTCTTTATAAAAAAGAGATTTCTTAAAAAATATATATTTTAAAACATCTTTATTTATTGGAAAATCTTAATATAAAGTTTCAGATTCCTATGTGCAGTGAAGTGTTGTTTTACGATAGATACACAAACTTTTATTACAAACAACGAAATTTGAAAAAAAAGAGAAATTTAATAATAATCGCAGAGTTTATATCAGTATCAGCTAAATACATACAGAAACTATGTATTAATAATGCAGATATTTATACGTAGTTTTTAAGCATTAAAATCTCAGTAACTTGTTTGGCATGTTTGTTCACTCATACCATTTTTCTTTTGCGAGGTATTATGCTTCTAGACATTGTCACATATTTAAAGAACCACATATTCGGACCCGTGACCCTCAAAGTATGTAGAAAAATTAAAAAACCGATATCGAGCACGAACAGCACATTAGTCTATATTTCCTACAGGACAACTGAAAGTAAAAAGAAAGAGACACAGAAATCCGAAAATAGAGAGTGAGAGTAGAGGATGATGTATCAATTCTATCTCCCCATCCACGTGGTATGTTTGTCACCTGTGCAGCTTGGATGACATATGTTTGAAAACACGACTTCCTTCCGCGTGAGTAGTCCGCAGCTGTGCGGATGATACACGCAACGTCTGTGACGTCACTCCGCGCGCATGCGCCGCAGTGTCCATTTTTCTCCGAAACGGCATATTTCGGTATTTTTCACAGTTGTATGCTTTCGATTGCGTCCATCTCCCCATAACAATCATAATAATAATGCGAATACAAGATGTTTTCTTGGTTTTTTTTTTAAGATAAAGGTTTGGCAATTAATAGAATTGCTATAGAATTTTGTTTAGTGTGATTAGAAAATAATAGTTGCTTTTTAGGTTTAGTTTGAAAAGATAAGAATTTTTTTTATTATTTATTATTATTTGGATACATTTATTTTTACAAGAAGAAACGAGTATTATTTAAATGTCGTCCTCTGACACTGCGTTCTTTACCAAACGAATAATGAGCGCAAAAGGAGTTATAACCCCAAAATTCGGAAAATGAGATTTTGGTATCATTAGGTACTTTACAAATATGGCGTCAATTTTAAAATATAATAAACGAGCATTGGCGATAGTTTGATTTCTGATTGGCTATGTGGATATAGCGGGTTTTGTTTCTTGAAGAAAAAGCTGTTAGAAGCTTTCATCGAGTTTTAAAACGAGTTATGCAAAAATTAAAATTTAGGTTATAACTTACTATTCAGTATAATTTGAGGACATGTACATTTGATTGAAAAATTGTATTTTTTCTTCATTTTTATAGAAAAATTGTTATTGCATTGCCAAAGTTTTGACAGTTTTTCGCGATTTACTCAAAAATGAGTTTCGTGCGCATAGCTGCTTTTGCATCCGAACTACTTATATACTATATTACTTTCAAATAGTATGGTCAGGCATACAGAAGAGCCACACCGGTCACTTTACGTAATGAATTACACAGTAAACGTGACCGGCAGCGCTGAACGATACCTCATAAATAAAGTTAATTATTATGTTAGGAAATTTTTCGGTGTTTTTATGACTGAGTAATATTTTTCGGGCGGAGAGTTTTTTGAAATTTGAATAGCAACTTGCACCCGAGAGTTTATTGCGCGTTTTATAAAAACTCTTAGCATTAGAACTGAATGCCAACATCATTGTTTAATTATCCCATTTAACAATTCTTTTAAGAAATGTATTAAATAACTGCCTGTTTTTTATTTAAAAATACATGGTTTGAAGCCCCAATTTAAGGTGGTTGTGAAAATAATTAAAAATATCCAAGAATATTTTATTGCTTTAAAAAATAGTTCATTTTATTTTGAATCTAATGAGACAAATTATATTTTTACTTTAAGTACGATTAAGTATTTTTTCAAATCAATATTAAGCTTTGGTACAAGATTGCCTGGATATCTAGCTTTGAACTAATTTTCTCAGAGATTACTTTTATTATGTTTGATCTAGTTTAAATTTATACAAGTTCAGTTCTATTTGAAGAAAATTTGCAACAATTTATTTTTAAACACATTACTTTAATTTATTTTTAACCGACTGAAAAGCGTGGCAACCAAAATCACCAACGTGCTTCAAAAGTAGAGAGGTTATCAATTCGACTGTTATATATTTTAATTTTATGTATGTTCACGCAAGATTTCTGTTTTAATTCAGTTATTTGGAATTTTTTTTTGTTGGATAGGGTATGTCTCGTTTGGGCACCTTTTGAAAAAAAATTATTAATTAAAAAAACTTATTTTGCAAACAACAAAAACATGTAAAGGAAGTTTGTTAAACTCACTTTTTTGTTTATAAAAATGCAAAATTATAGTTTTGCAGAAAATATTTTCATGCAAATTTTCCATTGCCACTGAGCCTATTAGGCTCTGTGTGACCACGCCATGGTTAATTAAGATATTTTTTTTCAACAATTTTATTTAATTACCGAACAACATGTTTGTAGACAAAGGGAAAAAGCCACAAAATAAGGCTTCAAAACAAACAAAATACTTGAAAACGCAATACTACACTTTTAACAGTATATAGAAAGAAATTTAATTCAGATAAAATGCAATATGTATAATTCGAAATAGATTTAAATTACTAATCGATGAACATGTGCTAATATAGTTTGATTATTAATATAGATAAATGTAAAAGCTGTATAAACAAATGACAAAAGTATCACGAACATATTCCGTACATATTTTTCTGATTCATTCTGATTTAGATCCCAAGTAAACATTCATTGTTTTTTTTAATTTCTTAAATATTCACATATATTTTCATCAGTTTATGTTAAATTTCTGAACAGTTCATGCTGCATTGATCAAATATATTCTCGATTGTCTTTCGATTGGGATATTGATTCTGACTGTAGATTTCTATCATCTGTTTACGTCTGGCTTGGAGGAAAAACTATGGGATTGCAGCAATCTGTCTGAGTAGTGAGGAATTAACGAAAGTTGCAATAAATATATTGTTGTATTTTATACTTTAGTTTATTATTTCAGTGGGCGGATTATTTCTATTTTATTAAATATGAAAATTAAATACCGGACAATTTTATAACCGCCGCAAATTTCTTTTTTCTAAATCGATTGGTCAAAATCGCCGCAAACGTTATATGCACTTTCACGTCAATAAGTTGTAACTAAATAGATTACTATGCCAAAGTTGACAACTCTTTAAGTTGTAGTGAGGCAATACTAAGTAAAATGCACTATTTTACCGTGGATATAAAATAGGCGATTTTTTTTTATCATTTAAACAGTTTTGCTTTAAAAAAAAGTATTAGTCGAATTTAAGTCGTGTTTAATTTAGGTTGAATACTAATAAAAAAATATTATGACGCGAGATTCTCAAAATGACTACCCGAAAGAAGATGACAAAACCGACTGTCCGAAGGGTATGAAAAGCCTCAAACGGCTGCTCTAAGGAGGTAAGAGCTGTTTTTAAATGTGATGCGTCATTTCCCAATGTGCCAAGTTCGACTGCTCAAAATGGATGATAAGCCCCAAACGACTTTTCCAAAAAAAATTTAACAGCAATGTGCCATTGTCCGGTGCCAAAATCGACTGCTCAAAGAGATTACCAAAGCGTCTGCTGCAATGGAGTACCATCTGTTTATGAGAGACGGGGCGGTTTACAATGAAGTTCGGAGACTAATTCTGTGATGGAATAATCTAATTTTTTTAATTAGATTGTTCCATCACAGAATTCGTCTGCGAATTGGGCAATGAGACATGCTTCCATCTAATTAGATTGTTCCATTTTTTAAGAATTAGATTATTCCATTTCATCACAGAATTAGATTATTCCATTCCATCACAGAATTAGATTATTCCATTCCATCACAGAATTAGATTATTTCAAAAATTAGATGAAATTATCTAATTTTTGGACAAAACACGTTTTGAATGCGTGTTCTCTATACTTTTGGTTTCTTGCGATAGGAATCAGGTGTCGATCCGTCTACGATCTTGAAATATAGCAAAACACATACATGGCGTGGATGAGGCTACGCGGCGTCAAGCGTAATAGTTTGTATATATTTTTTTTTCACCTGGCGACGTTTTCGTTGGTTTCGTCAAACGGCCACGACTATTTTTCCTATATCAATGAACAAACAGTGATACCTCGTAACTCTAATAATAAAGCAATTTAGTTACAAAGTTTCACTGTTTGGTCATCAATATGTAAAAATAAGCAACAAACCCCGATTAAATAATAATTTTTGGGCATTCCCTCCCATTTCGAAGAATTCGCATTGTGTGTCCAAAAGGCCACATAATGAACTGTGTACTTTACAGCTGGTGGCGTCACTGCGCACATTTGAGAATCCGAAAATTATCACAAAAATAAACGTTCGCTTTGTTTGTGCAGCGGCGGACCCATCCGTGAGTCTGTTCTTTAATCCTTCTCCCGAAGACACCCTGTTGCAAAAGAGGACACATTCCTCGAACGCTTCGTACGTTGGGCCCGTGATAAAACAGAGTGTGATCAGCCTTTGCCTAGTTAATAAAAATGTAGAGGGGGCAATCGCAATATTCGCTGGCAGAATTTGTAGTTGCCGTTTTGATGCTTAAAATAAAAAAAAGTATATATTTCATTGAATCGTTTATCTGAGAAAGCAGCTAATTGTACTTTTGGAAATTTTCGGGAACAAAGAATAAAATTCTGTCTTCGATATTAATATAGATTTTAGTTTAAAAAAATATTTAGAGTATCACAGGTAGCACGACCATATAGGCCCACTTGGGTTGGTAATGAACCATTTGAATAATCCATTTGAACCCTGATGGGTAGCTCATGTGGATCCAGAACGAAACGCCCACTTTTGTTTTATACTAGCCCAGTTGGGCTTTCCCTACATAAGCCCATGTGAGATTAGCTGGTATCTGCAAAAAAATAAGTTTTTTAAAATACAAATACAACGTTAAAATACGCAATAAAAATCCACTAAACCTACAAATTTAATGGATTTTAGTGCGTATATTAACGTTGTATTTGTATTTTAATATTCTTAACGCAATGTTCTATAAGACGAGTTTTATCTTAAAATAAGTTTTTGCTATGTAAACGCACATTTTTAACGTTAATTTGGTAGTTGACGGAATGGCAGTTGACAAGATTGTGCACATAAATGTGTGTTTTCCATATAATATTTTGTTTTTGAAAAAAAAAAATCCAATTATTTTAATTTTTGAAACCCGTTAACAGGCGATTCAATTTTGCATTCACGCTAACATGCCATCTAATATCGCTTGTTTGGCTCCAGCACTAATCGCAATATGCACTGTAAAACATAATACATAAAACGGAATGAAATTTGGAACAATTGTGGAATAAAATATGTATTTACCATACGAGATTCCGTAAAAAAAATGCAATTAAAAAAATGTCTTGACTGGTTTCTGAAATAAACTATTCAATTTCCCTCTCGCCATATATTTTGATTAGAATTGATAAACTTGTCTATGTCTGTGGAATAATTAAGCCAAAAAAGTTATATCTGTGGCTTGAAACAAGAAGGACAAATGTCAATTTTATAATTTTTTTAAAGCTAATTGGAAAAGATAAATTTTTAACTCCTAAATTAAATAGAAACTAATGTCGTCCTGCTTCTCCAACCCTTCAAATTAAAAAATTCCGTTATTTCCGTTACATTGCAACAAGGCTGAGTTCAAACTTTGAAGCCATTTTCCTTAAAATTGTTAATCGTGACATTGATCTTTCTTGTTCTAAGCCACATATATAATTCAAAAAATATATTTTAATTTCTCAAACTGTTAAAATTGATAATAAACCTAATCTTTTAAAATATATAATTTTTATTTTATCTTGCGACTGATTTGTTCAATAAGACAATTTAAAAATTAAATATTCATAAAATTAATTGTAGTTTTAAAATCTAAACAATATCTAGCGTTTCTTTAGGAAAGAATTTTTCAAGCTACCTATATAAAAACTTTAAAAGTTAATTCGGAACAAGATATATCAAGAGCTGAAATATATGTATGTGCGTAATTAGAGTTTTTATGAGAAAAAATATTAATTAATAGGTAATGTAAAGATATTTGTGGACGCATTTATAAGTCTTTGAATTAAGATTTTTAGAGTTATATCGAAAATACTCGGATTGTTTTGTTAAGAATAGCAAATATACTGTCCTTTTTTTTTGCTTTTTTTTTTTAATAATTTAAATCTATGTAGAAAATATCAAAAATTATAAAGTTAATAAATGCTTTTTTATGGAATTTATCCTTTCTGAATTCATAATATACTAGGTGTTTTACAAATGTTAATGGCGATCCATTAAATTATTTGCATTTTGATCTCCCGAATGTAGCAATATTTTTATGTTTTCTTAACAGTGAGAAAAATCTTGTTTTCTATTTGGCATGTCAGGGCCTGTGACTTGTTATAATACACCTTTTTATCAGCATATAGGGTACACCTTTTCTCTGCTTCCCAAAAATCGGACTGATGACAGTTTTCACCATCGACGTAACAAATAAATGTATATATTTTAAATATTAGGTACATGCAAGTAAAATGTCTCTTCAATCGAAATCAAGTGCAACAATTTCGACGCGCAGACTCTCGACAAGGATAATAATAAAAAAAAGATGTGATATTGCATACCAGATTTATTTTGTTGAAAGTACTGCAAAAGCCACACAGATGTTATCGCTTGTCTATAAAAGAGATATTCTCTGTATATAGCATGTGATCCCATTGCGTCATTGCAATTCAGAACCCATGTTAGCTCAGGCCACATTTACAACACCTGTGTTGAACTAGTCGCCAACTGGCGATCATTTAGGGAAAGTTCTGGGTAAGCCATGAATGACAACGTGTATTTTGGCCTTAGCGTGACGTCATTGGAGACCAGATAGGCTGGTGCGGAGGTTAAATAAAAATGTTCGAGCGCTTTGTTGTTCCAGCGTTTCCTTATTAGGCTTGGAGCGCTGTAAATGAAGTTTTTATGTGTTTAGTTTAAAGACAAATCACACCATATTTGTGAAGAGGAAAATATGAAGAGTACAGGGGGTAATTAAGTAATTAATAATTATCACTGAACTTTCATATAATAAACACGCAAAAGTAATTTTATATAAGTATGCAGAACATTAAAAAAAAATGTCAAGGTTCTAACCAAAAAAACTAATGCGCATGAAACACTTCGAAATATTACTCGTGTTCAAATTCGACAAGATGAGAAAAATGCATTTTTGTGAAAGATGTATTAATTAAAAAATTTTGCAAAAGACATGAATTACATACACATTAGATGGGACATTTATATAGTTGTGCTTATAAATATAAACAACAGTGTTATTTATAGCAAAAAATAAAATAAACGTAATTTTGATGGATTTTTGGTATTTTGAAAGTCCACTGCATGTTTAAAATACTATCGACTCCGCACGTGATGTTATATGGTATAAAGCGTGAAAAACACTCTTAAAGCTGACACAACAATCATAAAACGAGTTATTCTAAGGAATGGATGTTTTCGATGGGAATAGACAACATATCTCAGAAGCAATAAAAGATATCTCGTTTGAAGTACCTGCTGATATTTTTTTAAAGTTTATTGCGGATATTGATGTAAAACTACTCAATTTTGACCTTATGGTGTTACCATACATTACATACAAATAGAAAATAGGAAATAATTTTGAAGATTGAGTGCGATCCAATAAGCTCAATGGAAAATAAAAATTAATATTAAACAAAATCAATTGTGTAGGAATAAAATAAGATTACATAATATTTTAGCCTTGAGAGAAGGTTTCTATTCTTAGTCCATCTCAGAGGGGAGTCCATGTTTCGAAAAAATGTGGTATACGAGGAAAAATCTAACAAAAAAAACTAACGAAAAACATAAATTGTTCTATTTCCCACTTGCCTTAGGAAGATGAAATTTTGCAGAGTGGTTCCTTGTACCTTAAATAGGAAAACTAAGCTGAAACATTCATTTAGCGCACGGGGTTAAAATAAAAATTAACCACTTCTCGTACACTCAGGAAGATGAAATTTAGTAGAGTTGTCATATATATCTCAAGACGGAAAAGTATGCTATTTGTTTTCTGTGTAAAATATTTCCTATGGTCACCCACACTGAATTTGTGTCTAATTCAATTACATAACCTAATTTATAATGAAGAAATGTACGCATACCTTTTAAAAATTTGATTTAGTGAATTTGTTGAGTTTGAACACTGTTGAGTTTGACATTACACACCTTATACCCTACAGCCGTCTCGAGAGACACAATTCTACCAATTTATTTAGTTAAATGGGTGTTTGCTTGATACTCTCTAAGAACAATTAGATTTTTTTAAAACAAGATAAAAATCTAATAAAATTTAGAATATTTTGTCACATTATTTTTTGCTTTTTAATTCATTGCAGCAATTTTTTAATAACTCTTTTTATTTTTGTCTTATAATTTTATTTTTTTTAATATCTCCATATGTTTATTTATTTTATTTGTAAAAAAACAGCTAAAGAATTTACTTCATTTTTTAATCTATTAATTTGCGCTAATTAATTACAATATTAAATTTTAATTAATTTGTACAGTAGTATTTGCAGGGATAGGGTAATATTTTAAAACTGAACACCCCCAAAATTACCAAGTCATTACGACAAATGGATCGCCCAACTCTCTGTTCAGCAACAAATTATTAACCTATTGAACTATGATTTATATTTAGAAAATGAATTTTTGTAAAACATTTAGGTTAATATGTTACATTAAATTATAAGTTACAAATGATAACATATGTTATTATTACTATTACACTAATATAACAAATAAAATGTATTTATTGACAGAAGATACAAAATAAAATGCAGAAGTAATATTAAAATAAATATGTATTTAGGGATAAGTATTTCCTAAGCTAATGTTCGGGTATAGTGTGGCCCGGGTTAATTGGCGGTCAGGTAACGCCCACCAATACTGGTTTTAACAAAAAAAATAAGTGAGTTTCAGTGAGTTGACAAACCGGCTTATCGAAACCATTTAAATAAAGTGACGTCAGAGAGGTCACTTAGCCCGAGACCAACTATTTCTTGAATGTATACTCAGTGTTAATAGTTGCAAAATTGCACTGATTCAAATTTAAAAGACACTGTAAAAGAAAAGGTGCTTAAAAATGAGTATCTAAATCTACTCGTTTTTCTTTAAGTATAATTGAATCGTAAACGGGCGTATGACATACTCAAATGCAAATAACCGTACTTTCTCAAAAAGTAGCAATGTGATTTAATACGTGGTGATCTCAGCTTCTGTTCAAGCGATCTTAATGAAACCTGACAAACTTTAATAATAGTTCAGAAGATGGTTTTCCATGGTATTTGATGTCGATTTCTTAAATAGAAACTGAGTTATTACAACTCTATTATTTTACTTCCCATTATTTTGGCACACGTTTTTTTAAAAATGTCTTCTGTTTATAACATCTTAATGTCGAATGGTAGTTTAACGGATAAAGCTCTGGACTGCGATGTTGAGGATTTGGTTTCGATTTTCGGTAAAACGTGGTTGTAATTGTCGATGTTTATTGAAAGTGATTTATGAAGGTAGCCTATGTAAGTAAACATCTAATAATTGTTGAGAACATATCTTTTAACAAAATTTAAACTCATGTATTTGAAGCCACGATAAGCATCGAATGTAATAAAAAATGAGTACATTTTACTTATTTTCAAGCACCCTTTTAAAACAGTCCAAGTAAAACAGGTCATTTAGACTAATTAAATCAAAACTAATTTGACCTATTTTTCCTAATTCCCACTAAATTTTATTTAAAATTACAATACCCTATTTAAATCCTCACAAAAAACCCCAATCCCTTTTTCCTATTAAAACCAAACTTCAGCTATCAAAATTAATCAAACGAATACTCACCCCTATACTTTCAACGCAAGATATTTTTTTTTATCATTTAAAAAACGAAACTGGGACCTCTACAACGCAGAAGAGATCAAGAGAACGATTCTCTTCGCATTACGATCCTTTTCCAGAATGCTGGTGGCAGCACGGGGGCTTCCATTGTGAAAAGCGCACGATAAAGAAATAATAGGGGGGTTGATGCTCAGTCGAGTTTGATCAGATTGGATGCGGGCGCCCGCATCTGGTTGCGGTACAGGACGGCTTATTCCATCCCTTTCGCTGCACTTGGAGGAGATGTTTGATGAAGTCTGTTGATGTAGTTTTTAGTGGTCAAGAGAATATGGGTTGGTGTGGAGAGTGGATTCTTTTATGTCAAACAGAAAGAAATGTTCTTTTCGAAGCCACAAAAAGGGCGGATTTAGTTCATATATCATCATGAAAGAATATTTCACTACGAATTTATTTAAACCACACTAGTTTAGGACCTTTAGGTATTACGTCACGCCAGTGCCTACACTCAAATTTTTTTTGGGGGGGTTGAGACAAGAAATTTGCGAACTTAACGATTCGAAATTTCTAAAGTATCGATTCGAAATTCTCACATAATAACTGCGTTGTGTGCCAGCTCTGGTGCTGTCCTCGTTATGTGACCATAGTTAAAAAATATGAGGCATTGTTCCCGGGTCTTCCCTTCGAGATAAGCCCCAAACCAACGGCAATAGTCCAATGTACAACTCTAGTGCAAAATTTTTAACCAACTTAACGATTCGAAATTCCCAACTCAACAGTGCTAAAAATTACTAATTCCAACTTATCGACATTTTTCAACTTTTGTATATAGATTAGGTAATATTAACCAGTTCCTTGAAAGTATTAATTTGTTGCACGCATGTGCCAATGCAGTGTCCGTTCTGAGGTCTAGTTTAAGTGTCCTCTTATAAGTTGGACAATTTCTAATCTTCTCTCGCTTTCATTTGCTAATATTAATTTTCTTCATTTATAAATTTTTCCAACTCGGGTAAAACTCGACATCTCCAACTTCTAACGTTTCCGGATTAGGGGGGGGGGGGAGCCCTGGTTCAACGGGCCTGCGTCACACTCCTTAGGGGAGGATACATAATTTTACATAATACTCGTACATAATTTTTTATAGAAATCACTATCTTTATAATGGGGTGTTGACTAAAATACAGAGTCGATGTTTAAATGAATGTTATTTAATTGCGAAAATTCGTATTATGTGGGACTGAGACGTGACGTGGAGGAGGGGGCGCAGTAGTTGCGTGAAGTAGCAAACCTTTGTAGAAAATATGCTGAAATCACTATCGCTCTAAAGGGATGTTGGTTAAAATACACTGAGTGGAAGTTTAAATGACTGATTTTTAACTGCACAGATTGACATGGGTGAGGCAGGGGGTGGGGGGTAAGGCTAACATGACAATGGGTGTATAAAAGAATGAAAAATAGCGTGACGTAATAAATGAATGTTCTGTTATCCGTAATTGTAGAGTAGAACTCAAAATATACAAAACTCCAGTTATCCGGATCACTTTGAGAAAAAAAAATCATCAAAATCCTCCTGTTATAAGTTTCTTATCGGTGAATGATAAAAAAAAGTTATAATACATATTAGATTATATACCATACATTACACACTAAGAATATATTTTTTTTCGTGAATTATCCAGTTATCTGGTATTTGATTATCCGGATGGAGTCTGGTCCCAATTAATACGGGTAATTGGAGTTCTACTGTAATATGAGTATCCTTGTTCTTACCCTTATTAAAAAAATATTTAATACGATAAATACTTGCAAAAATAGTATATTCTGGTAATAATGGAATTTTTAGTTTACATGAAATTATTCATAGTTGGGGTCTCATTGACAGTGCATATTAACGTCAGCTCGGAGGAAGGGTAGATTAGTCCCTTCTTGGTCAACGTCGCATTTAGCACTGTCTGGCCCGTATGGACCCCAGGAAACCAGACAATGAGCAGGATAGAAGAGCCAGAGAATTAGTAGGACATACTTGCCCCTTACAAGTATCTAACCAACGGACAAGACAATTGAAAATAGTGGAATAATAATAATAGTTCAACACAAATAGTTGAAGAATAATTTTTTTTTTTTTTTGTAATGGAAATTCGAAAAAAATCCGATCAAGGAGAGGTTATGAATATTTTGTGTGAAATGCGTATTAAAAACATCCTGCATGAAATTCTCATTAATAACAACTCGGATGAAGTGCATATTAGATAACTTAGGATGAAGTGTACATTAACAAGAGTTGCTATGAGAAAATGCTTACTGTACAAAATATGCACTTTCACGGAGCAACTGTTGATCGCATGTTTAAAATATAATATTAATAGCTGTTCGTATGAAGTGGATGTTCAAATGAAATGCATGTTAAAAACTGCTCAGATGAAGAGCATGCAATATTCAAAGTTGCTCGATTAAAATGTAATTTATAAGTTGCTAAGATTTAGTGTATATATTTAAATACTGTGGAACGAAGTTCATATTAAGTGTTGCTCCAAAAAGAAGCATATTATAGAATTTTGCCTTAATACAATTCATAGGAAAAGTTTCTAAGATAAAGTGCATATTAGCGAAGCTCATCTGCTTTAAAGTCGTTCAGATGAAGTGTAATTTTGAATTAAGTGCACAATAAAAACACCACTTCGAAAAAAAGCATATTATAAAATGTTGCTTGTTTTAAACAGGTAATAATAAAAGCTCAGGTGAAATGCATATTTAAAGTTACTGATATGAAATATACATTAAGTGTTGCTAAATATAAATTTAATTTCAAAGTCTCACGATTATTTATTAAATAACATTTATGAACATTGATAATAATATAAATATAGACTTACAAAACTAATATAACTAAAATTATTTTTATAACTTACAAAAATAATTTTACATAGAATAAACTTTTATCGTATAAAAAAGTTTCTTGGGTCGTCCGTATATAAAATTTCAACATGAAATATTTGAGATATTCAAATGCTTTCACATATTTAGTTTAACGTTATAAACCTATTTAGAATGCAAACTTAATTTCATTAAAATCTTGTTTGCACAAAGTGAAAAAAAAAAACTTTCTTTATATTTCAAGTGTTAAAGTAAAAATAAAACCACAAAAATAAAATAAAAACCTGATTGCTCGGGAACTGCAAGTGGCAGTTTTGAGTTGTTTAAAATTCCCGAGATTGAACAAAAATATTTCATCCACACCCAGAAAAAAAAAATTAAAGAAAAAGAAACCATCAAACTTTGAAATTAATTTAAATATTTCACCTCTCAATACCCTATGCGCTCCTTACATGGGATCTTAAAAACCAAAATAAATAAACTGCCCAAATACAAAAGATAGAAGCCCCCAAAAGAATAAAAAAATAAGAAATTAATAAACTGTGCGAAAGACGGAGAATATATGGAAGCAGAAGGGGAAAAAAATGTGTGGGTCTTTCAGTTACAGCAGACCCATCTTTTCTCACCACTTTGGAACACAATGGCCGGCGTCAGGTGCTAGTGTCACGTGCTCTGACGTCATTCGTGTTCGCGGGAAAACCTGCCAATCGCAGGCGTTCGGTGGTAATTCTCCGGGATTCCGGGAGAGAGATTGGATATTTCTCCCGCTTTTTTCGTTTTTTTTAATGTAGTTTCGTTTTTCTTTATATGTCATTATAATTCCCGAGCATTGTTTTTGTCAAGTTTGGTATTTCTTTAAAATTTCTAAAGCTATTCGATAAATTGTTCTTATATTGCAAAGTCCCGTGTCGTTCAAATTTGTTATTTATTTAAATGTACTTTGTGAAATATTACTTGTACAGAAATTTTATACGGATTGTATGCTACATAATTTGTAAAAAAAAACCATACATATACTTGAGAGGAAGAGTGACTTAATTTCATCTTAGAATGAAAATAAATCAATACCCAAGTTGACTTAAATATGTTCTTCAAAATCAAAAATTATGAAAATATGTCCCGCATAGACGGATCCAGAAAAAAATTCTGGGTGGGGAGGGGGCGCAGTACAAAGACGTACTCAAGGTGGCAAAGGAGGAATAATAATATTTTTTCATAAATATTACGTCAATAATTATTTAATAACGTCATTAATATGTATAATTATAGGCAAACATATGGATTGCATAATTATTTAATTATTTACATTAATTTTGTAAAATACTTAAACTTTTTAGTTTCAATTTTCAATAATTAATAGTTTTAAAAAAAAATTCCCGCCTGTTCCCCGTTCGAAATAAGTTTGAACGTTACCACGAATTTGCTTTTGTGTATGATGAATACAATTAGTCAAAGAAAGAGGACAACCAGGTAAATACAAGGTGGCCTTTAATCCTGTAAAGACGTGACTGACTTACTCCGGCCTATTTACGCCAAACCTTGATGGTCATCACTACCCCGTAGCGATGGGGCGGGGGGGAGGGGGAGCGAAGCTGGAATTAAAAACGTAAAGACGTGGAGATATAGTGATTGTTTCAGAGGAAAGAGATATCCTTGCATGATATATTGATATACTGGTTGTTAATGCTTGACTTCCCAACTTTATACAACAGTACAAAAACTGTAATTCAAAAGATGGAGATTCAAAGATAATCGTAGGAAATAAAAAAGGGGACCGGTCTGGGGAGGGGGCACGGACCCCTGTGCCTACCCCAGTATTAGCCATTGTAATATCGGGATACTTTCCCATTTTCTATTCTTAAGTAAAAATTTTTAACCAAATCTCACAAAACATTAGATTTAGGAGTTTAAGTGTTTTGAGGAGTCCAAAAATATGTTTAAAAAAATTATTTATTATGTGTCTGTGTTTCCGTTATCTTATTAACAGATACTGCTGTGGTAACCCAACTTGCTAATGTGTACGAAACGCAGTAACGATAATGTTTAAATCAAACATTAAACAAATCCCCTCAACTGTAGAAATGTGTTTCTCGAGGGCCTTATCAAAAATATTTATAATTTTTTTTATTAACATTTATCATAGTAAGATTATTTTAGGTACTATTAAGATCGATATCAGTGGACTCCGATCAGTGGGACCAAAGATAGAAAAAGGAGAGATATTACATGTGTGCTACCCATTTCGAAACCTTTAACGAATTCTCTGCAAATATTACGTGTAAAAACATGCAAAATAGTTCTAAATATAAAATGTGAGACAAAATTAACCCAGTAGTCTTAAATAAAAGTGATTTTTGATACAACTAGCAAGGTTTTTGTTGTTAGTGTCTTCTCAATTTTAGAGGGAAAACAGTTTAATTTTCTTTTCAACTGGCTCACTCTTTAATCGTTCGGATATCGTAGCCTTTTGTTATTGTAATATAATAATTGTAAAATATATATAATGTATATTATAATAATTATAATAATGTTATAATTGTAAAATGACAAGTTTTTAACACCTTAACTTAAATATTCAGAATTGTAGCACTTGAAAAATTATTTTATTAATGATATTTATGATGAACTATTAATAAGTCCATAAAATATAGACAATAATTTTTTCCTCTCAAACGTGAATAAGAAATTGAAAGTTTATTTATGTATACTTTATAGGAAAAAAAACACAAAAAATATTTGCAAAATTCACGTAAGCAATGAATGTGTTCATCTATTTAATATTTATCTTACTTAACATATTTTGCGAAGCCTTTAAAATTAAATATTTTGAAAGCGAATCAATCCAATTTTTAATAATAAAGCTGCATAATATTTATAAAGTTAATTAAAAAAAAGATTTACAAAGGTATATTTAAATTGAGGAGATAATTATACGATTGATAATTGAAAAGCTGACATAAAATTTACAAAACGTCGATATATAAGCATTGACAATTAATGGTCATATTTTTATAATCACGGAAGTCTTTTAATTCAAACTAATACTGGAATAAGTACAACATTTAAGTATATAGAGCAGTTTTTATATTTAAAAATAAATAACTGCTAAACTCTTGAAAGTTAGTTTTTATTAATTGGACTTCCAACTCTTCCAGGAGATTTTTTTTTTTTTTTTTAACAAGTATGGATTTAAAACAGAAATGTATTCCCATTAATATTCTCACAGAATTTACTTTTGATTCATTAAAATTATCCAAAGAGCTGTTCATTACTGGAATCAAAATACTCGAGGAAGTTTTAGTAACAGAGTCATACGAGATTTTACACTCAATTTCTGATATTGAGTAAAAAAAATGAGTTCAACTATTCTCAATACTAAATATAGCTTCGAACGGGAACGACCAACGTCAAATTTTTCCTCCACCCCCCACTTTTTAAAAACTATTTAGAATATGTCAATTTTAAATTTTTAAATGAAATAGAAACTAATGACGTCAGGTTTCTTTAACTCTTCAAATCAAACAATTCCTTGATTTCCGTAACATTGCAAAAGTACTGACTCTCAAAATTTGAAGCCATTTTTCTCGAACCTGTCAATTATGACATTGGTCCTTTTTGCTCCAAGAGACAAATATAATACAAGTATTATTTAATAAATAAAAGCATTACTTTCAATTCAAAAGTTTCTACAGTGTTTACTAAAATTATATTAATTACGTAAAGTAACTTTTGAAATAAATATTATATGTATCGTTGATCTACTTGAAATAATTAATATGATATTAGTTGCTTAAACCTGGCAAGTCCACTTTAATTTAACGGGATTTAGAATGAATAAAAGCTGTCATTTATGCTTGCATATTCTCCTCCCCCCACTTCTATGCACTTGAAAGTAAACTACATTTATAAACGAGAGTACAATTAAATATACAATTTAAAAAAAAAAAAAGAATTCAACTAAAAATGTTCTTTTTAAGCAAATACTTATAATCCCTAAAATATTAGAATAAAAATAGGATTGGCTATAAGGCCATTAGAAGAAAAAATGATACTTTTCTGTAAAATATCAGTTCCGGTTAATCACTGTAATATTCAAAGCAAGTTCATAAAAGTTAAAAAAATGTTCCTACAACATTCAGGTAATCAGCTACAAATGCTTAAAATTTGGTTTATATAAAGATAACAGAGTTTTATTTTTTGTTAAAAATCGCTTTGATGATTGGGACCACTTTGGATCGCATCACGGACCATGGGTTGGGAAGTATTACTTATAATAAATATTAAGCATAAAAGTAGACACCAGAACTCTGCCACTTATCTATTTGAATCAATAGAGTAAAATTCGTATTGATATTTCGAATATATTTAGGCCAAATCATTAAAGGTTCGAAAATTGAAAATAAAATTTTAAAATGACGTCAAGTTATAGGAAAGTTCTTTTTACGGTATACTAATAAAATGCCACAAAATTTTAATAACATTTAAAAAATATTTTTTTTCTTATGCTTTAAGTTAAACCTATAAAAGTATTAGTTAATTGATTTCTTATTTTATTCTATTCTATTCTATTTACTGTATACTATAATCAATGACACAAAAGTGTGAGCAAAAAGAAAATTAAAGTAGTTACCTTTAGTCGATTTTAACACTTCACTTTGCCCCAATATAGTTGAAAGAATAAAGAATTCAAATGTATTTTGAGAAATATAAATTAATTAAAATTGCATATTCTGTGTTAGAGAACTGTCAAAATCAGAAGTACGCTCTTCAGGCTGAGTAGTGCGCCAGCGGTCAGTCATTGGATGGAACTAAAACATTCTAAACCGGGAACGCGGGAGAAATGGAAGATCAGCACTTCGAAGGGTTGCAAAAAGGATGCGAAATTGATTTGGCGGTCGCCAAATCAATTTCGAACCTCCGTTATTAATAGAAATTGTTTTTAATATTACGAATCATGTTAGGGACTTTTTTTTTAAATAAATATAATGCATTATCTTTTTTTACTAATTTGTTTGTACAATACATTTCGAAAGTTTATATGCATTTTAGAAAAAATAAATAAAATTATTTACAATGATATTTAAAATAATAAAAATGGTTGTTCTTAAAGTTTATTGTTTGAACTATATTTTTAATGTTTCGATTTATATTCGGAATTTTCTTTTCCAGTTAAAAATTATTTAAGATTTTCTTATTTTTGTAGATGAACTTTCCGTTTTTATTTAAAATCAACTTTTTATTATTATAAAATATTGTTAAAAATTAAAATATATGTTTGTATCAATAACTGTGTTTAAAAATAGAAAATTTAAAAAAGAAAACCGCATAAGTGGTTGACCAGGAATTTTTTTAATTGGGGATATCTCGTTTCCTACAAATTTTATATTCCTAATAATAATAATCTATGGCATATTTTTTTTTTCAAATTCTTATTATAATTTCAAACTAATATAAAATAATTAAAAATTAATTTTTGAAAACCTGAATGTATTGATTATATATTATTTTAAGGACTTTTAAAGTGAAAATTCAGACAGCTTCAGTATTTTCTTAAATAAATTAAAATAAAGTTATATATAAAAAGAATACACTCTATAGCTCGCAATTTTTAAAGACACTTTAAATTAACCCATCAGTAATGTTAAGTTCACTCGACGTCATATAATTTCGTTTCCTTCCAATTCCGATATCGCCAATCGATGTGATAAGCAGCCAAACTTTTCTGCTCCTCCCTTTCGGAGACAGCATCCTTCATCATTCCTCCTGCGATTCCTCAACAAGAAAGATTCCTACGCAACACCTCTTTTTACTGTCTATTCATCTCTACGAAATAGAGGGAAATAAGACTATTGTTTTCAGGTCTTTATTTTGATATAGGATTTCACTGCTTGTTCTCAATCCGAGGTCCCCCGAGTCCAAAAGTATATTTAAATATTTTTGTGCCTGAACAGAATATCTTAACAACAGATTTTTTATTAAAAATATATTATTTGAAAATACAATTGAAAAAAAAAATATCGAAAAAATCGGATAGGCACAGTCCCTACTGTAAAGTAAAGTTTGTTTCGCTAATATTTTGTACGCGTGCCTGCTCATTCTGCTGCTTTTTTGGTTGAAATTTGACTCACCCCCTTCCTACGCGATATAAAGGTGAGAAGGATGAAAAGTCAACATGGCCGACGCGTACCAACTTCCTCTACACGATGATAGGTCATTTATCTACATAGAGTGATTCCTTCTGGAGCTATGGGGACGGAAGTACATACTGCAGCAAAGGGTAACATCCCTTCCCCACGGTATATAGATCAAATGGTGAATGAGTTAATAACACGATGGTGGGTAGTTTATTCGCATAGGCTGATTTCCCATGGATTTATTGGGATTTTACACATGTTTTTTAGGTTGTGGCCAAGTAAGACTATGTACCCGTATCGATTTTAAAGACACATTCACGTCCAAAAGTCAAAAGTTAGAAAAAGTATTTTGTATTACTATAATTAGCTACCTTTTTAGAGATGTCTGTGGTATTCTATCGTTTCATTTACTCCATCAAAGCTCAAGTAATTTTGGCGATTGCAAAATTGTGTTCACTATTTTGGAAATTTAAGTAATTTTGCTTCACATGTTCTGTTCATGTTAAAACATTATTTTTAATAAACGTTAAGGAAGTAGCTTGTAGCACAAGCCATTAGATTATGAACTATTGTAAAATGGAGTACTTTTATTAATTTAAAAGTTGGGTGCACAGCTGGAAAAAGTTTATATATCAGGACGCAGATATAAAGCTGTGAGAGTTAGTGGGTTAAATATCGAGTAAAATTTTGTACCCACTCTACATAGACGATGTAGTAAAACTAAGAAAATATTGAGTTTGAGATAAATAAATGCAGAAAAAATTGTAGAAAGTTAACTTGCAGGCCGTGTCTCAGGAATATAAATACATTAAAACGCTTCTTGACACGGAAATTTGAAAGGAGGGTAACAAAAAAATGGGTTGCACACAGCATTTGTAAACACTAATACGACAAATAATTTACAAAATTTATATTATTTATATATATTATTTATATATATTATTTATATATATTATTTATATTATATTATTTATATATATTATTTATATATATATATATTATTTATATATATATTATTATTTATATTATATTATTTATATTATATTTATATTATATTTATATTATATTTATATTATATTTATATTATATTTATATTATATTATTTATATTATTTATATTATATTATTTATATTATATTATTTAAATTATATTATTTATATTATATTATTTATATTATATTATTGAAATTATATTATTTAAATTATATTATTTATATTATATTATTTATATTATATTATTTATATTATATTATATTATTTATATTATATTATTTATATTATATTATATTATTTATATTATATTATATTATTTATATTATATTATTTATATTATATTATATTATTTATATTATATTATTTATATTATATTATATTATTTATATTATATTATTTATATTATATTATTTATATTATATTATTTATATTATATTATTTATATTATATTATATTATTTATATTATATTATATTATTTATATTATATTATATTATATTATTTATATTATATTATTTATATTATATTATATTATTTATATTATATTATTTATATTATATTTTGACAAGTTGTTTGGTCCACGTTGGAACACTAAATCCGCAACCTATTGCTTCGAAGTCCGCCGGGCAACCGACCAAGGTACAAAAGAACGTTCCATATATATTTTGGAAATTTTTTAAGATGTTTCTTTAAGTAACAATTCTTGTAAATTATTCGTTTATAGTTATGAGATGTACGTACAATTCGTTAGTACTCCCTGGAAAGGGATATATACTATAGAATTATTATATACGGTGATTATAATATTGATAATAGTACTTATTTCTTCCGATTTCATTAAATATTGTATTATTTCCTAAGATTTTCAAAAATATGTTTACAGTTTCAATAGATTGTAACAAATATGAGCTAATAATAATGAAAAGAATAGTTCAACGTTCACAAAAAAGAAAATTGTACAAATACCAACACTGTATTTAAAATTTAAAAAAAAAATACTGCTGTTATTTTTTTTCCTAACTAATATTTCTTATAAATAATAATTTTAAAAAATATTTTAATTACAACAGATAAAGATTTTTTTTGTATCATTGTTATTTTAAACAAAAATTTGTTGTGTGTTGAAAATTAATTTTTTTCCAATTAAAGTATTTTTAAAAGTAATTTTCCCGAAATGCAATCTTGGGTTTTCAATAATTTTCAGGAGCTACTGTATGTAAATTTTGAATTGCAATTTTGCTATGGATGTTATCGAACATCCGTTGAATATTCTTTCCCAAAATCATCAACTAAAACTACAAATTCCACACTATTACATAAAAACATTTAGCGATTTTGATACTTAAATTATAAATTCTAAAATTACTACGAAATTATTGTCTTACCTTTCAACTGCATATTTGATTGGTTTGCTCTATTAAAGTAATCTTTGCTAAATCCAAAATGAGAAATCATTCCAAATATTGTTTTGACAACTACAGCGTGTTCTCATTTTCATTTGAAGATCTTGCGAGACAAATAATCATAGTGAAGTATTTCCGAAAATCCTTAATCACAGATCCATATTGCGCCTGTAAAGTAAAATAAATTCGTTAGAAAGAGTGAAATGAACTATGGAATATAAAAATAATCTGTATAGAAATATTTCTAATAAAAATTTGATAATTCTCTTATGGATTGAGTTCGATTGAAATGTTGCCACTTTTATAGCAACTAAAATATGAAACTTTAACATATTAAAACGATTTAATTTAGAGGAATTATAAAAAGAATGATTTCCGAATTTTTTCAATAAATTTGTAACAAAAATAATTCATTTAGAAGTATTTATAATAAAATTTTAATAGTTTTTTTCAGTTTTAAATTATATTACAAACGATAATTTTTTTTATAAACAAGTTGAAAAAATTAACTAGTCAGCAAACGATTTAATTAAAAGGAATTAAAAATAGAACGATTAAATACCATTTTTTCTTGACAAATTTATAAAATTGGTTATAAATTAATTATATACAAGATTGAAAACACAAAAAATATAATTAAAAATAAACAATTTAACTTTATTAATACAACTGCATGAGTATAAAAGCCATAATAATGATGTTAAAAATAAAGTTATACATAATTTTAAGACCACTTAATATAAATTAATTTAAAGATTATTAATATATTTATGTTACTATTAATTTTGATATACACTATTTAAAAAAAAATATTTTTTAATAATAATTCGAGCATTAATAAATTTACTGTAGTTCTAAGTTAATATAATAAAGCATCAAATAATTATAGTATTAAAATGTTTCGTAAATTTCAAAATGTTGATACGATGTTACAAAAACGAGCAAGCTTTTAGTTTCCACAATTTACTTCACATATACATCGTGCAAGGGACAAGAGATCTAAATGATTGCATATTAATTTGAAATAGAAAAAAAAAGAAAGAAAATGTTCTGCAAACAAAAATGAAAAATATCCCAAAAAACGGAAGAAAACGTTCTATAAGAATTATTACTTTATTATTAGAAGGAAAATAATAATAATTTTATAAATAGAAGGAAAAATAGCAAATGAAAATAAATCTTATTTAAATAAAATTAAAAGGTTTTGTAAACAGAATAACAATATTCTATAAATAAAATAAAAATATTCTATAAATAGAATAAAAATATTCTATAAATAGAATAAAAATATTCTATAAATAGAACAAAAATATTCTATAAATTAAATAAAAAATAAAATAATTCTATAATTAAAATAAAAATTAAATAATTCTATAAATAGAATAAAAATCAAATAATTCTATAAATAGAATAAAAGTAAAAAAATTCTATAAATATAATAAAAATAATAAAATTGTTCTATAAATAGAATAAATCTAATAAAAAAAATGTCCGATACAATTTTACTACAAAAAAAATTTAAATTAACACATTTGTTTAAAATAAACAGTGTAACAGAACACGAGAACGAAATAAATTTTTTACCTGTCAATGAAACTGAAGTTATTTAAACTCTACTACGTATTTTTCATAAAACGAATGATTTTCGTAAGAGACAACTCACAGTATTGCAGCAGCGATTTAAAAAATCCTCCGTCCTTTGGAAATAGAAAGCGTGGAATGAAAACGAAAAGTGCGGTAGCGATAGAGAACAACACAGTAGGGAGACATTTCAAACCGGTTTTTTACAACAACGGGGAACAACAACGAAAAATGAAATGGAGGGGGGGGGGGGGGGGGGAGGTGACGTCACAGTGCAGAACGGAAAAGGGAACTTCCTTGAGTGGGGGAATAGGATTTTAGGATTTTATTATTTTTTATTATTTTTATTTCGAAACTAGGGTTCGAAATTAGGAGATAACAGTTAGGCGTCATTGGCAAATATAATTTTTTTAAGGGGGTCCGATACCCAAAATTCGCAAAAAAAGTCATTTTTTTTTATATTTAAAAAATAATATTCAAACTCATCTTAATAACTCACAAAAAACTGCTTCAAAAAATTCCTATTACTTTTTTAGTTATGAATGTTTTAATGATGTGTTCCTTTAACATAGTTGTATCATATGTAAACTTTAAAAGCAAATATCTCTGTTCGCGGTTTTGAAATTGAATGAACACTAAAAATGCTAAGGCTTTTTTACTATTATACTTAAAATCATAATTTTTGTGTTTATAGCAAGATAAATATATTTTAAATAGATGTATGCATTCAGATTTCCTATTTTTACCATAATTTGTTTTTTAAAACCACTTAAAATGGAATTTTATTTTTTTCCGTCAATTTGTTTTCCAAAATTTCTAATATATTTTATTTTTTTAAAGTGATGTATCTGAATCAAAATTTGAATGCATACATCTATTTACATATTATTCAAGATCTTAAATAAAAAAAATTGCTTCAAAATATTGAAATACAAAAAAGGAGTAGGAATTTTAAAATTGTTAAAAAATTTACTAAAATTTTAATTTAAAAATAAATGTGCAATTTAAAAAAAAAATTGAGCGTCTTAAAATGGTTTTTTATTCATATTTAGAAAGAGAAAAAAAATTGGATTGTACAAGTATAAAAATAAAGAAAAAAATGTCGAAGGTATCGGACCCCCTTAAGATGCCATAATATTCTACTTGGACGTAAATTTAAAATAATAGACATTGCAGTTACGATATTTTTTTTTAATAGTTGAAGCTCCTTTTGCATAAAATTAAAAGCATATTTCCATTTGTATTTTAAAAATAACCACATCCACTGAGAAAATTAATGAAAAAAATTAGAGCGATTATTGAAAATCAACGTTTTAGACGTAAAAAATGACGACTGGAACTAACCGGAATACGGTTGTCACACTGCGATTTTTTAAAAAGTTAAGCGTCAAAAATGACGACTGGGTGTAAAGTTCGGAAAGTTCCAATTGCGGCCCATGCCAACCTTTTGTCTGGGCGATAAACAAATGTTTTCTTCTTTGAGAATATGGTAAACCCGGTTCCCTTCGGCCCCAATTGGGCTGTTGCCGTAAAGTTATGATCGTCAAACTAAAATTTTCAGGTGCAAAATATGAATAACGACCACTAATTTTGAACCCATTCTAAAAAGACTATTTGGGTTTACACTTTATCATCCAAACTTATTTATTTTTATCACAGTGATAAAATTTATAAACTTAACCGGAAAGTTATATTTTCCTTGGTAAAAATTCGAATGATTATGAGCTTTCCAAATGAAAGTAAAGGGGGTTTGTGTATGTTCGTCATGATCTCAGAAACTAGTTGGCCGATTTTGAAGAAACTTTATTAAATCGTATTTTAACACTCTGAATAAGGTTTTAAGGTTGATATTTATCCATATCATAATTAGAAAATAATTTATAACTCTGTACCTCAAAATGTGTAGGACACTATGTTAATTTTTACTATTTTACAGGAGAGCTTATCAAGGTTGTAAATGCCTGTAAAATGGTTTGTATAGACATACTGTTCTTATAATTTTTTTCCCTATTAATTTTTTCTGCAACGAGATTGCGATCGGTAAATTAATTTCTGTCTGTTCGTTCTAATCTCACCTTTAGGGAATCGACTTTAATGAAAGTTTATAAGTTTATAAAAATAGTTCGGAAAAATGTTTTTCACTTTATTTTATGTTGATATGTTTAAAATGTTATTGCAATTTACTTAGTTTTAATCTTTATTTATATTTTCCCGAACATAGATTTTCACTGTGTGCACTTATTTCGATAGCTTTAAATGATAAATGGATCATAAAATCACAGATTTTTCATAAAATCAGATTTTTCATAAAATCAGATTTTTCATAAAATCAGATTTTTCATAAAATCAGATTTTTCATAAAATCAGATTTTTCATAAAATCACAGATTTTTCATAAAAATAAGATTTTTTCTAGAAAATAACATATTTTGCGAAAACGATAAATCGCTATTATTACACGGGTTTTTCTTTTAATTAAAATTTTGGCCTATTCATTTGTATGGTGCGGGTGCGTGGTTTTTATAGTGAGAAGGTGCATGTCTTTTTTAAGATGTGTTCATACAGAGAGACGTATTTCCAGAAAAAATTATTAGCTTTTATTGAATCAACGTTGAATATTCTTTTAACGAGAGCTGGGATAATTTTAAATGATAAGGAACTGATTTATTAGAACTTCTTTTACTTTTCATGTTTGGCACCATTTTTATGTTTGTTCGCTCACAACTTTTTTTTTATGTGTGCACATACTTTGATAAAGATGATAGAATTTTCATAAAAAATAAAAAAAAGTTTACTCAAAAAAATAATTAAAAAAAATTCGCATCAAAATAACATTTGAAAATCAATCCACTTTTATAAATTATTTTTGCACATAAATTATCGCACGGACTTATTTTTATATGGTGCATCATTTTTTTTTTTTTTTTGCGAAGGACGGTTATTTTTACTAACTGAATTATACAGGATAGTCACAAATTGATGGCCGATGGTTGTTTGATTGGCTGCATCACATTTAGCTACATTGGTATATTAAAACATTATTTTTGTCCAACTACTACGTTTTTATTTTAAACAAGTTTGCCCATTGATCCAATGTAAGTTTACGACTATGGTCCATAGAAACCTACATGCATATAAAACTATGATAAGTTCCCCTGTGAAATAATAAAAGTGGATATAGTGTCGCATGCCTCGGATGTTCAGGCATGTTCTACAATCGGTCAACAGCAACGCATTGCCACACAGCTGGTTTAAAATAAAAAACGCAACATGGTTTTTTTTCGAATTCATCTGCTCATCTTGGTCGCGTGGCGTCATTGATTCATTACAACAATACACAGTTAACAACCCCTTATATAAAAAGCTTCCTCCCCCCCCCCCCCATTTTATCACCCTTCACCAAAGCGCAATTTAAACCTACATCATTTGAAAGGAAAAACGAATCAAAGACCAGCGAAAATTCCAGAAGGCCGTTTCGTCTTGGAAGGAGAGGCGAAAGTCAAAAAACGGAATTTTTTTACCGCTATTCTTCCCCCACTAAAAATAGGGCACTTTTGGTGAATCCACAATGGGACAGCTGAAAACAACGAAAAAAAGAAGCGAAAACATATGTCGGCCACTTTCATCTGTCTGGTAGGGGGTGGGCGAATAAAAAAAATATGTCTACATCGTTATGTTCGTTCGCCCACCGTTTTGTGGGTCCCCAGCGTCCCCAGGGGAGGACTTGCAGCTGGGTTCGATTGGACAGGTGATATTGGTAGAAAAATCGTTAGGGGGATATTGATTGGGCATCAATGGACGCAGGGAGGAATGCAGAGATGAGAGGGATAGTTTTTTTTTTTTAAATAAAATAATCTTTCTTAAAAAAAGGAAAACCGACTTGAAGAAAAATGCGCTAAAAAGTAAAAAAATAATTTTTAATTTTACGAACGCATTGAAAATATGGAATTTATTTTATGTCAATTTTATACTTATTACAACTTTTTGAAATCGGCGCCAAAATTTAGGTATGATTTTTGTAAATTGTCACCAACTTCAAATGTTGTAATAAGTATAAAATTGACATTAAATAATTCCATATTTTCAATGCGTTCGCAAAATTAAAAATTATTTTTTTACTTTTTAGCGCATTTTTCTTCAAGTCGGTTTTCCTTTTTTTAAGAAAGATTATTTTATTGTTCCCTTTTTAGTTTTTAATTTAGCGGGGGGCTTCACCCCCTATTATTATTCACCAAGAAATTCAAGTAACAACTTGCGCTCAACAATGTATATTGTAAAACAATTCCTATCAATGCTGGTTAAACGAAATGTAATTGTTGTAACTTCTGTTAAACAATGAAAATATTATAAAATCGGAAAAATTGTTTAAAAAAACTCCTTTTAATCGGCATTTCCGGATATTAAATAGCCGGATAACCGATATTTTTTTGCAGATTTTGCCTAAGTAGATTTTTCTCTATCCAACAAAAAAAAGAATTTTCGAAATCGGACAATATTTTTTTTTCAAATGGTCCAGTTAATTGAGCATTCCGGATAGTTAAATGCCGGATAACCGGATATTTTTTTCAAATTGCTTTTTTCAAAATCCTTGCAAAAGGATTTTTTTTGTATACTTCTAGACATGAATGAAATTCATCTGAAGAAATATTTATATGCAACTATAGTATAATGAATATATTGCTTTCGAATAAAAAAAAAATTCAAAATGGGAGTTTTACTATTTCTAGATGTTTGCAGGTTAGACGATTCCAAAAACGTGGTTTAAGAAATTGCTGAGCGTTTATAAACACACTTTCTCAATAGTAAACTCATCTAATAGATCTAAATTTCATATGCTGATTACTAAGGGCCTTTCTCTACGGACGAGACACGTGCGCGCGAGCTTTTGCGGATGGCTCTGTGATAGGAGCATACAAATGACGTGGTTTATATACATCAATCGCAGAGCCATTTACAAAAGCTCGCGCGCGTTTATTACATCCGTGTAGCAAAAGGATAATGCCAGTAGAAAGTGGTTCTTGATTCAATAAACGTCATACTAAAGCTTCTCAATGGGCTATTGGAGACGGTTCGGGGTCTATCTCGAAGGTAAGACATTGAAATATTGCCTCGTTATTTTGAAACCGTGAACAGATAGCGAGGATAACACCAGAGCTGGCATCCGACGCAATCTCAATAGGCGTCAGCAGATTGGACGACGATCAGATTTAATATGCACCAGTCCGTTATACAAGCCGGTGGAAATTTTCGATATATTTAGTAATAAATCTGGCAAACCTCCAATTACGAGATCGCTATAACGTGCCAAGTCCACGTACATATTTGGACTTGTAATCTTCCGATTACTAGCTGGATGGCTTACCACCGGGTCACTGGGACCTATCATTAGAGAGTGATAGCAAGCGTAAAATCGAAATCGAACATTTGAAAAGAGGACAAATTTTGCCTCTTGTCGAATGTTCAATGTTGAATTTTTTTTTATTTTAATGTTTAAACAATTTTAGGTACTTTTATATAAATTAAAATATGCCAATTTTTTTCAAAATGAAATCTGAAGTTATAAAAACGAATTTTACATATAAACTATTTATTATGAATAAGAAGTAATTTCTTTACCCATTCCATACCATTTTAAAAGTTATATAAAAAAAATATCCTCCAAGTAAAGAATTTCAGTCAAATCGAACCAGTATTTTTAAAGAAAAATGCGAATAATTTCAATTGTAACGTTGTGACCCAGGAAATGCATAATTGAGACGTGGATTTTGACCGAACTATCAAATCAAACTTGTTTACTTTTAAACCAAAATAAACCAATAGTAAGCAAGAGAATAAGTTGAAACAATGGTTTGCTAAGTGTTAAGAGGTAATTGGAAACAGTTCTGGATCTATCCTCCTTTCCCAAAAGAAACACAAAGTAAAGCAATTAGTCTTAGATCCCAAGTTGGCATTGGCACTGAAAATTGATTTTAAAAAATTGATTGTGTTTTTTACATGCTCAGAAAATGTCTGAATGCAATGTTTATAGACTAGCTGTTTCGTCCCATATTGCTGCGGAACTTGTGGCACGAGATTTGAGTGCCCCTCATCAGGACACGAACCCGCGATCGGTTCTTCAAAAGTCCCGCGCGCTACCAACTACGATACAGGCAGGTTCTTGCTAGATCTTGATAATATTTATTAAGGTGTTTCTTCATGCAATAATTCTATTAAAGGCATTTTTCAAAAAAAACGCTGATATTCATGAGACGAACATACAATTCATCATTGCTCTGGGAAATTATCTTTCTTTTGATACCTTACTTTCTATACCATAGAAATAATATAGAAGATGATCCTGGGTATTTTGAACAATTGATTTATCTGGCCCAGATTGACCAATTTCTTCTTCTTTCGTACAATTTATTTTGAAGTTTTGACCCTTGGCTCAAAATCCACCATTGTCGATATTGATTTTAAATACAAACGTATCAAATCCTTTCAATCAATTCCAGCAAATAAATTCAATTACATTCCAGGAACACTTCCCTAAGCCCTGGAGGAAGGATCTCCAATTCTTCAAACATCAGGCGCCCCAGTAGGAAGTTCTATACATAGAAAATCCGAACAGTTATTCGCAACGGTTGTTACACCCCATCTGTGCCCGGTTGCCATAGCAACGCATCACAGATGGGGTGTGCAGCTGCGACACAAGCCACGTGTACGTGCATTCTATACCTCCCCCGATTCTCTTCGGCAGACGACATTTCTCAGAATACCGCGCAAACGATAGCGAAAGAGGGGGCCATGCTAAACCCCTCGGTTTGGTAGACCCCCCTTTTAGCATAGAATAAGGCCTGGCAAAATGGATATAGGAGAATTAAGGTCGATTTGGGGGTCTTTTGTTTTCTTTATGGGCGATATTAGTTTTAAGCCGCATCAGGGCGATGTATTGGCGACAGTGTAGGAAAAATTGAGTGCATATGTGTAATAGTGGGTCATTCAATTCTTATTTCACGGGTCTTGGGTCTTTTGGTAAATAGTGGGCTATTTGAAAAGTTTAAAGTGAAATTTATTTTAAGGGGTCGGGGGGGGGGGGGGGGTCTTGTCAAAGAGGGAGATTTGGGTATTTTGAACAGAACACCGTTCTATAAAGTTGCTAGAATAGAAGCAAGAGCATTTTTAAATTATCTGAGGGAATTTATCCTCCATCTATTAGGCGAATGTGTAGTTTTTTTAAACGTTAACTGAGATTTTAGAGCTTTATTTGAGAAATTGCAATCATGGTAAGGACCTTATGTTTAGAGTCATATAAAGCTTAATTTTTTTTAATAGATAAAGTAGATTTTGAAAATAATGGATTGTGTATTTATTTGATTTCAAATAATAATGACAACATTGTAAATTGTATCATTTGCTTAACTTCTACATTCTTGGGTAATTCAGTATAAATTTAAAAATGTATTAAATACACAATGTTAAAACTGCAATTAGAAAGATCCCACTTATGTTTTTCATGCCAAAATGGCGTGTTTATAAATCTATATCTATAAATGCGAAAAACCCCTCTCATTCACTCATCACTAATTCTTCAACTTCCAGTATACCTAAGGAGAAGACATTTGACAAAGGTGTTCCTTATACCTTAAATAGGAAAAGTAAGCTATTTTTGTTCCGATCGAACGTATTTAAGGGGGTGTAAAACCCCTTTTTCGATGTTCGTAGTGACGTTAGTTTGGGTATCTACAGATCCAAAATACCTAGAGTGCTGAATATTGGAACACGGATTCACCTTGGGCCCTAGGGTTGCACAAAGAAAGAATTTTTTAAAATTCGAACTAGAACTGCCAAAATAACCTTTTTTTAGAAACACTTTCCATAGGATTAAAATGGAGAACATGTAACAATGCAATATTTCAAGATTGAAACAATATAATATTTTAATAATACCTATGAGGGGCATTCTGATCGGCTGATAACTAAATATCGCCAAAATGTCGTCAAATGAATAAAAAAAATTTCGCTCAATTTATAAAAATTATTTCGCTAATTTTGTAATTTATTCCCTTCCCGTGCGTAGAACGGGTATTTCAGCTAGTACAATATATTAGTCGATCCACAATTGTAACACAAGAAAGAAATTTTTTACTTTTTTATGGACAAAATATGAAAAATAATTCATTTCTGGTTAAAATCTATTAATAATAATTAAGGTAAAGAAGAAAGTGTAAAAATGGAATACCGCAAATGCACAAAATGTTACTTATTTTAAATGGAAGAACTGTGATTTTCTCATTAGATTAATTTGGTATAAAAAAAGTTTTTAAAGAAAAAAAAATAATTGTTTAAAAGTCCCACTGACTACTTTGAACCCACTCGCAGACCAAGGGTTGGAAACACTGATTTATAGGTGATAGATTTATTAGTATAGGTGATAGGTTTGGTACAAATGTAGTATAGGACATTTGGCGCGCGAGGTATTTTTTGGCGTGTTTTATTGGGGCGATAAATTTATAGTATGGCAACCCCACCTGACATTGTTGATAGTCCGATCCTTGTAGCGACTTTCAATCTGGCAACCATATGACGTCATAGCGCTGTTTAACGGCAATTTTTCATCGCCAAAAAGAAAAAATCGCGCCAAATGTTCTATACTACATCTGTTCCATAGGTTTATTAGTTAATCATTGAATTGAATGAGTTAGCAAATGATTGAACTCACAGATTTTAGAAGTTATAACGCCATATCTTTTATCAACAAAGTTGGCGATCAAAAACAGCTTTGGCGGAGTGTCTCATATTCTTAAGTTTTACCCCAGAAACGTATTGCATGGCTCAAATTAATAAGCTAGGACGTTGTGTGGACGACTTAAAATTATTTTCACCAACTAAATCGTTTACTTAAAGTGTTACAATAATATCCTATATTTTCATTATATTCAAGTTTTAAAAATAAAATAGTTACAATAACGTATTGTCGTCAAATTAGTCTCGAACATAATCGCCCTTGGCGAAATTTTTTTTGGACACACCATTTTCCAACATTCATCTTAGCAACAAATAAGTGTGAGTTGAAGTGTTTACCATGCAATAGAAACGTTAAAGAATTATTTTATTACCAAAACTTCAATTTTGACTAGAGGTCTGTCACTGTGTGGTTCGCTAAAGGATGGCAATATGCAACCTTTTTAAAGATATCTTATGATTGGCGAATTTTTAAATTTTTTCTTTATCGCCGTGTATTTAGCATTTGACAAGTTTAAAAAAAAACTGTTAAAAATAGATTTTGTCTAACAATACAAAACACACTTGAAAACTAATAGTACCATGGTTAAAGTACAGAATGCTGCAAAATTGTCAGTTTGTATGTAATTGAAATTTGATTTGTCAATTAGCGAATGAAATTATTCGTAATAGGCGGATTTCTCGCCAAAGCGATTTGCTTCTAAATATAGGATTCCTGACACTTTTCTTTTCGTCTGACGTTGTTCCATTGTTACAATTTTATTCGGCAAATTTGGCAAGATTAACTGCCAAGAAATTGGCACATTTTGTGGAACATCAACCTTATTTGCAACTTTGTTTTAGCATTAAGTCCCATGTCTAAGGACAGGATTTTATATAATTACTATTAATTCTTCGCCAATATGTCTGCACCAAATACCGAGCATTTACTCAAAAGAACTAGTACTCATTTGATAATACATAAATCGAACATTTAATTTGAACAATCGTTGATTCACATTCTGAAGATTAGAACCCTAGGAGGTGGTAAAAGTACCCGAGTTACAAATGTAGGATTAGTCATCAAACAAAAGGAGATGGGGATCAGGACCAGCATGGGAATTTCGTTTCTGACTCTTCCTCCTACGTGTAGACTTCTTTTTGGACGATTTACTCTTCTTGGTGCCTTTAGACTTCTTCTTGGACGACTTAGTCTTGCTTCCTTTCGAGCCTTTCGTCCCGCTCTTCTTCTTTTTGCTTCCAGCTTTCTTTGGTGTCTTCTTTGTCGCCTTTTTTTTGGCTGTCTTTTTGGCGCTGCTTTTCGAGGTCTTTCCAGCAGTTTTTGGTTTGGTGGTTTTTCCATGTCCCACGGTTCTGTAGTTAATGCCCACCATTTTCAGCATGCCCTGGTCCATTGCCTTCTTCAAAAAGGTCCTAAGACCAAAATACTGTACAACCAGTGCGTTGTTAGGATCGAGAATGTTTCTGAAATCTCTCAGAGACCAACTTTTCTGATCTGCAGCACGTTTAAAGATCTCCGGTAAGGCAACTTTTGTTTTAATCCTGTTGAAGGCATTTGTAACATGGAGACTTTTATCCATTGCGTTACAATTTTTTTAGTAATAACTTTTAGTTTGTAGGTAAATTTGGATACAAGTAAGAAAAGTAACGACGATGAATTCTAAAAATAATTTTTATCGCTTTTGAATTTTACATATCTCGTGGCGTGTGATTCATTAAAAATCGATGCGATTTAAATTATAGTAAAATTAAAATTAAATTATTAGAAATGGACACTATGCAAACGACGTCATCAGATGATTAACAAACGAAGTGGTATTTCGGCATATCTCCAGATTTTGCCATGGAGATAAAGATTGCGTAATACGATTAAAAGGTTGGTAAATGGTTATGGTTGTAAATTGAAAAACGTCGTACTTGAGCTACACAACGGTCTACTGGCGACTGTTCGAGAAAATACTACTGAAGAAAAGATCCAGGAACACTGCCTCGTAATTTTGAATCATGGTCAGATGACGGGGAAGTTTCAATGCATATTGAGGAATGGTGAACTTTTAAGTTGTGGTTTGTAATTTGCGAGTGAGGTGTCAGCTCTTAAATTGTACTCGACATCACAATTATAAAAGCAATGTTTGAGATTTGGATACATTTGGAATTCATCCCGAGCCATCATCAATAGCCCATTTGTGTATCTACAACGGAAATCAAATATATACATTCCTCTTCAGTTGGTTGAAATAACCATTGAATCAACGTTGCACCAGTGTCACATAATTAGTTAATGGAGAAGGTTCGAGATGTACCTGAATAAAAAGTCCCGAGAACACTGGTTTGGTTAAATAACGTCGCACTGGAGCTGCACTTTTGGGCTATTGGCGACAGTTTGGGGCCTATCCCGAAGGAAAGACCCGGGAAAAATCGCTCGGATTTTTGAACCATGGTCATATGACGAGGACAACACCTGAGCTGGCAACCAACGCAACCTCAATAGGCGTCAGAACATTGGACCCTGATCAGGTTTATCGTGCACCAGTTCCGTATACGCGCCAGTATAATTAGTTGGATGTTGTGGACGATTTTCTAGTATTTTTGTAGCGAAGCTGGCAACACTCCGATCGCAAGATCACTACATTTTTACCCTTCTTTGTCAAGTCCATCAGACGGGCTCGAACTCGCAATTCTCCGATTACTAGCCGAACGCCTTTATCCACTGGGCAAAAGGGGGGGGGGGGGGGGTCACCGAAAACACACTGTCGCGGTTTTAAATAGGAATTATAATCATTGGAAATTATAATTATAATCATCACAAATTGGAAATATAATTATTTACAGAAGAAACTGGTATACAAGTAGCAATTTTTAGGACGAAAAAACACGCCAAATAAGTTTAAATTTCATTAACACTAAAACTTTCCCCACCCCAACAGTTCTAGGAAATAAAAAACCATTTCACACACGAATCCACCTGTGGTGCAAATGCGAACGCGGTTGAAAGTACCTCTTTTGTAATGAATTTCTTCTTTTCAACACCTGAGACACAATTCTCTGGGGGTAGGAGGGGCTTCGGAGAGGATTTCTGGAATTTTTTTCTTTTTATATCAGGAGTAACTGTTTTTAACTTTTCTTTTAAAACTTGAAAGGCCGAGCGAATAGAACATTTTCCGCCCTACTCAGATATAAATTACTTTGAGAAGCGAGTAAGATGGAAGTCGTGCTCGGAATCTTAGTTGGATTTCATTGAGTTGGTCGACTTTTTTTGTTGTGGTGTTAGAAAGTTGGACAGTTTGAAAATTTTCAACTGATGGTTGGTTGTATTAGGCTTACCGTGCACTAGCAATAATTGCATTGCAACTTTTAATCAACTGATCAGCTAAGCTGTCACTGTCACCATTGCCTGAGCTATTAGTCTACAGCGAGCAAAAGGATACTTTGTACATAAAAAAAATCGCTAAGATACGATTGAATACGCAGGTGCAAAAGCCAGACAGCTCCACTTTTTTCTGATTTACACTTTTTCTCTTAATCCTATAAAGAAAAATAAATCTTCTAGTGATTGGTGCAATAACCAGGCACCTATAAGCAATAGCTATCTTATCTTATCTTATCTTATACTCGTATATAAAGCTGAATCTTATATATAAAGCTGAAATCTCTAAAATCTGTCCGGATGTTGGTTGTTTGTCATTACAAAATAAGCTCTGTAACTACACAACGCAAAGCTTTGAAATTCACAGAATAGTAGTTCAAAAAATAAGAATTTTAAAGTGACTATTTTCAAGTCTCTACGATGTTCCATTCGAATGTTACGGCATTTTTTAGCGTCGTCAGCAAAGTTTCACGAAGTGGCAATAGTAAAATCAGTTAAAATCAACGGAGAAAAGCGAAAATATAATATAAAAAAATTATGAATCAATTAGAATGCCGATATTTACACGGAAAACTACAAAACGTAGCTTTATGAAATTTATAGAGTATTTTACTTGAAAAATTAGAATTTTTTTGTTATAATTTTGAAGTTTCTACGATGTTCCATTCGTATATTATAACTATTTTAATGTATTACATTGACTTAACTTTGAAAAAAAATATGGTTTGCAATTTAAAATAAAAAATTTCGTTATTGACACTATAAAAATGACGTCATAGGTTTTGTTTGACTTAATAATTATTGAAAAACGTCTGCACATTGGGCTTTTTTCTACAATACAGAACCATTCAAATATTAAAACAACTAGAATTTTATCTAAGGGAAACGGTTTAGAATTGTACTAAAATTTTATTATTCTTATTTTTTTTGTATTCAAGTAAATTGTAACTATATTTAATTATCTTAGATCGAATATTTAGAAAAATTCATTCAAAATTCGAGTCATTTATGTATGAACGTCCACTTTATTTATTTGAAAAATATTTTATGCAAGTATTTTTTTTTAAATGTACGAAGCTTGGTTTTAAATTTTCAACTCTATTAGACTTTTTAATGTTTAGAAAATATTTTACTTAATGTGCCAATGAATATTTCCTTTTAAAACATTGAATGGCGATCATTAATAATTAAATATAGAATTATTGAAAGTACATGGTGATATTACAGTATGCTGCTTCGTTTGCTAAACTATCGCCAAGTTATAACAGTGTATTCTTCGGATAAAGTGCGTCTTGGCTGTAATTTGCTGCGGAAACTTACTAAATATTAATAGTATCACAAAATCAAAATTTTAAGAAAAATGGTTTAACAAAATGAGTAAATACCGAATTTTTAATACATTGACCCGTAAAAAAAATGTGCTTAAAATTAAAATAGGTGGTTATTCTTCTGTAATAAAATTATTCATGGGAATTCCTCCCGGTGCGACGAGCCTGCTTGGCGGCCAGATCCCCCCCCCCCCCCTGGTGCGACGGGCCTGCACGGCGGTGGACTACAACCAGACAACGCAGCAGATGAGTCAGACGTTACAGAGGGAGAGTGTGATGATTAAAAATGTAATTTTTTGTTTTTAAAGCCAAGTTATATGCTATATTTCAATTGAAGTGTTCTTTAAATAAAATATTATAGTAAATTGTACTTTTTTGTGAAATATTTTTCATAGTGTAGAGAGAGCATCTATTTGGTTGCAAGAAAGAGGTAGCTCCAACAATCCAACATGTGCCACGTCATCTGGAAGATATATTTTTGAATGAAAATACTGTCATAATATGTAGGAACAATTAAGAAGATTGATCAAAAAGAATTTCTTCACACAACTTGGAATTTTGAATTTTCAAACATTTTTTACGGTTTTCTGCAAACTTTAATAATTGGAGCTATCTCCTTTTTACAGCAAACCCCTCAATTCTTGAATCATGTGTGCTATGAGAATGAGTCTTTTGAAAGAAAAACTAGAAATTCATAATAGGTGGATAAAAAAAATCATGCTTTATAATTATGTTTATTACCAGTTCTATTTATTTCTATAATAACCGTAAGCTGTTTTTGCTGTCTTATTTTTTTAAATTGTATGTATTTTTAACAGAACAATAATAAATAATTTTGTTTATTAGTAAAAGAAATTTCCTTATCCAAAAACCGTCGTGCTGCTAACTAACCAGAGTTATTTGGTATTCGTTTAAATTCCTTTCGATTTCCATTTCACCGGGTATGGAGTGCAATTCCCCCCCCAAGGCAAAATCTCACGATTAATCCCTATCAAAAAGTTATCTTCCCCCTCCACATACCTCTCCCGTTACGTAAACAACGATCGTAGGTACATTCATCTGTCTGTCTGATTATGCCGACGACTAAAAATAACCGATTTCATTTCTTCAAAGCGGCTTTTTTGAGTCTGGAGATAATATCTAGTCATGATGAGAAAAATTAACACCCTGTTCTTTCCCACCTGTTCTTTATATACTGGAACGGAATGTTCTAGGATATGATTAAAACTATAATCTTATGCTGACCAGTTATTTTATTGTTACCCATTTATGAGTGACAGCTTCTTGTATATTTTTATTTAAAAAGGGGATTTTTAAAGTTTCATTCTAAAATCAGAAAAACTATTTTTTGATGTGAATCGTCTTTAAAATGAGATACATGGCAATCAAGCAAATCAAGATTATAAACCCTATGTTACTCTTTTAGGGGGAACAACTCTAACACTATAACTCCGTGACAAATAGTACGATTGACATAAATCTGGTTTCGTTCGATGGAGTATTAGGCGAAAAACTTGTAAAATCTTAAAATAAGGCAAAGCGGATATAGTCAGCCAGGATCATCGCTAGGGCTGATGATTGGGATGGATGGAGGGGGGGGGGGGGGAGTTTGGGAGGGGGAAACCTTAAAATTGCCGAGTCATATATAGATTTTTACCAACTTTTTTTAGTGTCAAATTATCAACTTTTTTTAGCATCCGGTAATTGACATGTTTTTTTCCGTTGGGTTAAAAAAAAATTAGTTTTGAAAGGGAAATTGCTAACCCGATCAGAAATATAAAATTAATTAAAATTCTCCTTTGTTTTATAATGATTTACATAGGCTCATTATCGCATTCAGTGATACAAACGTTCTTTACCAACGTTGGAGGGGGGGGGGGGAGCTTCCCTCCTACCCCCTTAGCGAGGGCCTCGAGTCCGGTGGAACAACTTGTTTATCTTCCCTCTGTTATTAAGGTTTTTGTTGGCGACTAATTCCTATTTTTATAATCTGCTGAAATAACGAAATAACGTAAAAGTCCGTAAAAATAACGCTCCGGCACGGCTACTCCTATTTTTTTTATTAGTATGCAGATAAACCATGCCACCCATGCAAAAAAAGTTAATCAAGAGAAAAAGAACAGTTCATAAAAAAAAACCCAGTTCTTTAAAAGCAGTTTATAAAAGCTTTTCATAAAAAAAAATAGTTCATAAAAGAACAGTTCATAGAAAGAAAATTTCCTATAAAAACGGTTCATAGAAAGAACAGATCCTAAAAAAAAAACGGTTCAAAGAACTGTTCATAAAAAAAACCAGTTCATAGAAGAACAGTTCATAAAAAAGCAGTTCACAAAAACAATTCACAAAAAACAGTTCACAAAAACAGTTTACAAAAAAAAAAAAACAGTTTACAAAAAAAACACAGTTTTATTAAAGCTTTTCATATTAAAAATAGTTCATAAATAAGAGTTTAAAAAAAACAGTTCATAAACAGCATTTCATAAAAAGGAGTTCATGAAAAGCAGTTCACGAAAAGCAGTTCATAAAAGAACAGTTCATAAAAGAACAGTTCATAAAAGAACAGTTCATAAAAGAACAGTTCATAAAAGAACAGTTCATAAAAGAACAGTTCATAAAAGAACAGTTCATAAAAGAACAGTTCATAAAAGAACAGTTCATAGAAAGAATATTTTCTATATAGAAGAATATTTCCTATGGTTCATAAAAAGAATGGTTCCTAAAAAAACGTTTCATAGAAAAAACAGTTCATTAAAAAACAGTTCACAAAAAACAGTTCACAAAAAACAGTTCACAAAAAACAGTTCACAAAACCCGTTACAAAAAAAAACAGTTTATAAAAAGAACAGATTAACCTATGTTTAAAAATAACAGGAATAGAACGGAACTGTTCCATAAAAATAACGCAAACATTCCATCCCTAATAATTCCTTATCCTCTCCTCTCTGTTCAGAGGCAAGCGGGAAAGCTCATTTAAATAATTTCTATGGAACGCGTGAGAACCGGTGGTGCGCGGGAGACAGACCGGCCATCTGAGGCAAGTGTTCGCTCTCTCAAGACACGAACAGATGTTTTCTCAGGGTTTTTATTATCTCTTCTCTTGTTTCTTGCGCAGGATAAGATTTGGATGTGGAGAGAGAAAAAGGAAGAAAAAAAAAATAGAAGAAAATATTAATGCGATGGGAGTTTTTGTTTCTCGAAATGGCGCAATTGAAGAAATGAGCGCTGTGGAAGTGGTTTTGGGGAATGGATGTTTTTAATTAGGATTTTTAAGTTTAATTTTGTTTAATGTTGTTTTTGTTTTGTGGATTAATAAAATAACGGCGGTGGAAACGTTTTATGTAATTAAGTTACACTGAGAAGTGTTGTTGAATAAATTGTAAATTTAATTATTGCAATTCGATTGTTAAACATATATTTTTTTTTTATATGTAGTTGTATGCAACACAAAATTTTACAAAACGCTGGTTTTTATTTTGTTTGGCTTTCGCAAGACTATAAAGTCGCTGAACATTACATTTCAACGATTGTAAAAGTATACCATGACCAATACACCCAAAATGAGCTTGTTTCAATGAACAATAGTATTAACCACTCACAGTATAAATATATCAAAAACTCACATTTAATCGAAGACTATTTAATTTCAAATATAGATATCATTATAAAAAGAATTATTATACAAATTCGTTGCAATCAATCACGTATATTTTTTAAAGGAGTTGTTTTCGAAATCTTTTCTAATATTTCCAGTAAATTTTGTATATCAACAGAAAATGAAACCTGGGATCATATGTTTTTAGTCTGTCCAATTTACGATGCATTCAGACGAAAATACTTATCATCAATTGAATCCAGTAACATTTCAACCATCCTAAAATTTTACAAAAAAGAATATTTTTGTTTTCATAATTACGCAATCTTCGTTTTAAAATTCCGGGAGGACTTGATCAGCGAACTTGTGCAGGAATAACAGATTAAACCCTTAATTCTAATTGCTCATGTAATTTTTTTTTGTATATTTTTTTTTTTTGCATATTTGTTCAAATTGCGTTTTGGATTTTTTTAGAATGTATTATCTTGTATTTTGTGTTATCTAATTTTGTATCCGCTTTTGTTCAATTATGTTGCCAACCTTTGTAAATGGGCTACGGCCCACTACAATAAACTTGTCTATGTCTATGTATGCAACACAAAAAATTGGATGGAAAGAGCAAAATATTAAATAAATTTTAAAATTGATTTTTCCCATAATTTTTTATCATTTATGATAACCTAGTACTATTGCCAAAGAAGTCGAAATATTACATGTAGGATATGCATGCCTACATGAAAATCAGGAAAAAACATTTAAAGATTATCATACAGCAGAACTGCAGTTTATCAAGTACATTTCAAAGATTTTAATAAATATTAAATTTAAAATTTATCTTTATAACTCTAAAACAGGATATTTTATTTTCAAAACAATCGCGTTACGAATCTGTATACTTTTAATGTTTTTCTCTTCCAAAGTGAATAAAAATGAATAAAAATAGCTAATGCTAGCCTTCATAAGCTGCCTTCATAAATCACTTTCAATAAATATCGGCAATTACAACCAAGACTCAAGACTTACCGGGAATCGAACCCAGATCCTCAGGCACCGCTGTCCACAGCCTTATCAGTTAAACTACCAGGGCGACGTGAAGAAGTTATAAACAAAAGAAATGTCAAAAAGGTATGCTAAAAGAATGGGAAATGAGCTAATCGAGTTGTAATAAATCAGTTTCCATTTAATGAATCAACATCAAATAATGTGGAAAACCATTTTATGAGCAACTATTTTAAGTTTGTCATGTCGTTTTGTTAAGATGGCTCGAACAGAAGCCGAGATTAGCAATATTAAATCACACTGCTCATATTTGAGAAAGTACGGTTACTTAAATATGAGTACGTCATCGCTCAATTCCTATGCAATTGTACTTAAATAAAAACGAACAGGTTCAGGTACTCATTTTTAAGTACCTATTTTTTACAGTGGGATCAGATTTTTTTTTACAGTGCATCCGTTTACTTATAACGATACCATTGAAAGTTTTAATCGGTTCATTTGTTTATATATTATAGTAGTTCTTAACGCGCTACAACGCCCTTGCGTTATAGCGAGCAGTTTGTTATCCGAGTAGAAGTTACATTGAGAGTAGGGTCGCTTTTAAGGGTGTTCTAAATGTGTCCTCACACAGGGCCCTGTTCTTAGAGAAAAAGGCGCAACGAATGGCATAAATTTGCTCTTATTAGATAGGAAATTAGCCTTTAAAAAAATTATAAAAAAGTACAAGGCAATGCAGACTTTTTACCTAACTAACAAACCTTTATGCAAATGAAATGTAACCGCATCAAATATTTGTAGTTTATAAAATATATCCTGAATGGGATTTTCAAAAATCTGGTCAAATGTATTCGTAATTTATATTTTATTCAAATTTTTTGAAGTTTGTGTGGAGGTTCAAAAGGGCCCTGCTATTAAGTTTATACCGGGCCCCACGTTTTGCGAAGGACTTACCAGACTTCCTATAAATCCCATTTTGCGTTACAAAAATTCGACAAATTAATATTTATACCTCTATGAAACTTCTTTATAAGTTTGTGCGGAGAATTAAAAGGGATCCTGCTACACGGTTTGCCCAAGGCTCCGTGGTTGCTGAGAGCTACCCTAATTGAAGGCCTCTTAAATATCATATTTAAAAAAAAACATACCCCTCCCCCCCCCCCCTTTAAACTGAATACTTTAATTACTTTACATAATACGGTATAACGTAACAAGTGAGAGGGGGAAAAAACGACAACAACGCAGATGAGTAAACGTAACGCAATCGTCTTTCTGAAGGAAGGTACCAGGAAACGCTGCTCTAGTGCGGGCGGCATGTGACCCTGAGCGGCGCATGAGGGCTCCAGCAACACCGACACATGTGGCAGGCAGATGCGCGAGAAATGTCACTGTTGCTGGCGACACAGTCCGCCCACACGCTCTGACAATGCCGACGACACATCCATTCTCATTAGTCTGGAATGGGGGTTTGATTTTGGGAATGGCTTAATAGAGAGCTTGATAAATATATATTCGGAAGTATATATAATAACAAAATAAATAGTGTGAGTCTGTGGCACGTAAAACACTATCTTCCACTGCTCGGACATGTCTGAAATTTTTTTATCTATCTCTCTATCTCTATCTATCTCTCTATCTATCTCTCTATCTCTATCTATCCATCTCTCTATCTATATCAATCTATATCTATATATATCTCTCTCTATCTCTATCTCTATCTATCTCTATCTCTATATCAATCTATATCTATATCTCTCTATATCTACCTCTCTATATCTATCTATCTATATCTATCTATCTATATATATATATATCTATATCTATATCTATATCTATCTATATCTATATATCTATATCTATATCTATCTATATATATCTATCTATATCTATCTATATCTATCTATATATCTATCTATATCTATCTATATCTATCTATATCTATCTATCTATATCTATCTATATCTATCTATCTCTCTCTATATATATATATATGTATATATATATACCACTATTCAACCTCTAATTGTGCATTTAAGGTTTCAAATTTTAAATATCCTTTTATTTTTTCCGTTTATAACGGTTTTAGAACTTTGCCGCTGACGTAACAAGATAAATGATATTTAACCCTTTCCACTTCGTTGACGGCGCTCAGGCGACAACATAAAGACTTGTTCTTTTGGTTCCCTGTTCTTTAAAATAAACGAGAACAGCATGATCTTGTGTTTAAAAAACATTGATATTTTTTTTCAACTCGTTCTTTTGCAGATCCAAAGCAGATTAGGTTTCTTTTTTCCCTAAGCATAACAAATTCTAGGGTAAAGAACGTAAGGATGAATAACTGTTCCGTAGAAAGAACGGAAAACGCAAAAAGTTCTTGGAGTGCAAAGGGTTAAATTTTTTTATCGGTTCTTAAAAAATTATCCATTAGTTAAAAGACTGATTATAAAAACTGATCATCATATCCATAACAAACTTTTTTTAATTGTTAATTTATTAGGTCTTGCTTTTTAGTATCCTTAATATTAATTTTGAAATGGCTAATTTTTTAAATGGCCATTAAAAAATATATAGTTTCTACATTGTTATAAAATGACAACATCTTGACAACAATGAAGTACTTATTAAATTATAGTTTTAAACAATTGAAAGTTCGCGATTGATAATTGCGTTGGCGAAATAACTTACCGACAAGTATGCTTCAACGGGAAAACGAACGGGAAAACTAATATTCGGAGATGTCTGAACAATAGACCAGTTGTTTTGCCTTCGAGAAAATAAAAGAGAAGGATTACACGTGGAGAATTAACCAATGGAGTAACATTTTATAACGTGGGTAACATATTTACAAAAATAAAGTTTCAGGTTTTTAATTTATAGGAATATTTAAGAATTATAAAGCACTTGACTGGGAGAGAAACACTCATTTTGAATAATAGTAATTTTTTGTGTGTGATTATTTTAGTTAAACAGAAAAGTATAGTTGTTATAAGATGCATAACCTGGTTTTTATTTAATAACATTCTATATATTTGACTTTAAATTCATATATTTTATATTCAAATTTATTTAAATTCAAATATTTTATATTCAAATATTTTATATTCAAATATTTTTATATTCAAATATTTTATATTCAAATATTTTATATTCAAATATTTTATATTCAAATATTTTATATACAAATATTTTATAAATCATATATTTTATATTCAAATATTTTATATTCAAATATTTTATATTCAAATATTTTATATTCAAATATTTTATATTCAAATATTTTATATTCAAATATTTTATATTCAAATATTTTATATTCAAATATTTTATATTCAAATATTTTATATTCAAATATTTTATAAATCATATATTTTATATTCAAATATTTTATATTCAAATATTTTATATTCAAATATTTTAAATAGACAATAGAAATTAGATAAAAAGATGAGTGAATGTGTTCTATAGTATCCCAATTTTGTAATTAGCGGTCTGGGACTTTGACATAATCTTACAAAGGCATTTAGATTAGTGAGAGGTAATTTTATAAAATAAAAATATATATAAGGGTATAGCTGTGTCGGAGCACGAAAAGAAAGGTTTTAGTTGAAATGTCGTTTCAGCAGCACATATAAATAAGAAATTTTTGTCAATGGAAGCTTCGCAAAAAGCAGAAATACAAACAAGATGTTCCAGCTGACACCGCGAGACACCATCTAATCCAATACGTGCTTTGCTTTATTTTAAAACAACTTTATGGTTAATTATTTTCTATTTCACTCATAAATTATTCACCAAGAAATTCAAGTTGTTGCTCCCATTTTTCCACGTTCAGGATCCAGTTTAATAAATGCCGGGTAAATAAAATTATATTGTCTCAACGATGGATATTATAAAAAAATACTTATCCAAGCTAATAAATGAAGGATGAACGAGATGTTATTGTTGTACAATCTTTTTTCAATAACGAAAATATTGTGAAATCAGATAAATTGTTAAAAATAAGCCCGGTTGATCGATATTTCTGAATATATTATATAACAGCCGGAAAACCGATTAAAAAGAAATTGCAAAAGTGAATTTTTCTGTATTTACAAAAAAAAAAAAAAAAAAAAAAAAAAAAAAAATCGAAATTGGAAAAAAAAAAAAATTTAGACGATCCGGTTAATTGAGAATTCCAGATAGTTAAATACCGGATAACCGGATAGTTTTTGTACCCAAGTGAGACATTTACTATCCAACAAATCCAAATATCGTAATTAGAACAGAAATCATGCACGAATGTACATAAACATAAAAAAAAAAACATAACAGTCGAATTGATAACCTCTTTCTTTTTTGCGCGCTTTGGCGGTTTTAGTTGGTGCGCTTTTCAGTCAGTTAAAAAGTTTTATATAAACTATCATTGTTTTGATTAAATAATTAAAAAAAAATTCGTGGAATTTACTGATAAAAAAAGGAAGTAAATATCTGAAAATGCAGTATTCCATTACAATCCTTTAAATATCATGAATCTGAAAATTATGTTATCAAACCCATCTTTAAAGAAACCATATGGTATAAAAGCGTAAAAATTCAATTCGAAAAAAATAAAATATTTTTTCTTTTCTAAACTTCTAATCAATTTAGTCCGGACCATAAACTGCATCTGGTGTTGCCACCATCCTATCAATTAATATTCGGCCGAAAATCTGGAGCCCCGATAAGGAAAAGTTGCGGTTGTCATTTAATCGGGGTGGGAATATTTCTCCCCCCGAATTGGCAACGACCGAGAAGTCTATTTATTATTAAGCCACTACTTTTAATGTTTCGCCAGGAAGTTAAATGAAGCCTAAATTCGCAGTTGATAACGGTTCTACAAGAGTATAAAAAGGTTACTTTTTATGGGGGCATATTTTTTCACCCCTTCGCTACATAAGTATATAATGGCATTACATTTTTTTTTCCAGGGTGAATTTTTAACTTTAAAAAACGCTTTGGAGAAACATCTGGTTTTGACAAGGTAGGCAGAAAAGTTTTTACCGGATTTTTTTGTTTTTATTATTTTTTTAAAAAAATTGAAATGCCACCTGCAATTAGTTGCTGAGGCGAATGCGATTTTTTTTTTCGCGTCATTATTTAGCAAGTTTCTTTTTATTAAATTTGTTTGTTGTTTTGACTTTTCGCATTTGTCAAGCTTGATGATGCGCTTGGGAAGGAATCATTAAAAGTTTTCTTGAGGAGTTTTTCTTACGGAAGTATTTTCTTACTCCGGAGAAAATATCGAAATTAAATGGGCTTCGGGTGCTTTGCCGCTGACTTAATAAGATAAATGATATTCAAGTTTTACATGGGTTCTTAGAAAATTATCCATTAGTTAAAGGACTGATTATAAAAACTGATCATCATAGCCATAACTAAAAAGTTTTTAATTGTTAATTTATTAGGTCTTGCATTTTAGTATCTTTACTAATTAAACAGTGTAAAACATTTAAACTTTTTAAAATTTATAAAATTGCACCTGGGTTTATTAAATATAACTATTAAAAGATAAAAACTCGTCAAATACAACATTGCGTTAATAATATGAAATGCAAATACAACGTAAAAATATGTAATTATACAATATAAAATCTAGATATGGTCATATTAACTATTGTTAACTATTCTAAATTAGAAAAATAAAAACTTTTTTACAATACTTTATAAAAGTACGCAAATAGTATAAATATATATATATAACATAAAATAAGGGAAAAAGTTATGAAAGTCAAATATTTAGACAACAAAATTATACAATATTGGTATTTTTTTTTCAAATTGAGACTACCTACTACTTAATGTCAAAAATTCCACATCAAAAAGCTAAAGTTTCACTGAAGTTTTTATTTATCAACACAAAAAAAACACAGTTTAGTAGATATTACAGCACTTGGAAAGCCGTAATTTAATGTTATATGCTCAAGAGGTTCACGTAAAATCTTTCAATTCAGAAATAAAAAATATAAAACATAAAGCTAGTTTCGAATATATACATTTGATGCTAGTCGCGCACGGGTGACAACTGCACTGCAACTTTTAATCAACTGAGCAACTAAAAAATCACACACCAATCGCGGGCGATCATTTAATTGCATCCAACTTAGGCCTGCCAGGATTTCGATATCGCACAAAGTGAAGGTGAAAAATCGCCAAACTCAAATTACCGTAATCCATCCAAAATCGCCAAACTCAAATTACCGTAATCCATACAAAATCGCCAAATTGTCGATTATTCGCCAAAGTAGTTAACATGGTAGCGAGCGAAATGATATTTTGTGCAATTAAAAGTTGCACAGTAAACGGATACAATGAGAGTTTTCCCAGTTGCAAGCAACTAAATAGTTTAGGCATGCCCGATAGTTGCCAAGCATGAAACATCGGAATGTCAATAAGCAAATGGCGAACTGTAAAACCCGTTTTGCCTCTCGTAGATGATGCTTGTAAAGAAACTCATTTACAGGATGAAAAGTTTCGGCACTTGGTATTCTCCCATGATTTTTGAATAGTAGATCTTAGTGACCGATTCTACATTTCTATTGATTGATTTTATAATTCATTTAAGTAGGCTTGTTATCAGCTCTGCTTTGACGAATTGTTCTGTTTATGAATTTTTTTTAGGATTTTTTTCTCAACGGTAAATAATTTGTTTTAGTGTAATGCAGCTATGCTGGAGTTTTGGTTATTTTCGAGTTTACCGAGCGGTTTCTGGTAAACTGACAAAGTACCTTTTTGGCTTTTCTAAGACTAGGAAGTCGCTAAGGTATAGGATGATATATGTAAAGTCTTTATTATTCTGTATTTTTGCATTTTTGATGGTCACTTTAAGAAAAAGTAAGTTCGGTAAAACAACCCTTGCAACCGTTTTCGCTTGATGGTTAACGTAACTAGCAGAAAAAACTCAGCGGACATTGGTTAGCGTTTTTTCACTCGAGACGATCCGAGCTTTTAAGTGACTAAATTAGCTGACATTAAAGAGATGTTTTTTTTATATTAACGTTTATCTTAGAGAGCTACAGATTGATATATTGGAGCTGTCGAAATTAAAACAAAAATATAATTGTTGCTTGAATGAATTTAAATTAGGTTTGTCAGAGTTTTGACTTAAAATTTTAAATCTGGTTATTTCTTGAATTTTCATAAATTTGTGCTCATGCCAAAATGATAGATATGAAATAATACCGAAATTGTCAATAAACTGGTATCTTATATTAGTAACAATTGAAGGAGTTTTTTTCATGGATAAAAAAGGTTGTTTTGACCTGTTTTTTGACACTACCAGCAGTACTGTAGAAGTTATATTTACAGAGATATTAGTGTCTTAAAGTTGGTATGTGACCATAACCAAATACGAAACGAAAACTTTAAAGTCAAATATCTTCAAACTTACATTTTGTTATATACTTCCTTCATCCACTTTATCCCTTCAATTACGCAAAATCAAAATTTACGGAGACATCGCAAAACATACAAAAGCAATAAAAGCAACTAATAAACACAACTTTCAATGTCAAATAAAATACTCTAAAACCACATTTAATTTCGATTACCGCTCATAATTGTCATTTCCACTGCCATTTCAATTGAACAAATTATTCTCGATGCCAAATTATCCAAACAAAATGTTCCATGATAAACAGCGAATTCAGATCACCATTAGGACTATTTAGAACACCGATATCTCAAAAATTAAAAGGGGAACCTGGCATCCGTCAAAACCACCAACCAGGGGCCTCTTCCGTACGACCTGTTTTATCTCAAACCCCCTCTGATTGGCTGACAGATAGACGCTGTGTGCTCGCTGTATGGACTGCATCACGTTTGACAGTCAGCGCCGTCTGCCGGGTGTAAACAGAGAAATTATTGTGTGCGTCACGTGGCTCTGTTTCTTGTTCCAAACAGAAAAAATAAAGATGTAAACGCTAAAAATATCGAAGTTAGTGTTAATCGGTTTGAACGAAGGGTACACTTCAATTATGTTATTTTTTTTTACAAGTATATACAATGTAGCGGAAGCAGTTGGCGTTTGTTGAAAATGTTTAATTTTTTTTTTTGTAAAAAAAAAATGTGGCTGGTAAATGTTTTTTTCTAAAGAGTTTCGGATTTGTTTATTGGTAGTTATTTGTTTCAGACAAAAAACATATTCTGAATAATTAGATTGGCGAAAAAACTGGCGTAATAAGAGACAAGAGTTTTTTTTTAATTAACGTCGCATTACAGCAATTGGCGACTTTACATAGACGCGAAGACTTTGGACTTCACAGGTTTAACGTGTACAATTCAGCTGGACAGAACGGATGTTTTTAGTGGATTGGTTTGGTTTGGTTTGTTAATTAACGTCGCACTAGAGCTGCACAGTGGGCTATTTGCGACGGTTCGGGGTCAATCTCGAAGGAAAGACCCGGGAACACATTCGCACACACATTCATACACGCACCTCGTTATTTTAGAACCATGGTCAGATGACGAGAAAACACCTGAACTGGCACCCAACGTCTTCAATAGACGTCGGGACTTTGGATCCCGATCAGATTTATCGTGCACCAGTCCATGTTTTTTGTGGAAGACCAGGAACAAAACTGGAAACCTTCCGAACATGAGCTCGCTGCACTCTCAAAGTCGAATCTATGAGTTCGTATACACGGCAGACGTTTTTCACTCTCATATAGTTTCTAGAATTCTTGTCGTGGCATCACTATGCTATTGTTGTGATTTGGAAGGACAAAAGTCATATAATATATCTCCATAAAGAAATAGCCTCTGGTATAGACTTTCGAAGTGTTTCATATGAGAATTTATCATCTTTAACCCTTGGCACTCCGTTGGCGCCGCTCAGGCGACAACATAACAACTCGTTCTTTTGGTTCCATGTTCTTTAAAGTAAACGAGAACAGCATGATCATGTGTTTAAAAAACATCGATATTTTTTTCAACTCGTTCTTTTGTATATCCAAAACGGATCACGTTTATTTTTTCTATAAGCATAACAAATTCTAGGGAAAGAACATAAGGATGAATAACTGTTCCGTTGAAAGAACGGAAAACGCAAAGAGTTCTTTGAGTGCAGAGGGTTAACACTGTTCTTTATACCGGGCTCTTGAAAAACTAGATGTTTTACTTTAAACATCCAAATAATCTTTGACACTTATTACAAAACAACTAATACAAAAATGGCAGCTGATAAATGCATTTTAATTATTTCTGTCATTTCTCGAAAGAGATAACCCAGAATAAATAGTTATTTTTGTCATTTAGGAGCATCAAAGGTTTTGAGGAAATTAACAGATAAGACGGTAACTGTTCCTTAATAAAAACGCAAATATCAAATTCGTTCTTTTCATGTGAAAGGTTAATAAAAATCATTCTTAACAACTTGCCACATTTGCCTAATCTCAAAACAAAATAAATATTCTTTTAAAATCGTACGTTTAAATATCTCAACGACTTGAACAGTGGGTTGGAAAAAAAAACGTTGCAAAAGAACTACATTATTCCCAGAATCTGTTCAGAAGAAAAGATTCGAGAATACTGAATAATAATTTTGAAACATAGTCAGATAACGAGGATAACATCCGAACTAGCCTCGCACTCCCCAAGCATCCACACTACGACAACTAACGTGAGGACATTCTGACTACAAAACTTTGATACTTTGTTGATAAAACAAATTAACAAACTCCATCCCCCCCTCCACTACTCAGCGATAGTTTGATCGTATGACGAGCATCAAACGTGCAACCCTCTATATAGTTAAAAATTTCAGTTCAACGTTGCACCATATCTGAGTGCTCTGCAGCAACTTTCACATTATTTTAGTGCAATCTAGGTTGAACCAAAAATCCTTGATCGAGAATAGCGCAGCTTTTACCAAAAAATCGTGCAATCTCCTAAACTGCAATCAAATCCTTCGCTGAATCTACATCAACAAACACACAGGGGTACCGTGGCCCGGTTGCTCAGTGGGTAAAGGCGTTCAGCTGGTAATCAGAGGATCACTAGTTCGAGCCCGTGCAGTGACAAATATAAGAAAAAAGTATTGATCTTGTGATCGCAAAATAAAATATGAGAATATTTTATCTAATCTAAATTTTAATGGGGGGGGGGGGGGGGGGGGGTAGCTATTTTGGTGCAACGTTCGACCACTAAATGGTATCCGTGGTAGCCATAAAATGGTGAAACTAAGAACCTAATAATGGTTTCAGCTAAATGGGTAACAAATTTTAGTGCAAGGTCGTAATAAATTTTAACAGTGTAATTACGAGTTTGGAGCTTTTCCTGACTAAGCCAAAGCGAGTTCCGCTCGTTTTATTTCAATTTTTCTAAAATCTAACCTACCCCAGCAAATAAAATTCGAAATTAAACACTCCATAAGCAACCTTTTAAAATAACATTTACAATTATAAAATAATAAACACACCTCGAAAACAAATTCACACAATGTCCAAATATTCCATTCCCAAGCAAAGGCTCCCTCCCCCCGTTTCTCCACATTCAGCATTTCAATTTGAATGAACACGCAGTATCTAATCAGAGGAATAAAAAAATACCGCGGATATTTATACAAAAAAAGGTGGCAGCATCAGACGTGTCCCCATCTGCGCTGTGCCCAAGCCTCATCGATCTGGAAGTCCCATTCATTATAGAAAACCTGAGGCCCGATGCGAGCTGAGTCTGCAAATTTAAATCGTGGCCCCGAGCTTGACACCTGCACTTCATTGATTATTCGGCCGTTTCTCACCCCCCCCCCCCCCCTCCGTCTCCCTCTCCCCTCTTTACAGCTCTGTTGGTTATTGAATATCTGAAAAATTCTATGGGGAATTTTGTCTGATTCCAGCGTTCTGTATATACAATTTTTCTTGCAGTTAGGATAGTTTACCGTTGGGTAAAAAATAATTCCCGACTGATATGCTTAACAATAGCTAGAATAGCAATCTCCACTAAAAACAAAACAAATATTTTAAAATGCTATTTTCATTTGTTTAGAATTGAGAAGTGTTCATGCGAAATCAAACATGTCAAAAAATATAAATAATGTACTAAGCATTGAATTATATAAAATTTAAAAGAAAAAATGGCCTTTATCCATTTTTGTAAAAAAAATAAAATTTACACATATATACTTTTATTATAATTTAAAAACTGGAATTCCATAAAATTGCCTACATCTTCTAATTTTTTTATGTATTCTGCGATTTGCGAGCTAAATAACATGTTTGTTTTTTCTTGGGGGCTCGTCAATTGAAAGCAGTGCTGCAGTACTAGACCACTGTATAAAATAGTACCTTATCAATTATATTCTTTGCAAACAACATAAGATGTTTGCATCGAACAGATAAATCGATTGCAGAACTAAAGAGTTCCATTCTTCTTCTATCCCAGCAGAAACGTCATCATAAGACCTTCATCAAAATTGTGAAATTCCATGTTTTATAAAGGAATTTGAAACAAAAAAAACTATTTTTTTTTATATTCAAACATAAAACTTCCCTTGGAATAATTTTAAATCTTAAAAATTTAACTGTTAATTTACATGTTTTCTTACAGGTTTTGTGAAAGATATTGAAACAAAAATCTTTAACACGATATATATTTAAAATAAACTGTAGTTTTCCTGCGTAAAACATTTAATTCCAAAGTTTTGATGAAGCCTTTATGCTGACTTTTTTTTTGCTGGGATTTTCTATAAATTTTCCAAACAAGTTCACTCTTGCCCTTTTATAATTGTGTATTGGATCTCACTACCACTCAACTCATTCACCTAAAATATACTAAAGGTGTATCTTTATTCAAATGAGAAACTTTGTGTACTTATACCTAATAACCTAATATATTTCATTACGGCAATTCTAAAACCTTTCTAGTTTAATGCCAGGACCGAATGCACGGTTGCCAAATCTAGTTTCTTTTCTTTTCAATTATCAACTTACTTTGCAGATGATTGACTGAATGAATTATATTCAACATTTGGCGAGAAAGTTTTTAAATTGTGCCAAGCCTTTTAACTTAGATTTTAATGTGTTTTATTCCTAACGTATTTTTTAAATTAAAAACTTCAATTTTATTAATAAGCTGGTTTAGTTTTTAAAATTAATACATATATAATTGTAATACTGATAATGTATGTATATGTGAGCAGGTCTTACCTAAGAATCTCCCTATTTAATCTAAAAATAAAGAGACAATGATTTTGTAGCCGGTTTATTGTAATCCCAAATTTTCTTATGAACATTAGTGAAGGTGAGGGCAAGTGGAAATCAAAGCAAAAATTCAAAGACAAGCACAGACGACACAATAACAAGACAAACTATATACAATATGTACAGCATCCTCAAATGCATCAACGCTTCGAAGCACAGCGAAGTTGTCCCAGTGACCTTCTGCACATGGCACGGAAGACCCTCCTGCAGCGTTTCATCTTGCCTTTCTTGACAGGCACAAGATCAATATCTTCTTCCCATGGCGGCAGTTGCATCGCCAAGAAGCACGGGTCCTGGTAGACCCAGTCCGGAACGGGTTCAGCCATATACTCTTTCAGAGTCTGACGTCGTCGATCAGGATAAAACTCCAATTCAGCGGCAGTAGGATATACTTGAGCCGCGACAGAAGACAAAACTTCTGGGTGATGGGATTGACGTTCCTCATCACTCGATCCGGTATTGACCTTCGGATCTACAGTTGGCTCTGGTTTTAGTTCAGCGGCATCAAAAAGCACGGCAACATACAGTAGAACTGCAAGTGGAATGCAATACAGCAATTCCTGGATTATCAAAAGTTGGTAAAGGAACCATAAGAAACAGCCAACAGCTGACGAAGCCCAAACTACGCTTTCGTCACACATCTCAGAAATATATATGTAATCAACTTTATGAATTACACTTTGAGATGTTTCTCACTCAAACTTTAATAATTGAATGAAATATAAAATCTGTGTTTTCGGTTAAACAATAAAAAAATTGACAATTGTTGAAATTAAACAGTTACATTACTGTTTTTTTTATGTTAAGTATTGTTACCGGATAATTAAAACTATTTTGTTTGCAACAATATAGAAAAAATAAAATAAACAATGGTATTTTTTTTATTAAACAATAATAAAAAGTAATTAAAAATCAAATTTTAACCCTTTGCACTCCAAGAACTCTTTACATTTTCCGTTCTTTCTATGGAACAGTTATTCATCCTTATGTTCTTTACCCTAGAATTTGTTATGCTTATAAAAAAAAAGAAACCTAATCTGTTTTGGATCTGTAAAAGAACGAGTTGAAAAAAATATCAATGTTTTTTAAACACAAGATCATGCTGTTCTCGTTTATTTTGAAGAACAGGTAACCAAAAGAACGACTCGTTATGTTGTCGCCTGAGTGGCACCAACGGAGTGCAAAGTGCTAACTTTTGTATTTAGCAGGAATAAATATAAAAGTAATGTAAATGCACTGTTACAACGCATGCTCATTTTTACAGAAACGTTTCGTCAAAAATGAGAAGTAGGTATATTCGTAAAAAAAAAAAAAATGATTGAGGAAAACTAGCAAAAAATAAGTTAAGCAGAATAAGTTACAAAGTAAATAACTTGGATGATTATTAAATATAAAAATTATTTGGAAACTTCTCTGAACGACTGTGACAAGTGTTACTGATTTCTCTAAGTTAGTATACTGATTTTATTTACTGATTTCTCTAGTTTAGTATACTGATTTTATTTACTGATTTCTCTAGTTTAGTATACTGATTTTATTTACTGATTTCTCTAATTTAGTATACTGATTTCTCTAATGATGAAGATAGGGATACTTCCTATAACATATCTCGTGACCGAATTTTTTGTAAAATTGATATAAAATGTAAAAATACAAAATATATACAAGAACTATACAGAGAGTAGTAATATTAAATAGAGAGCGCCTTTAATACCAGACTCTCGTAAGGCCGCGGTGTGAACATTGAAAAGAAAAACCAACATCACGTGGTTATAGCGCTGCCACATTTGGCGTACAGACATCTGCATGAGTTTCAAATTTGGCGCACTTTCTTCTTTTTTGGTGATAAGGAGTTCTGTCCGTATTCAACTTCTTAACATATATGTACGTATTTACTTATTTTCAAACAATATGAGCTAAATATTTCCTCTTCATTAACGAAACAAAAATATTTTATTTGCGTTCAATACTCGAAGAAGCGAAACTCTTTATATTTCTCAGGTTTTATTGTTTTTATTTTCTTATTGAAGTATACAAAATAACAATTGAAAGAACTTCGCTTATAGTAAATGTTTTACATAAAAACGTAATGCAATTATTTCAAAACTACAAAGTAAGGAAAATCTCCTTAATATATATGTTAAACTCCCTTAAATTGTGCCACTCGTTCAAAAAATCGATATTTAAATACAAAATTAAACACAAAACCATATTACAATACTTCGATCTCGTTTAGTTCTTAAAGTCGCCAAGGCCTACCAAGTAATATTGGCGCATGAATGAATTGGCATTTCCACATATCTCGTGGTTTCAATGATGGACACACGGAAATCAGCATTTTTATTCCTCTATTTGTATCATTACTCTATGGAACTATACATGTTGATAAGAATACAAAACGTATCTAACATTTTTTTCGATATTGCTTGGCCCTTTCACTGTAAAGTTGATTTACAGTGTTATTAATTTCTCTTAAAAAGGAATTTTATAAAAATTACATTCTCACTCTAATGAAAATTCATCATAAATTACGAAATTCAACACATATAACAGTTAAATGATTACAAAAAAAAGTTAAGAATCTAATAAAGTCCCAAAAGGTGATTATTTTGGAAACCAATATAATAATAAAAAAATAAGTTCTTAAGTAGAAATATCAGTTGTAAACTAAAATTTACGCATACAACTTAATATAAAGAACGTAAATACGAAATGAACGGATGGATTAGTTTGAGATGAAACGATACTCCTTTAAGTTGGGGATTATGTCCTAGCGCTTTTCATTCATAGAATTTTTGCTGGACGTCTGAGAAAATGAATTGGTTGGTTCCAATGTCGACAAGTATCCAGACAAACAGACGAAATGCTGAAAGGTTGAGTTAAAACAGGGGCGTCAAAAACGCTCGGTTAAAAAAATATTTTTTAGCGCTTTTTTTTTTCTTAAGTTGATTTTTCTTTTTTAAAAAAAAAATAATATTTTTAGTTGCTCAGTTGAACCCTCTGACCGTTCAAAAAATGAACCAAACTGTAAAGTTGTTTTCTCTGTTAAAGAGGTTAAAGGATGTTTTACTAAATTTATATAAAAAAAAAATTATGAAAAAAACTTGTTTATTCTTAAAGAGATGGCTTTGAATTTATACCCCAACAAGAAAAAGTTCGGAAAATATTAGAAAATAAAATATTTTTTTATGAATTTAAAAATTGTGTGTATTGATGGAAAAACTAGAAATACAAGGACGCAAAAATACGTTCGTAACGGACAAAAGGTAAGTGTAGTACAATTTTTGCTCGTGCGCTCTAGCCTTAAAGATACTTATTTTGATCGATATATAATTTTTCTGCCTCACAACACCGTTGTCGGTCAGATGGATTTAAAATGTGTGTTTCTCAAAATAAAAAATATCAATTAAAATAATTTTATTTGTACCTTCGAAGAGGTATCACTTTCAGCCCCATCTGCTACTGTTTATTTTTTAAAAATAAACTGCTTGCCTATAAATATTGAAGTTAGTGAACAAAATATAAGGTTAAATGTCATAAGGATTTTTTTAAAGTAGCACTTTATTTATTTGTACATAAATTGTACCAAAGTTGCTTACACATTGACAAATATCTAGTTATTATTCAAATTTTTCCAAAACTCTTATATAATTTCATTGTTTTTTAGATTAATAATATACTTAATATGCCATGTTTGTAACTCTTAATAGAGTCTATTTTTACGAGAGGGCCTCCACATCATTGATGTTGTGTCTATAGTACTGAACTTCCTAAATCAGGCCATGGGGACTACTGATGTACAAGAAAGCGGGCGCGTTGACCAAGCCGATTGTTAACCCAATCCACTTCAGACATTTGTCTTTGTCTGTAGTATGCGGATCTTCTCCTATAACTCAACGGGGATTAAACCTTTGGGGGATAAATGACCTACCATCGTGTAGTGGAAGAGAAGCCGCGTGAACCGGGTTGGTCATTTACCCACTCTTCCCTCTTACCTTTGTACTGCGTGAGATCCAAAAGTATTCACGAACCAAACCGTACGGTACAGTACCTATCCGATTTTTTAAAATTAATTTTTTTTAACCCTTTGCGGTCGGGAGGAGCCACTCCGGTAACACTATTTGATACGCTGATTAGTTGTAGGAAATTCACCAAATATGTGGAAAATCGTCTCAAGTTGCTGGTTCAGCCGAGCAGAAAAGGCCTCGAACGCAAAGGGCTAAGATCTCTGGGAAGTATTTTGCGTGCATACTATTTTTTTTTCCAAAAAGAAAAAAAAAATGCGTGCAATGTTACGTGTTAGCGTAGGAATATTTATTTTCCCTCGTTGAACAAAATGCCTATTAACAACTGTTATGTTGTTGCAAATATATGGTATATGTTGTGTTATAAATAAATATATAGCATATAACACTCGCGAACCTCAACATGATGATGATTCTTCATTTTCAGAACCTATAAAAAAAACACCTTTTAAACTTCTGTTAAAAAACAATATCGCAAAACTGCCGTCTGGAATCGCTAATTTCTTCGTTTTATAGAGAAAAGCAGCAGACATCTTCTAAACAGCTGTTGCTGAATGACATGAGAATGCATTCAACACCTTGCGATGTCACTCAAGTGCTGCTGACAAGTCTAGTTTGAGGTTACTTAATGCACACATGGCCCAGCAGTTTGTGGGGCTCAAGAATCTATAGGGACGAAACTATTCCTATACTAAAAATAGCAAGTGTTACAATAAGTTAAGGGTTGAAGTTATTGAAAATAAAAAACCTTCATTAGAATTTAAATTAAAAAGGCATAAATAAAATTAAAATTACTTTACTTTCCAGTATAAATTGTTTTTCTAAATATTGTTAGGAAAATAATCTATGATATACTTAAAAAAAAATTTGTTCTATTTCATTTTTATAAAATTAGTGTATTTTTTCCCTTCAGAATTTTGTTGTGAATATACAATTTTTAATTTTTCTTTCAATTTTAAAGAATAAAAAAGTAGACTGAAAACTGGCTTTTTTTTTTTTAATTTCCTTCCACGCATTGTCAAAAATAATTGATTTTGTTAGTTTCATTTCGACTAGAGATTCATTTCACATTGTTTACAGAGTGGTCAACCAGTTCCAAAGACCGTTACCCAAAATCTAATTAGCCAGATACACACTATACCTATCCCAGCTAAAAAAGTTAGCAAAATTTGTGATGCTGCTGTTTTTTTTCAAAAAAAACCTAAAGATTTTATACAGGCACATTGAAAAATCCTGAATTCCTGCTGAAAACTCACATATTTTTTTGGAAAGTAAGTACATCTCTGCAAAGTTTAGAAAGGGGAAAGGAATTTGAAACAAAGAAAACTGAAGTTTTTAGAGTTTTTTCCCCCCTTTTATTTTTTTAGTTGGGATTCCATACGTCTTTTGTAAGCTGACGAACGAAAAGAGAGGCTGGGTATCTTGTCCCTTTAAACGTCCTCTTGAATCCACTGTTGTCGGAACTTACCTTCAACTACAATACTAACTAATCAAAACTAAAAAAAAAATATTTTTAACAAACATCAAGAAATGTTTTGCTCTTCGAAAACTTCCACACAAACTTCTTCCCAGCATCTTAGCTAGGGAAAAACCCACTCCAACCAACTCGGACAGGAAGAGTTAGGCAACTCCTAGAATTATACACGGAATCCTCGGAATCTCGCCCTCAACAGACGGCAAAGGAAAACTCGGGGCAATAAAAAATGCCTTAATCACTTTCCCATTTCAGTTGTCCCCTCTGCTACTCCTCGATAAGGCGCCTCTGCAACATGCCAGATAAGCCCCTCTATAAGTTCTCTAAGTTGGGGGAAAGGGGGGGGGGTACATATGTCTTACCATCCCTCGCAACCTGCCCAGGGCAGTTCATTAAATAAACCTTATTGTCACCTCTTCCCTTGCAAAAGGTCGAAAAAGATAAGGCACTATCTTCTAGCCGCAGATGGAGGGAAACGGCCACCAGAGGGCGCCTCGCGTTACGATTTTTTCCCCCTTCTGTCTTGTCCAAAGCGGACGTGAACTAACTGGCGGGAAACACAAAAATGTTCTTCTGCAGAGTGATATTTATGGAATTCTCTGATTTGTGGGGTTTTAATTTCAATCGGATTTTGGGATGGTTATTTTTTATTAAAGGATCTTTTTTTAACGGAATATTTTTATGTGGTATGGGAATGGGCTGGATAGATAACCTGGTAAGTAATTATTGGAATGTATTGCTTTTGGGGTTTTGAATGAAGATCAGGTGCGAATGTGTTCGGAACAAGATTGGGTTTAAGCTATATTAGAACTAGTCCCAGTTTGTAAAGTATTTTTTTTATATGAGTGATAGATTTGAATGAAGGCTTTTTTTTTAGTTTTTACTTCAAAACCAATTTATTACTTTTATCTAAAGAATTCGAATTTCGTTCACCAGATATAACATTTAAGATTTTTTTATTTTAGTAGCAATAACTCATCTTCTAATTTCGGTATCGGAAAATAAAAACTTGCAATTTAAAACTTTATTACGTGTAAGTAGAATGTATATGTATAATGTCACCAAGTCGCATCAATTCGGTGCATTAGTTCGGTGCAAATACAGACGGCTCGGTATCTTTGTTAGTGTAGATGTTTAACGAATTTAAACACTGTAGTTTCTATTGACAAATGCATTTGCTTAGGTTGGTTAATTTAATTAACTTCGCACTAAAACTGCACATTGGGCTATTGGCAGCGGTTCGTGGTTTATCTCAAAGGAAAACCCGGGAACACTGTCTTGTATTGTATACGTTTAACAATTGAAGACGTAGGTGTCAGAACCAGACAGCTCCATTTTTAAAAAATTTTAAGGACTAATGAAAACACTATACGTTTCTTGCAGGGGCATTCCAGCGTGACGTATATGACATTCAGACAACATTTTTCAGCACAATTGTAATTATTGACTTTAAAACAACTGAAATTTTGGAAACAACAAATTGATATTTGTCATTGATGTTTTGAGATATAATTAATCTCAATCGTAATGTGGAAGTTTGAAGAGTTCGGTGCACTGAACTCTAACTGTAACTGCTGGAAGGCTCAAACCTTATTTCCTCTACGGGCGCTTTGAAACCAATTGAAAGCTGCCATACTGTGCCCCAACATTTTTTTTTAAAGTGATTTAGTGGTGTTTTTTATTACCAAAGCATTGTAGAAGTATTAAATGTATATAAATATTATATTTTCTTCCTATAGAATTAATTTTTATATTGCCAAACAGATAGTTTTTGCTCTTGCTTTTTAACTACTTCTACTTTGACTTGCAAATGACTTCCTATTTTAATAGCAGATTACATTTAAAATGGGTTTAAAAATAAAATTAAAAAACTTAGCCAAAAGTAATATATGTCGGCGTATTTTAAGATGAAAAATATACGAAATATTGCGGTATCAAGAAAAGTGGGACACATCATGGCGGCCTCCATATCGGCTTCAAGTCAACAAAATGTCTTGCCCTATCCAGAAGTTACAGTTAGAGATCAGTGGTTCGGTGCCAGCTCAAGTGTAGCCTTCGTCATCTAACCACGGTTAACAGTTACAGAGCAGCGTTTTCGGTTCCTTCCAACGGGATAAATCCCGAACCGTCGTCGATAGCGCATTGTGCAGTTACAGTGTGATGTTAATTTCAACAACCCCTTCAATGTGCGTAAACAGATTTTATGTCATAATATATCACTCGCACACCAACACATTTCGACGAATAAGACGATGGAAACTAGTTTTAATGACGTAACATCCCAGATAAGAATCCAGTTCAAATCGCCAACTGACTACGGAATTTCAGTCGATTCGCAGAAATGTTTGTGTTACAAAATACACAAATAGTTCATACCCTATGAGCCAAATCAGTCCTAAATTGACATACAAGTGCTTCTTGACGCATTGAAATGATGTCTGCGTGTGTGTTTCAGTATATACTTTTGAACTGCTCGTTTGGCGAATTTCAAGTGATTTATAAAGGGTTTTACATTGCTAAAAAGATAGATGTGAATCGGTTTTAAGACTACTTAAAATCCGCATTCAAGGTTCTTCCGTGCCTTTAAGGTTATTGTATACATAAATATTGTTAAAAGTATTGATATTCAATTTATAAAGATTCAAGTTGTTGGACTTGAGGGTCGATGTTGGTAGATTTCTCCTGTGACACAAGTGATCGGATCATTTATTTATATAAGGAATAGTTCATTAGTTACGTCACGACATTTTTCATTCTTTTATACCCCATCCTCCCCCATATCGCAGTATGTCGCATCACATACTATTTTTACACCAATATTATTTAGAACGTTGTGGACTATGAATTTTAATTTATTATCATTTTTTAGTTCTGTGATTTGAATTAATTGCAGATATTCTAATTGAACTGCGTAAGGTAAGGATACTTGTACGGACATTTTAAAAATGACTTTCCACAACAAAAACTTTTGCTCCAGTTTCTTTTAAGATTCTGAAATTAGCGAGGGTAAAATATGATTTTTACGCCAAATGGAAAATATAGGGAAAATCTTTAGTTGCGACTCTTCTCCTGATAAGGATATAAACCTGGGGTCTTTAAAGCTTTTTTCTTAGTGGAATCTATGGTTTTACCAAGTCCATCATAACAGACCGCTCTAGGTGTGCGATGCGTGCCATCGCACAGGAAAAATGCGCAAAACGGAAATTTTTTTGGGTTGTAAAACGTTTTTTTAAATCTTCTACAGCAGTGGTCAGCAAACCGCGGCTCGCGAGCCACTTGCAGCTCTTTGTCCTTTTGAGTGCGGATCTTCTACAAAATAACACGTGCAGGCGCGCACGTACAGTGCGATTGCAACTTCGTGACCCATGCGCCATGAAACTTCATGGCCCATGCGCCATGAAACTTCATGGCCCAAAATTAAAAACAATAACATACAAACTTCCTTACCCAAACTTTCCAAGGAGAGGCAAGGCCATTGTTCACATTAGTGTTTGTCAGTCATTGTTACGATTTAATTTTATGGATACCTTGCAATTTAATTTTTTCAATAAATAATATCGTTATTAAGTATGATCAAGTTTTATTCAACGTACCCATATTTTAAATACGACATTAAACTTTACTTAATGTTTATTAAGTTAATTTTAGGGAGCGTTGGGGAGTGAAAGAAGATGCAGTGTCGAGGATTGAGAAGGGTATGTTGAGATAGTTCAGACATATAGAGAGGATGAACGAATGGAGATAGACGAAACAAGTATACACGAAGAGGATGGGAGAGTTGGAAGGGGTTGATCTCAGCGAACGCCCCTCCATCAGATTGAGGGCGTTTTTAGCAAAGGACAGCTTAGGAGTTCCCTAATATCAAGGCAACCCCACCTATAAGTTAAAAAAATTTGACTCCAAACAGAAATTTCAATCGTTGTACTGTTGAATATTTGGCTCTTTTGATTACCGAGTTGGCCGGAAAATTGATCTACAGTATTAGGATAGAAACAATTCTACGCTTTTAGAGTAATCCAGTGATACACTAGCACCGTTACAAATAGATCGATTGTCACGAATTTAAACTAATTTGTTTCAAATATCTGTTTTTTTTTTATTTGCAACAAACAAAATAAAATACAGACTTTTTACGTCAATAAACTATCCAACAAATATTCTATGCAAATGAGAACCACGTCAAAAATTTGTAGTTTAATGTCAAATAATAAAAATAATGTCTTTTCGAAGATATGTCAAACTTATTAATAAGATTCATATTCGAATTTATTCATAAATTTATGCGGATACCCCGCTACTAGGTTCTCCTAGGGCCCCGCGTTTGTTAAAAGCGGCGCTGCATCAAAATCGGTTCATTGGTCCTTGATATTAGCCTGAACAAACACATACCCTTTTGAAATTTTATTATTATATAGGTAATCTAAAATGAAACTATTTAAATTATAGAATTAGCAACACTATCAGCATATTCTGAGAATACAATCTTATCCATTTTGACCCACACAGCTTTCACAAGAAGCCACATTTTCCAAACACCATTTCCGTTTGATATTCTTTTAAAACTCTATAAATCAAATCCCAACGAGCGACGGACAGGACATTTTTATGGATTGCCAGAAAATTTATTACACTTTCTCACACCAGATGGAGCTGCAACCAATGGATAATCTTTTTTTGTAAAAAAAAAAAAAAGATGTTTTATGAGTTTTAGAAGGGATAAAGAATAGAAATCTTTTGGAAGGTCATAGAATATCGGATATTTAGTCCTTGTAAAAGACTTGAAAATGTGAGGGGTTTACCATTACATAACCTTTGAGGTTTCTTAAGTTTAGTAAGATTACGATTATTTTAAATAATCTGCATTTACTTTGCTGATTATAATTTACGGAGTCGAAATCGTTAATTTTATTCAAATACATAAAATTAACTTCTAAATTCATAAATATGTGTAATATTTATATATAATTCCTTTCGTTATAGTATCATAAAATTTTGCGAATCATTTTTAGCCATATCAAATTTAATCATAGTAATTAAAAATTTATACTAATAAAGAGTTTGATTTTATTTAAAATATATCAGACAATTCGTGCGAGTTTTCAAGGTGTGTCACGGCCACAATATCTTTGACAAAATGGCGCATTGCAAATGTCATCCGGAAAGATGGTGTTGCAGATAGCTTTTCGATATAGGAAATAAAACAATATAGAAAGAAAACTATCAAATGAGAATAAAGTTTATAAAATCAAACCCTAGGTACCATTACTATAATTGCCTCAATTATTAAAATTACATAACAGATTAAGTTTCCGGTTCGTTTCGTGCGTTTGAAAAGTAAAATTTCAAGATCCTGAAATCTGATTTATGACTCCTTATCAATTTGGAATGTTGCCCATGAAAAGGCAAATTTGGATTTAACTAATCGCCGACTTTAACTTATTTTATATTACAATTTTAAATATAATTTAAATAATATTTTCATTATAATTAATATTCTTAATTCAATTGTTAAAATGAGCCATTAAGCGTTAATTGAGCAGTAAACATTAAGAACGTGTTTTGTCCAAAATTTCCGCAAATTATACATCACTGAATTCACATCTGAATTTTCTATATATCTAATCTATTTAATTCGCCTATAAATACGTTTTGGTCCCATTGAAAATAACTCGAAAATATCGAAATCTTTATCAGTCAAAACATTAGGGAATTTTTTTTAACATTTTCCCGCGAATCACCTTAGTCTGACGAAACCTCCTCAATTATACAATCAACTTTCGTTTAGTGTAATGCATATTTTTACATTTACTCCTCCCTAGTAACGAAATTAATTCGTCAATTACAAAATGTAAGTTGTTTCGTAACATTCTTAAAAAAAGCAGACTACATTTTATTATTATAACGAAAACTGTCGTTCGACGGTTTTTCAACCCCAAATGCGACACTCTAGGACTAGGTCTCCGAGGTCCTCGAGCTGTAACAAACCCCCCACTCGCCCCTCCTAATGTTCAAACACAATTGTTCCGGTATCCCTTAAAGGCCAATCATGAACTCCACGTCACTATTCGTTACACCGCATAATTAATTTCACGTATAAATTTTGTTTTACAAAATGGCAAAAAAGAACATGCAACGGTTAAAGAAACATTAGTGAAAGTCGAGTAATAATTTTTAACAAAGATAGCGTAAAACGATAATTAATAATTATCATTACTAACTAGCTGTTTGGCCCCGCGTTGCTGGGGATCTCATTAAGGCATTAAAAAACACAGGATTCAAACCCGCGACTTATTGTTACGGAATCCCCCGACTAAGCTACAAAACCATGTTCAATATCAAGGAAATATTTTTAAAAAAAATATGTTTGTGCAATATATCTAAAATTCTTAAAATTAATGAAAATAATTAAATGGAATTTGAGAATTCTGCGCCTCATGTGCAAATTCAGAGGACGAATGGTACTTATTTATAAATTTTCAACCTTTTCTACACATAGGAAGTGTTACTATTCATAGACTGATAATTTATTTTATTATTACAGATATATCTATTACCATACACTAAAGACTTACTACTTATCACACAAAAATAGTAAAATGTGTTTTTGTCTTTTAGATCAGTGGTTCCCCACCTTCAGATGGCTACGGACCACTAAATAAATAGTTCAAATAAGTGCGGACCACCATTCTCTAACAATACAAAATATTTAGGTGTCAAATAATATTTTAACACTAAATATAATTTAGGTATTAAATATTGTATTTTTTAAAAATATTTTAATAATAAAAATTCAGTTGTACTTAAATTATTTTAATTAGTTAACACATTAATTAATATAAATGAAATTACCTCAAGTTTAGTATAAATGTGGTATTTGAGATTGTATTTGTTTTAACCAACTTCGATATTTTTTAGTAGAAGTACACGAGTACAAGTATAAAAGAAGGAAGAAATTATAATAAATTTCCAAAGCTACCAATGGAAATATTAAACATACTATTTATTATTCCTAAAAACTCAAGTTAAACTAACTCATAAAATTTATCAGCAGCTTGACAATATTGTCATTAAATACCTTTTAAAAAAATTACAAATGCTTCATTACCGAGAATTTTCTGTGAGAAGTAAATAAATATGTTTTACATATTTGGATTTTTTGTTTAAAATAAATAAACATCAATGTTTAAAAAAAAAATATCAAAAAATATTTTGCTGATCAGACAAGACCTGCACTGACCATTTGAGACCCCCCTCACGAACCACTAAGTGGTCTGCAGACTGAGAACACTTTTTTAGATCATTAAAAGAACATTCAATTGTTATTAATGATAAATATTGTACATTTGTGGAGCGCAAAGTTATTATTACCAGTTAAAAAAATAACTTTTAAACAAACTAAATATATCAATATCATCATAAGCAAGTTTTTAGGGGTAAATGTTTGCTTTTTTTTTAACGACTGTTTTCATTGAATTGCGTGCTAATAAAATTTCAAGAAAGTGGATGCATATTCACATTTTATATCTCGGAATTTTAACCCTTTGCACTCCAAGAAATCTTTTCTTTTTCCGTTCTTTCTACGGAACAGTTATTCATCCTTATGTTCTTTACCTTAGAATTTGTTATGCTTATAGAAAAAAGAAACAATCTGTTTTGGATCGGCAAAAGAACGAGTTGAAAAAAATATCGATGTTTTTTAAACACAAGATCACGCTGTTTTTCGTTTATTTTAAAGAATAGGGAACCAAAAGAACGAGTAGTTAGGTTGTCGCCTGAGCGGCGCCAACGGAGTGCAAAAGGTTAAAAAAATTAAAATTTATTTTAATAAATAAATGTGTGTGGTTGTGATACACTTGTTCCTTTACTAAGACGCACAGAACGCTTAATCTAAACTTAAAAAAAATACTTCCGAAATTGTATCTTTTTCCAGGTCTTGATATCGAATCCAAGATTAGAAGTTGAGATTTATTATTTCAACATTGAGTATAAAACTTTAAGTCTCGCGGGATGTGAAGGATGGAGTTAAGTTTTCCTGGAAAGTCTCATTGGCAATTCATCGATTGCATCAATCCCGACGTCTGGCAGAATCGGAGATGCAAATCTGCACTTTCACGGTGAACCACATCATTATCGACAGATGTCGAAAATCAATATGTTCGAGAAGGTTTATGATTTCGAATGAGAAAAAGCAAAATGAAATGTGGGTCTATTTTAAGTTTTGAAAGTGGATTTAGTAAAAATAAAGTTTAAGTTCAAATAAATGTTTTAAAAATATGTGTTTGTAATTTTTAAACGCATGAATCTTGAACACGTTGAGGAGACACTGTTAAAAATAGGTACTTAAAAATAAGTAAAATGTACTCATTTTTGATTACAATCGATTCTTATCATACCTCCGAATACTTAAGTTTCTGTTTCGTAAAAGACATATCTTCAAAAATGAGTAAAATGGATAAAAAGAGCAGTTGCTTGCATACATAGGATGGCTTCAGAAATCACTTAAACTTTTTTTCAACAATTACAACCAGGACTTACCGGGATTCGAAACCAATCCGTCTACCTGATATCGTCACACTGAAGTCCAGGGCCTTATCCTTTGTATTACCAGAGCGACGAGACGAAAACATTAACAGAAGTAATGTTAAAAAGGTGTGCCAAACGAACGGAAAGTGAGATAATTGAGTTGTAATAACTCAGTTTCCATTTATGCAATCGACATCAAATAATGTTGAAAACCATCTTCTGATAAATTTTAAATATTTGTTTAGATCGCTTTGTTAAGATGGCTTGAAAAGAAGTTATATTGGTAATATTAAACCATACTTCTCATTTTTGCGAAAGTACGATTACTTGAATTGGAGTACGTCATCGCTCATTTACGATGTAATTTTACTCGAATAAACACGAGTACGTTCATGTACTCCTTTTTAAGTACATAATTTTTTTTACAGTGTATAGAGGTTATATGGGCTGTTATACATTAAATCTTTCATGGTTCCCATGTTCTCACGTTGGTTGTGGTGTGTTATTTTGGTGAATAAGGTGCCATCCAAAATTACGAGACAGTGTTCGCGGATGTCTCTGTCGGCATAGATTAACGCTGTTCTTGCAGTCACTAGTAGTTTGTACTTCAAATTTAGTACTCTCTGTATTATCGATTCTTTGAAATACTAATATATGTATAAAAAAAAAATTCTCGTGCATACCTACAAAGAGCAAAGATTTAAAACCAATTTCTAAAAATAACTATTTTAGATTTAGAGGATTTTAAACAGACTTCGAAATCTTCATTCAAAAGCAAGCAATTCTTTAATTGATCGGTATTTTATACGAGATAATAAATATATGGAAATAATGTTTAGTATTGCGGTATGCGTGTGTGCGATTATCAAATAATAATAATATTACTCAACCATTTTTCATTTAAAGTTGAGTCAACAATTAGTTCATTATATTAACAATAGATGGCAGCACTGAATATTCAACACTTTCACTATTGTGAAAATAAATAGATGAATGAGGAGAAAAAGTTACTCTTTTCTACATTGATGCAAATACAAGATAATTGTTTTATAACGCGTATCACTCAATATTAAATTAAATAAATAAAAAAATAAAATCGATATTTTAATAGTTTCACATAGAAGAGGTTCATTCTTTTATTATACAATAATAAAAAATAATATTATATTGAATTCTGGTGTGCAATATAAAGCCGGTTATTTCCGCTACTTCTAAATAACTGGATAGAAGTCTCGTATAAAAAAAATTGACTTGGGTTCATTTTCCATCTATTACGCATCTATTTCCATCTATTACAATTCACGCATAGGAAGCTTTTCACGCAATTTCCATTCCAGGCACACATTCTTTTAATTTAAACCGAATGCGTTTGTCTTTGGAATACACAGTATTCATTTGATTATTTTAGACCCCCTCCTTATGCATGCATTAAAAAAATAAGCATCGGATTGAGTTAGACAGATTATACTCTTGTCAAAAGCTAACAATCCCACTCAAATCGGCAAACGTAAAACCAAGCTACGCCTCTGCGAAATACGGGTGCAATTAAGCTCCTCATGCGTCATGCGAGGCGCGACAACGGAGCCATCTGCGCAAACGAAATTCTTACTTCCGTTACATGCTGTTTTACTAAGCGACACCATTTTAACCAAACTAAAAGAAGTTTTACGTCAAAATCTGATTTCAATTGGAATGATATTAAAAATAGGTTTTCAGCAGTTTTGTCGTGTAACACTTTTTAAAGTGGGTTCCCGCGTAAGAGTTGGCATGTCAGATCAAGTGAAAGTAACGGAAGTACGTCATACTGCCTTGGGTGCGCGCGCATATTGTATACGAGTAGAAGGATTAGGAGTCAATTCTGCTCTGCGAGAGGTAATTTCAAAACAAGAAAGGGAAAGATAGAGCGTGAACAGTCGAACAATACAGAACAAATTATTGATATCGCGTATTTCTTATTGAAATCCAAAGTATAATTTTCTGTAAAGTACGCTAGTAAAAAAATTAACAAATTCAAAACGAATTCCTGACTTTTTATGTGATAATGATTGTTATTTATTAATTTTATACAAGTTCAAAGACGGTTTGTTGCATCCGAGTAGAACACATTGAAAAATATTCAGAAATTCTTGCATAAGAAACTAATCAACACATTTTGATTTACAATATTTGACGAGACCTATTTAAAAAAAATTCAAATTCAAACTAACGTTATAATTACAATAGATTTGACTAATTTTCGATTCATAAGTATATTTTTATTAAAATATAATTTATAAAATTATTTAGATACAAATAATTTATATTATAACTATTTAAAAAATAGGTAGGTTGTGTATATCGAGACGGCCTCAAGGGTTAAGGCGTATAACGTCAAACTCAATAATTCGGGTGTAAGCAAAACGTATTTACAAAGTTTGCGAATATTTCTTTATTGTAAATTAGGTTACTGAATTGAATTAGAATTCAACTAGCATGCCCATGTGATAAGCAACACAACACCAAAAACACAACACACCAAAAACACAACACAACCCCAAAAACACAACACCAAAAACACAACACACCAAAAACACAAAACACCAAAAACACAAAACACCAAAAACACAACACACCAAAAACACAACACAACCCCAAAAACACAACCCCAAAAACACAACACCAAAAACACAACACCAAAAACACAACATAACATCAAAAACACAACACAGATAAAAAATATTTTATAGCCAAAAAATAAAAAAAAAAGTTTACAAGTCTGTTCATAGTAGGCAGCATTATCAACGGCTTGTTTAAAAAAAACACGTTAAATTGAAATATTTTAAACGCATTAAAATAAAAAAAAAACGTTGATATTTATGAGATGAAAGTACGATTCGTCCCTGGTCCATGGACTTCTCTTTCTTTTGATATCTCCTGTGTTAAGATCCGTTTGCGTCTAAGGGGCGTAAAAGAGATCTTCACTACATAAATAATATATAATGATTCATTGACGGTGGTCATATACGGCATATTCCACAGGAATGGTTTATATAAATAAAATGATCTTCTATTCAAAGCCTATCTAAAATGAGTTCTTACTTTTTCATCTTAATGGATAAAGGGCAACTCTACTAAATTTCATATTCCTGGTTGTATACGAAGTGGTAGAATTGGTGACGAGTGTGTGTAAACTTACTCGTGCGTAGTGTGTATTTATGCTAAAAGTACACACATAGATAACTTTTCCTTTTTAAGGTATACGGAACCATTCTGCGAAATTACCTCTTGCTGGGTATAAAGAAAATAAGATCATTTCCGTTACATACTTCTGTTAGATTTTTTCGCAGGCATTCCATCTTTTACCAGGACTTGATTTCAAAGACGTTACACGTCAAATTTCACCGTATAAAATGAATACTATCACACTAAAATAAAATCAGATGTTTATACACAAAGTTTACTAATTTATTAACCTGCAAACCAACTTTTTATTTATTATTTTGATAATTTAACGAATATATAATTTGATCTATTGATAATTGGCCCGTGTTATTCAACAATCGGAGAACCCACACAATTATCATTTTCAGGAAACTGCTCTAAAGAAAACCGCTGAATAGGAAAATCCATGCTGCAACAATTCGCTACATATCCAATTTCGGCGCTATATTTCCATTATCGCTATCGATATTTTTAGCATAGAAAGTGAAACCTCGGGCTTCCAATTACGCTGAAAACGATTTTTTCCCCAATTTGTGGGTTAACTAGTTGTACCATAAAGCGGAGTAATTGTCAATCGTATAAATAATGATCAATTAACTAAATAATTATCAATCGATCAAATATCGATCAATTTATACTTTGATCGATTAATATAACAATTTTATAGTTTTGATAATTTTAATTTACTTGCATTATGTTTCTGCAAACATTTTTTTAATAATGGATTAAAATACTAATTAGCGATATATTTAAATTACAGAATTTCTGAACTATTTGTAGGGTTCCTTTGTTCCAAGTTCAAACAGAATATTTCGTATAATTATAAAAAGTTACGCTAAATAAATCTCAAGTTTTTCTAATAAAATACTACAGTGTTGACTATAGGCGTTTTTCGTAGGGCGACCCGCCCTACCCGCCCTTTTTGTCAACTCAATAGCGCTTTCGTACCCTTTTGTCCAAAAATACGGCCCTCTTTTGAATTTTTTTCTCCTTTTCAGTCATGCACAAGGGCCCTTGCTCAGAGAGTTGTAATATTAAATAGAGAGCGCCTTCAATACCAGACTCTCGTAAGGCCGCGGTGTCAACATTGAAAAGAAAAACTCTCATCACGTGGTTATAGCGCTGCCACATTTGGCGTTCAGACATCTGCAGGAGTTCCAAATTTGGCGCACTTTCTTCTCTTTTGGTGATAAGGAGTTCTGTCCGTTTTCAACTTTTTAACATATATGTACGTATTTACTTATTTTCAAACAATATGCGCTAAATAGTTTCTCTTCATTCACGAAACGAAAATATTTTATTTGTGTTCAATACTCGAAGTAGCGAAACTCTTTATATTTCTCAGGTTTTATTGTTTATATTTTCTTATTGAAGTATACAAAATAACAATTGAAAGAACTTCGCTTATGGTAAATTTTTTACATAAAAACGTAATGCAATTATTTCAAAACTACGAAGTAAGAAAAATCTCCTTAATAAACTCCCTTAAATTGTGCCACTCGTTCAAAAAACACTATATTTAAATACAAAATTAAACACAAAACCATATTACAAAACTTCGATCTCGTTTAGTTCTTACAGTCGCCAAGTCCTGCCAAGAGTAATATTGGAGCATGAATGAATTGGCATTTCCACATATCACGTGGTTTCAATGATGGACACACGGAAATCAGCATTTTTATTCCTCTATTTGTATCATTACTCTATGCCCTTGCTCCCTAGATGTCTTTAAAAAAGGCATCGATTTCAAATTTTTGTGTAAATCGGAATTAAGTGAATTATGAGAGCAGAAGAGCTGCGTAGCGGGCTATTGGCGACGGTTTTGAATCTAACCAAAGAAAACACGAACACTGCCTTGTAATTTTGGACCATGGTTATATGACGACAACACCTGAGCTGCTACCCCACGGAATCTGAATAGGAGTGAGGACCACAACAGATTTTCCCTGTACAGTGTGGATTATTTTTGGCATGCTATGAGTCGAGCACCCATTCCTCCGAACACGGTCCGATGTGTCATTGGGTGGCCACGGCGCCCACCCCAAACTTTTTTTTAAAGTACCCTTTTTAAAATAAGTGCCCTTTCAAAAAACTGGGTGCCCTTTTCCTACCAATAACTGTATACACTTTTATTATTACACACTGAATTATTATTATTACATTACACACTGAAATACTACATATATTTTTATTTACAAAGTCTTCCTTGTACGGACGAACCAATAGACTACCATTCAGATACTGTAGGACCTTCGAGCATGAATGGACTGTAGTAGAGCGAATGTGACGTCATAATCGTGAAACCCACATTTCAGACCGAATGGCCTCAGACACGTGACTTCTTTTCAAAATTATGAATTAAAAATTACTCGCGATTGGCTGATGAATTAGGAAATGTGTAACAGTGAAAATTTATGAATGGAATGACGTCATTAACCACGTGTCTGAGGCCATACATGTTGGCCTCACTTCGATGTTAGCGAGATTACAAAGAATTGTTTTCTCTACTATGAAGGATCCATGCTCGAAGTGTAGGACTCTAATTATCCCAACTCCAGTTATACGGATCAATCAAAAAAGATCGCAAATTATCCTGATCCGGATCGCTTTGAGAAAAAAAAAATCAGTAAAATCCGCATTTTTAAAGTTTCTTATCGGTATATTGTTTTTAATAGTCATTAATTTACAATACATACTAAAGCAAAATTCCTTTTTCTTACTAAGGACCTTTCTTTCGTGAATTATCTAATTATCCAGATGGGTACTGGTTCCAATTGATCAGGATAATTGGAGTTCTACCTTATATACATTAGATTTTATTATAGTATGAATTAAAATAGTCGGATGTGTTTTATCTCTGAGAGAAACAAATGCTGTTTTGAAACCATACTACGTTCTAAATTAGAGTTCTTAATGGTTCTAAGAACTATTTACTTGTCTATTTCGGGAAAATTTCGTATGTGCATGGTAATCAAAACAAAATTAAATTCGTAATCTATTTCCAATCAAGCAATCAATTTAATTTCCGACGACGTTTCAATTGTAATAACGTCTTCATAACAAAATATCACGAAAGTTTCCAAATTAAAGCCAATGGCAATCGCTATGACGATAAAAGAAGGGGGGGGGGGGGGGGCTATCTTTATCCAAATCGTCTGATCTTCTTAACAGCTTCTAAAAGCAAAATTATAATAAACAACAATTTTAATTCCCTGTTCCATCAACCTAAATCAGAGTTTATTTGTCAGTTGGGATGGTCTTTCTGACGTCAGAGAGACGTCACTTTAAAAAAAGGGAAAGCGAGATCCCTAAATCCTAGTCACGTGTCAGTCGACCCTCACAGCAACCTTGTGGCTTAGTTAAATCCGCCGCGGGGTTAACCTATATAAACATCTCAACTCTACTCATTCCGGACGAACTGTTCCGAAAGGAGAAGTTTATTCCGAATAGGAATTGGAATTTTTTGGAAAATTCCAGAAAAAAAATTTCTTGGTGGGTTTCGTCATTTTTTGTTCGGTTTGGAATTCTAAACGCGTTTTTTGGTTGAAATCGTTTGGTTTCAGAATATTCGCTCAAAACGTTCTAAAAATTGTCGTTTGGAAGAAGTGTCGGCGGGTTAGCACTTTAACTCTGCGGTAAGTGTTGTTTTGGTTTTCAATTGGTATAATATTTTATAATAATTTTCATTTTATATCTTATATATTGTAAACTTTTCAAATCTTCACATTTTTTTAAATTAAAATGTTTAGTTAAAAATATTGCTTTACTTAAAATTGTAACTTAAACATATCTTTTGTTACTTAATTAAAATTAATATTAAAGTTATAATTTGAGAATTAAAACTAGTTTTAACATAGCATAAATAAATATTTTTTTTTCCAGTGAAAAATTTAGTATATTTCTTATTAAGAAAGATAACACATCTTAAATACATTTTTTACTCTAACGTTTTGAATATATTTTTAAAATGCATACTACTGATATCTATCTTTTTAAACAAATATTTAAAAATATAAATTAACTATTTTAAATGAAAATAATTTAGAAAATTTTAAATAAATATTTTAATATGTATCAAGTTATATATTTTACTGTAAAGTGTTATAAAACGCATAAAATTCATAACAAATAATAAAATATTACTTTTTAATTTCTTATTACAATTTTGAAAGTTTTGGATTGAAATATCAACGGTTGTAACAATAAAATTAAGAAAATTTATAATTAAATCAAGCAGATGATTCAAGTACAAAACAGATCATTCCTTTCTCGTTTTATGATTACAAATTACCGAAGAACATGCACAACATGTGAGAATTCTTGCACAGACACGCTAGTTTTCACTGAATAAAATTAAGGATACTCACTACTCTTTTGATCCATTTACCATGAGAAAAACTATTTTCCCTTTAAATACATTTAAACGCTAAGATTTCCAAGATAGAATTTTTAGTAGATGTACTTCCAAGCGCCTTTCTTCAGTTGTAAATAATAAGAACTTAGCCCTCAAGTTGGAGTATCTGTATAACTTGAATAAAATAACTTTTTAATCACTATGCATCATTTATTTCAAAGCTATTACAAATAACGTCAATAAATTTTAAGGAACGTTTAAAATAAGTTTTGTCTGTGTATAAAATTCCATTAGTTTATATTTGTGATATGTTAAAATTAAACAAATATATAATTTTATTGATTTCATGTTAATAAATGTTACGTTAAAATTCATTTTAAAATAATTTTACAGTATATTTAAGAAAATACTGTAATAGCCATAATAAGATATATTTTTTTAAATGGTTAAAAATTATTAAAAAAATGCTATTTAAAAAGAAAATCGTAAACTATTGATGCTGTGCATTTCTTTTAGGTTTATTATCAAGTCTTCGATAACTGAATTGGAACAAAAATCGCATCTTGATGTTTGATTTTTCACAAAGCCACCGAGATTTCAAACCAATTGTGTTCAATGCTATGAGCAAGCGCTTTCTCAACTACAAATTATATTGTTTCTTGCACTTTTTCGGCAGGATTAGGACTAACTACCACTCCAGCGGTATCTATCAATCTTTTTAACTAATTGATTTTAGGTAAAAGCGTCTTTCCGTGTTTAAAAAAAAAACCACAAAACGGCCCAACAGCAGCGCACAACGTCGTACAAACAAGAGGACTTTCTTTTACCCACGACGTTAAAAAATAACCAAAAAGAACTTTCTTTTTGAATCTTCATTCGAACAATACACAATTCCGAATAATACCAGAAAGTCGAGTGGTACCCTGGTGATATATCACTGAATATACAAGTTCATCCATACCAAGTTCTCTCACGAACTTCAATCGACCTTCGAATTAAAGCTTCCATAAAAATAAGTTCTTTGTTCTAAAAAAAAAAGAATTCGAAGATGCCAATCCGAGTATCAGCAACTCTTGCCGACCCTCCCCAGCTCCAGAGACAGGAGCGGACCAATAGAAGAGGATGGAACGTTCGAGCTTCGAACTTTGCAACTGGGACCGTCAACCCTATCAGGATGGTCATTGAGAATATGAAGTTGGCACCTAACCCTGACAAGAAGATGATTTCACTGTCCATAGGTGAGTTAGTATTGCTCGTCTCTAAAGATGAAGTCATAAAAAAAGGAACATTCGAACAAAAATTCAAAATGGCGGGAACTAAATTTTAAGTTTATTATAACAAAACTTCAAAAATGATCGGAAATTAAGGCTAAATGTGAATTAGCAGTTAAACTCGCATGAATTTGTACATTCGAACACAATTTCATGTGTATTCGAACAAATTTCAAAATAGCGAAAAATAAAATCTAGCTACGAATTAGTGAATAACCGATGATTTAATTAAATATTATAACAAACAAAGTAACTTATTTATTAATGAATTATTATTATTTGTCAAACAATTAAATGTATTGCAGTTAGTTACTTGAATATTTAAATAAAATGTTATAAAATTTCAGATAGCCTCAGTTTTGGCAAATTTGTAACTAATATTCTACTACAAGTTATACATTCACGGTTAACCGAAAAATTAAAATCGAAATATTCAAAATAGAATCTTTTTAGTGATAAAATAACTATACATTATTTTTTAAGCATACTTTGTTAATAGAAAAAGTACTTATTTGTTTCCAAAAATCTATAGCTACTACACCAAGATGTTATTTTCATTAAAATATGCACTTTAAAAGATTTAAAATGTATAGATGCCAAATTCTAAAAGCGTTTAGAAATTTTATCAAAATTGTTTCTGAGATCTGAAAGATATCTCTTGACACTTTAAAAAATGTCGCTCAAATATGTATTATTTAGTCCCACAAATTGTCAATAAAAGTTTATTTTTTATATACAATTAAAAAAAGGAAACTTATAATCTAAAACTAAGCTATTTTTTTAATCCTGTACAACTTATATTAGGGTTATTTAATCTTCAACTACACAATAACTTTTCAGATAATTTTGGAAAAGAATCTTTAATGTTTTACAAATAAAAATAGGTCAACTCACTTTTTACAGAAATTTTCTATCTTCAGCATATTTAAAAAGCCATGTTCACCATGTTTATCGAGTGTCCTTGATTTGTTGCGTTTCCCTATCGAAAATAAATGCATTCTATGTACACACACTAGTAAAATGGCTAAAATGAATATTACTCTACAATTACAACCTTGGGATAGGAGTAATTCGATTGCTAGAGTTTCACTATGCATTTCAAAACAAGTGAAAAAGGGGTATCACACTGTAATCAAGTCGAAACCTAATGGATTGGTTAGAATAATAAAGACTAATAAAGGTGACTTCATAGGAAAATAATTTGTAATTTAAAGTCTTATACATAATTTTATATTTCCTTAAAAAAATCTCATTAAATTATATTGAAATATCGGTAACATGACTATTTGCAAGGAAACAATTCAGAGAAATTTATTTACAAAATATATTTAAAAGGATTTCATATTATAAGTTCGAAATTGAGTATTTTAAACAGTTTAGATAATTCCAATAATTAATATTTTTAATGCTTAAATATTTGAAGAAATAATGCAATTATTAGCTCTTTTAGCAACTGGATAATTATATAATATAGTATATTTATTATATAGTACACAATTTTATTTGTAAAGAAATTAACGAGTATTCATAACGCAGAAAAGCAGTATATCTCGTAATGCGTATATTATTTTTACAGAAGATACTATAACTAGCATTGTTCTATTTAGTTCCAGAATTACGATAGATTTTGTACCATCACAGTTTTACGGAATATTTAACATTACCAATACAAAATCTGTTTGAATTCGAATTTATTTTCTTAAATTTCAATTTTTGTTATCGATATCTTATAGACAATATCTTTATACAAGTTATCTATATGCAAGTTATTAAAGATTTAAATACTTTTTATGTTCTTTTATATGTTACATTGTCAATAATTGGGGAAAAATACTAGTAAACGTATCATGTTTTAAATTTTAGGTGATCCCACAGTTGCCGGTCACTTGAAACCGTGTGAAGAGATTTTAAATTCCGTTGAGAAGAGCTTAAAAAGCTTTAAATACAATGGATATGCAGCTAGCACAGGTGAGTCAAAAATACAAAATTATGTCTGAACTCTGAATCAAAACGATTTTGAATATTTTAATTTAGAAACATATTTGCTCGGAGAAATTTTAATTAAATAAGTAATTGTAAAAATAGTTTTATAGCAAGCACTTGCATTGGTAAAAATAATCAAATACAAGAATTCTGGAAAACCCCGCAAAAATATATACAACAAAAATATATTCAACAAAATATATAAAATCAATCCCAATGCTTACAAAGAACGTTAACCTATTTATTGGAAACATAATAGTGTACTTTTATTTAAATCTGAGGTTTATAAATATTTTTAATAATTATTTTTCTAAGGTACGATTTTTTCCTACTACGATTCATAGATGCTGTAATTTGGGTCCCAGTATAAATTATTGAATTCTTCACATAAAAACGAATTATTAGAACAAACTTTTAAAGTCAAATTAGTAACTTAAATAAAACAAAATAAATAACAACCTTCAACTTTAAAAAACTCAGTATATTTGATTATTAAGGGAGTGTTTTTGTATCAGTCTATTCCAAAAGCAAGTTGAAGCAAGTCGCCATTTTGAAAAAAAATCGTCTTTCTTATTATTTCTTATATTTGAAAACGAGCACCTGCTATTATAATTTGTTTTATTTTGGTTATAAAATCTATGCTTCATTAAAGTTATTTTTAATCTGCTCCGCAGACGATTTTTTGTATAATTTAAAGCATTTTGTTTCACTTGTAATAAAGCAAGCAAAGGCGTTCTTTTTTTTATAGAAATATATTCTTTTGTTGACAGTTAATTAAAAAAATTAAGTTATGTAACTTTATATTATATTAATATATAAACAGTGTTAAATATATAACAGTTAAATTTCGTCATTTATAAGCTTCGAAATTCATATTTTTGTAGAATAATTTAACTTTTGCAGAAGATTGTTACATTTTTACGAATTTACTATTTTTTAACATTAATTCGAAAATCTCACTTTGCAAAACATTGAAATAAAAAAATATAAATTAGATTTTTTTTAATATCTTTATTGGAATGTATTTATAGGATTCTATTCTATACAAATCCCAGGAATATTCATATATAATTTCAATGTTCTAGTTTATATACAAAAGCTTTTATGTATCAAATTATTACAATTTGTTTTTGTATACTCAAACAAATCAACATTTTATCTGGAATTAAAACATCCAGAAATTATATTTTTTTGTTGCTAAAATGTACTTCATTAACGAAGTAAAATAACAAAATAAAGAACGAGATCCAAACACAAGTTTAACAATGTGTAATTCAATATTTAATTTAAATAAAACCTATTTTCCTCCACCTTACCCGATACACGTTCGTGTCCTTTAGATTAAAAAATTTCCAAAGCTGTGATTTTTTTATACAAAAAGTATCTTATCTCCATGTGTAAAAAGGCACTTTATTTAATAGTCTAGTTATATAGAAGCATCTATGAATTTTTTCTAAATTAAGCGGGTTCGTCCCAAAATAATGTTTTATTTATTTTTAACCATATAATTAATTATTCGTTAAATACTTCTTATGCTTTTATTTATTTAATCAGTGTTCCTATTTGTTTAAATAGATAGTTGAATATTTTTTTGATCCAAGCAAGATAAAACTCAAACTTGCTTCAACTATAATGTCTTTCTGTGTGTTTTTATACAACCACCAATATTGTAGTGCGTTATATTTTATAAATTATCCGCAATATTTATTAATTATTTAAAGTTGACGTTTAAAGTTTCCAATGTATCATATACTTATGCAGTATTGTGACGTATAAGTTTAACCTTTTATCTCCAATTTTCCTACGAATTCCCATAATTTGTAAAATATCGAAGTTCCAAAGTTCTATGTAGACGGAAAAACTTTTAAAAGTAATCAATATTAAGAAAAAAGAATATTTTTTAAAAATAATGTACTAGAAGCTAAAAATATAAATAACCCTCAAGCAGGGAAAACAAATGTACAACTTCGATACTTTGTTCGGCCGTTAACGGAAATAACAGGTTCCGACATGTTTTTAAAATAACTCCAAAGAAAAGTTTAAAATAATTCCAAAAGAAAATTGAGGATAAAACAATAGAGAAAAACGTCTTTGTTCTTAATTTCTAAAAACAAGATTATTTCATCATTGAAATCACCCTTTAATTTTCTATAAAACTAAATTATTTCGTTAATTTAAAATACATTTTGTCCCAATGAAAAAAATTCTAAATTCATTGACTCGTATACAAGTTCTAACTTTCTAAAATTAGAATTTATATGCGAGTCAATGTATTTATATCTTTTTTTATAGAAAAGTTATTCGCGTTTTCCCACGGATCAAAATATTAATTTTCAAACAGCAGATATTATTTATAACTTTTCTACTTTAAAGATAGATCAAATTTTAATAATATCCAATTTTTCAACGAACTTACCCATTATGTGTTATAAATTAATAAGAGTATGTTTCAATTTTTATATATTACGTGCCATTAAAATATTGGATGTGTATTCTAATATTAACACGCACTGTTTCAGAGTAGAAAAACTTTTGTATTGCAGCATCAACAGTTTTGCTCGATTGCTACACGTTTTTTCTCAATGTTGTAGTAAGTGACATAACGTATTTACGCAAACTAAATAATAAAATTACAAGAGTATGGAATTTCCCGCGCTCGTAATTTCACGTATTTATTTTATAGGAAAGCAAGCCATTTCAGAAGCTAATTTTCGTACTTCCTAATTATGCAATATTAATACAAGTGTTAATAAAAGCCCTATTATCTTAAAATTTTCATAAAAAATTGGATATACAGTTCTAATTGCTTAAGTTACAAGAAACTGTTAGTTGTATTTCCATTTCCATAAATGTTCTCACAAATGAAAGTTGATGTGTTTTTTGTGTGAATGTCATTCAGGTCATCTCGAGGCAAGGGAGGCTGTGGCAAAGTACTCCACTAAGCCAGGGGCCCCGGTGGAGGCGAAGGTGAGTTTTAACCCTTTGCACTCCGGTGTCGCCAACATAACGACCAGTTCTTTTGTTTCCCTGTTCTTTAAAATAAACGATAACAGCATGATATTGTGTTTAGAACATCAATATTTTTTTCAACTTGTTCTCTTGCAAATACAAAACAGATTAGGATTTTTTTCCCATTACGAGTAAAAAAAATCTGTGGAAAAGAACGTAAAGAAGAATAACTGTTCCATAGAAAGAACACAAATCTCAAATTGTTCTTGGAGTGCAAAGAGTTAGTGTTATTTTTTCCCATTCCATTTCAAGAACATCTTTCACATTTGCGTTCTTTCTACGGAACAGTTATTCCTCTTTCTGTTATTTGTTCCGTAATTTTTTTATGCTCATAAAGGGGATAAAAATCATAATTTATTTTTGATCTGCAAGAGAACAAGTTGAAAAAAAAGACCGACGTTTTTAAACACAATATCATGTTGTTCCCGTTTATTTTAAGAACAGGGATTCAAAATATGAAAAATGATACCATTCGAAGGAAATGTTTTTTATATCTATTTATGTAGACTCGCGTTGGTACTTTTTAAAGTAAGTTATTCTGTAAAAGAGTAAAATTCAGTTTAACTAGTTTGACACAACTTAATTCTATGATGGCGTTGAACGACTCAAGTCGTCCCATGGAATATACATTGTTTCAAGTAATACACATAAATTTTAAATGAAATGTTTCGACATTGAAATATTTTCCAATCTAAAACTTTGAAGTGTTTCTTTGGAAGATGTATCTATTAAAATAATAATTTTAAAAGACGTATACATGCATTAGAAATATAAAGTAAACTATTTTGAAGGGAAAACAACTTTACAATTTTGCGCTTTTTCTATTCGCTCAGACGGAATGGGCCTCATTCTTATTTATAATTTATAAACAATCTATATAAGACTATACCTAAACGATCTTTATGATTTCGCTCATTTAAAAACATTTTCAACTAGCTGAAGTTGACCGATTTCTTCACCTTAGAGGCAATGGCGGTTTTATTAATTCCTGCTTTAAGGGGTGGGAAGAGAATGAGTGCGGTTTTTCGAAATCTCATGTAGACTGTTACCTTCATATTGATTTAAAGGTCAAGAATGCAAAAATTCACCAAGATCGGAATAATACTGTAGATTTGTATAAAAAACAAACCCACACATTGTTTATATATATATATATATATATATATAAATAATTGCAAAATTATATATATATAAAAGGTGTCTACGCATTCTAAATCCAATCCCATCAAAAAAAAAAAATGTAAAAATGAAATCCGTACAGTGCTTCTCAAGTTATAAGCAACGCGCAAAAAGAAGCTGCATTAACTAGGCTTTACGTAGTTACAAGTTATGTGATGACCAATCGTTTCTTTTAAAGTAAAATCTACGAGACTATTTAATTTATTCACTACACTTATTTAAATTTCTTCGGCGACAACACATAAAAAAGACATCCCCCAGACAAGATTTATGTTGCCAAATGTGGGTTGTGTCGATTTCTGAGAAACGCAAATCCTTATATAAAAGTAAAATGTGCTAATCTGTGATTGATACGTTTAGGGTTGCTTGCCTTGAAATTTATCCGTTGCTACCTTTTGCCGTATTAATTTAATATCCATCAATTTTATTTAAGGTGAAATTAGAATACACAATGTTTGATATTTGCAATAATCCTTTACCGAAATTCAAGTATAAAGAAACGTTTCGTTCGATTTTGATTTTAAAAAAGCAACAACCTTCTACTTAAACTGATTACTTTATAAAATCGGTAATTAATTATTTTTTATCACACGTTTTTAAAGTATGTGTGGTGAATTGCTGTAAAATTAAAAGTAAATTGCAAATGAAATCGTTTTAAAATATTTTTTAAAAATTATTTAAGAAATTTTTTTCGAGAATTTTTTAACATATCATTCATAAAGCGCGTTTTAGACACGATAGTTATTGTCTGTCTGAGACATGATAAATTACCCGAAGAAACATGCCGAACGTTTACACCAGAGATGATTTTATTATCGAGAAGCATCATAGGATTTTTTCCCATCCAAAGTGATATCAATTGGATAGTTGTTTTTCCGGCAACAACAACTGCCTGAAAGTGAAAAACTTTCATGTGTAAACGAGCCTTAAAATATAAAAGCACAATTTTGAAGACGATCGTTTAGGCAGTTTCAAAAAACTTCTAAAAACCAATAGAGGCAGTATCAGTATTACTTTTAGATATTTAACTTTAACATGTCGAGGTCAGATAACGGCTATTATACCTGAGCTGGCACCCCACGCACCTTAAAAATGCGCGAGGACCATGGACCACGATAGATTTAACGTGCACCATTCCCTTCATTCCCCTATACCTTATTGGTGTTTCTTTACGAACGACGAGGAACGAAACTGGCTATCCTGATCTCACAAAGTCTATATTTGAACTCACGGCCCTTCTATTATGAGTTGAGTATTATCTATCGCAAGCAACCTCGTGCAGAATTATGTTGTCTGTCGGCTGCCATAGAAACGAACAGATAATTTTACTCAATTCTGGAGATAGAATGTAAAAGGGATAAGTTAGTAAGACATCCAAATTCGCATTTTCGTCTTTTTGAGATTTTGCTCCCCAGAATCAAGCAGAATAGTTCGTTTCTGTAGCAGCCGTCAGACTGATGCGGAGTTTTCTGCTGGAGGTAGGACAGAACTCTACAAATGAGTCCATAGATATTGTGAAAAACAATCCTTATCCCTCAACGGAAAAAAAACTGCAACCGTATCTGATACCCACACCTCAGACCAGACATTCGTGGCGAAACCTCCGAAATAAACGAAACCACAAAAAACTTCCAAAACCAAATCAAACCCCGGGACAAATAGGAAGTGCTAAAAAATCACAATTAAAATTCACAACGGTATTCCCCCTGTGAGTAAAATGTCGCAAAACGAGTTTCACTTTCTGCAATTTTTATCGGTGGGCACCGAGTGAGGAAACCTCATCTTACCACGTGTGAGAAGATGGACACCACGAGAGCCAAGGTCTCCCGCTTTGTTTGGGTCACTGCCCTTCCCGGTGCATCGGCAAGGTTTTGTATTTAGATTCTGGACAGATTCCAGGGTCAGGTGCGTTTCCTGTACTATGAGGAAGTCCCGAAAACATTTCTGTCAAAATGAAACTTGGATGCCTTAAGTTTATGGTGCATTGGATCGGAGTGAAGGACAAGGCATCGTGGCGAGAAAGTGTCACGCCGCCATTGAGGAATGAAGAATCTGTGTGTTTTGGCGTCTTTTAATTGGTATGCGGTTCGTGTCATTTGTGAAACTTTTTGGCGTTTGTTTGTCTCAAAACCACGGTCTGATACGTGAGGAGCATTTTTGCGAACGAAAACATGTTCGAAAATGAATGTGTTTCTGGAGGTTTAACTAAGGTGTAAAATAACTTAATTTAAACACATAGTAATATCTCAATATTGTTGACTATGCAGAGTGGTCAGAAATGGGTGATCTTCTATTTCTCAGGGGGGGGGGGGGGGGGTTAGAACATAAAAAAAACAGTAAAACATTCCCGAACAGAGAAAGTAAACAAAGAAAAAGGGAAAGTGACACGTCATTTGATAACATTCTTTTGAAAATTCTGATGAAATTCTAACATCTGCAGAAATTGATAATTGAAACTTCGCACACGTACTCGCGGTTATCTCGCCCGACGATTAATTGCAATCTTTCCTTACAGTGTGTGGGGGGGGGGGGGGGGGGGGGGGAAGAATCGTGGATTTTTGTCTCAGATAAGAAAAATAGTTTTTAGGCAACGCTACACATTGATTAAATAAATTTCTTTATCTCTCGATTCATACTTGAGCGAATGTGACATTTATGTCATTTTTAAAGAACAGTTAATCACAGTTTTTGCGCTGTAACCTGCTCTTTTCGAGAACTTTTAGTTAATACATGTGGGGCAGGAATTAGTTTAAAATAAATAGACAATTTAAAAGTTATAAAAGCATAGTAGTAAAAGGGAGAGGGGATAGAAACTAATAAAAAAAATATTAGCCCAAATTATAATCTCTAGATGACCAAGCGAGTGGTGAAGCTACAGCTTGTTTTGACTTTCGGACAATTAGTTCGTCATCGAGTTTCGTTTAAAGTTAAAAGAGAAATACCTACATTTTGTTTACAGACTGTCTTAATAAGATTTACTTTTGGTCTTAAAACTACGATATATTATAGAACTTTTCAAATCACTTGTGATTTTCATTATTAATTTTGGTGAACGTGTTTGGCCTTGATAGCCTGTTTTGCTTGGAACCGGAATCAGGATTGGGAAGTCCTGAGTTGGATTCCAGATAAGTTCAACCGGAGACTAATCATGGGAAGGCGTTTACGTACACCTAAATCAATGTATCGTAATAAGATATGTTATGACTCAAAGGTTATTGCGCTGGTTGTGGTGGAAAAGTTCGGTGAGTAAAGTGTCAGTTAGTGTCTTCGTCATTTGGCCGCGGTTCAAAATTAAGAGGCACGAGTTACAAAATGTAATGCATTTGAGAAGTAAATACTTCTGTTCAAAAGTTTGGAAGATATCAAACTATACTGCTTCTAGATTGCAAAAAATACATTGATTTTTAAAATGTAAATGAGTTTACATGTAAAAAAAAATACCAGGTTAGCCAATACATGTAAGATTTTTTTTTAATTTTGAAACATGCCTCCAATTTGTTGAAGAACAACCTGCTATTAAGATAATCTATTCTTAAAAGAACATGTTATTTTTTTTTATCTCATCATGATAGGAATAATCTGAGTGTTCGAAAGGATCGATACTTAATTTAGGTGTCTTCCCCCCGCCCTCTTAAAAAACAAACAATTTAAAATCGCATTTTCTAAGAAAATATTAAAAAAAATCCATAATCGAACTTAAGTTCTCATCAGAGTAATAATCCTTTTTATAAAATTATTACACTTGGAGTTCTAACGCATTTATTCTATGGTAAATTAAAAATACCTGTCCAACCATATCTTGGATTATTTAAATTTTCATCTACTAAACCTTCAAATAACTACAACCTTTTTCTATTATTGACTGCACTTTTTTCTTTTTCCGACCCTGTATTCTTTACGTGGTATTGACAGCAAAATTAACGAGGTTATTTTTAGAAAAAATGTCCCTAGAAAAACATAGTATCATTTATTGTAACTCCCTTGGTTGTGTGACGCAATCATGACCCTTGCCCAATTTTTTTTAGCCTTGGTGTGGATGTTTTTGAGTCGAGATATTTAAATTCAAATAATATTTTTCTATTGCCTTGATTTTTCGTCCTTAGCGGATTTCCACAGCCTTTTAACTATGACGAAATCCTTCATAAGTGCAATATCATAAACAAAAATTAGTTTCAAAAACACTTTCTGCACTAATATTGTATAATGATCATTCAGTGTACTTAGGAGACGCAGGGTGGTCACAAATTTTGGGTGATGACCATTGTTTGGATGTATCACATTTAGCTGTATTGGCATAATAATTTTTTGTTCAACTACTTCGCTTATATTAATCAAGTTGCCAGTAGTAAAAAGAACGGTTTATTATGTGTAATTAAACTGGCAAACAATGACAATCCCCCAACGTTTTGTAAACACCTCGTATATGAATTTCACATAGAAGGAAAGAACGATGATAGTCCAATTGGAATGATTATACGGAAAACAAAAAAACAAAGAACTTATGTCTCATGGAAATACACAGCATTCTGATTATTTAGCGTTTTTAACGGATAATAATCGTTCTTATCGTCTCACAACTTTATATAATGAATGTGCAGTCCTATAGCTATAAATAGGACTTTTCTTGTTATACTTTAGTCGAATGTGTGCTGGTCCTTGGTACGATTTATGAAAAATGCGAAGTGTGGCGTAATAAGTGACGGCCCCCAACAAAGAATACTCTACCCCAGTCCTTATTTTCCCGATTTCGTCCCACCTCCAATTCGATTCGCCTTGTACTCAGACATATGCGCCGCTCTCCGCTCGGATCAGCGTCAGTATATTTAATTACATATTTAAAATACATTTAAAAAATGTCAAAAAAAACTTATAGGGTACTTATAGGGTTCATACGTAAAACTTTTTTGAGATTCAAAACGGTCGAATCACTTTAAATAAAGCTTTTGCGAAACAAGAAAATCCAGAAAAATCGGATTTCCCCCAGATGACTAGTTCTTGAGATAAGGTGCTACTATTTTACAAAGTTAGATTAGTTGTCATTCTTGAGCGTTCCATGTCCCAAAGCTAAAAGAAAAAATAACTTTTTGACAAATAGTACGTGACGTTATGCAAATTGAGGTTTTCTGCGATATAATAGCAGATATCAGATTATGAGATACATCTTGGGGGCTCTCTTCTTTATGGGAGACTCGAGCATAATTTTAATTGTAATAATAATTTTTTTTATTAATGAATTCAGAATTACCATTTTTTTTTACTAATAGAACATTTCTATCTGAACAATAATAATAATAAAAAAATATTTTAAAAAAAAATCTTTTTTTCTTCTTTTTTTTTTTAAGCGTAAATATACTTTTTTAAAACAAAAACACTACTTCTGAAATTTTTAATATTTTTTTATTGATTGAATAATGTCAAAGTATATTAGTACAGACGTACGAATATATTTTCGCAGATTTCTGTTTTGTTATCAAAAACTTATTTTAAGTTCATAATCTAAAAATGATTCACATTTTTTTAAAAACGAAAACACCTCGTATTTTTAAATAAAAAAACTATACTTCCAATATAAAAAGAAAATCTCCCATTTTTTAAAAAAATTATTTTTTATAAGGCTAAACGTTAACGTTGCACTCTTATTTTAATGCAGGAAATGCTTGTAGGTAAGAAAGTATTCCCACACTTTTAAATTACACCTAGCGTTGTTTTGAAAATATGTACGATTGGTAATTAAAATATCAATATGAAACATTTTCAAATTATATTTTCAGAGTGAATATTTAAATTTATTAATAATATAAATAAATATTAATAAAAAATTTTATTGCATATTTGATACTTTTAAATGTTAAAAAGTAATTTAATGCAGCGTTTTGCAAAAAAAATATTTTTAAACTTATCATTTAAATTGCTTAAAAAATATTTACAGGACATTTGTCTTTACTAATTCTTATTTGTAAACAAACATTTTATAAAAAATTCTAAATTTAGAATAAACCATTTAATACATTTAGTGGTCAAATTTGCAATGAAGACGTTTCCTATCAATTAATTCGTTTAAAGACCTCAGTGTGATCACAATAAATTAGTCCGATAGTCTTTGTCTGACAGTTTAAATGCACATTAAAAAGAACATTATTTCTGCTACGCTTTAACTATTTTGTTTATTGCTACCAAATTTAAGCGCAACTTATTTATACTATAAGCGAAGTAGTTGGATAAAAATAATGTTTTATTATACCAATACAGTTACACGTAATACAGCCAAACAATAACCGTCGCCCAACAATTTGTGAACATCCTGCACATTTTAAATACAAACTGAATTTGCACACGACAGCTTATCCCTATTCATTTCAAAAGCCATTTTTTTATAACCTTGATGTCCATTTGAGTGACTGTTACTGAATCCCTATTGCTAAATAGGATCAATAAATTTCACTTTACCCGACTCTGCTCATCGACAGGTCAACCCAATACCCAAACATACACATCAATATTACTCAACAAATCATTCGTCTCCCATTTCAATCGCGGAATGTTTTTTAATTAAGTCATTTCGAAGTCCTAGAAATGTAGAAATAATCTCGAACTAAGGTCAACATATCTCTGCAACACATCTTTGCATTCTTATTTACTTTTTCCAACCCCATCAGCGCAACCCTCCGCTAAGCTGTAATCTCATGTCTAATACTTGATGTTTACAAGAGATGAGGTTTGCTCTCAAATTGGATTAAGAGATTAGTGGTCTCTTATTTATAATTTTTTTTTTCTGTTGTGGCGACATAAATTTAGCCAAGTTGGCGACGCAGATTTTAGGTATTGGCTCTGCGTAATCTGTTCGATAGGTATCAATAGGTGATGAATGCCTTACCCTAAAACTAAAAGGATTAGAGGATCTCCAATAAGCAATTCGACATTGACGTCAGTCAATCTAATCCTGATGTTGCATTTAATTTCATTGCACATTTTGAACTGTTAGATTAGGCAAGTACCAGAATATTCTTATTGACAATGTAACGTGAAAAGGTCACGTGTCTTATTAACACTTTACTTTAATGACGTATAATGCGTACGTCATGACGGTAACTGACCAATCGAAAGCCGACTATTTCGAAGTTTCGTTCTGGTTTTGTTTTCTAAGCTTCCTAAAGTTTAAGGCATTTATTAGATACTTAAGAGAAGTCCACACTTTACAATACACTATTTCATTACATGTCAAGTATTTTTAAGAAATTTTAAATCTACTTAGAGACTAACACTGCGTAGATTTGGCCGAATTGCTTTGCAAAAGTCGGGTCTGTGATAACTTGGTGTTCACGGCACCACCTTCGGGATTCGAGTTCCTGCTCGAACTGAAGACTGAACGTCTAGAAGGGATGGTGCACGTTAAGTTTGTTAAATGTTCTTGGAATGTATAGAAGAGAGGGGAGCAAGCTCAAATGTTATCCTTGTCATATGACCGTGATTTTAAATTCCGATGTAATGTTCCGGGGTCTTTTCTTCTAGATAGATTCCTAATCGTAGCCAATAACCTAATGTGTAGCTTTTGTACCAATTTTCATAAAAATTAAGTAACAGAGAGTAATTGATAAATATGAAAATTATTGTATACACTCACTCAACTTTTAATGGTTGGCTATTTCATATCATGGACTTCGCACTAGGGAACTTACAACCCAAAAACCCCTTCAAAAAGTGAAACATAAAACCCACAAAAAACCCGTGAAAGTCGCAAAAAGTCTGTTTGAAACACATTAAGAAGTTAACTAAATCTAAATTATGCTATACAACTACAGTTATAAAACAATCATTCCTAATATTTTGGGCCTATTTATTACATGGGGAAATGCTTTTTTTCATAGAAATTAAATTTGCATTGTAAAATTACGTTATGGGAAAAACCTATTTAAAAATTCGAGATATTTAGAAGTTGTAAAACGATATAACACTGCACGAACCTTCTAGGGGGTGTGGGATAGACTTTGGTAGTTGAAATGGTTTCATTTTATATGAAATACTTGTAATAGATAAATAGTTCTTTAAATTAACCACGACATTTACTAATTAGGATAATGTATTCATTTTTAGGACGTTTTCTTGACTTCTGGTTGCTCCCACGCTCTAGAACTAGCGATTTGCGTCTTGGCCAATCCGGGACAGACTATCTTGGTTCCTAGACCAGGTTTTCCCTTGTACAAGACACTGGCTGAAAGCATGGGCATCAATATAAAGTATTATTCCCTACTGGTATGCAGTATTTTTTTTTCAGTCATTCAGTCACAATTTATTAAATTGAAAGTCTTCTTTACTAAATAAAAACTACAAAAGTCAATGCATGTAGATGTGTACATTTACCAAGAATGTGCACATTTTTCTAACATAATTATGTAAAAATTTTAATGCTGTTTAGGAAGAGGACTACATCTGTTCGGCTGTGAAATAACAAATAGTCCAATTTTGGTTATAAGTTGGTTTTTGATCCGAAATGCTATTATAAATATTTGAAAATTACACAAGTATTTGGTAATCGTTTTAAATACACCCGATGTAGTTAGAAAAGTTCATATTATACTTTTTGGCAAGAACCTATGACCAAGGATTTTTAACGAACCAATTTATAAAATCAGAATTAATTTATCAAAATATATTCTAGAATAAAATGGGTTTTAAAGTAATTAAAGCATTTTATCAAAAGAATCGTAATATTAAAATAAGATTGAAATCTAACAAACCAAGAAAAAAAAATCAACTTTAAAAGGCTAATAAAAAAATTCGAAATTTATTTAAATTTTGTTATTGAAATTTACATAATTGTTCCCAAAACCTTCATAAATAAATCATTTCGTTACTTAATCTTAATAAAAAACATACCACAAAAAGAATTCCATCGAATTATACAGGGTCATTTGATTACGAATTGTTGCTCATTGTTTGGATGTTTAAACTACACGTAATAAACCATTGTTTTTACCGTGCTTTAACTCCTTTGTTTGATGAGTACTAAAGCTAAGCGAATTGTTTAAATATAAGCCAAGTAATTTATTAAAATAAATTTCATTATGTCAATATATCTAAATATGATACAGACAAACATTGACCGTCGCCTAACAATTTGTGACCCATTTATGAAGGTCCCATTGCTATCAAATAGACCATGGAACATCTAATCGAACTTTTGCATGTCCTAATATCCAGTTATTGGGCATTAAAATGAAACATTAAAATAAAATATTAATAAGTAATGTTTATTCCTAATATTCCCGTATGTTTCGATTTTTTTTTTGGAATATTCGAACAAATTTAACAAAACAAGTGACAATGCATATATAGTGTAAGCCTGGGCTTCACGGGCCTATTCGGTAATCAGGCCCAGCCTTGCCGAAAACAGTAATCTAAAAAATGAGAGTTATTTCTGAGAGTGTCTTAAACTACTTTTGCATTCTGAAAGTTATAATAATAATAATACAAAAAATGGACTATTGCCAGCCGGAGAAGTCTTGGGAAGTGGACTTGGCGGACTTGGAGCACCAGATCACGGACGACACCGCCGCCATCGTGGTCAACAACCCTTCGAATCCATGCGGATCCGTGTTCAGTCGGCGACATCTCCAGTCCATTCTGGAAGTGGCCGCCAGGAACTACGTGCCGATCATCGCCGACGAGATCTACGAACATTTTGTGAGTGTCCTTTTAGGATTTATACTTCAATCCAGGGGGATAGTGATATCATTTTTTAGCTCTTTGCAACCCTAAAACCAGGGGTGTAGTGGTGCCGGTACGCGGCGGTACAGCATACCAGCATTTTATTGCCAGCATTATTAATTTGTATTTAATTTATTTTGTAAATCGACTTCTATCCAGAAAAAATATATTTTTGGTATATATTTTTGCTGCTTATACAGATATATACTTCTATTTGTACTACGATGCGAAACATTCTATTCTCCAACAGTCAGTTCTAGGAATATACTGCGTTCACAATATAAAATGTCTCAACCGTCAAGTTTTTTTTCATTCATTGTTGTAACTTTTATTATTTGTCTTTAACAAATACATTTTTTCATGACATTAAAAGTCATTTGATTTTTAATACCGTAAGAAGATGTGTATTTTTTAAGGACAAAGCGTAGATGCTACAAGAGTACATGAAAAAAAAAATGGAGTTAAGGGGTCTTTTAAATTATGAAGGCAGTATAGGGGTGTGTGGTGACATTCTTTCACCCGTCTCAGTTAGTCACGTGATGAATTGATAACCAATAGGGATTAATTGTCGCTATCGGAATATTTTTTTTAATACTACAACTTTGCCTAGAACTTCTTTGACATTTACTTTCTGTTCAAAGAACAAATACAAACGTTTCCGTGCCTTTCCTGAAATATTTGGTGCTTATGGACGATCTATAGGGTGTGACATTCTATCCGGGCCGTGCATTGAAGCCCTCGTATTCGGCAGCCCCAACTTTGATTTAAATGTTGATAAATTGTATAAAAAAGATTTATAGTTAGAACATCTAATTGCCGTTGTTGCATAAAAAAATATTCCTATAATGATGCCATGGAAACATGAATAATAGTTGTATAATAAACTTAAAGTGCGAAGATGTTCCGTCTTTCTTAAAATTCTTTGAGGTGGCCCCATCAGAGATGTTGTGCCTATAGCACTAAAATTTCCAAATAAGGCATTGAGACTAAAACAATAATCTGTTTTGGTAAGCTAACAAAAGAATAACAAAAATGAAAGAATATTCTGTTCTTGTTATTTTGAAGAATAGGCAAGAAAAGAACAGGTAAAAAATAACCAGTAAAAAAGAACCGGTAAAAAAGAACGGGTCATTATTTTGTAACCTAAAAGGAGATGGGAGTGAAATGATCAAATATTAAAAATACAGATTTACATATTAACGATAAGCGATGCCATTTTAATAAAATGTCATAGATATGCACTTTTAAAATATTATTTTATAAGTATTGTCGCATATCAAAATCAGTCTATAAAGCCATTTTTCATTCCACATTAACTCGAATTCCGAATAATTCATTCACATTTTAACTAGTTTCATGTGATTAGTATGTAATCTTATTATATTTAAATTGAAAACAGGGTGAAAAATTAACTGCCTTGCTAAATCTTTCAACTGAATATTAATCTGACAAATATAAAGAGTTTGAAGGATAAAAAAGTTGTTTTACATTTTAAATTCACGAATAATTTCCTTCCAGATGTTTTTCAAATCAATTTAGGTTACTAGATAAAACGATATGTTTGATTTGATAAATGGATACCCGAGAAAGATATTAGTTTGTCAAAAACTGTTATAGATAGACTTTTCTTGAATGTATTTCATTTTGATAGTGTTATCTTAAACACAACAGAACAATATTTGGATTTATAAAAAAAGTTTCATTGCGGTCAGGTATAATATAAAATATTAAAGCAGTATTTTATAGATTGTAAATTCTAACTTTCATGTATAATAATTAGGTAATATTATTATCCAATCAGGTGTTTGCTGGAGAAGAATTCTACCCAATCGCGTCGATGTCACTGTCTGTTCCTATTTTAACCTGCTCTGGTCTCACCAAAAGGCAAGTTGAAAGAGATTTGTGGAGTTAATGAAATATTTATTAACTAAAAAACTTTTGTTTTTAATAATTATTGCTAATATAAAATAAATAATTTTTTTAATTAAACCAATTTATCGTTTAAAAGAATGAGAATGATACTCTTTCGTAAAGAAGCTAAAAGAATGTTAAAATTTAATTCATTATTAACTAAAAATCATGGAAATGAAACATTTTAAAAGCAAAATATAAATTTTAAAAAAATTATCATTAACTTTACGGCAAGGGCCGCACTTTGGGGTATGTCAGATGTGTCGTCGCACAGGGTTCGCGCTTGATAAACAGCTTGTTTATTCGCTTTTTGTTGGCGACCAATCCATATGCTGAAATGACATCTCAAGTAAAACCCTTTTGGCATTGCTCCGACTTCTTCCCCTTGAATTATTTTTTATGTATAATTTAATTTAAATTAGACTGCTTAGTTACGGATTTTTTAAAAAAAAATATTTTAAATATTAATTAAAAAAATATTTTAAATATTAATTAAAAAAATATTTTAAATATTAATTAAAAAAATATTTTAAATATTAATTAAAAAAATATTTTAAATATTAAAAAAATATTTTAAATATTAATTAAAAAAATATTTTAAATATTAATTAAAAAATATTTTAAATATTAATTAAAAAGATATTTCAAATATTAATTAAAAAAATATTTTAAATATTAATTAAAAAAATATTTTAAATATTAATTAAAAAAATATTTTAAATATTAATTAAAAAAATATTTTAAATATTAATTAAAAAAATATTTTAAAAGCAAATGAAAAGTTTATCCCTTTGTTACAGATAGTTTATACAATGAGCTTTTTTTCATCTATTGATAGTAAAAGAATGGTAAAAACTGGTCTAGCTATAAAAATATCTTAAAATCTGGTTCAAGGGGTCCCCATGACTTTTTTGCACAGGGCCTCACATCTGTTAAACGGCCCAAATAAGACTGGCCCCAAGCACCTCTTTGTACAAACGACTTTTTTTAAATTAGGAAACTATCTAATCCTCTCAGTTTTGTTTGAAACTTATTACACACATTGTAATGAGCCCCTTTTCAATTTAAATTGAAAAACACTAATACATTTTTGTGAAATCAAAGTTATAGTTTTAATGCAGATGTTTCGAATATTGTTATTTGCGTTGCATTAAAAATGTAATATAATTTTTATAATTTGAAAAAATATTAATTAATATAATTTTTTTAAAATTTACATTTTAGATTTCTTGTGCCTGGTTGGAGAATGGGCTGGGTGGTGATCCATGATCGTAATGATGTTTTGGGACCATCCGTAAGTAGGCAGAAATGTGGTGCTGCCATCTGTCGGTAAAAAATTGAAAGTTTTGAAGTTCAAAACGATTGGATATTCAGATTATACACACAGAACATAGTTAAATTCATCTATAAAAATACCCTATTACATTTAATTAAAATAGTTGGAATGTTTTTAATCTGTAGCTACATATTTTTGTCGGTTTTCCACTACAATAAATGTGATAAAAATGAAAAATTGTATCGATATTAATGCTTTGAGGCATATGGTTTTATTGTAATAAAACTTTTTTTTTTATTTCAAATCATAATTTTTCGTAAATAATCTTTAAAATTAGCTTAAAAATTATTTCTTCAAAAAATATTTTTTTAAGTCAAGTGATTTTAAATTAATTTTGTTGTGAAAAAATTTCAGAATTGAGTTGTCGATGTGATTTTTTTTATTGCAAATATTACACTTCATAAATGAAGTTTAAATTGAATTTTTTTAAACAAACTTTAATAAGGAAACATTTGGAATTTCGAAATCAATTTTGATATTGTTTAAAAGTTCTCTGATAAAAAACATATTTATAAATAAAAACTACATTTTTTTTATATATATTCTCAAGTATAGTGAATTACATCAAAATGTTCGAATCATATTCGTTTTGAACACGCTTATTTAATTAGAAATTAATTATTAATTAAACGATTAGAAATATAGTAAAATTTTCATACACAGGTTCGAAATGGGCTGCAAGCTCTATGCCAAAGAATAATGGGAAGCAATACCGTCATTCAAGGGGCCATCCCCAGTATTTTGAGAGATACTCCGCAAAGGTTCTTCAATGATGTCATTTCTTCCGTGCAGGTATGAACATGACGCAACCCTTAAAAGTATCCATACAATGTAAATTTCTGATAAAAATAATTCATTTCTTAAGGTAACACTTCAAGCGTACCAATAAAATGTTGATATTTTCATTTAGATCAATGCCGCTATAGCTTATTCTGTGTTATCTGAAATCCCGGGGCTTACCCCAGTTATGCCTGCCGGTGCGATGTACATGATGGTAAGTTTTCATATTTAAAATTATAAATTTTTAAAATTATTATAAATATAATAAATATAAATATAATAAATATAAATATAATAAATATAAATATAATAAATATTTATAATATAATAAATAAATATAATAAATTTATAATATATTAAATATAATAAATAAATATAAATATAATAAATATAAATATAATAAATATAAATATAATAAATATAAATATAATAAATATAAATAAAATTAATATAAATAAAAATAATAAATAAAAATAAAAATATAAATAAAAATAATATAAATAAAAATAAAAAATATAATAAATATAAATATAAATATAATAAATATAAATATAATAAATATAAATAAAAATATAAATAAAATAAATAAAAATAAAAATATAAATAAAAATATTAATAAAAATAATAAATATAAATAAAAATAATAAATATAAATAAAAATAATAAATATAAATAAAAATAATAAATATAAATAAAAATAATAAATATAAATAAAAATAATAAATATAAATAAAAATAATAAATATAAATAAAAATAATAAATATAAATAAAAAAAATAAATATAAATAAAAATAATAAATATAAATAAAAAAAATATCAATAAAAATAATTATAAATAATATTAGAGTTTGCAAAATGAGTTTATTTTAATTCATACTCGTATGTTTGAAAATTCGTCATCTGTTAACAAGGCTGCATTGTACTTGACGCAAATGTCTGATATTTAAAAACAGCTTTTCAAGTGTGCGAAAAATGTAAATATCGGGCCTTGCTCTTTGAAGGGGTTCCACGCTCAGTAAAAAAATACATTAAAAGTATTTTAAAGAGAATTTAATTCTAATTTTTTAAAACTTCATAAGATTTTTTTAAATTTGTGTTTACTCATATCTAGAATGTTTACTAATATTTGTCCAATTCAAACATTCAGAACAAACTCTAGTGTTGACATTTAAATTAAAAACGCTGTGAGACAATAACTTTTCCGTGAGAAAGAATTAAAAATAATAGTAATCATAGTATTTGTATCATAAAATAAGATTTCGCTAGAGCATTTAAGCAGTTGTTCTGATATATTATGGGCTTAACATTTTTCTTCCGATTGATGAAGGTCGATTCATTGATTTGATTTGATTCCAAAGCTCGTAATTACACTTCGGAAAAGAAAACCTTGACTACAGCACTTTTCTATGAAAAAAATATGTGGCACGAATAAAAAAATTGAAATAAAGCTCAAACCAATGATGACGAGTCCTTCGAATCTTATACAGTAAAAACCGCTTATAGCGATGCTCAAGGGACCGTCATGATTTCATCGTTATATCCGGAAATCGTTATATCCGAATCCCGAAAATATCGCTTAAGAAAGTTCAATACTCATACATACATGATAGTTGAATATAGATATATTTTATGTACTTTAAAATGATTTTATCGACTACATACACTAGTTAGATAAAATTAGTTATATAAACTACCATTTTGATGAGGAATGGTCAGTAATTTTTATTTGCTTGGAGTTGACATGGTAATAGGAAATTTCCATAAAATATCCAATTCTTGCTAACGTTGTAAAAGGCTCAAGGATATCTTCGTAAATTTCGTGCTTGTTCACATGACGCATGTTTATTGTTCAAACGGCAATTCCACCCTGCTTCTTGATTGTCATAAGCGGTTGTTATCAGCATAAGACTAGGGAAACTCAATCGTTACATGCGGATTATCGTTATAACCGGCATCGTAATATCCATAAAAATTAACATGGACTGCTATAGAAATCCAAACTTCCATTACATTTTACGTTGTTATATCCGGCCAATCGTTATACCCGGCATCATTATAAACGGATTTTACTGTATTTGTTTCAACACTCATAACTAAAGGGCCCCCTCGGTCAGATTCGCACAGGGCCCCGCTGTAACCAAGGGCGGCCCTGTACTTAACACTAAAAGATTCAGTTGTTGATTCAATTGGATAGTAATGTAAACGTACATTTCTGAATTATTTTCATAAAAACAATGATTGAGCGCTTCCTACCCATACACGATTGCATACATTTACGGCGAATCGTATTCGAAAGGTGATAAAACAAAACAAGAACAGCATAAGCAGTTGAACAAAGAAAAGGAACAGCCGGCACACGAAAACACAAAACTTATGCCCTTGGATATTTTCTGTTTAGCTGAACAGCTGTTCTTTATAAAAGAAATCGATAAATGATGTTTGTTTATCGATTTATAAAAAAATGAATTGAAAATGTTATGCAGTTCGAGCGATTAGGTATATAGTAATTCATTTATCTAATGGGTTGATTGAAATAACGTCGCACTAGAGCTATACAAAAAGCTAGTGTAAACGGTTTGAGATCCATCACGAAAGAAAGACCAGTGAATCTCGTAATTTTAAACAATGTATAGACCTGTGCAGGGGTGAGTGTTTGCGGATGATGTTTTTGTGGGCGACAAGGAACCAATCTAGCAATCTTCTGATTTCAAGCTCGCTGCACTTTCAATTTCGAGAGTCGGACACACAACACTCTGATTAGACACTTTATTAATCATTCATATACAGTACTTCTGATGTCACTGTTTGAGACATTTATAGTCCAATGCTGAATTGATTTAATGATTGTCTCGAATGACAAAAAGGTTAAAAAATATTTTTTAATAACTTTTGCATTCGACAGGGTAACGCTTTAAGTCACAATAAATCCCTAATTTAGAAAACTCTTTTCGTAAAACTCATTCTATTCACATCGATTCAACGGTATTAAAAAAAAAATTAAGTTAATTCTGTATCTATTCACAAGGTATAAAGAGATGAATCATGTTGAAACATGCTACTAAAGGTCTATTATAAACTAATTTAAGTTTTTTTGTTTATTTAATTAAAGGTTGGAATAGATTCGAAAACCTTTTCCGGATTTCGGCACGATATGGATTTCGTCGAAAAACTAGTCTGTGAACAGTCTGTGATGTGTCTACCAGGAACGGTAAGAAATTGTTGAGTAATTGTATGAAAACAATGGACACATTTAATTAAGTTTTATATTTTTAATTCTAAGGGCGTCGTTTTCTTAAGCAATTTATATTATAAATTCTCTCTCAAATCCTCTGTCATTCTCATTAATCAATTAATGAGATTGATAAAAATTATCAATCAGGTCAAAACGAACCTGAAAATAATTAAAAACAAACAGAAAAAATCTGATTTGTAACATTTCATAACTTTCTATAGGATTGCCGTAAAATAATTTTTCCCTGTTTAGAGGCATCTGTATTACAACTAATGAACGGAATTACAGAAGGTTTTCGTAAAAGAAATAATTTAGTTTCAAAAATCACCTATAGAGGTATTTTGGCGCTGTCCGAGCTTAAAACGGGTATAATATATGTAAAAAATTGACTTTTCTTGTGTCAACAAATTATGTCCAATGTGTGTCCTGAAATTCAGGCTAAAAAAAGATTTTTTTAAAAAGAATTATATGCCTAAACTAAGATCTTTACACTTTGTCTATGAGGGGGTAGCTCTAAAACTACCAAGACGATTATATCCTAATATAGACACTTAAGTGAGGTTTTAATGTGGTATAATTGAGAAAAACTGTCTTCCAATATTGCTCTTTATTGGACAGTTTATAAAGATATTTCTATTATGGGTCTTTTTTTTTCTAAGCTACTTTTCGTTAAATATAGTAACTAGAAGTATTGGAATAGTAAATATTGTCATTAAAAATTTGACCAGAAAAGGAAATTTTATTACTTTATCAGGCGAAAATGATCGTTTTTAAAAATTATTAAAAAATATTTTATATTAAAAACAGATTTTAGTATAAATGTTAAAAAATATGTTTAATATCTCAATTAAATATTAATTATTTCTTCAAAAAATCTTTTATTTTTAGTTACAATCTTTGTATACTTTACAGAACACAGCCAGATTCTTAATTCCCAACTACAAACGATTTCACTTTACATTTGCTATTATTACAATAATAATATCTTCCAAATTCGATTGAAGAACTATTTATTACGAAAAACGCTATAAAAAAGGACGTCAAAATAAATTGAATGAATGGCAAAATAAGAATCACCTATCGAAATATATCATTAGAAAATAAAACTCATCTTCCCTGAGAAAAATAACGCCATTTTTTTAAAAATTCTTTTTCGGAAGAGTAATTTCAGACGATCATTGAGGGAAGGAAAAATAAATTTCAATTACAAAGATAAAAAGAATCCCTGTAATACGAAAACTATATCAAAAGAATATGCGATGGAAAAATAAAAATAAAATGCCTTAGAGGATTCAATTTTTCTGTCGAATTAAGGGATTCGGGAATTTAATAAATGGAATAGAACCTTCTTAGAATATAAATTTTTATCATATTTTTTTGTATTTTTAATGGATTGGGTTTTGAAGGAAGTATTAAATTGTTCTTTGTGGGTGTTGTGGAATAAAATGCGTCGAGGCAGTATGCAAAACAGCTGTTGGAATACAGAAAAATTGTTTAACGACTTTCCTTATTTAATGAGAAAATGGTCGTTTTTATGTGCTACAGCTTTCGTTTCCACAGCATTTCAAGTTGAACGCTGGATAAGTAAGGAAAATATTGTGAAGTTGAAATTTTTTTTTCAATTAACAATAAATGAAATGTTGATATTTAATGTATTGTTTCTACTTCTAACTATTGTTTAAAGTATTTTGGGGGAATTAAAGTTACTGTTTCGTTTTATAAGTTTTAATGTATTTGGGTAAATATTAAAAAAAAAAGTCGTGGAAAAGGAAAAATAAATAAAGTTTTTAAAAGTGTTTTTTTTTAAAAAGTTTTTTCAAAAAAGGGAGAGGGTGGAAGGGGAAAGAACAACAAAATAATCTTTTGCGATGACAAGAACAGCTATTATTTGACTTTGATTGTTTAGTTATTGCTTTTAAACGATTCTAACCATATTTTAAATTCTTATGTAAATAAATGTCAAAATTAATTACATAAAAACTGTGCACAAAAGGTCAAAAGATAAAGAAAAAAACCCTGAATATTAGGTTAATTAAAATAGCGTCCCAGCAATAAAAATAAAAAAACTCAACGTAAAATCATCAACATCATGAAAACTGCAATGCTGTTCCAAACACCTTTATAAAACCTCTGTCTTCATATCTTTTAAGATTATTTTTTTTCTTCTTCCTGGGCTTCCACTAGAGCTACACAATGGGCTACTGGCGATTGTTCGCGATTTCTCCTGAAGAAAAGTCCGAGCAACCGTGTCTCGTAATTTTAAACCACCCAATAAGACACTATTTTTAAGAACCACTGTTTTATCTAAACTTGAAGATGTCCTGTTTATAAAATGATATTTGAAGATGGCGAAGAAAAAAACAAAATAATAATAACTTATATTTATCCGCATTTACATGGTCACAATTTTACTGCACTGTATCACTCAAACCAATTATCATTCATCAAAAGCGCACAAATAAAAGTTTACAACTAAGGCCAGGAAGAAAAAGCTTAGCGTTTGAAGGGTACAATAAACTTCCAAAAACAAAAATTCGAAAATCCTCAAAATATTGGATTTTTTAATAATAATATTTAAATTTTTTTAATTTTTCGATGATAATACAATTTAATACATCTGTCTTGATTCATGCATATTTTCATTAATATATGTTTTAATGTTTATATCTGCTTGTCAGTAACTTTATATAGAGTTTATTTTTTCTCTGTTAAGATTCATTGCTATTTAAATTTTCAAATGTTCTAGAGGCGCTATAACTTTTTTTTTTTTTTAATTTTCTTGATACTTTACCATGATATTGCTTAAATATAATCAATCATTTTTTTTTTGGAAAGAATACTAAAAATATATTTTATTTTATAATTATATTTTTTGTAAAATATCAAATTCCAATGAACTTTCGAAGAACATTTTGCATTAAAGATAATCATACATTCATTCGAACTTTCTAAAAAAAAATACTTTCCTATTTATTAAAACGTTTCCAAAATTTTGTCATAATAAAATAGAATTTGCCAATTAAAAACTCATAAATATTAAAATTAGTAAATTTTGAAATAAACAATTAATATAATAAAATGTATTATAATGAACTTAAATTAAATATGTATAAAAAACGCAAAAATTAAAAAAAAAATTGTAACATACGAAGGATTTTATAATTAATATAATTTTCGCGTATTCAAAAAGTATATTTAAAAGTGACATTATAATTTATCTGTGTATCTTGCCTGTTTTTATTCTTAAGGGTCTTTTTAAGAACATATTTTAAATAACAGTTTGCTTAAAATTAAAGTTTTAGTCTTGATATCCATCATCCCATTAATGATGCACAAATTAATGGTTTGGCAGCCAAGTGGAATAAGTTACAAATATCCGAATGAAAATTTTGATAATCTTCGTAATAAATATAAACTATCATGTTGTAAAATTTCCAAAACATTTGCTTCAAAAACCAAAAACTAAGTTTTGATATAGTCCACATACCCTTTAGACACATATTTGGCAACAAACCTTAACATTTCGCACTCTTAAGCAGACACAAAAACTAGCTCTCCAAGCGGCAGGTATTATCCCACGATGACCCGTTACCTTAGAAACGAACAGGGGGAAGGGGCTCTTATTTTTTCTCCATCCCCGTTCTCCCACCCTCAGCAGACGATACAAGGGAGGAAAAGGTCGCATTAGAGGAGGCTGGGGGGTAGACGTGGTCATTTAAATGTCAAAGGGAAGCTGGGGCTGCTCGGGGGAGGGTTGAGCAATTCTGAAAATCGGTTGGCACAAATCGATAGCTTGAGAAGAATTGGGATTGTATTTCTCAGGTTTATTTACAGAGGTTTGGGATATTAAGATAATATTTTATGTGGAATATTGAGAGGTATTTGAATTTAAATATCGAGAATAATGTCGTAGCTATTGTAATAATGATATTAAAATTAGTAAAAGCATTTTTTACTTGAACTGGTAATCTTAAAAAATACCAAACCAAAGAAAAGTCATTTTAACTTTTATTTTTTTTATTAACTTGAACTTTTACTTAAAATTATCTCTTATTTTTAGTAACATTTTAAACTAAACACTAAAAATCTTACACTATTGCTGTTGGGTATTAAATCTTAATTATATTATGACATTTTAATAGTCATTGGCGAATATAGATATAATCAAAGAATGCGACTTAGAGAAGCCGTTGTATATGAAAAAAATTATATCGCTTCATGGTTTATAATCTGCATTTAAAATCATTGAAGTACTTTAAGCCTACCAACATTTTGGTCGCAGTAAAAAACGCGTTTTTAAAGAAGTTTAAGATCACTCTTTTAAAAAATTAAAAGCATCAATGGACAGCCGTAAAGGATCAATCTTTAAAGCCTCCAATTTCCATTTGGAATCATCAGACTTAATTAAGGCATTAGACATAATTAGGACTTTATTAGCAAAAAAATATAATCAAATATTGAAAGATTTTAACAAAAATCACAATAGCACAAAAAATTCATTTCTTTGTTCAATGCTGTGGGGGGTTACTCTTGAATTTTTCACTGTTATTTACAAATTAACCTAAATTTTCTCTATACACCAACAGATTGCGCTCTACGCTTCTTATTTGTGTATGTGGTTACCATGGAAACCACAGGGTCGCATCCTATAAATTTGTAAATAATTGGTTTTAGTGTGAGACCACATGTAGCGAAGAGTTAAAATACATTTTTTTAAACTAGTAATTTTTTAAATGATTGAACAAATTAGAAAATTTAAAAATAATTTTGAAATACTAATAAAAATTATATACTTGCAGCGTTTTTAACGTAAATATTTCAGTTATACCGTCTAACACAATATTGCAACAGTAGGGATACCATAGACATCTCCCACTGGGTAGCAAATGGTCCTTGCACTCCTCTGCTTCTAATGATATAGATTATGCAGGGTGGTTAAAAATTTTTTTTTGTGGTGGTCATTGTTTAGCTGTATTGGAATAACAAAATTCTTTTACCTAACTACTATGTGCTCGTATTTTAAATAAGTCGCTAACTATAGTAGTAACAAACAAAGCAGTCAAAGCACAGTATAAATAGTGGTTCATCATGTGCAGTTAAACAGACAAACAATGACCATTGTCCAACTATTTGTGGCACCCTATATACTCAGTGCTTAATAAAAATACATCGTATAATTTATATTTTTTTCTAGTGCTTTGATTATCCTGATTACGTCCGCCTGGTACTGACGGTGCCCGAAGACGACATTCGAGAAGCCTGCAACAGAATCGTCGAGTTCTGCCAGAAATACTCCAAATACTCCTTCATCATGGACGACAATCCGATGCACACCTCTCGCACCACCCTCTACCCCATCGAAGAAGACATCCCAACAAACTGCGAAAACAACAACAACAACAACGTCGGCGTCATCGAAAGTCCTCAACCAATCCGAGTGTGATATTCAATCGATGTGTCTGTTATTTTTATTAGTTGCTTAGTAGACTGCATATATACCACTCTACGCTGCTTGTATAGTTTCTTTACTTGCTTAGTTAGATAGTTCCCAACATTTAAGGCCATTGATCGCAATGGGTGAATGGAAAGAACAGGAGTGGATGTTTCAGACTGTGAAGCTTAGTGGGTGATCCAATATGGCGCGCACATGCGCATTGAACTAAAACATCGCAAACGTTAGCAGTGAGACTGCGCAGTTAGTAATTAAATATGGCGCACGCATGCGCATTGAACTGAAAGTTTGGTAAGGAGACTACGCTGAGTGGTAATCCAATATGGCGGCTGCCTTTGTTTTCTTCTATCCGTTGACTTTACTGGGTTTTTTTTAATCTTCATATGTCTCAAGTCAATAAAGCATCCCGACAGACAGCGAATGAAAATAATGATACTTCAAAGTCATTATTATATATTTATATATATTTAAAAATATTTAATTCTGTTTTAAATATACAAGAAAATAGATTTTATATTTGGAAATAGGCAGGCTTTCTTGGCACAAATCTGGAGAAGTAAAAGGAACAATAGGAGTAGATGAACAAAAGGTTTCGTTAATTTTTTATTTATCATTGTATAAGTTTCAATGCGATTATTGTTCAGGAACTGTGATGAATTGTTCGAAGCTATCTAACAAACCTCACGAATAATTTTTACAAATTAATATATTAATTTTTTTAAATTTTAATTAGCCGAAATACAAATCAAATGAAATCAAACTAATAAATAAAATCAAAGACCCATTACATTTTTTAGACTTGCTTTTATTTTAAGGTTTGTTATAAATAGCACAGTGTAAAATTTGTTCGAAGGGTTTGTGCGATATAAAAATATTAAATAATAGTTTCAATGTTAAATAATAGTTTCATGGTCCACTTTTGAATATCTCGGGAACCATTTACGATCAACGGACCACTTTTTGGGAATCCATTGTCTTAGTTGCTCGTTATGAAATCGAGCTTCTTTGTCAAAGAATATATGTTATATCTGACTCGCAGTTAGTTTGTATGGCATAGGAAAACGTGCAAAGTACTCAATGCTTCAGTGTTTCATTAGTCCTATAGAAAGTTAGCGCGCTTTAGAGATAAATATATTTCGAGAGTAAATGTATTGGAATATGTTTTGCCTTCTTGAAAGATTTTGAATGTCAAATGAAATAGGAATTCGTGTGAGTGTTGGATAATGATCTGTTCGAAAATAGATCAGTTATAGCTTTAGAAGAATGCCTGGAGATTTTTGTAGAGAAAGCTTGAATTCTTTTTTGTTTCGATAGGAAATATGAATGGACAATAACGGGAAGCATTTAAGTGATTGTTTTCAGTTGTCAGATGGATGGAAATTGAGAATACTTTGAGTTGTGATAGTCATTATTTTTTTAGTTTTATTAAATATTCATGATAGGATACCTTATTATTATTTTGTAGAACTTATATGTACTATAGTTTTTAAGTGTTTATAATGAATGTTGTAGTATTTTTAGTATGTAACTTTATACTTAATACTCATGAAATCGAAATGCATTATTTTGTACGGATTAAGACTAATTATATTCCAATAAATGTAGAAAGGATTTGTATAGTTGTTAGAAATTAAATAAAATATATATTTTTGAAAAAATATTTTTGTTTTGAAAAAGTGTTTTAACTTCTTTAAATTACATCATATAAAACAATTCGGTGTCTTATGTTCAATTTCAAATCATTTATTACTTTCAATTAACTTTAAAAAACAAACATGAGCGTCTGTTTATAATGTTGCAAAGCTTTATTGTTTATCTTTAAAGCCGCTGCTTATAAATTTAAAACCTTTTTTTTATATAGAATATTGTGACTTTTAAAAGGAACAAGGCATCTGTGGTAATTTTCTTTTGTTAAACCCGACATTCAATAATTTCTCAATTCTCCGGTTTTTTTGGGGCTTTTTGAATCCGACTAAGTACGGGTGCTCGTGCAAGAGCGTTTGGATCTTCACCTGGATTTCTTTGAGTTTAGATTTGTGAGTTTTAATTTTGATGGGGTCGCACAGTACCCCTTTTTAGTACAACATTATCCCATCATTTTTGATAAATTCGCTCACTTTGAGCTGTAGATACATCATTCGGTAAATATACCTTTTTGGTCCGGGTTCGCAGCACTCAGTCTTTGGTGTAATATGCCGATGGCGTTTATGACCTCTTCATCGCCGTCAGAAGTTAAGGCTCCTCACTTCAGTTTCAGATTTTGGTATTTGTAGAAACACGATTTCGTTGGCATCACCGAGGGCGTGTTCACCAAAAGCACTCAGAGGTCGTGATTCGTCCGATGCAGTGATTGACAGTCAATTTCACAGAAGTACAGGGGTGAACATTCCCCTTTGGGGTTCTTTGAAGTCCTCCAAAAATACCCAAGGGCTCGCTGGAGTACATGCCTTCACAATGAGCCGACATGCGACGACTTCTTATATATTGATATTGAACGTTCTTTAATAGGTTTATCTGGTTTCAAAGAATGCCTTTGAAAGTTGCACTCCTCATGGCACTTTTCAAGACTAAACCTCGGGCTGAAATACGATCAACATTTATTTCTGTGTACCCCATTTTTCAACTTTCATATACTACTTTATAAGGAAGCTTTTGTATTTTGTTGACTAACTATTTTTATCTCGATTTAGTCAGTTTGTTATATATTACATGGTATATATCGTATCTGCCAGAATACAATGTATAATATCTGAATTATATTTACTGTGGATCTTAAATATGATCGTAATCCAGTATCCTGATGCCTATTTAGGTTGCGTTGGATGCCAGCTCATATGTTGAACTCGTCATCTGATTATTGTTCAAAAATATTTCTCCCGGGTCTTTCCTTCGAGTTACATCCAGAATCGTCGCCAATAGCCAACTGTGCAGCTCTAGTGTGACATTAATTTAACAAACCATATTTAAGTAAAAAATATAAAAGTAAAGCTAAAATAATATTTTGTACGTGAATTTTATTTAGTACTTTTAGAAAACGGTGGTCCGCACGTTGTCTAATTTTTAATTCGGTTGTCCGTAGGTTCATCCATTTTAAGGTTGGGAATCACTGTTTTAAATAAATGTGAAAATCAATGACTTTGGTTTTTTCACTGTATATTTTAACGATTACGAGCTTTTAAATAAGTTTCTATCGGTTAAAGTGAACTAGTAAAAATACCGATTTTTTTGTTACTGGTACACGGCAAACCACAGAAATAAATAGTGTAAGACCTAATTAAACGGGGAAACACAATATAAGCGGTTGTTTTTTTAAATATTATTTTTCTTGGAAAAACTTTGCATTTTTACAAATTTTTTTGAATGAATTCACCATAGATTATTGTAACTAGTTGATCACCCTCTACCACATAAACAAATTACAAAAATTGGTGCACACAGTAGACTGTTACGTCCAGACTAATATAAAATAAGTTTGAAAAATAGTAGAAGAGAAGGTGTATTAAAACTTAGTTTCTTATTAACATATCGTCATAATATAAAGTAGAAAATATTCTTCGAACTACTATTTTAAGCGCTTGTCAAGTTTCATATAGATCAGTCAAACAGATGTTGTAACTTACGCGAACAAAATTTGTGACTTTTACTTCGATTGGAAAAACACACAGGGAACTTATTTTTATAATTACTTATTTGAAATATAATGAGGTAATATATAATCTTCTAAATAAGAAAAATAATTTTTAAATAAGGCCATCTTCTAAATATATAAAAAATTATATATATAAAAAATATAAAAATATAAAAAAATATAAAATATATAAAAAATATAAAGATATAGAAAAAATTAAAAATCGCGACTTCAAAACATTCTTCCAAGAATATACAATGATTTAACCGTCTCATTAAAATAGGATTATTAGCATCGGATATAAGGAACAATCAAACACAGGCACCTTGTAATTTCAATAGTATATAGATAAAGAAAAATACGTCAATTTAATATAAGAATTTTCTTAAAAGTATCTTTCGAAAAAACTAAGTGTTATCATTAACAAATTGTGATGTTTATTGTATATAATCTCCAATTTGATGTTTTAATCGCAAATGTATGTTACTTATAAGGTGTGATTAGTACTAGAAGTTGTACTTTAATGAACTCAATGGAAAAATTAAACTTAGCAAAGACGGTCAAAACTTGATATTGTTGTTTGGTTTTTGTTAATTAACGTCGCACTAGAGCTGCACAGTGGGATATTGGCGACGGTTCGGGGCCTATCTCGAAGGAAATACCCGGGAACGATGCCTCGTATTTTTTAACCATGATCAGATGACGAGGACAACACCTGAGCTGGCACCCAACACCTTTAATAGACGTCGGGACTTTGGACCCCGATCAGATTGATCGTGCACCAGTTCCGTATACACGCCGTTAATTTTTGTGGATGTTCTGGACAACATTCTAGTATTTTGGTAGCAAAGTTGGCAACCCTCCGATCGCAATATCACTACTTTTTTTTACTATTCTTAGTCTAGTCCGTCGCACAGGTTCGAACCGGGGACTCTCTGATTCCCAGCTAGCGCCTTAATCCACTCGGCCACGGAGGCCTCCTTGATATTGTGAAATTTGTTTGCTAGTGTGTATTTAAAACTAATTTTTTAATCAAATGTTTTATCTGGTAAAACTTAATGGATGCTACAATGAATTATTAAATATATTTGAATTTATTTTTCCTTTAATATGGTTTCTTTTTAACTGTTTCACGAAAAGATGTACAAATATATTTCTATTATCTGTAAACTAATTATTTTTAGCAACATAATAGAAATAAATTTTATTTTTTAAACTGCTATTCTTTGAAATCCTTTTTCAGAGTTTTTTTTAATTATTGACATTCAATTGAAAAACCCACGAGTTCTAATGTTTAATAAAGATAAATTCCTTAATTTTCTTTCTTTTTCTTACTAATAGGCCTGAAAAGCGCATAACATGTAATGTGTTCTATATAATTAATTTTTTTAAGTTAATCCATAACACTTATTTCAAAACAAAATTTCTAATTAAATTTCGTTTGTTACCAAATGTTATTAAACAAAGACACTACGAAACCATCACGAAAGAGAAATACGTTCTTCAGTTAACTTCTAACTAATTCAATCAGCCACCAAAAAGGTCATTGAACCCCCCAAAAAAACTAATTTAAAAAACCCAAAAACACTTTGAAAATAATAAAGCATAATGGAAACCAAGCCGAGGAAAATATCTGATGAATTCTTCCAAGATTGATCGACCGGGTCGCATGGCAACGCCTTGAGAAACGTCTTGAAAAAGCAGCAACCGAACCCATTGTCCACCAATCCTCGCTTCACACGATGCCTCATAATACTAAATTGGGAAATAAAGGCTTTTCGAAATGGAATTTTGATGTCCCGATTCGTGGTAGGTTATTGAGTTGGGAGAAGCGTTTGCTGGGAGAATCAATGAAATGGAACGGCCGTTACGCTGCCTTTTGTCGTTGAAAGATACATGTTACGAGTTGTATGTGTCGTTTTGAAATAGAAAAGTGGGTTATTTCTTAACGAGGAACGTTTTTGAATGTTTGAAATTTAGTGTAATAATGTAACGGGGAATATTTTTTCTTTTCTTGTATTAACGTTGCAATAGAGCTACGTAATGGGCTATCGCGACGACTTGAGATATATCCTGAAGAAAAAGACATGAGAATAAAGTATAATTTTAAATCATCCCTGCAAAAAAAGTCAGCATAAAACCTTCATCAAAATTTTGAAATTGAAGGTTTTATGCAGGAAAACTGTAGTTTTTTTTGAAGATCTATAAAATTAAAGGTTTTTGTTTCAATGTCCTTCATAAAAACTGCAAAAAACCTTCATAAAAACTTTCAATTTTTAATCATGAAGGGAAAATGCAGATATTTTAAAGGTTTTTATGCAAGAAAATTAAAAACTTAAAAAAAACTGCAGTTTTTTGTTTCAGTATCCTTTATAAAACCTTCAAAAAAACCTTTAATTTGACAATTTTAATGAAGGTTTCATGCTGACTTTTTTTGCTGGGATGGGCAGATTCTCGTTCGAAATTAAGATATAAAAGTTAGGCGTTATTGAAACGTAGCATTTTTTTTTATTTGCCAAACTGTTCTGCTTAGTCGTAATTTTAAAATAATTCAAATAACTTAAACAGAGTGCCAACAGTTATTATACTTTTGTAATCGTTAAAGATTTTTTTTTTGCATTAAATTAGAATCACGTTTCCATTTGTACTGCCTAATTATCACCGTCTTACTGACAAAATGACTGAAAAAAATCAGAGCAATTATTGAAATATCAACGTTAGTCGTAAAAAATGACGACCGAGTGTAAAATAATGGTCGTTAAACAGAAAGTTTTTGGTGCAAAATGCGACTAATGACCGCCGCTAAGGGGCCGTCCACAAATGATGTCGCTCATGGACGGGGAAGGAGGGGTTATGAAGTTGTTACACTTTGTGACAAGATGTGCGATTTCGCCAAAAATATATTGCAAATTAACAGAAACAACAAAGAAAAATATTTCAGAAAAATAAACCGTTTAGCTTTCATTTTGAACAGATATAGTTGCAGTTAAAAAATAAAATTTCAAATACCATCTATAACTTAGTGTTTTGTTTCTAAACTGCCAGTATATGTATATATGTAATTTATTACGTGTTAGATTGACATTGTTGGTAGAAGACAGATTGTTGGTTGTTAGTAGAAGCAATTTAAAAAATATTGGGTTGGGGGGCACAACTAATTCCATTCCCAGAATATTTACCAATAAAAAATATACACTAATTAGCAGTTATGTTAATTAGTAATTATCTAACTGCTAACTGTTAACTGTTAATAATTAGCAGCTATGTTAGTTGCCATTACCAATTAGTTGTTAATTCGTAATTGTTAATTATTAATAATTTGACAATTATTAATAATTTGACAATTATTAATAATTTAACAATTATTAATAATTTGACAATTATTAATAATTTGATAATTGTTAATAATTTGATAATTGTTAATAATTTGATAATTGTTAATAATTTGATAATTGTTAATAATTTGATAATTGTTAATAATTTGATAATTGTTAATAATTTGATAATTATTAATAATTTGATAATTATTAATAATTTGATAATTATTAATAATTTGATAATTATTAATAATTTTCTTAATTACTGAGAAATTTTCATACATTTCTTAAGATATTAACAATTTTTGGTAGAAAATGTCGACTATGGGGGAGGGATTGCCCCCCCCCCCCTTTTCCATGCCTATGGTAGGAGAACGTGACATGTGACAGAGGGGGAGGGTATATACTGAAATGTGACATTTTGTGACATAGGAGGGGAGAGGGTCAAAAATAGGGAGAAAAGACGCGAGATCATTTATGGATGCCCCTAATTTCAAACCCTGACATGAACAGGTATCATCCATTATGATTTTTTGTAAACTTTTTTATGAAGAGGCATATCAATTGCGTCTAAAGGAAATTTCATGATACTATAATTTTAACAAGAAACAATCGTATCCTGTCTCTAATTTAGGTTTGTAATTCTGATATGGATATCCTATATATCAGTTATCAGATTTCTATGAAATAGGGGCGCTATAAAAATATACGATTTAAAGCACCTTTAAACCGTGACGAGAAGCCATATGTCGAATCTTGCGGAAATACTCCATGACTAAGTTATACAAACACGATCGCTTAACCACGGACAGTAAACCACAGTTCAACCGGATAATTTGACATGGAAATTGTTTCCCAGTTTAGAGCTTTTCAGATTTTTTTTAGTACGTTCAGAGTTAATGAAGCTTCAACATTCTTCAGCTGAAAAACGTTTTCATTTGGTTAAATCAAGCCCCTTCTACACGAACGTACCACGTGGTATGAATTCTCGAATCACCGAGAAGCTCTCGCGCGTTTTTCTAGTTATTGTAGAATGGGTCTTAAATGGGAAACAAGGTCATACAAGAGTTAAAACTAACACTTCTAGTCTTCCACATTTGTTCTATATTGACGTCACAAGAAAGCCCTATCCCCCCAATAGCAAAACTTTATAGGAAACAAGAAAAACTAAATTTATCACCTGCATCAAAGTTTTGATACTTTAAAGGGCTTTAATTGACTAAAAGTAGTGGTATGCATGTACAACATTTTATTTGGTGGTAGTTATATTTTCTTTTACAATGTAAGTTTACCATGTTTTTCTATGTACAATTCATCATGGATTTAGGGCCTTTTAATATTTACTTGTAATATAGGGTCTTTTGTCAAAAATCCCATCGAATTAGAGTTAGGTTCAATATAAATGTGATTTCACTATAACTAAAGATTATATTTGATTTATAGATTTTTAATATCATAAAAACGTGTGTCTTTTAAAGACAAACTGTAAAATCTAAACAATTATTTTCTAAAAATTTGTAGTTAGGGTCTTTTAACTTATGACGATAGTATAAAGGTTGACTTGTTGGTTGGATTTACGTCTCACTAGAGTTACACACTAGGCTATTGGCGATGGATGGGAATCAATATCGAAGTAAATACTGGCGAACACAACCTCGTAATTTTGAACCCTAATCAGTTGACAAGGACAACACCTGAGCTGGCACTCCACGCACCTGTTTATTCGTGTGAACGTTTTTACTACCATAGATTTAACGTGTACCAAGTCTCGGTGGAAGTTATTTTGTGAACCGCGAGGAATGGATCTCGCAACACTCCGATCACGAGCTCGCAGCGCACCCTCAAAGTCGTGATTTGAACTTACAACTCTCTGATCGGGAGTCTACCGCTGGGAAACTTTGCCTTGCTTATTTTGCAACTAACTGAAGACCCATATCAGTAGAAGGGCATTTAAACTCCAGGATGATTTGGAGAATATCAAACATGACTTTTGGTTAATTGACATAATTAGGCTGTTCATGGAGTGGAGAGGTAAATTTGAACGTTTAGAAAGGAAAACAAGCCACATAACAGTCTGCGAGCAGCTGGCCGAGCAAAAAAAAGGGGAAACAAGGCCATTCAATTTCGAAAGGTCCGTCGGAAACGAGCAGCTCAGTTATTATACTACATATTTTAAGAGAATATTTTTTACGTCAAACTAACTAGTAATAAAAAAAAATGGGATATATTAGTTCCCTGGACAAGGACCAAAAAATTGCACAAAAGCGCAAAAAATTTAATTCGAAATTATTATTTACTATAAAATTAGGTACAGATGTAGTAGCGCGCGATTTTTTTTTGGCGTGTTTGATAAGGGTGATAAATTTATAGTATGGCAACCCCACCTGATATTGTTGGTATTCTCCGATTCTTGTGGCGACTTCCAATCTGGCAACCCTATGACGTCATCGCGTTGCCCGGAACCATGTTTAACGGCAATTTTTCGTCGCCAAAAAAAAACCGCGCCAAATGTCCTATACTACATCTGTTCCTAAAATTAGAGCGGAATTTGAATTTTTCAACTTTTGAAACGAATTGACAAAACTTCCTTACAACATAAATTGAGAATTTATTGGGACAAAACGGGACAACGATAGGAGAGACCTATCCGAGCACAAAAATATGTACAAAGAATATTTATCTTCTAGCCCCGTCCTATAAAGAGCCGAAAAATTCAAATTAATTGACGACAATGTCACAATTATTCGCGAGTGGCATAATTTATGTAAAAAGTTTATTTCTGACAACTTACCATGGTATCCTTTTACATACAGCTAAATTAGTTTAGTGATGGAATATTGCAACGAATTTTGAGGAATATTGCGTTTAAAATATTTTGTATTTTAGCACGTTCATTGAATATCACGCGTCTCTACATGGCTGGCAACCGGGGCATGTTAAGCGCTGAACAGATGTTTAATTATTTTTATTTTTTATTTCTGTGACACGAAAGTTAATAAAAATTATTGATACACGTGTTATGTTATTATTGATATTTTTCAAATGTGTCTACTACTAGAGTTCAGTTGTAGCATTTTAAAAATTTAAATTTAAAAAATAAACATTTGTGAAATAAATTGTAAAATAAAACTGGGAACAGATGTAGTATAGGACATTTGGCGCGATTTTTTTTTGGCGACGAAAAATTGCCGTTAAACAGCGCTATGACGTCATAGGGTTGCCAGATTGAAAGTCGCTACAAGAACCGGAATATACCAACAATGTCAGGTGGGGTTGCCATACTATAAATATATACAATAAAATACGCCAAAAAAACCTCGTGCGCCAAATGTCCTATACTACATCTGTACCTAAAACTGTAGTTTGAAAGAAAAAAAATTATTCCCTAAATTTAAAACAATTGGTGTCATTTTTGGTAGTTTCCTTAATGTTCCATTACTCACAACATTTCTACCAGACATGCTTACATAAAAATATTTTTTTTTCGTCTGAGGTATTGATCACATAAATCAATCGCAATAAACCCAACAATTCCTTTTCCTGTGTGTTCCGAAATATTATTGGGAAGTTAACATCAAAACTGAGTTATTCCATCCGAACCGACCAATGGGAAGTGACCGTACATCGAGGTGTGTTGTGACAGGCGTACCTCAGATGTCATTGACTCGTACGCTTTTGTTTCTGTAAACTCATGCATTCGGGCGACTCCGCGGTCTGCTTCTGTTGCCAGTAAAAGGGCAACCCCGGTGAACTGTGTCATTAAGCGTCGCCAAAACAAAAATGCGGGTTTCCGCCCTCACTTTTTTGTTTGTTTGTTTGATTCAACCCTTTTGTCTTTTTAGGAAAATGATGCTGGGTACCAGACCTGCGACGAATTGCCATTTTGACGTGAATAAGCCTTTAAAATCGGTTTACATATATATACATATCTATATATCTCTCTCTATATATATATCTATCTCTCTATATCTATATATATCTCTCACTATATATATATCTATCTCTCTATATATATCTATCTCTCTATATCTCTCTCTCTCTCTCTCTCTCTCTATATATATATATATATATATATATATATATATATATATCTATATCTATATCTCTCTCTCTATATATATATATATATCTCTCTCTATATCTATCTATCTATCTATCTATCTATCTATCTATCTATCTATCTATATCTCCATATCTCTCTCTATCTCTATCTCTATATCTCTCTCTATCTCTATATCTCTCTCTATATCTATCTCTATCTATCTCTATCTCTCTATATCTATATCTATCTCTATCTCTATATATCTCTATCTCTTTCTATATATCTGTATCTATAACTATATCTATATATTTATGAATACATTTATATGTACATATATATTAAATTAATCCAATTTAGATAGTGTAAGTAGGAAAATCGCGGGGAGGGGGGGGGGGATTGTCCCTATTGTGCTATAACTAGATCCGTCACTGTAAATGATATATCATCATGTAGAAGAAGATGGCCGCGTAGACTAGGTCTGCCATTAACCCACTCCCTTTCTACCACGTAGGAGAAAATGAGCAAAAGCTCTGACATGCGCTAGACCAGTGGTCGGTAAACTCATTAGTCAACTGGACTTTGCTAAAAACATCCCAATCTGATTAAGGGTGCGTTCGCTGAGGTCGACCCCTTCCTACTCTCCCATCCACACTGTCTTGTATACTTGTTTCGTCTATCTCAATTCGTTTATTCTCTCTATATGTCCAAGCCATCTCAACATACCTTTCTCAATCCTCGACACTACATCTTCTTTCACTCCACAACGCTCCCTAAAATTAATTTAATAAACTTTACTTAAAGTTTATTAAATAAATTTCACTTAAGTTTACTTAACTGAAATTTAATTAAAGTTTAAGTTAAACTTTAAGTTTAAGTTAAACTATAGGTACGTTGAATAAAACTTAATATCACACCACACTAAATAATGATATTATTTATTGATAAAATTAAATTGTAAGGTATCCATAAAATTAAATCATAGCAATGACTGTCAAACGTTAATGTGAACAATGACCTTGCACATCCTTGGAAAGTTTGGGTAAGTCAAGTTTGTATGTTGTTGTTTTTATAATTTTAGTGGAAGAGCCACATTCAAGAGGCCAAAGAGCCGCATGTGGCTCGCGAGCCGCGGTTTACCGAACACTGCGCTAGCCTATTTGACAACTGTAACATCAATGGCTCGTGAAGAGTACTTGCTTAAATTTATGAGTTGGTTTGGTTTGGTTTGGTTTGGTTAATTAACGTCGCACTAGAGCTGCACAGTGGGCTATTGGCGACGGTTCGGGGTCAATCTCGAAGGAAAGACCCGGGAACACATACACATTCATACATGCACCTCGTTATTTTAGAACCATGGTCAGATGACGAGGAAACACCTGAACTGGCACCCAACGCCTTCAATGGACGTCGGGACTTTAAATTGATGAGAGCTACGCGTTCTACAATAAACGGCATAGAATTTTCGAAGCGAAATTACTTCCTTTATTACTCTATTTCGTATAGGGTAAAATAAAGTAAAAAGTATTTTTTATCCATTCTTTAAATAATTGTTGCACCAATTATAAATCCAATAGAAAAACTAACTTTTTTTAAAAAAATAGAACACAAATTAAATTCTACAAACTCATGTAGGTTGTACAACTAAAAAAAGGAAAATTCTGCCAAGAAAACTCTGAAGTTAATTAACGTAGTTTTTAAACTTTGTTTTTCGAAAGTGCACGTTAGTTAAAGAAACGAAAATTCTTTATACATTTTAATTAAAGGCTTTCAGGTGTGAACATAATGGGATAAATTCCATTTATTTTGGCAAAATGTATATATATTCTTCGAAATATTATGATGTTACATGTTATGCATGACTTCCCCTTCTCTATGTTACGCTACAGTCCCCGCATGGTAGATCTCCTTCCCTCAAGGGGGCTGGACGCAATAAATAAATGACTCTTAAAGTTCGTATAATATGCATTTTTGTCCTAACTCTTCGTTTGAACGATCACTATGACTTAAGAGTTATAAATACTCTAAAGGCTTTTTATCTCATTAAAACAATAAATAAGGGCTAAAAACCGCAGCAAAATTTTTATATTTTGAACATTACTTAAATACATGTGATTTTGCCTTATTTTTAAAATCAGGAAAAGTATTTATTTTTTTATTTTTAATGAATTGAACATTCTAGTTTCAAAACCAAATAGATCACTTTTTGACAAATTTTTCAAGAGAAACAAAAATTAAATAATTACATTATTTATGAAAGAATTTTCTTTTTTTTTACAGATTGGTATTAAATAGACACAGGTTTTAACCAAATCTTAGCTCGGCATAAGTATTGCTTTGAGAGAGAGAGAGAAAAATTTGGGACTTTTTCTGGTTTTGCAACCAAGCTATGGGATCTACCCGGTTTTGCAACAAAGCTCTGAGAGGTATCTCGACTACTGCGCTGCGATCAGTGCGCAGTATCCCACGCGCATATTGATCAATTTGGTTTTGAAACCGATTTCTTTACTTTCCTAGTTTTGCAACCACCGCAAAATGAACAGCATCTAGCAGCTTTAGAATGTTAAGACTTCGCCTACTGTTAGATCTGTAGGAAAACTAAAAATAAATAACTGGTTTTGAAACTAGACAGCTCAATTATTCCATTCTAAAATCAAATCTCGGAATAATTATTGCTAATTAAAAAAAATTCACAGAGAACTTTTTAAAAGGGTACATTCCTTTTATCAGTTTAACCTCAGCATCAAATGTAACTCAAAAAGACACAGCAATATATACTTCTAAAACGGCTTAATACGCAACTGATATAAAACATCATTCCTCCCTTAATTTCATTATAACATCATTCTAAATCCAATTCTCTAGTCCCCAATCAAAGTTCTCTAAACTGAAATGAAAAGCTCCGACTCTTAATTATACTTCCAGTTATTAGCCAATAACGAAGTAAATGGGACTTCGGCGTCTTCCCAAAGTCCCATTCTGAAATGAGGAAGAAATCCATAAAGTCGCACCCAGTGGAGCTCTACAAGTGAGCAAAGTGTTTCTGTGGGACGACGCGGATGATTATGGTTTTCCCCGCTGTTGTGCGTCTGGAAACGCTGCTCATGGGCCACCTGTATCACCACGATCGATACGAGGGAGCGCCATCTTCGCAAAGGGAGCGCTCTTTTGGCGATGGAATTTGAAATGTTTAGTTATGGAAGCGTTCGTTTATTATGTCACGCTGTTTTTCATCTATTTGTACACTTCTCCCACATACAGCATCTCCCCAGACAAAAAAGTCAGCATAAAACCTTCATCAAAATCTTGAAATTGAATTTTTTTTTAGGGTTTTATAAAGGAATCGAAAAAAAAAAACTTAGTTTCATGTCCAAAAGATTGTATAAAAAAAGGCAGTTTTTTTTTTGTTAAGTTATTAAATTTTATGCGTAAAATGTCTTTAAAAATATGCATTTCGGTTTCAATTATTTTAAGTCTTCAAAATTGTAGTAATTTTGCAGGGTTTGTAAAAAATTATTTTTAATACAAGTTTTATGATTGGTTTGGTTAAATAACGTCACACTAGAGCTGCACAGTGGGCTATTGGCGACGGTTCGGGGCATATCTCGAGGGAAAGACCCGGGAACGATGCTTCGTATTTTTTAATCATAAAGACTGAACTGGCACACAACGCCTTCAATAGACGTGCAGGTTTTATGAAGGATAATGAAACAAAAATCTTTAATTTACTATATATTTTTTTAAAAATGCAGTTTTCTGCATAAAAACTTTTTTTAAAAACTTAAAGTAGATATTATACTGATGTTATTTTTTCTGAACATCCCCATGTCAGGTTACGATACATTTTTTCAGTTAAAAACGGTCATTAATATTTTCATTTTGTGTATTTTATCAAACATTTCATTAGAAAGATAACGATTTCTATTAAATGTGACATTAAAGTTTGTGAAATAAATTTCGGTATTTGTTCTACAAAGTTTTGCTGGGTCACGCAACCTCACACCCTCTATCATGTCACGCCACCATCACGCATGATAGACCCCCTACCCCTAACAATGCGCGACATAATAAATAAAAAGCCCTAATTGTAATGGCGGAATAATTTGCGAATTTAAAAATCGGACGTGGCTGCGTAGGAAAAAAAACAAAAAAAAACAGCAAAAAAAATTCCTTCAGAAATGCTATTTTATGCTTGTCAAATTTTACAGAGATTGGAATAACAGAAGCCGAGATTATGGAGTACAAAATATGATATTATCCCATAAATATGATATCAGTACTATTACGGCAAAAGGGGAAAATATATAGATTTTTGTAGTTATAATTTCATATTCTAATTAAGATAAACAAAACACTCGATTCTAAAACCTTTTAACAGAAAATGTTGTTATCAGGCCTCAGTAAAATCGGTTAAATAATTTTCGAGATACCTGCAAGCAAATACTTGATACGGTGTCTTATATTTTCGTGTTTTCTTTCAAGTTATCTACCATCTGAAAGTCTCTTTAAAATACGTTCAATGATTAACGCATGACAAACAGAAAAAAACTACGAATTCCAAACTGCTGTTTTAGGTTCCAAATATCCGAAAAACCCAACAAATTCCTCTGATAACACATAATTAAAAAATATGTTAATAAAGACCAGGGGCGGACCCTTGATTCGTAAATTTTTTTCTAGTAATGGAAGGTTAGAGACTGAAATGTTCTTGTGCATTTTACAGTTCTTTGTTATTAATAAAACCAATCATTTCATAATAAATTTTTAGGTGTTACCATCAATTCAGATTTATTAAACTAATATTTCAGTCATGCACTTGGCGCAAGTATTAACAAATGGAAGGATTCTGTATTTCACTCGTTAATATTTCATTGCGTTTTTCGAAAGGTATTTTCACAGAGAATAATTCAAAATACAAAGCATAGATTTTTTCGCTGATTAGGTACACTGTTAAAAATTTCAGTTTAACAAAGTACCGTATTTTGGTGCAAAACAGAGGTCTGCTGCAAATTACACCATACTATGGTGGAATCTAGGTTGAACCAAACATCCTTTATCGGAAAAAAAAGCGGAGATTTCACCGATAATTGGTTCAACCTCTTTAACTGTAACCGAAATTTTCGCTGTCGCTACATCAACAAGTCGACGAATCCCCTCCAAGAAAGACAACGACGAACAAGAACCTCCGTGTATAAAGGCGTTCAGATATCAATCAGAGGATTCCTAGTTCGAGCCCGATCGGTGGACTTGAGAAAGTAAAAAAGTTGTGTTCTAGGGTTTCCAGCTGCGCTACTAAAATACTAAGACAATTCGAATTTTTAGTTTTATGCACTGTTATGAATTTTGGTGCAACGTTTCAACAGTAAATGATATCCGCGGTAGCACCGTAAAATGGTGAAACTAAGCACCAAATGTTGTTTGCAGCTAAATGGGTACCAAGGTGCAAGGTCGTAATAATTTTAAGCAGTGTATTTAGAGGGCTTTTTGCACTTTAATTTGTCGTAGTACTTGTCCTCACGTTGGGTGTTTGTTGAAGTTCGTAGAATGGAGCGGCACCTCATGAATTGTCCTTATTATTTGTTCGTGAATTTAAATTAGGGGACAGTATTTAGAAAAGTTATTTAAAATTCAAGTTCCTAGAAATTGTGTGTGGAATAATCTCTATTGTTAAAAAAAAAAAAAACGTAACTACCCCATACGTTGGACGATACCCGACTTTCCTCTTCCATATTTTGAGAGGCTCAGTTGGTAAGGCGTTCAGCTACTAACCAGAGGATTGGTGGTTCGAATCCGTGAAATGGACTTGACATAGAAAATTAAAAAGGAGTGATCTTGCGATCGGAGGGTTGCCAGCTTCGCTACAAAAATACTAGAAAGTCGTCCAGAATATCCAACAAATTATACTAGCGTGTACACGGGACTGGTGCACGATACATCTGATCGGAGTCCAAAGTCCCGACGTCTATTGAAAGCGTTGGGTGCCAGTTCAGGTGTTTCCTAGTCATCTGACCATGGTTCTAAAATAAAGAGGTACATGTATGAATGTGTATGTGTTCCCGGGTCTTTCCTTCGAGATTGACCCCGAACCGTCACCAATAGCTCACTGTGCAGCTCTAGTGCGGCGTTAATTAACGAAAAAAATAACTTCCATGTTTTGAATCACTATTCAAAATGTAACAATCGGATAATTACGAAATTGACTGGTGTTTAGAAATGCTTGGGGAATACGATGAGGGAATTTTTATTGTATTAGATCAATTGCGTAAGAAGATATTTAATGTTCTTACGCAATTGATTTCAAACTAAAATAATGTTGCGTAAGAAGATATTTAATGTTTAGTTTGAAAACGCAAAAATTTAAGTTGTTGTGTCAAGCTAAACGTACAGAAGCAAACATACCATAATTTTAACCCTTTGCACTCCGCGAACATCTTTGACATTGCGTTCTTTCCACGGAACAGTTATTTCTATTTCTGTTCTTTTACCCACAATTTTTTAATGCTCATAGAGGGGAAAAATCATAATATGTTTCGGATCTGCAAGAGAACAATTTGAAAAAAAATCGATGTTTTTTAAACACAAGATCACGTCGTTCTCGTTTATTTTAAAGAACAGGGAAACAAAAGAAGAAATCGTTAAGTTGGCGCCTGAGAGGCGACATCAGAGAGCAAAGGGTTAGGGTTTTATTGAACAGTAGACATATCTGATCTAATACGTACTACTTTTTTTTTTAAAGAGTTATTTTTAAGTTATAAACTTTAAAAAATTCAGTCAATCTTCGATAACGCAATAAATAAAATACGCAATTCATATAATTTCGTTATAGTAGAAATTGTGTGTTGAATAATTACATTAAGAAAAAAATCTTGCAAAGGAAAAAATTCCCATTTTAGGTAATCTCGGAGTGGGCAATTGCCCTTATTCGCAATTGCTAGTTGATATAAACAGAGCCCTGATGAAGAAAGCGAAATATCGAAAATGTAAAGTTATTTTCTCTGTAAGATAATGCGATTTATATTTTCAACATATGGCTTTTTAATATATTTTTTAAATCGTATTTACAAGCCATGCGTTTTAAATTTCTTTTAACATTTTTGAAAAGTTCCCTCAATGTTTTAGATGTGAAGCATGTTTCAATGAATTGTTACGAGTTTAAAAATCTAGTGTATATTGTTCGATAAATCGACGACATACGGAAGGAAATATGTGTCATAATCCTTCAGAGGTTTAATATAAAATAACTTATAATTTTAGTATACTTATTAAAAACATTTAAAAAAAACCTTTTGCCAAATAATGAACATTTAAAAAAATTCTAGATATTTTGCAGCACATGTATTAGTTATAAACGCTAATGAGTTGTTTTATAACTAGTACTAAAATTATTTTTATTCTATAATTATAGCAGCAATTTTCTTAGACAATCAATAATATATTTTTAATGAAAACTCCGACCAAGTCTCTCAATTTAAGATTCAGAACATTAAATCTTTCAGAATATTTCTTTCTTATTTTTATAAAAAGAGCACTGATTACAATTCATAATTATGGTTATTTCTTTTCTCATCATTAGATCTTTTAATTATTCAATTTTTAATTACGAAAAATTTCCGTGTCAAATTAGTGATCCTTTTTACGGATGATCGTTATCAATTTTTTTGCGGAATAACTTCTGATAATAAAAGTAATTTGCTATTTTATTTCAATATTATTCAAATATTTTCTAATGATGACAAAAAAAAAATTACGCTAACAATTCAATATTTAAGTTTAAGTGTGTCTTTAATGGTCTTTTGAATTGATTTGAAATCATGTTAATTTTATAAAATATGTATCTCGTGTCCTAAATCACATCCGTGTACAGAAGAAATTATGCTGTTTTTTTATAAAGTTTATAAAAAAAAATTAAATGTTTATTATACACTCGTTGAATAATAATTTTTTTTTACATATTCCTCTAAATTTTACTATTAATGAATCTAAAAATTTCCATTGGCAGAGCTGGACCAAAATCTCTTACAAATTTTTTTCGAGTAATCCCTAAAAAAAACGAAATCGAGCAATGAACCCGTTTTTATTAGAATGTTTCTTTCTGATGTTAACATTTGTATCACTTCCCATAAACACTAATAATTTATGTACCAAATGAGATGGTACATAAATTATTAGTGCATCTTCCCTTGTGAAATATCAATCACCGTAAATAAAACTTTTTTTTGCCATGAAACGTCTTTAAAATTAGATACATGTTGCATGCTTTTAAGGTGAATGAATAAGGGCAGAAGCAATGGACAACTAGAACGGGACGGAGTTTAGCATTGTTTGTGGGATTTCGAGCACGTGCAAGTTGCCGATTAATGGTAAACAAACAATAACATCGGTTTTTCATGTTCAAATTTTGCATTAATTACGTTTAACTTGTATTTTAACATTTTATTCTAAAAAAATATCATCGAGCTTTTCAATATATTAGTAGTTGTGAGTGAAATTCTAACGCTATCCCACAAACTAACTAGCTTTGACGTCATTGTGGGCGTGGTCATTCTGCTCGTCCATTACACTTTTAGTGTGATACATTCAAACACTATAACTACTTGAAAAATAACGCGATTGAAAAAAAAATTGGTTTGCTTGAAAGAAAATTAAGCACCAGCGCTCATAAAATCTTGAAATAAGAAAAGCACGTTTGAGGCGCGTATGAGGGCCCCACGTATTCAGAAGTACCAGCTTCCATTTTTGTTGGCGAGGTTTTATTTGGCAAACAATTCATAATTATATAAACTACTAAAATGACATTTCGAGTAAACCTTTCTGGCTGGACTCCGACACAGTCACATCAGATTTTAATTTCTGAAACCTCAAACTTATCGAAAACTTATCGAAAACTCAAAACGCGATATCGGAAATCGGACCCGAAAACAAAACTTTCATAACCTAATATTTGTACTGTTATAAAGTAACAGAAGGGGAAGAAAAGGGCAACACCGTGACCATATGGCCATTCCACCTTGGCGACAACAATCTCAAGATTGGCGACACTCCCCCTCCTCCCCCCGATCCCGGCAACCTCATCCGGGGAACGCTGCGGCTGTGCGGATCACCTCGAAACCATTCTCCGAACAAACCGCACAAAACTCACATCCCCAAAACTCAGAAGAAGAGAAGGAAACAAAATGGGAGACACCAAAACGGACGAAGCGAAGGCTTCGGAGAACAACGGGAACTCGGAAGAACAGCCGACAGCCAAAGAAATGCGGGCTGTCGTCCTTACCGGCTTCGGAGGGCTGAAGACTGTCAAAGTTATGAAGAAACCGGAACCGGCTGCGCCCGGCGAAGGAGAAGTGCTCATCAGGGTGAAGGCATGGTATGTCGTTTAAATATCGTGTAATATCGTTTATTTACTTGAAGATTGTTAATTGGTCGTAAACTGGTCATTTTCTGGGTTTAGTTGGAAGTTTTAGGTGGGAAGATAGTCGGAGATGTGTGACCATCTGGTTGGGGACATATGGTTAAGTCGACCATATGTCAGAGTTGAAGGGAATGTGGGGTTGGGATTTGAGAATTTAGTTTCGAGTAAAATATCTCTTAAAGATGGTGGTTGGGTTTTTGAGTGATTTGATTTGAAATAATTTACTCTGTTGAGATTTTTTTGTGATTTGTTGTGTTTTGATTGACAGCTGTCATTTTTGGTATATTGACCGATATCATTATCACGGTATTTTCTCCCCAAATTGAGAAAGGTTTTCTTATTTTTTTTTTAAACTTATTGGTAATTAATAAAAAATATATATAGTAGTACTTTCATTAAAATTAAAAAATGTTTATTTATATTAAAATAGTTATATAATTAAAATAATTAGCTTTTCAATAAAATAATGAATTTTATATATTTTATAAATATATATTTTTTAATAAGCCAAAAACATTTCATGACTTTTCTCTTTGAAAAAAAATTCGAAAATAGTCCATATGGTAACATGCGATTTTTAAACGCGGGACTTGAAATTTTTTTTAATAACAAATTTTCTATTAAAAATATTCAACGATTTACTAAAAAAGTTCTTTGATATTTCTAAATGATTTATTAAAATTTTATTTGGTATCTACGAAAAACATTAGAAAGTAGCTACGATACAAGGAAGCGTAATATAAAATCGCTTTCTTACTAGTGACGTATGATTACAGAGAAAACAGTTTTACAGACAGCAGCGATTAATTTTTTTTTTAAATTTTCGGTCATAATCATAATTATTTTAAATCTTTTATAATAACTTATGAATAGTCCTTAGAACATAATCTAACATTTATATAAATAAGTGTTTTAGCTCTAATATATAAAAAACCGTCATACGCTATAATTTAAAATTGCAATCTCAAGACTTTTACATTAGCAGGAAATAATTTAAATATAACAACGTTTAACACATTAAGATTTAAAATTTAACAAAAGAAACTTTAAATATATTTATAAATACTCCATGCGTCCCATTTTTGTTATTCTCCGAAAGAAATTAATTTAATTGTAATAAATATTTCAAATTTAATATCTCATAAAATATTTCGTATATCAATTTTAACTTCGATTTCAATACAAATATCATTAAACATTTCGAGTTAAAAATTAATAAAAACTTTTATTCTAAAAATTATTTTTAAAAAAATATTTACATGTTGATGTATTGTACAATCCGCATAGAATTTTTTTTTGAAAACAAAATAAATCCTGAACTAATAGTTAAAAATTAACTACTATCCGATGTGATGTATTAACATAATAAAATAAATCAAGAAAAACCTATTTAAATTATATTCTCCAAACTGTATCATACCAGTTATGGACATATTTATCAAAGCTAATCTATATGTTCTCAGTTATTTTTTATTACCTATTAACAAAATAAAATGCAATTTTTATAGTTATTGTATAGGCTAAATATATCAACAAGTGAAATTTTCTTACTGAAAGATCTTTTAGCAAAAAAAATTGTGAAACTGATCACCGAAAGAATAAACATGTTTAAATAAATTACAACAAAAAAAATACTGCAAATTGTTATGTCGTTTTGACCTTCATTTTTAAAAAAGCGTTTTAATGATAATGTAATACGGAATTAAATAAACATTCAAATTGATTCTGATTTATTTTCTAATTAAATTTACAAATTTTAAACTAAAAAATAATTGGGTTAATTAAAAAAAATATTACGTATATAATAAAATACTTGTATCATATTTCTTAAAATAATTGAAAAGTTTTTTATAACCTCAGTTTTTAAAACATTCGTAAATGCTGGGATATATTAAATTAAACATATAACGTCAAAAATTTACCAAATAATTACTAAATTCTAATGTATTATTAAATAGTTCTTTCATGCAAATAATAAGTAGTTAACTTATGGATCAATATTTAAAATTAAAAAACAAATATTTAATTTAATATGCATGTAAAAAAATTACATTTTGAATTAGATTTTTATTTTAATTCACATGCAATAAGAATAAACATAAATATGGCCGATTCGCGGTTTTATATGCACCATAATGGGCTCTATTTCAGCGCGTTAAATTCGTTATTTATAAAATTTATCAGTTCAAAGATTTTTGACTAAATCATATGATTGTAGCGATATCATCAAACGCAATTTAAAAAGCGAGATTAAACTTACCCCAAACTAAACACAATCTTGCAAGTTGAATTGTATATTCAGTAATATAAACCACGGAGTACGGTTTAGAAATATAAAGCACATGTCAAGCAGTATAATGCCAAGCCAAAAAATTGCAGAACTTGCTCTTCCACATTTATGGAGAAGTAACGTGCAGAACACAACACAATAATTGCAGTGAAGCGCCTATTCACAATCAGCATATAAAATGTTTTCGAAAACAAAAAGAAATCATGAAATAGTTAAAACTACTATCCAATGTATTGTATTAACATAATAAAATAAATCAAGAAAACATTTCAATTATAGTTTCCATACTGCATCCGGTTTTCTATGCAATGTAAAGAGCTATTTTAGCGCGTTAAATTCGTTATTTAAAAAATTTATCAGTATTTTTTTATTTTTGGCAGCGATACTACAATCATCAAACGCAATTTAATAAGTGAAATTAAACTTACCCCAAAATGAACACGATCTTGTAACTTGCAGGTAACTTGAATCGTATATTCTGGAATATGTATCACGGAGTATGGCTTTGAAATATAAAGCACATGCCAAGCAGTATAATGTCTAGTCCAAAAATTGCAGAATTCACTCTACCAAATTTAACAAGAAAAGTACCATGCGAAACACAATCATTCCAGTGAAACACCTTTTCAGCCATTGTCGCCAAACACAAGCTAGAAACTCATTTCTTACCACCAGAGGCTGCATTCAAAGGAACCGTGATAGTCTGGTCGGAAGCGTGCCAACGAACACCCGATGGCCAGAAATGCCAACCTTTCATCGAACCAGCAAAGTCGACTAGGTTTGGTTTGGTATTAAAGGTCGCATTAGAGCTGCACAGTGGGCTATTGGCGACGGTTCGGGGTCAATCTCGAAGGAAAGACCCGGGAACACACACACATTTATACACCCATTCATACATGCACCTCGTTATTTTAGAACCATGGTCAGATGACGAGGAAACACCTGAACTGGCACCCAACGCCTTCAATAGACGTCGGGACTTTGGACCCCGATCAGATTTATCGTGCACCAGTCCCGTATACACGCCAGTATAATTTGTTGGATATTTTGGACGACTTTCTAGTATTTTTGTAGCGAAGCTGGCAACCCTCCGATCGCAAGATCACTACTTTTTTACTTTTCTATGTCAAGTCCATTGCACGGATTCGAACCACCAATCCTCTGTTTAGTAGCTGAACGCCTTACCAACTGAGCAACTGGGGCTCTCTATCTCGAAGGATAGACGTGGGAACGATGCCTCGTATTTTTGAACCATGGTCAGATGACGAGGACAACACCTGAACTGGCATTCAACTCCTTCAATAGACGTTGGGACTTTGGATCCCGATCAGATGTATCGTGCACCAGTCCCATATACACGCCGAAAATTTTTGTGGATGTTCTGGACGACATTCCTAGTATTTTATAGCGAAGCTAGCAACCCTCCGATCACAAGATCACTACTTTTTTTTTACTTTTCTTAGTCAATTCCGTCGCACAGGATCGAACCGGGATACCTTCGATTCCCAGATGACGCCTTTATCCACTGGGCTATCCGGCCCATCCAAATTCGACTATGAGCATCAGGTGCATAAAGGTGACCCACGCTAGTTTCGAAGTTCCCAGATGTTAACGCGTTGCTGCCTGCACTACGCTATTAAGAATATCCAACAAATTATACTGGCGTGTATACGGGACTGGTGCACGATAAATCTGATCGGGGTCCAAAGTCCCGACTTCTATTGAAGGCGTTTGGTGCCAGTTCAGGTGTTTCCTCGTCATCTGACCATGGTTCTAAAATAACGAGGTGTGTGTATGAATGTGTGTGTGAATGTGTATGTGTTCCCGGGTCTTTCCTTCGAGATTTTCCCCGAACCGTCGCCAATAGCCCACTGTGCAGCTCTAGTGCGACGTTAATTAACCAAACCAAGCACTACGCTATAAAAAAGTAACAGTATAGAGTACTTGATACTTAACCATAACCTATGTCTGGTAAAGTATCAAGTACTCGTTAGGGGTGTACAATGGGTGCCACCGCACATGACCCCGTGATTCTGGAGGGGCCGCGTACTCATCAAAATAAAAATCTTACAGATAAAATGATTTTTTTCTTGCTTTTGACATGAAACGTCTTAAAAAATCATTTACATGAAATATCATGTTAAAGATAGAACATGCAATGTCCTTCCAGAAGTTCGGAGAGTACTCCTAGTAGGATTCATCTTTACAATTATATAGAGTTTTTTTCCCTCTTCTGACAGGACGGCAAGGTACTACCACACGAAAATTCAGAAAACTCCGAGTTGGCGGGAAAAAAACTGTCTAAATATTCCAACTGTAAAAATGTGCTTGTACAAAAGTGCTTCTGGAAGAACTTTGGCCTGTACCTTCTATCAGTAATCTCATAGAGGGATCCATTACGTGAAAAGTATCACGACTGACATAAATTTGGTTTTTTTTTCGATAGAGATTTAGGCATATATAGATAAAAATAATTTTTAAAAAATGAACATAATACAGACTTTTTATGTAGCGAAGTTCTCGAATAAACATTCCATTCCAATGATATGTAGCCGCATCAAATATTTGTAGTTAATAAAAAATACGATTGGCTTTTCAAAAATCTGAAAACATTTATTTCCTAAAGTTTAATCCATAAGTGTAACCCAACTAACTTAAACAACTAAACTTAAATCCATAAGTGTAACCCAAGTCGAATTCTTTTTAAATATAAGTGAAATAATTTTAATAAACAAAGTTGTAATGATCTTATTTCACATATGTATATATGCATATTAATATTATTCACATATGTATTATATTATTCACATATAAATAATATTATATGTGCATATTAATATTATTCACATACTTATATATGTATATTAATATTAATCACATATGTAAAAATTATAATATTCCCATATATCAATTGACCATTTTTCTTAAAAAAAAGTTAACGGTATTAAATTAAAATGTAAATAACTAAAAATATATTAAGACATTTTCTTTTGACATAGACCAGATTCATAAAAAAAATTTGAGATTTTAATAGTTTCAGATGCAATAGGACATTACTGTTATAGCTATCTCGTGTAATTACTTATCTAATCCTTCAAATTGTAATTTGCATTATGGTAAATTCTTCATAGCTACCCATGAGATTAATAAAAGTTGGTCGTTCTAATGGAAGGTTGCTGTGCTAGTTAAAAATTTATGTCACTAACTAATCTTACAAACTATCTATTCAACCAATTGGGATTTTCAGCGGCGGTCGTTATACAGGGTGATTACAAATTAATATAACAAATTCGAAAGGCTATATAAAAATATATAATATATATAAAAATGTTATGCATCGGGTCTATGTGAAAAGAAAATGTCTTAATATATTTTTGGTTAATTACATTTACATAACTAATTAATTTAGAGCACTATTATACATATCGTTAAGAAGAGGGAATTCTGAAGTTACATTCCTTTGGCACGAAATATCTCTAGAAACTTTTTCAATTGCACTACAAAAAGTTTGTTGTTGGTTGGTTTTTTTCGGTTTAAATGGCAACCATACAACAGATGGAGTTCGGGAAGGGAGCATTTTATATTAGTTTAATCATTTAAATGGGAAAGGATGCATTTGTAAAGGTAAAATTTCTAATTGAAAGGGTAATAAAAAAGATTCATAGTGACATCTCCTGCCAACCCAATGAAACTCCAGCCTGTTCTCTTTACAATGATATCTAGAATAGCGCTCTAAATTAATTGGTTGCGGATATATAACGCTTTAAATTTGGGATTCAACATACTTTTTGTAATTACTCTGTATTGTAAGGCTTGCTTTGTACGGAGTATCTACTGTAGTAGAAACATACATTACAAAAAATGGCTTATTTTATGTATATTTTAACTTAAGTTTATAATTATTATAACTCGATTTGATATCTCTATTTTAACTATTCAACTTCATTTGAAGCCCATTTTGAACTGAAATCTCGCAATATTTTTTATTGATATAAATTGTGTCGAGTAAACATAGTGTTAGATTTTAATTTAATAAAACTTTCAGTGGTTTGAACTTTCTGGATTTGATGGCTCGCCAAGGGGCCATAGACAATCCGCCAAAGACGCCTTGCATCATGGGATTCGAATGCGCAGGCGTGATCGAAGCAATAGGAGAAGGAGTCACTGAATTCAAGGTATGTCTATCTTATATAAACCACATATAACACACATATTTATAACACGACGTTATAACAACGTTAAAAACTGGTCGTAAACGTTGCAGTTTGGTCGTTTTTTCCACGTGTTTCCACGTTTTAAAGACAGTATCATGCAAAATTAAGTTTTCAATTTTTATCATTATAATAATTATCAAATTTAAGTTTTGTCGTAATTAGGTCACCTGTGATAATTCCGACGTTTTTGTAGCGTTCAAAACTGGTCGCAAGCGTTGCAATTTGGTCGGATTTACAATATTTTTAAGACGTTTGAAAGAGGGTATCATGCGAAATTATGTTTTCAAATTTTATCACTATAATCATTATCAATCTAAAATTTTATCATAATTAGTTCTTCGGTAATAATTTCGAAGTTTTTGTAACGTTCCAAACTGGTCGCAAGCGTTGCAATTTCGTCGGATTAACACCATTTATACGAAGTTCGAAAGAGGGTATCATGCGAAATTATGTTTTCAAATTTTATCACTATAATCATTATCAAATTAAAGTTTTATCATAATTAGTTATCCGGTGATAATTCCGACGTTTTTTGCAACGTTCAAAGAAAGTATTGTAGAAACTAAGTTTGGTCCAAATTGTAACTTCGCAAAAGTTTTATGCAAACATTCATTCGTCATGTAAAATCATTCGTCAAAGTATTATAATTTTAAATCAATTTAATTGTAGATACATAAAAATTATAAAAACAGCTGTAAGACTTACGATTACCTTTTTTTTTTATATCAAAAACCTTTTGGCTTTAGAGACCGAATTTGTTTTATTTCTTTCGAAAGTAAATGTTATTTTGATGTGAAACATTTTTAAAATCAGCTACATGTGGTATCGGAATAGAAACATAATGCTTTAGGGTGATTTATTTTGCCACAACTCCGCGACAAATAGCACGATTGGTCATAAAATTTAATATCATTCAATAGGAATTTCAACACAGATGCGAGTAGAATTGGATCTGGAGAAATCATTCGGAACAGCTTGCTTATCTTCTTTCTGTTGACGAGGTTTTACGTTAGCGATCAATTACTATCGCTGTATACGTGTCTTGGAACAAGAACGACCTATGTCAACAAGTGATACAATTGACATTGATTGTTCTTATTCCAACCTATAATTCAATATATAATCTGATGAAAAGACGTTTTACTTAAAAACTCTTTGGCCGTGCTTTACATACCCACACACAATATTGTATGATATTCTAGTGCATGCATAGCGTTCATTCTTCTCACAGAAATGTCCTTATTTCCTTTTCCAGGTGGCCGATTCCGTGGTGGCCCTGACCGAGTACAAGGCGTGGGCCGAGCTGGTGTGTGTCCCAGCCAAATATGTGTATTCACTGCCGTCTGGTATGGAGCATCAGGAGGCGGTTTCCATGCTCATGAACTACATAGTGGCGTACTGCCTGGTCTTCGACATCGGCAATCTGCAGAAGGGACAGAAGGTGCTGCTGCACTCGGCGGGGGGCAGCGTGGTGAGCGTTTATCCTTTACGGGCGATTTTTTAAAAAAATATATATATATACTAGTATAGTCTGGCTCCCACTATTTGGCAGGAAACCTGGTCCAAAGTGTGAAAACGATGTTAAAAGGGGAAGTGGGAAATCAGGTTTGAGATAGGGCTTCTACATTTTGGCGCTTTGTTTGCATATGGTATTTTGAATAAAGTTTTTCAAGCAAGTTTAATTTGTCTTTTGAGAATTGAAGGAAAACCTGCTACACTTTCGTAACATTTCAAAAAAGTATTTTTCATCCCAGATCAAGTTATTATGGGTAGTTGAAATCGCGTTCACTGAATCTTTTTGTAACAAAATTATTTTTGGTACTTTATGATTATCCCGTCGACCGTTTTCGCCAAACCCAATATTATCGCCAAACACGATATTATCGCCAAAAGGTAGCAGCCAATAGGTATTTTTGGCCGTCGAAATTATTTATATAATAATATATATGGTTATTATTATTTATTTATTATTTGTTTATTATTATGATTTGATAAATTTATTGTGTTTACAATGTTTATTTTGGAAATTTTTTTTCATGGAAAAACTAACGCCAAAGGATTTGGCGAGCGTTGGCAGGTCGACGGGATAATCCCAAAGTACCATATTTTTTCCTTTTCAGTTTAAATGAATCCACGAATGTTATTTTATACCTTATATAAGTAAACTATTAATAAAAATGTGTGTAAAAACAGACAGTTTTAAAGAGTTTTTTTTAATGTTAAAATTAGATCCTTTCTAAACTTAAAAAAATTGTACTTTAATTACATTAGTCTGCATTATTTTTCCAAAAGAATGAGGGGTTTTGTGTTAACAAAAAATAGTGTTTATCAAATGAATAGGAACTTTATTAAAAGGAGTCAGCCCATTTTCAATTTTCCAAAATGTTAAAAAACTTTTTTAAATGCATAAAAGGGAGAAAAAAATTATCCATTTCTGATTTTTATTTTCTGTATTGGATACTTCTTTAGCAAAATGCATCGATATAAAAAGCTATATTTTATTACATATATCATATATCCACAATCAAAAGCACGAAGCCACGTTCTAAACACAAACAGACTAGAATCTCGACTCTCACTTAGCAAAGAAATTTTCAATCGCCAAGCGCTTCGGATAGCAACCCTTGGCATCACAATGTTTCCAACCCGTTTCGAAATGGATTCGATTGTCAAATAAGAGGAGCCAGACAATATATGGATATAAAACGTTTGCACGTGTATGGATATAAAATGCTTTAGTAAAAGAACAGATCACACACGCGTGTATTAATATCACAGGCCTCTCTACACAAACTGGACCTCGCATAGTTTTCCGATAACTGTTCATTGCGAAAATTGAAATCTGCTCTTAGTAACGCAGCAATAAAGTCAGCATAAGAGTTTCAACAAAATTGTGAAATTAAAGGTTTTATTTAAAAAAACTGCAATTTTTCTTTTTTTTAAATATCTATTAAAGTAAATATTTTTCCCCCTTCAAATTCTTTCATAAAACCCGTAAAAAAACCTTCAATTTTGAAGCATTGAAATTATTCAAGGGAATATGCAGATTTTTAAAAGGTTTTGTGCAAAAAAAAATTATAAACTTAAAAAATAACTGCAATTTTTTTTGTGTTTAAATATCCTTTATAAAACCTTCAATTTCATATTTTATGAAAAAAAATTACGATGACATTTTCGCTGGGAAGCCCAATCACAGAGAAAGTAATGTTATGATGGTTAGCAATTTAGTTTTATAAATTTCATAATTGCACATAATTTATTAAATATTATAAACTATAATCATATGCATATAAATCTTATTTTAGTACAATTTAATCACTTTGATTATCTTTCAAAAGTTTCAAACAAACGTACGAACTCTTTCACGCTACTATATAAATGTTCTTTGGATACAAGGATAGTGGAGACTATATATAAAAGGTGTGCTGGTACTCGCTCTTGCTGATGGAGGGCGGGGAAAAGGATTCTTTTGACGTCATAGTGACGCCTTCCTCCGCCTTTAACTGTCTGTGGGCGTGTCTAATGCTCTCGACAGTCGTTTTAAGAGTAATTGTCGCTATTGTCAAGGAGTACTTAATTTAACAAGAATTCTTGTTTTTAACTAATCATGAATTTATTTAAAAGAAAACAGTTAAAATTTGCTTCAAAAAACAATTTGAATCGATTTCCAAAGTCGTTTCGTTATTAAAATACAAGTAGCAATGCTTGAAACACACAGCCAATGAGAATTATCAAAAACCCATAGTAAGGTGGAGCTAAAATGACGTCAAAAGAATTCTTTCCTTGCCCCTTTCAAAAAGCGAAACACGAGCACACCTTATATATATATATGGTCTTCACTATCCTTGCTTTGGATATAATCTCAGAAGTGTTGTGCTTGTACTTACAGGGTTTAGCTGTCGCCTCTCTCTGCAAGACCGTAGAAGACGTCACTCTCATCGGAACTGCCTCCAAACATAAGCACGATACCATTGCTGAATATTTTACACATTTGTTTGATCACACCCAAGACTACGTTCAAGAAACCAAGAAGTAATTGTCATTTGAATGTACTATAAATCAACCTCTTTAAACTGAATATTTGATCAATCCGTATAATTCTCACTTGTGTCTCCAAAGACACCCAATCGTAAAAGAACGGGAATTGGTTCCAATTGAAGACGTGGTTGCCCGAACCAGACAGCTCCATTTTTTTCTGTTATTCCTATAAAGAAATAAATCAATTGATGCAAGAAACCGACAGCTCCAAGCAATGGCTATAGAGATATAAAGAAAAATGAGCTGTACTGTTGTCTCATATGATGCAAGAAACACTTACAGTGTTCTTCGTTTTTCCTGAACGATTTTGGAAGCTGGAGCTGCCTTGTTTCTTACACCCATGTCTTCAATTGTTCTTTTACTGGAGTTCATATATTTTAGGGACGCAATTTAATTTAATTTTAACAGAAATGCTACATTTCTCTTTATGCAATATGTCAGATCTAACGCTGATAGTAATGTTAAATATTTATATGCAATTGTACGACAAGCCTTTCTAAAAAAAGTTTATAATACCCGTTTAAAATAAAATTTAAATGTACGAATCAATAACATGGTGTATTCTTTTTGAAGTGAAAAGTCAGCAATTTATAACCTACTGATATATACATGGAGTATTAGGATAAGAGACAATACGTTACTCTATTAAGGGAATCTATTTCAACACAATAAATCGTTTACAAATAGCTCGATTGACATAATTTGGTCTTGTTAGTTAAGAAATTAAGAGCTGATGCGTGTAAAATCTTGAAATAAAGCAAATCACAAATGAGGCACCGCGTCGTCAGGCGTTTTGTAAATTTTCCTTCCCTTGGGTGGCCAATTCTTATTTTTATAATCTTCTGAAATAGCGTTTCCCGTAAAATCCTTCTGGCCGTGCTAAGACACAGCCACACCCGATTAATTTGTGTATATTTTTTTTCTCAGATTGCTACCGGATGGGGTGGACCTAGTTCTGGATTGCGTCTGCGGCGAGGATGTCAACAAAGGATATAGTCTCCTCAAGCCACTTGGACGTTATGTTCTATATGGTACGTATTGATGTGTGTGTGTGTGTGTGGATTCTACAAATTACAAATAAAAACAGTTCTTTTTCAGATAAACTAAGGATTTGTTTTGTACCGAATTTAAGATTTTTTTTACTTGGACTATGGGATATGTCCGGTATACACCAATTTTAAGAATTTTAATATCGCTTATTTTTTCAGATGATTTTATTTGAATGTCGAAATTCAACGACAAAAGATTAAAATCATTCCTTGCGTTTTTCTTCTTTTGTAGTTGCGTTTTCCCTCTGTGATAGTTGATTGGTCGGTTAATCCCATAGAGTAATGATAGAGGAATAAAAATGTTGATTTCCGTGTGTCCATCATTGAAATCACGTGATATGTGGAAATGCCAATTCATTTATGCGCCAATATTACTTGGCAGGCCTTGGCGACTTTAAGAACTAAACGAGATCGAAGTATTGTAATATGGTTTTGTGTTTAATTTTGTATTTAAATATAGTTTTTTTTTGAACGAGTGGCACAATTTAAGGGAGTTTAACAGATATATTAAGGAGATTTTTCTTATTTTGTAGTTTTGAAATAATTGCATTACGTTTATATGTAAAAAATTTACCATAAGCGAAGTTTTTTCAATTTTTAATTTGTATACTTCAATAAGAAAATATGAACATTAAAACCTGTGAAATATAAAGAGTTTCACTTCTTCGAGTATTGAACACAAATAAAATATTTTCGTTTCGTTAATGAAGAGGAAATATTTAGCACATATTGTTTGAAAATAAGTAAATACGTACATATATGTTAAAAAGTTGAATACGGACATAACTCCTTATCACCAAAAAAGAAGAAAGTGCGCCAAATTTGAAACTCCTGCAGATGTCTGAACGCCAAATGTAACCACGTGATGTGGGTTTTTCTTTTCAATGTTGACACGGCGGCCTTATGAGAGTCTGGTATTGAAGGCGCTCTCTATTTAATATTACAACTCTGGTTAATCCAATCAACCAACTAATCGGAGGAAAAACACAACAGCCGCAAAAGAAAATGCGGGGACATTTTCCCTAACTTTAAAGCGACGCAGTATTCTTTCACAATTAAAAAAAATTGGGGTGCATGATATTTGAATTTACAATTAATAGCGAAATTGTTTTTTTAAAAAATCCTCTTAATTTTTAAATAAATTCAGAATACAGATTATTTTTAAAAAATTGGGATTTTTAAGATTTCCTACTATTTTTTGAGTTTTTAAATATTTGTCACTAAATTTTGTTTTTACATTCTTTGAAATATATTAAACTAGCTGAAATACCCGTCCTACGCACGGGAAGGAAATAAGTTACAAAATAGATACAAATACAATAATTATTAGCTAAATAAATAATATTCTTAATTTGTCCCATATCAGATGGAACCAAAGAATTAAAAGTTCCAATATGTAACGAAATTTTATTAGCAAGGTCCCGCAAGAACTTGAAAAATTGATAATATGGAGAAGTTGGCTGTAAAATACTGTGGATATACATACTGCACTCCAGTTGATTAACATCCATATTTTTACCTACAGTAACAGCTCAGAAGTTTAAAGATAAACAACTCTTGTAATTGATAATAATAACTATCTCCAAAAAAATTTATTAGACACCTACGTCAACATTTGTATTTTCGTTATTGAAATTGGCAGGAATATTAAGAAGAAAAAAACGAAAATGATTTTAAAAGGTTCCTTTACCAAAATCTAGATTTTCAGATTTTTTCCCTTGTTTTTATAGTAAACCATATCAGTACGCAAAATTTTAAGATTCTAAAGAATTTCGAAGTTTTAAAAACTAATGTTCCGTTAAAAACATTCTCAGCCAATTTGTAAAGATTCCACGTACTAAAATCTAGATTTTCATATTATTTCCTTTGTTGGTATGTAAACCCTACATGCATGCGAAATTTCACGATTCTACAACAGTCACAATTTTCCAAAAATATCGTTTCGTGAAAAAAAATTTCAACCGATTTCTAAATATTCCAATTGCACAAAATTATTGATTTAGACATTTCCCTTGTTGGTATGCTAATACGTATCAGAATGCAAAATTTCACAATTCTAAGAAAATCTGAAGTATACTAAACTAATGTAAAATAAAGGTTTTTCCGAAGAAAATTAAAAAATTCGAATAATATCACATGGATTATTTAGAAATTATTTAGAATTAACATGATATAAATAAATTCGTTTGTCAAGAAAGTAATTCATTGAGAAGTAATTCCCGCTTTTCCAACCAGGCCACGCACGAGGCCCGCCAGTAGATAGAAGAAGACGCTTACTCACTGGGAACGTGAACACTGGTTCAGTTTTGAATTTTAAGTTCTATGCACGGGAAGAAAATAACTCGCAAAAGAGGTACAAGTAAAACATATTTAAGCGGATGAAAAATAATCTTAATTCCTCACCCATCAGAAGATAAATAAAATAACGAACCCAAACAAATTAAATAAATTTTATTAGCAAGTTCTAGCTGGAACTGAAAACTTTATAACACGGAGAAGTTGGCGATAAAACAATGCTGACAAATACATGATATTCCCGTTGATTAACATTCGAGAAGTTTTACTTTGTTCGGTAAACCCTATCAGTATGTGGAGTTTAACAATTCTAAAACTATCCAAATTGTCCAAAACTAACGGTCCGTACAAAAAATCCCACTGTCTCATTGAACACTCCCTTAAATACGTTAGATCGGTACAAAAATAGCTTACTTTTCCTATTTAAGGTATAAGTAACAAATTTGCCAAATTTCATCTTCATAGGTATACAGAAAATAAAAGAAATAGTAATGAGTCAGTGGATAAGTGGCGAGGATTTTTACTTTTGGCATTTACAGTTCGAATTTTTGAAAATCATTTCTTAGTGAGCAATTTTGGCTTAAAGTGTACCTCCACGCCAAATTTAATTTTCATAGCTGATGTAGTACGGAATATCCTGTTACCCAATCATATTTTCACCATTTTGACATACATTTTATAATTTTTTGACACTAATTTCGCCATTTTTATGGTATTTTTACATATGTGTTCATATTTTAGTTCATTTGGCGATGTTTTATTAATTTGGCGAAATGTTTTATTCATTGGTGAAATTTTAATTTATTTGGCGAAGTTTATTAATTTGGCGACAGTTTTTAGTTATTTGGCGACATTTAGTCATCAGCCAATCAGAATGCTCCTCGTACGTTACATAATATTAAAAATTTCCATTGTTTAAATTTTATATTTTGCATTGTTACATGTTCTCCATGTTAATCCTATGGAGAAGTTTCGAAAAAGGGGTTTTACACCCCCTTAAATCCGTTCGATCGGAACAAAAATAGCTTACTTTTCCTATTTAAGGTATAAGGAAGAACTTTGCCAAATTTCTTCTCCATAGGTATACGGGAAGTTGGAGAATTAGTGATGAGTGATGAGTGGGGTTTTCGCATTTATATATATAGATAAAATTGGGCATGGTATATTAGATGATACTAAAATTAATACATATATTTTTCTTCTCAAAAGCCGAAAAAAAACCACGAAAAATCACAAATTCTATGTTTGAAATTAAAAAATCTATATAACTTTTTGTCTCAGGGCTTATTCCCTGCCCAATTATATCAAACATGTATTTGATAATATTCACACAAAAATTTGAAGCCCTACCCAATGTTACAAAAAAAATAATTTAGATGGAGTAATATGCAACAACCAAAAAATTAACATTGAGAAAAAGCGATTTAAAGTTTTGAAATGTAAATTTTTTTCGAATATAATGCTTGAAAAAAAATACTAGGAGCAATATTAAATAGTCATAGATACTCTGGAATTATTACTTCACTTCATATCTTACTGTTAAGTATTAAAAGCAAATAACTTCGGAAATATATTAAATTAAGCTCTGAAAGTTTTCATGTATATTTAAAAATGTCGTAGAAGTAATTTAAGCTAATAAATTTGTTTTTGATATTTTGGTCTTATGCTGCTGTGTCCCCTTAAAACAATTAATCACTTGAGAAAAATTAATGGTACAAAATATCTATTAATCGCTTATATCAAATTTATTGTGTCTCTGTAGGAACTTCAAGCATTGTGTCTGGCGAAACAAAAAGTTTCTTCAGCTTCGCAAAATCCGTAAGTATATATTAATTTATATAAAATAAAAGGGAAGTAAGTAGGAACCTAGAATATAATTCGCCCTGAAAATGTTTTACTCGGTATCGTGAATCAAACTGAAGACCCAATTCTACTTAGTTTGCTTCCCAAAGTAACGTTCCGCACTGTTTTTTGCAAGGCAATTCGTACAGTGTGGTCTAGCATTAAAACTTTTGAAAGTTATAGTATCTGTATAATAAAATTACAGGATGTATTGCACTGAAAAGCCCAAAAAAAGGGGTATACTTATCTAATATCGTGAAGGTTCTCTTCAAGCACGCAGAACTGCCACATCATGAAGTGGCATAGACTGCAGTAATGTGTGAAGGTATTCTGGAGGAAATTTTTATTGTGATTCTTGCAGGGCAATCCACAATTCCAGAACGATGCGAGGAGATGAAGATCTATTTTGACACCATATATGCTGTTCCCATATATGCTCCCCCGTTTCATGGTATAGAGTCTCAAATTGCTACAGATTTCAATTTTGGGGTATTAACAAGTGTCAGTGTGCGAACTGTACAACGGTCCTTTCTTGATATGGGTTTTCGGAGCCAAAGGCCCACTCGAGTGCCTTTGATGACTGCAAGGCACAAAACCATGCACATAGCTTTTGCTTGCCTGTACCGCCACTAGACAATTATACTGAATTATCTAGTCTGGCAGAGTCGCGTTTTCTGTTTTATCGGTCTGATGGATGTGTATGGGTATGGAAAAAAAATGGACGCTGCATGTCACGGGTATGGACGCTGCATGTCAACAGGGGACTGTTCAAGGTGGCGGACTCTCTGCTCTGTCATAGTATGGGGCGTGTGTAGTTGGCACATGGAGGTAGTAATGAAAGAAGGCGGAATATTTATGCATATAAGCACAACGAAAATAATTCAGGCGTTCCGCTCACACACATGAAACTACGATAGCAGCGAACAAGCAGGAACAGGGAGGAGGAATGCATTGGTCAAAATAAGATGGCGGCGCGGTTACAGTGAAAGCTTCAATTTCGCGAGTAGATGCCGACTTCTTTCCTATTCTTACCTCCGTGAGTTGGCATGATGCGATACCTATGTATGACTATCAACGACTCTGACAGCAAGTGACTGGTACGTAAGCATCCTATCCGATCACTTACACCCATTCTTGTCTTGCGCATTCCGACGGGCTTGAACAATTCCAACAAGACAAAGCGACACCACACACGTTGAGACTTGTTACTGAGTGACTTCAGCATCCTTCGTTGGCCATCTAAATCCCCAGACATGAACATTATTGAGCATATATAAGAACAACATATATTTGGTGTACAGATGGTGTCAAAAGAGATCTCCATTACCTCGCACCATTCCGGACTTGTGGACCGCCTTGCAAGAATCAAGGTGTGGATTGCCTCCAGGACACATTCATACGTTAGTGGAATCCTTGCCACTTTGTGTTGTGATAGTTCTATATGCTCGAAGGGGACCTACACGAAATTAGGTAGGTGTACCAGTTTTTATTACTCATCAGTGTATAAAGCTTTATTAAGTAATCCTTAGCTTCATAACTACAGGGGAAATCAGGCTTTGGGGATAATGACCAACCATCATGCAGAGGCAAGTAAGCCGTAACGACACGGTCGGCCACTAATCCACTTCCTTCTTTGCACCACGTGGTGGTGGGGATGAGTCGCAAAGCCAGCGTATACACCGGTCTATTTAACAGCTGAAATTTCAGTTATAATCAACGGGTCGTGGCGAGTGCGTGCTTAAATCGAAGGAAACGACGAGTTCTACATTTTAATTCGTCTAGTTGATGGTTTAAACAATTTAAGAGAAAATTGTGTGAGAAAAAAGTGGCGATTTGTAGAAGATTTCACTATGAAACCAAAATATCACGCTAAAGTTCAATTCCAGCGTAGGAAACTTTAACAGATTGAAAGCGCAGTTCAAGACGATGCCAAGAAGCCTAAACTTATGACAAGTGCAGAGATATCTAGAGCTTACTGAAGACGCAAGAAAGAGCAAGCCGAGCAGGCGCGTGCACAAAGCACTCACGAAACAAAATTACGGTATAGTGCCAACGCAATTTATTTTATGGGTAATCAATTTGAAAAAAAAAATTAACTCAAACTTTCAATAAAGAGCAGGTACAACAATATTATTACTATGTCTATTTCCTCATATATGCTTTATTTAAATTAAAACTTATACTTAATATAGGTTAATATCAAATACAAGTGCATATAACTAGAATAATCGGTTGATATAAAACTAACTGTTTCTAATTGTAAAAATAATATTTTTAAAAATCTTTAAACTAGTTCCACTACATTTTTTTTAAAAATCAGCCATTTTGTTTTAGTTATATTTTCAAAGAACATTCAGTACAATTTATTCAATAAATATTATATAAGACAACCTTAAATATTAGAATATATCTTGAACTTTTACCATTATTTAGAATTTCCAGACATAAGGTTAGACTCGGGCGCTCCCATTACCAATTAAGTCTCGCGCACGGTTCCCCACTTAACGTACATTTTTCTGCCAGAGACGTGGGTAAGTTTCTATTAAAGGGATTTGCAGATTCAAATATACTCCATTTTTTTTAAAAAACACTTTTTAACGGCAAAGTTCGTAAATTTATTTTGAAAAGGAAAATAAAGAGCATCAATATTTTATTCTTTAATTATTAATCGCACAAGTGCTGAAGAAAAAAAAAATCATTATGAAAGAACAGTTTTTCTCATTTCTGATCAAGACAACAGTATTTGCAGTTTGGCTAAAAATATCGAGATTTTTATTAGGAAAAGAATATTAGAAAGATTTAATAAAGGACTTGGATCGGTTTGAGATTAATTTTAATTTCTATTTAAAAAAGGGTCGTTAATTTAAATTATATAAAACCGCATTTTTTTTCCTTATTTTAGCAGGCTTCGTACTTTTCAGTAGACAATATTAATACTAAACACCTATTTTCACTTAATACTTAAATGCAAAGTAAATATATTATTTAAGTGCAAAGCAAGGCAGAATGCAATCAAACTACTATTCTCTTCAAGCAAAGCAGCCATTTCCAAAACATCGTGCAAGCCCAATTCTTGCCGCTGTGCCATTCAATATAAAATGATTAACTATTAGTAATTACGGACTATATATTATATAATTATCGGGATAACGTAAGCATGCCAAGTTTCATGTCAATGCAGTGACGGCCCTAGAACATCTTCTAGATGATGCCGAGATTTCTTAGTTGCGCCCCTTCACCATAAACTTCAATGCAGTAGGTTACCGATTAATTAAACGAGATATAGGCTACGTTTGGCTACTTAGTAGGAATTATGATAATTGTTTTGGTTAAAAAAGCTTTTGTTAAACAAAAGGTTTTTGTTATTAAAGAGCCGATCTCAATTACATAAGAGAAATTCAACAAACTATATGGTCACCGTTCACGATTTAGGACTTGCAAATTTCTGTATTAGGTCGGAATAACTTATACTTTGTGTAATATCGTTTTCGAGGGACCAGTAATCTTTACTGTTGATGTTTATTAAAAAATTACATCAACTGAATTTACAAACACCTACAAGTTTTCTCCGTTCAATATTGGAAAGGCATCGCACTGCCACTGCGTCGATACGCCATGATTTGAAAGGAGGTTAAAACTTGGCTGTAAAACGATAAGTTAAACAAAAAGCGTGCAATAGAAATCAGAGCGACTAGCAAAATCATGAAGTATCTTTTTTTTCTTCCAGTGGTGGCAGGTCGACAAGGTGAGCCCAATCAAACTCTTCGACGAGAACAAGATCCTGGCTGGTTTTCATCTGCGTCACCTGCTCTACCAGCAAGGGTGCCACGATTACGTGCGCGGGGTCGTCTCCAAGGTGTTCAAGTTGTGGGAGGAAAAGAAAGTGACGATCACAACCGATTCTGGGTGGGCATTTGAAGACGTAAGTATATGAAGGTTGACTTACTTCAAGAGAAGTGCTTTACTTTCAATCCTTTGGACTCGGAGTGACGACTATCAGTCACGAAAATAAGGACCTGTTCTTTTGTTCGGTGTTCTTCAAATTGAACCAGAACAGTTCTTGAACATCAAAAAACGCTCTTTCATTAGTTACTTCTTTATCCCACTCAATTTAAAAGTACGACATCACTTTATCAATATATTTTATGAGCCCTCTGCACTGTCAACCTTTGTCACCAGAATAACGACGAGTTATTTTTTTTCCGTTCTTCAAAATTATCCCTTTCCACTCCAAAAATATTTTGACATTTGCGTTCTTTCTAAAGAACAGTTATTCCTCTTTCTGTTTTTCCCCAAGAATTTTTTTATGCTCATAGAGGGGAAAAAATCATAATCTGTTTTAGATCTGCAATTGAACAAGTTGAAGAAAAAAAAAGATCGATGTGTTTTACATACAAGACACTTTTCGAGTTTATTTTAAAGAACAAGGAACCAAGAACGAGTCGTTATGTTGTCGCCTGAGCTGCGCCAATGGAGTGTAAAGGGTAAATAATATTCTTGAGTTTATTTTTGTCATCTAGAAGCACCAAGTACGTTGCTGATCTAAAACTTTTTTCAAATTAAAATTTCTTACAATCCCAGTTTTTTTTTTTAAATTGCAAATATAATAAACCACTATATATACTGAAATTAATATTCAGCTTCACGCATAATTTAAAAAAAAAAAAAAAAAAACAGGAACGGAAAGTTAACAGGTTCCATAAAAATAACTTAAATTTCAAACATGTTTCATCGAGTGCAAAGGGTTAAAGTATTACACATATATTTAGGTATTTGCTATAAACCATTTCCACAACAAACGCAAACAGTGTTAATCCGATTCCAATACAGAATAATTTTAACTTTTTAATTGAATGTGTATGGATGTCATTGAATCAAACATCGATTATTTCAATATTTGAAAACTTTTAAAATTACAAATAGTTGAAACTCGCTTTGTAAAATAATCTTAATTTTAAACCTCGTTAACTTGAGAGTATTCATACCAAATTTTAAATTGAATAATTAGTTATTGGAAAAACTCGCCGACTTTTTTCTGTTACTTGAAGATATTAGGTAGATTTTTTGACGGAAGCTCATTGACATCATGAGATTTTCTTATTAAAAGTTTATTTGAACATTAACAGAAACATTAAAATCAAATGATTAAAAGAACTAACTTAGCAAGTTTTTTCACAATATATTCAAACTCTGTCTTAAATTAAGAAAGGACAAGTTACGGATTTTCAAATAGCTTTGGCATATTTCTTAACTTAAGGAAAACTTGGACTTTTCTACATTAAAACAATTGTAATTGGGAATCCATGATTATCTTTTTTGATCCCAAAGAGCTTGGGTTTCCGATGCTTCAACATCTATACTTAGAACCTCATTGATTTTAATTCTTTGTTAAAAATACAGGTGGCCGAAGCTATGCAAAAAATGCATGATCGAAAGAACATCGGAAAAATTACCTTGCTACCCGACAAAGCTCCTAAACCACAAGTAAGATTTTCTTTTTTCCTATTACTATTTCACATTTTAATAAAAGTTATGTTGGTAATTTCCCATTGCGATTGTGTAACTGTTTCACACGTTACCGTTAAAGGCTAAAGCTACAAAGGAAAAATCCATCACTTCAGGTGAAAGTACCGACACAGAGAAAGATGCCAAGGATGAGCAGACGCCTCCTCCATGTAAGCAACTTTTTAGTTTCTTTGATAAACATTTATTTTAAATTATCAAAATCGAGAAATAAAAGATGGAAAACCAAGACTTTGACATGACACAACGTTAAAAAATAATCTGGGGGACAATTAATTGTAGAGGGTGGGCATAAAATAAGTTTTCCTGTTTTTTACAGACATATATATATATATATATATAGTTAAAATTAATGAACGGAATTGAGCCAATTTTGCCAGCCAGCAATATAACTACATATATATAAAAATTGGGTTCCAGCATATTAAAATTCGGGAAATTAAAAAAAAAAATGATAGCTAGGAAAAAAATAGATAAATTTTATTTCCTCAAATGGAAGAAATTGTTTACATCATGTCTTAATCCAATAGTTGTTATATACTACATTAATTTTTTTTTCATACACAAAAGCTTTTATAAACAGACCACCAGCATCCATTACCTGGCCATAATTCTTATAATAAATATTTGAAAAAAAATTTTTTAGATGAAAGGCTTCTAACTTTTCAGCTTCCTAATAGGTATTTCCTACCCCTAAAAATAATAGAATGTTCAGTGTGGAACATAAAACCAGGGATGAGATTGACAAAATAGCTGAAAACAAACATCCGAGCAAATTATATGCGATATGCACAAAATAGCTTCGGAATTATTCATGAAAGACGATTCAAGAGTTTTAAATACCTAACAAAAATACTACATTAGGGAAATAATGATTTAATTTATATATTTAACATAAAACAAAAATGGAAATTAAAAATTTTCAATATTATATTACTTATGTGGTAACGTAAATTCTTGCTTAATCAATCGATTTAGCATAGAAGTACACGAGGGATCTCACATAAAAATAGAAGAAAAAAAATTCAGCCTGTGTTACTGACATTTTGTAACATGTTCAACAATACAGAAGTATACAAGAGAATAAAGTAAGCCTCTTTATAATGTAAGCTACCTTTTGCTAAAAATTGTCAGGCTTCTATGGTTGAACATAGTATCAAATTTTAGTTTCTTGTGTTCAAATTTAGTCTCCTCTACCCAAGTAAAGACTATCAATTTTAGTAACACTAATTAAATTTCTTCATTTCAATCTTTAAAAATGCTGAAGAATCTCATCCCTGGAATTTAACTTAAAATCCCTAAAATATTTATTTAAGAACATTTGTGATTAGATTTTTTTAAAGTAAATTTTATGTCTAGAAAGTCTGTATAACATTTTTTAATATTGTGAAAATCGATAGTACAAATACCAATTTCTTTTACAGGAACTGTGGAGTGTTATTTTCCTCTATAACTTAAGATGTCCTCTTGTTTTTAAGGCAGTGAAAGCATTTTCAAAATTAATTGTGCTTTTTCGATAACAAAAAAGTGTATTGTTAAACTTGCAATGTTTGTGGTGCTTCCAAAGATATTGTTATTCGCTTATTAAGAGAATGTTTCAATTAAGACATTTCTAGCATTTGCACTTTTTACGAAATTTATGTGCACCAAATTTGTAAAAATATTAACAAATTTAAAATGTTTATCAAATTGTTCCTAAAAAAACGTATACTGAAAGTTTTATACATGTTTTAAGATTTCAAAAACTTGTATGGTTTACAGAATATTTTGTGTAGAAATCTAGTCACAACGCGAGTGATGCTTTCGCGCTAATCGGGTAGGTTCTATTGGAGATATACACAATTAGATTAAACTACTTACGATGCCAGGATCAAGTTATAACTAAAAACAGTAATTCAGCACATGACTGAAATATTTCATCCAGTTAATTTCTAGATACATTTAAACGAAAACATTAAAAATGATTGGTGATGAATGCACCTTCAGTGTTCACTCTAGAAATAAAAAGGGGCAGGGTGCTGTTGGCAGTAAAAAGCCACCCCGAGTTTGAAAAGGCACTTGTTTTTAAAATAAATTATGGTGGGCGTGGCCACCCATTGATACATCGGACTATTGGCCAAACAAAAAAGTTCCGATTTGTTGATTGATATTGCGATAGAGCTGCATATTGGGCTATTGGTGATGGTTAAGGGCTTATTTTGAAAGAAATGCCCGTACAAAATTGATGTCTCTTTATGAATATAATACTTAAAATCAAAAATTTGACATTTAAAAATTAATGCCTTCGCTAAAAAACAAATCTGCAAGTAGCTCTAATCAGATCATTTACAAAACTGATACAGACTACTTAAATCTAAAATTTTTTAATAAAAGCCTTAATATTGTAACCTCGCCCCAAACAATCTTCTCTTAAAAAAAAAACCAAAACTTAATTCCAATTTACACGCAAATATTTTTTAAATCGGTGCCTTTTTTAAAAACAGCTAAAGAAGCAAGGACACTTGTGCTTGAATGAAAAGGGCAAAAGGGGAGGAATTTTTTAAAAAAGAGTGCAGCATTTTTGAAAAAGGGGTATGAGGGCGCTAACGTGATGAAAAAAGAGCGGGCAGGGTGGTTCGCCCTTCAAAATATGCCTAGAGTGAACACTGCGCCTTAAATACGAAAAAATATAAAATTTTGTCAAGGCAAAAATAGTCTCAATATCTTTAAATTGTTTGCAAAAGAAATATTGCAAGGTTAAGGTAGCAAAATGTATTTAGTAATTTAATTTTAAAATTAGTAATTCGTTTAGAAACTGTTTTGTCCTTTAGTTTAGTTAAATGTTCACGCATTTATAATTTTTCAAAATGCCAAACTGTCCACTTAAAAGCCTTTTTTTTCTAGAACAAAACATGACTAACCTTTCGTCAATATAATTTAAAAACTTATATATGTGAAATGAGTAGTGAAATAGAAATGTCACATGCTATATAAAATATTGTGTCCAATACCGTATCTACATGTTTGTAAACTGTCACGAATAAAAAAAAAAAACGTTTTTAGAGTAAATTTGTTACGTTAAAAATTATAAATTTATATTAGTTTAATAATTTAAAGAAAAAAAATTCTGCTGAAAAATGAGTACAATGCAATGAAGTCCATTTTTTAAAGAAATTTTCGATTGGAGTATTTTTCAAACATATACAATAAAAAAATTAATTTTATACAAAATTTAATAAGCAACATATCTTCATATTATACTAATGTACCATTTGTATGAAAATTATATAATTTACAATTTCAGTAGCAGCTTGTTCAAGGCCAGAGTATGTCTATATACTACTTGAAAATGTATTTTTGTGATGGACATTTGTTAAATGTTAAGTAATTTATTATAAATGTAATGATTTATGTGATAAAATAAAGTTCTGTGACTATATGGTGTATTAGTGATATGTGGCGAATTTTTTTTAATTTAGAAAATAATTACAAATGTTAAGAAAATATTTCTCAAAACTTTTAGTACAAATGTTAAAAATATGGTTTTTAAATTAAAAATTTTGTAAATGTATTTAAACATGCACGACTACTTGACACTTTTTTGAGCCAAGTTAGAAAAATAGCTCTTTCGCACGGTATTTGTCATAGGATGAAGTGCACCTATACATGAAGACACCCTAGTTTATAAACAAAATTTCTAACTTTCAGAAATACATTAAATGTCTTTCCATACTTACTTTCTTACAAGAAAAATATATTAATAATTAATCAATATTCAAGACCGATGCGAAACGACTAATTGTGCAATAGCCCAGGTAGAAGGTTTTTTCAGGGTGGCAACAAAATTCTAGAAAAGAAGTTACCTGATATTTCACTGATGGTGTCACAAAAATTTCCCTGATTTTACAATTACATTAAGAAATGTTGCAATAATGCTTTGAATAGATACAAAGTTTCCATGCTACAATAATATAATATATTGCATTATAAATGAAAAATTATAAGCAATACTTATTGACAGTTAAAAAAATAATTTATGGATACAACACAAATTATGCAATTACGAAGGTATAATAGTAATTAAACATGTTCTCTGAAAGCAGATTATGCAAGTTTTTCAATTTATTTCTTTTGCAGATAATTTTAAAAGTTTTATATACATCATATTTCCTATTCCAATCTTCAATAAATCCCATATTCATTAGCTCCTCACATGTTGCTTATAATTCAAGGTCGAACGCACTTTGCTTTGCTTCTCCCTTCAGCAGTGGTTCACGTTTTTACAAATATAAAACTGAAAATATGAAAATGCACATAATTGATTGAATGGAGTTTCCCCCCCCCCCCCCCCCCCTGAATTGTGCATTACGGTAACAGGCTTGCTTTATTTCTCGGAGATTTTGTTTACTACCGTAGAAATTTCATTTTCAGTTCTAATCTTCATTTAAGAAAATTAGTAAAATATCCGATTTTAGTTTTAAAATACACTAATAAATTTAGGTGCAGCCCGGCTGTACTTGCTGTAGTGGGCGAGCCGCCACTGCATAACACAATGGAACCTCCTCCATACAGTGACTACCCTTGACAGTAACAATCAGTCGATCGGTTTGTATCTAATATATATTTTTTAACTCCCGTCAACAACCTTTCATTATAACAACCATCTCAAACTGATCCTGTATAATATGGTGGATGTCCACTAATTTGAATCTTTACATCTAAAATTATTATTTTAATAAAAAATCCTCAATTATTGCAGTCGAGAGATATACAGTTACAACAAACTTTTTAGGTTTCTCGAGTAGATGCCCAGCATTAAAAACCATTTTAACCCTCTGATGGACACCTGGATTTTTTTTAGCAATACACAAGCTTTAAATTCACAAAAATATTCTATGTTGAAATATTCTCCAAATCTAAAGAGTTGCAGTGTTTCTTAGAAGCCATATGTATTAAAATAATTAATATATATAACAGATATATTAGAAATATAACAAGTAAACTATTTTGAGTGAAAACAACTTTATAATTTTGCCCCGATTCTAACTGCTCAAAGGGTTAATAATTAACAATGTCAAAAAAAAAAAAAATCAGAAAAAGTATAGGAAACACATTATTTTAAAGAAGAAATTCAGTAACCTAAGTTGTGACGTATTTTCATAAATTTCGTTAAGATATTTGTATCAAAAGAATAACAAGCCATTTGCATTTTTAGATGCAACTTAAGCCAGTAAATAAATCCAGAACTAGAATTTCCTTATTCAGAAATCCTATAGACACATCAATTAACTTATGACTGAAATACTTAACTTCTTTCAGAATAATGAAATAACAAAATCATAAAAAGTTACAATTTAAAAATCTTTAAAACTATAAAATAATTCAAGCAAAGAACAATTCTGTGATTGTTGCTCTTCATAACTAACTTCTTTACATTATACTGATATTTACAAATTTAAAAACATTGTTAAGAAAATTCTTTTATAGATTTCCTTACTACTTCGATATACTCTTTTGAAAATACTTTGAACGAGAAAAGCATCGCAAATACAATTATAAATATATTTTATTTTTAAAGTATTTTTGGCATACAAATTAACTACAAACTTAACATTATGTGGCCGACCTTGCTTTAAGAAGGGCTTCAACATTGGCTTGCGGCAGGGATTTTAAAATGGTTTGAAATTCATTAGGGAACTCAACCGATAGATTATTTAACAAAGTTCGCATCAGAAGAACAGCATCTGTAAAAAAGATTTATTGCGTCAAACTTTTATGATTTGTCAAATTTTGAAACACTTAAATGCCTAAAAGATTAAACTTGCAAAATAAATCCAAAAAATAAAGTACTACTATGTTTAAATAAGATTAAAACACAAAAATTAATTGAACTTGGATACTTTTATGTCAATGTGGCAAATATGACGGGATACAAGGACATCTTGCACAAAAAATATGTTTATTATACAAAAATATGTTAATGTCATGTCAAGTTTGTAGAAATAATAATTCACAAAAAATGCATGATGCAGTTAAAATTTAAAAAGTTCAACAAAGATTAAAAGCAAATTTATTAGTTAGTATGGAAAAGCGAGAAATCTTACTTTCATTGAGTTTGTTGCTTGTAGCAGTTTCGGAACAGATTTTCAATATTGTGGGTAAATTCTGGAAGAACTGTGTAAAACAAAATTTGACCTCAATGTTTAAAGAGAATTAATTTTAAAACAAATATAATGAGTAGTAAATTTTATTTCTTGTATAAGCTTGTAGATATTTTATAGCATTATGATAAGTACAAAACAATTTAACATAAAAGAAAAAAAAATAGTTGAATGTAAATATAGAATTGACAAACTATTAAACCATAGGAAATATTGAAATTTTACCTGTTCATTTCTTATGCTGTACAAATATGTCAAACAGTTAAACACAGTCTCATTTTCTTCTAAGTCCTCTCTAAGTGGGAGATTTTGGAGGAAAACGGGAAACACCTTAAAAAAAAAAGGAAATATTTATTTATTTAATATGTGGGTTACTTGTATTGAATTGAGATATTCTAAAAATATAAATACATAAGTTAACACATTTTCAATTTAAAACTACAGACATTCCAACCAATATATGTACAATTCATTTTATGATTACACAATATACATTAAAAGGGGGTTCTCTTACTACTACGCCACCGCTAAGGGCAGCCCTGGATGCAGATATAATTTAAACAAATTGGAAAGAATGAAAGCAATGTAATCTTACATCGTTCAAGGACACTCCATTGATGTTTGTTTTGATTAACCGTGCCACTGCACCACAGATGTTGTCTTTGGCTCTTGAATCCTCTTCTGTTGTTATCATGTTTGACAGAGATTGAAGGTAGAGGGGATATTGGCTGAACACATGTTAAGAAATTACAACTATGCATCTGAGGTTCATGGGTCACAAAACAATTAAAAAATTGACACAATATATAAATTAAAAATAATAATAATTAAGTACTTAAACTATTTTGTTTTTGAGAAAATATATAATAATTTAGCTGTAAAAAAACTGTTATACTATGTATAGGAAAAAAAATCATTTGCAAATAAATGACATTAAGTTTGAGGACAGCTATGACAGATTGATTAGTAAACAGTTCATTTTTATTAGATTGATAGAAGTAGCTGTCACCAAAAATCAAGTACAAATTCTTTTCACACACAAAAAAAATTCATAAATTGTTTGGTATGAAATTACAACATTTTGCACTTTTAATTATTGTCAAATGTAAAACTAATTAAAAAAAAAGTCTCAAAATTGTTTAAAAACAAAAATGCAAATATACATATTTGTTTTATTAATCACAAAAGACAGTTTATATGGATTAAAACAGACTAAGTATTAAGAAAGAGGAACTTTTATTTTTACACTTTTAAATTATTTTTAATCGAGATATTTAAAAAAAAACCTTCTTAGGATATTCAGACAACTGATCAATGTGATTTTAATGGATAATTGGCATGCTATTCACAACAGGAATAAAATTCGTTTTCAAACCTCATAAAAGTATGTAAGCCATTGTAAAAGTGAAATGTTGCACCAGTCTGTGCTTAATTATTTACAAATAAAAAATAGTTCACAAACATCTACTCCAAGTAAAAAACGAAGATTGTTTACCATACACAATAGAATATATAATCTGAAAGTTAATTCAATATCTACCTCTTGGAGAAATTAGTCTCAAAATTATGTTTTTTATAAAAAGCTTTAGAAACTTATGCTGTGACAAAATCCAAACTCTTCTTCTTTTCTACTTTAAATTTCATGATGGGAGCTTAGCAGAAAAAAATAATTTAAAAATTGAATGATAAGACAATTAAAAAATAATTAAGAATTTCGCTATTTACTATCAAAACAAAGCACATTATTGTAAAAAGAAAAAAATTCCTTGAAACCTGTACAATTTCATAAGATATTCAGAGAAACGTGAAATAGCAAGAACCAGACAGAAGTCGGTGATTCTAAAATAATGAAAAAATTTAGTGAAATTCAGTAAATTTTACTGGAAATAGTGAGATAAGAAAATTTGGGGAAATATTTGTAGAAGAACATAATTAAAGACAAAAGGGTGAAAATGACAATCTTACACAGGATATAATTAAAAAATTGCTCGCGATTTCTTCAAAAAAGGATACTCATAAACAATTTCTCCAGCATTCTCAGCCAATACTCCGAGTCCATACACAGCGTTACTTCGGATCTCTTCATTCTCGTCCCGCATTCCAGTGAGGAAGACCGGCTGCAGATGACCCAAAAATGGCTTCACACTTCCAGGTTCCATTGAACTCACAATCTCGGCCAGAGTTCCTATGGAAAAGGACTTCTCAGAGATGGTGCAGGCTTTTTTCTGAAAAAATATAAAAAGTTAGTCAGACAAAAAAAGTTAAATTTCCTTACATAAGTTTTATTGAATAAGTAAATCTAACATACAAATTGATTTGCAAATATTTGGAAACTTGAAAATTTGTGTGAAGTTTATTTACTTTTATCAATGATTAAAATGTTTAACAAGGGCGGGTGGCCAATATTTCGGCCAGAATCCCATGTTAAAATCTAACCTAAGGGTTAAAGTCATTTTCGGAAAATCCAAATAAGGTGTTTTTAGGAATATTTAAAGTACTTTAAAAAGGAAGTCAAATACAAAACCATATTTCAAGAAAAAAAGTAAGAAAATTAGTATATCAATGGTTAAAAGCACAATCATTGTATGATCATTTTTGACAAAAATTAAATTTTATAAATCAATGAAAAGGTGTAATCGAGCTTTTTCCCTCATTCTTATTACACAAATACTATTGTAGGTCAATTCCAAATAATAAATTTGTGATGCAGGTTGAAAAAAAACCTGCAGCTTTCTACTAAGATTAAATTTTTATTCCGTTTTAAGAAGGACATATAACGATTATATTTTAGATATATTGATATTTATTGTCTAAAATTGTATACAAATTTTGACAATCACAACCTTAAAAGTACTAGGGACCTTATATAATAGCTCTGTATAATCAGGTTTAAATGAGGATTTATTGAATACATTTTACAGTATATTTTTAAATACTTCCTTGGGGATAATTACAACAAACTTTAATCTGTTATGATAAAGAAATTTCTCTTAATAAACAAGTATTTTTATTAAATGATAAATTGCATAAGCTACAGTATTAAGAAAAATAAAACAGCATATTTTTAAGCTGACCTGGACATATTACAAAAAGCACTTATAATATAAAAATCATAAATATAGAAACTATCATTCACAACAAGAGCTAACAACTTCATTAGTAGAATAGTCTCGTAACACATAAGCATTCGGTGGTTAAGAAATGAAACTTACTGATTTGGCCAACAAAAATGGCATTAATCCAGCTAAATATGGGGCAAATTGTTGCCAAGGAACAACTTTGATGAGAGATGCTATCAGTTCACCTGCATATTCCATGACCATGTTGTCGTATTCCCCTTCTTGATCATCATCGTCTTCATTGCCATCATCATCTTGGCAGGCAAGCTGAAGTTAAGAATTACATAAATTAAAATTTTAATACAAGTATTCCTTAAAAATTGTACTTGTGTGCCTCGATTATATTAATCAAACATTTTAGTTTCTGAATGGTTTTATTGCTGAATTGAAAACCTGACACAAGTACAATTGATTATTACAAGATTGAGTTCAATAATGCACTCAGATTTTTCTATATCAATACTTTCAATTTCAGACCATAAGTAAAATTTTATTAAAAAAATTTGATATTTTTTGTGTAATAAAGGTTTAGGCTAGACAAAATAAATGAGAAGATTAACTTTAGAATTTTGTGTGATTACTCATAAGAAACTTTATTACACAAAAATTGAATGATCTTTCTAAATTATACAATTTTTTTTTTGTTGCATAACAATTGAAGATGCAAGTGCAAGAACCAGATAAATCCACTTTTTTTTTAACAATTTACACTTATTCCTATAAAGAAAAATTCCTCCATTGATTGGCACACCTCTAATCAATGGTTACCGTATATACTCGCGTATAAGCCGACCCCCTAATTTTAGGACGACTTTTTTGTCCAAAATCGGAAACTTGCGTATAAGCCGAGTTGTATTTTCGTACATGAAAAATTCCGATTAAAATCGGCAAATCCTCGACAAAAGAGTGAAATTTTAATTAGAAAAATAAATATTTAAGCCTAGAAATCAAAAATTTAAAGAAAGTGGCTGGAGAAACGGCCTTCCTCGAAGTTCGTGACGATTCATCGGGCTTAAAAGTATGTACCACTCGCGATGTTCTAGTGTCTTTCAAACCTCCATCGGACTTCTTAAATTAAAACTCCCTTATTATCAAATAAAATATTTTAAACCACAAACTTAAATACCAAAATGTACAATTTCTAATCCTTAACATCGTTTTGTAAAGATTTAAAAACTTAGAAAACGTCAACTTTCTGTCAACATCGTTGACTACTGTCGCTATTAAATACGGATGAATTTTTTTTTTATCCATCTCGGAAAGAAATACTACTACTTTATGGATGAATATATACTTCTTATTAAAATATTTAGTTTTTAATTACGAGATAAATGATTTGAAAGTAGAACTTGAATTCGCCGATTAGCAACCTCGATTTTATCGCTTTAAAGCCAATTCCATCCAAAATACTAATGAAACAACTATTAATACCTGTACATAATATTATCAAGGAGTAAAATCTGCATTGGGGAAATAAATTTTGTTTATTTATTGCAATCGAGCAAGAAAGACATCGACTTTAAAGTGGTGTCATTCGCTACGCACGATGTCAACTTCTTAGTCTTCCATCCAAAATGCTATTAAAACTAGCTTCATAAATTCTACAAACCAATTAAATATTTATCAAAATATATACATTTTATTAAGTTAAACTGATTATTTCTGCGCGTAGTTAAATTTTGCGTCACGATTACACCGAGATGCGCAGAAAGGTCTTCAGTCAGCACGTGACTCACATTCTCGATCTCGGAAATGTGTCGGCGCGATTTCAGAAGAATTCGCTTAATTTCAACTTCTCTCCTTTTCCCATTTTAGGCAAATTATATTAGAAATTTTAATGACCCGCGTATAAGCCGACCCCCCCACTTTTTGGTAAAAATTTTTACTTAAATTTCTCGGCTTATACGAGAGTATATACGGTACATAGATATAAGGGAGCTGTACTTTTGTATTATGTGATGCAAAAAAACTTCAGTATTTTTAGTTCGCCCTGAACAATTTTGAAAACTGGAGTCGTCTGGTTCTTACACCCACGTCTTCAATCGATCTTTTTTAACGTATATTTTAAAATTACCTTATTCTTGAAAACATCTTTTATCAATAAGCTGATTGATTCCAAGTGCCCAGCATGGATGGCATTTTGTTTGATTTTATCAACTATGCTTTGTAAAGTCTCTAAACATCCAAGCACAACAGTGTGCTCAGTGTCTTCCCTGGATAAAGAGAGCAATTTGGGAAGCAGTACACCCAGATTTGTATCAAGTGCTGAAATAACAAAAAAAAAAAACAAAAAAAAAAATTTAGAACCAAGAAAACAAATAACATAATTTCTTAAATGCTTAGTTAAACACGATAGAAGACAAAAGCACATGTCTATAATACAAAATACATAGTCAATGCCATATACCTGTGGCACTTCATAAAAACAACTAATATCAATTTTTAAAAATATATATTTTGAGCCTCTAACTCTTCAAATCAAAGAACTTCGTAACATTGAAACAAGGTCGAGCCTCAAACTTTGAAATCTTTTTTCTCAAAACTGTTATGACATTGGTCAATTCATGTTCCAACCCAAAGATATAAAGAGCTTTCATGCAGCTAATTTGAGATGGTTGTCGAGTTAAAATGCGAACTCATCAACTAAATTGGGACTTTCAATATCAATCATTATATAGAGAGTCAACTATTTACCTCCAGGGTATCTAAATTTTTTTTAATTTTTATATGCTTATAGGCAATAGTAATTTTTAGCATAATATTCTGACAAAATAACGATTTTATGTTTTCTGTAAAATATAATTTTTTTCAACGAGTAACAGATTATGATGAGATTTTGTACTGCTATCACCAAAATTACTCACGAAATATGGTATTATATGTTCAAGGAATGATGCTATCTAATATGAAATTAAAACTTTAAATAAGTATAACTAGATTATTAATATTTTGTGAGTGACAATATATTAATTTATTTTATTAATAATTGGGAATTTTTGAGAAGGCAAAATTTGAATTCGATAAAATATAAGTGTCAAAATAAGATTCTCACCAACTCTACATTCCAAGTTCCCAGTTTCTAAGAAAATATCATTCAATGTGATACAAAATTGTCCCAAAGTTCCTACTGCAGACCGTCTCACATCATCGGATAAGTGCTCAACTAGTTTCCGAACTTCATTAAATGCTGCTTCCATAAATGGAAGAAAACTCACACTGGAAAAAAATAGAAAATATTTAATTAAATATGTATATTATAAAATACAAAGTTCATTTAATTAAAAATGTGTTTACCTTTTAAAATAAAATATAAAGTCTATATATTTAACAAATATGCTTAATGTATCAACATACCCAATGTGCTCAGATAGCTCTTTCAATGCAAGGCAAGCTCCTTCCTTTTCTTCAACGTAAGCATTTTCAACGCTGTACCTGTTCCAAAAAAATAAAATTTAAATGTTAATTGAATATTTAAGCAAACATCTTTCCTAAATAAATAAACTTAAATTACTGCTGCAGTTACTTGAAAACCATAAGAAACAAAAATGTTAATGCTTAAAGAATAATTGAATATTTCAAACGATTGATTTTTTTTATCAAGCAAAATATGTTACAAAAATCCCGAAATATATAAAAGTTTATAGTTTGTACTTATTTAAAAAATACTACAAAATATTTGTTTAAACAAATATGTTTTATTGGGCAAAAGGCTGTGTGCCTTATTTTTAAGTCTGATTAAACAAAAAAGAACGGAAGTCTAACAACTAAAATCTTTACTAAAACATAAATTTCAAGAAAACAGATAAAATTGTTGAGTATTAAGATAAAAAAAAGAATGTATTTGATCGTAACTTATCCATTTGGTTTGTTAATAAGTAAGTAAAACTGAGAATATTCAGCCATTACTATTTAATTAGTGATAAGTACATTCAAAATGAGAATGCATAATTGAATAATTTATTTCAGAAAAACGCTAAGTGTATCGTTAACTTAATGTCTGTTGACGGGTTCCCGAAAAAGACAATTCAATTACTTAAAGTTCCAAGAAAAAAAAATCAAAATTGTTATGTGAATTATACAAATTCAGGGATTTAAGAGATTTTTATTTTCCTAGACTTTCCAACAGCAAGAAAACCCTGCTCAAAATATATATAAAGAGTCAATCACACTGTCTACATGATATTTTGAAAAACCACACCCATCTCTTAAGGTAGAAATTACTTGGAAGAAATTGTCGAACGTTATGCGTAAAGCCCAGGCAACCCTGGGCCATATATCTAGTATAATATATATGATTTACCCAGTGACATCATCATCGTCGTCATCCTCTTCATCATTGCCCTCTAAATTGTCAAAGTTTTCTTCGCCCATGTCGCCATTTTCAGATTCTTCATCATCATCCTCAAACAAAGTGAAACCTGTATTTTCTCCAACACTAGTCTATAAATAAAAATACAATTAACGTATATGTATAGATTGAAACTTAAATTTAAGTAGATAAATTATATATTTTTTAAATAATTTTATCTGAAAATATATTTCTTTATGAATAATGTTCCAATTGTGCTGTCGCAATATATTTGTAGATAACAGTATAACGGGATGCATAATATTACGTGATATTTAATTTTGCAGAATTTTTTTTTTGAATAAATACAAATCGAAGACCATTAAATTGAAAATAACAGTCAAAAGAATAATGTTTTGATTGTTTGTCGATGTTCCTTAAATTATAATGGAAAAAAGGGTATTGTGCAATATGTGGTCTCATCAAAACAAAGCTTTGACAAAATACAATGGAAAGGTAGGAAAAGTACCCTTTCACTTAACAAAAAGTGCATTTCTTGATAAATGAACCCTGACCTTTTCTAAAAAAAAAAAAAAAAATTGAACACTTGACATGCCTGTTAGCTACTAGCCAAACTGGCAACATTCCTTCAGTACATAATGAAGGAAGAGGTAGCATTTTGTCAGAGCACATATTTAACAACGTACTATGACTCTCAACATGGACAAACGCTAATCAATACCCTGATTTCTTTGGGCGATAGCTACCTATACAATCTAATTGGCGGAACATATTTGATATTTAACATTCTTTTTATAGAAGTTACATCTTGTTCTTACATTTGTGAGGAATTTCAATCTAAAAGAAGTTTTAGATCACTAACCTACTCAGTGCTCCCAGATGACAAAAATGTCTATTAAAGTTTGATTGTTAGAAAACTTTTTAAAGTTATGCCGTTCTCTCATTTTGAAGAACAAGGAAAAAAATAACACATTGTTATTTTGGTGACAACGTCGACGATGGAGTGTAGAGCCTATCCAAGTGATGTCAGACTTTTAATTGTAGTTATATAAAGAAGGTAAAAAAAAAAAAATGTTCAAGAACACGCAGTTCTCATTCAATTTGAAGAACATATCATTATTTTGCTGACAGTCATCACTCCTTGGTTCAAAGTGTCAATAAATATAATGATAAAGTAAAGCTTCTTACATTTATACTAATTCCTTCATTGGACTTCAGAGTAGCTAGCATAGGTGCAATAATTGTATTCAGGTATGGGTTAATTTCAGATTTCATAACACAAGATACTGAAGCAAACAAGGAGTAGCTAGAAAACAAATGTATAAAATAAAATAGATATTTTTCAGAAAAAACACAAATATTTAATTTTATGTGTATACAGAAAACAAATTATTTACAGAAATTAATTGTGAACAATTCAAATAAGTTTATATTTCATTATACCAGGCTCTGCGAACATCTGGGTCATCGTTTTTTTCGATGAGGAACAGTCCGCATTTGATGCAGTCATGTGCTACAGGCATGGCTGTTTCAGAGCCAACAGTCCTTAGAATAATGGCAAGTGTATCTGAAAATATGAAATTGTTTTAGATAAAAATTGTATTTTAATTCAAGAACATATACGTATAGACTTGTATGAACCTGCAAATGAGGTTTGTGGGAAGTTAATCTGAAGAATATTTTTGTCAGGATAAAAAAGTTGTTCTTTGTCGTATTTTGTATACTCGCTCAAAATTATATTAAGAATTGTTGCTTACAAATTGTGATGACAGGGAATTCAAGAACAAATTATTTAGGAAATATTAGGGAATTTAAGAGAAAAAAAAGATACCATAGAATCAAAAGATAACTTAAACGCTTCTTTGAATGCCACAAAACTTAAATCAGAAAATAAAATTTATATTTAAATTCAAGGGAATATGATTTCACACAGAAATAAAAGCAAAATATAGTCATACTAAATTTGTATGAAATTAACTCTAGCCTTAAAATTTGGAGCTATACTTGATATTTTAAATATATATTTTCTATTTAATCATTTTGAGTAAAAACATAATGAAATAAAAAGGTTAGTAAAAAAACTACCAATATATACAAACATTCTAGATACATACCAATTGATTGTGTTTGAAGAGATGCTGTCTCTTCAGTGTGTTCTGCACATATAAATGTTTTTAAGTGTTCCACAACAGGATTAAAATAAGGTGCAAAATTTGTTTTGGCAGAGGCAGCTAGAAATATAACAGACTCCATTAATACTGAAGAATATTTAAATACACATTAACCAAATTTATTTTAATTATTTATGTTTAAATTTTAAACTGAGGGGATATATTTATTTTAAATGTATTTTTAACCTTTAGTATGCAGGTGTTTGGTTTTAAAATAAGATTCTGGTTAAAAACTAGGGATGAACCGGATAGTGGTTTTGCCGTTTACCGGAACTGGATTTTGCCGGATATCCGGCAGTTTATTTTTTATGAAAATAAATTCTCATACACACTAGAAAAAACGGAAATCGGTCAAAAATTGAAAAATATTTTTTTATTCTGTAATATTTCCCAATTCCTTATCTTTAAAGTGATACCAAAATTGAATAAGCATTCAAAAAACTTTTTTATTTACAAAGGATTATTCTAGGGTGCTGCTAGTAATGGTCGTATGTTTTGTACATTTTACACTTCATTTTTGAATAATTGTAATTTTACCATATGCCCTTTCATTTCAAACATGAAAACTCAAATTTGCTTAAACTTTTGAAAAATTTATTTTTTAATTCAACTTTATATTAGTTGTGAGATGTAATAACCCTCCACCATAATGATTCGTTAAAAATATAATTTTAAAGTTAAAAATTTGAAAAAAGTAGGTTTTTTAAAGTCTCTATTGGTTCAAGGGAGAATCTGCACACTGTGAATACATTGGTAAATTTTCAGGAAAATACTTAAAGCAAGAACAAAGAAAATTGATCGCCACAAAAAAAAATCTGCGATGTTTTATTCATCCGGATATCCGGCTTGGAAAATCCGATATCCGGCACTTTACTTACGGATATCGGATAGTTAAAAAGCAGCCGGATACCGGATAGTTACCAGATATCCGTTTCATCCCTATTAAAAACTCAATCTTTAAATCAATCTCAATCAACATAGTACAGGTTAAGCGCAGTACACGTGTAAAATTTTACAAGCTAGATAAGTATTAAATAAAACTATTCATTTATTATTTGATTGCTAGAGAAATCATAATTTCTCCCGACACAAAATCTCGTTTCTTTTTTAAAGTTAATGGTTTCCATTATTTTTAATTCACCAGAAAAATTATTTACTGGCCATTGAAATAAAAACAAATTGCTTCACATCTACCAGCCATTATAACTTTGAATTTATATAAATTTTTAGCTAAACTTGTTAAATAACTGCAATTTTTACTAAATGGATAAAAACAATCTTACACTTGAAACTATAAAATGTTTAAGGAAAAAGTGAAAAATGTGGGAAAACTGTGAAAGAATTAATACAAAAACATTGCACACTGAATTTAAAAAAAAAAAGACAGACATGCATATTTTATTAACGTTACTCATGCCTAACTATTGTACATCGAGGAAACCAATGATCTCACAAAATCATACGCATCGCAATAATTATGAAATCATATATTTGCCAACTTAAATATTTTTAGATTAGCTCGAAACAACCTTGAATTTAAGAAAAGGTAAATAGTACTCATAAAACTAAAATACTTACCAACGGAGCCGATTGCTTCGACTGCAAGTTCTTTTACAACAACAGATTTTTCAGTGTTTATTGTCAAAAATGTAGATAAGCAGTTCATAAGAGTAGGTAGATATGGCATTATATCATCTGTGAAGAACAATAATGTTGATAATTATTCACTAAAATATATTTAAAAAACCAGTATTTAAATTAGTTTTACTAACACTTTAGTAGATTAGATGAAATCTAAAGTATATATATTCTTTTTGAGACACTTTATTATATACATAAAGAGCCTTTTTAAATTAACTGTTATGGACAAATTTGGATTATTGTTTTACAAATGGAACCTCAGTATATTTTTGCCCAAAATTCTAAGCCCAATTTTAAATATATATATAAAAAGCCTTCAATTACTTGAAAGTTTCTAAGGACCCTTTGGACTAAAATAATGAGTTTCTATGAACAGTATGAATTTTAAGATAGAATAATGATAAAACTTCACTTAAATAAGTTTTTTGCAATTATAGATAATAAATTTAAGAAAAAAACGTTTATGCAAATAAATATGTTTTAGCCATTCTGATATTGAGTTTTTTTTTAAATATTTTTTGTAAAATTTGCTTGAATCAGTTTTAAATTAAAGCAAAAGAGTCATTTTCAAAAAGAGATTTGCTCTTGAATTATGTTAAAAAGATATATAAAAGTTTAAATATTGAAAACTCGTACCTAGATTTTCACAAAATCTTTCTACAGCGTAGAATGTTCTTGTCAGACTGGGCGGGTTTTTATTCCCTTGCTGTAGCAACAAGCATGTCTGTTGCAGGTATTCAAATAGAACAGGAAGAAGCTCAGGCCCATACTTGCTGATCTCAGGCTAAGGGGACAAATACAGTTAAGATCCATTACAATGTAATAGCTGGACTTAGTAATATTTGTTTGCATGTTCAAATTAAACAACTACAAGAACAAATAAAATTGTTTAACTTTATCTCACCTGCAAGAACTCTGCATATTGTCCAATTGCAAACAGAGCTGCATTGCGGACAACAGCATCTGGATCTTTAATTCCGCGTATAATGACGGGAATGAAAATTGGCAGATATCTATAAAAGAAAAAACAGTAAAAATTAAATTTACAAATACAATATAGAAATTACATGAGAGCTGGCATTTCATTATACATAATTTTAATTAAACAAATTGCATTTGAATTATTAAGTTCTTCAAACAAATTCAAATTGAGTTAATTCCTTATATATTTTTTAAAAATTGAACAATTCCTTAAAATTTTCAAGGAAAAAAAACATCTATGCACAAAATCCCAATTTATTTTTTAGTATTGCTTCATAATCTTATTGTAAGATATGTTTACAGGTAAAAAGCTATGATATTTAAAAGAAAATGCAACACCTGATGAATAATCTTGCTACACAAATTTTACTTAAGTTCAATTCTTTGGGTATCCATCCATACATGCTACTTCTTAGTAAACAATTTATAGTATATCAGATGACAATTCAAATAAATAAATATAATTGATTTCTTAATTTTATGCTTTTAATTTTTTTAACAGCTTTTTTATAGGAAACAAAGAAATATTTTGGTAAAAGCAAAAAAAAAATTAATTGAATTCCACTAAAAATCAGAAGATATCATCCTTGTTAAGGACTACTCTTTCACACATGCCCGCAATATAACTGAAAATTATAATTTGTACTATTTACAAATGTACAAGTATTTCTGTGAGAAAAATAAAAATCTACTGGCTTTTAGTTGAGTATAAAATGAAATGGAAGAAAAATGTGGAAGCCTTAAAAACTACGACAACCTCGTTAAAGCAACACACTGAGTAACTTAAAATCCTACTGGCTTTTAGTTGAGTATAAAATGAAATGGAAGAAAAATGTGGAAGCCTTAAAAACTACGACAACCTCGTTAAAGCAACACACTGAGTAACTTAAAATCCTACTGGCTTTTAGTTGAGTATAAAATGAAATGGAAGAAAAATGTGGAAGCCTTAAAAACTACGACAACCTCGTTAAAGCAACACACTGGCTAACTTAAAATCCTACTTACTTGTGTCTTATGAACTCAGAACACCCCTCAGCAATGACTGAAAGAGCAATGAAAGCAGCTTTCCTGTGGTAGGGGTTATTGTTCTCAAATGCAGATTGCAAATGGTGCATCTGTTGGGGAGAAAAATCCAAGTTATTTAACATTGTGAAACACACAAAAAAATCATATAACAAAGGTATTTAGACTTCCCTATTTTACAAGATAAACACAGAAAATGACACTAACCAGAAGTGGAAGCAGCTTAGAAGGGGGCAGATGCAGCGCCATTATATCAAGGGCCTAAATATGAATAAAAACATACAATTAGTACAACATATAAAGTTACCTAGAAAAAGAAATTATCACATTCATAACAACTCTTAATCACTCTATATTACTGAAATACAATAATATAGCTAGCCATCTTACCTGACCAGCTGCTGATGCCAGGGAAGTTTCCAGTTCTTCGTCATCAAGGTCGTCTTTGTCCCCTGGACATGGCTGGCACATGAGTGGAAAAAATACTTCCAGTATTGGCTGAGCTAGTCTCTGTTTGATTATAGTCTGGAAGACAAAATTTATATGAAAGCTTATTTATAAGTATATCTGTCAACATTTATATTTTTACAAATTTTTAACTAGAAAATTACAACTGGTTTAATAAGTACTCGTTTCCATTAAGACAATTAACAATGGTAGTGTAAAGCAAATTTTAAAAAATAAAAGAAAACTGATAAATAAGAACTATGGTAGATCTTTTGGAGACTCTTAACAAAATAATACACTGCTTTGAATAGCCCCCTTTTTAACCCTCCGACGGATAAGCAAATTTTTGAATCTGTAGGGTTGTGTTCACTTCAGGAAAGATTAGTTTATATTTTCAACACATTCTTTTTATTTTACAAAAATATTTTTTTGAATTATACCAATAAAGAAGGTTTTCAAACATCCTCCTGATGCTTAAATTTGAAAATTATTTCAAAAAAGAGATTTTTTATCAACTTTTATATTAAGTGTAATACTGGAAAAATTGGAGATGCTCAAACGGATATACACGTTTGTATCTTGTAGGTGGTTAAGAAATAATGGACTTTACACATTACATGCATTTAACTCTTCAATTTAAATATTTATTGCCTAAATTTTAGTATTATTATACTTTGCATAAATCATATTCATATATAATACAAAATTAAATACCAATTATATTACAAGAAATCCAATTAAGAGTTAATTTCGTTGTAATTTAAATAAAAAATGTATTAATTCTCTCTATCTAAAGTTAATAATTAAAAAAATAATTATTTTATAACTGGTTTAAAAATCAATTCTTACAAACCCATTAGTTACACCTTTTAAGAGTTATTCAAACAATTTGTACATGTAATATGTCTACAAGAAACCCCTTTGAGCTCTTTTGTATATCTATAGGCTAATATTTCGCAACGTTCTCTGTAAAACCAACTTTAAAGAAGTTGTGGAAGAGATTAGTGTTTATAGAACTAGATAATTGAAATTAATGATTACTTTTTTCTTCAACCTAATTAAATACGAGATTAGGTTAACAGCTTTTATTCTGAGGTCTGTGTCGAATTTATCAGATGCAGCTATCTGTAAAACAAAATAAATTTTATTTCATAAAACAAAAAATACAAGCAATGAAAATAAATAAAACATGAGATCCAATTTAAATCCTTAACTTACTTCAAGGCCAAGATCAATTAGAATCTTAAGATGAGGGGCAAGGACAGCTACTTCACATTCAACTAGCTCATCAAAGATCTCTAAACATTCACAAGCCTTTTCCTACAAATGCAATTTTTAAAAATGTGTAACAAATAAAATAATATTCATATTAAATGAAATAATATTCAATCTTTTTTTAAAAATGCTTTAACTTATGCACTCTACCAAAAAAAATTATCGATATAAACTTGTTTAATACAATACAAATAATGAAGCATTATTTTATTATGGACATAAACACAAAGTAATAAAAATATGCCAATAGTAAAATCCTATATTAAGCGAAGAAAATAAATTAATTTCATTTTGTATGTAAAAAAAAATTGTTTAAAAAAAAACAATAGTATTTTAACATTCTAGACATTCAAGGAATCTATAGTCCATCAACAATTTTAAATTTCATATATATAACATTTGAATATATATTTTATTATTAAATTTGAACTTTATTTAATGTCGGTGTAAATTTAAAAAGTATACTCATTTTTTTTATACATAATTTAATAAAATGAAATACCAGTACAAAGACTATTCAGAATTTTAATTGGAAATGATGATCAAAAACCAAATCTTTCCCACAAATTAAAGATAAAAAGCCAGAAATTAAAACTTGACAAGAAACTCCAGACTGCAATCAACCATATATAGAAAATACCAAGATTAAAGTTATAGTCAAATAAAATTGAAGAATGATATAAAATTAACAGTAATTGATAGAGCCTTACTTGATCACTTGTTGCCAATAGCTTGATTATTACGATGACATTAGGTACCAGAGATTGAAATAAATTCTACAAGAAACAAAATACATTTTATATAAAAAAATATTATATTCAGGGGAAAGCTGTTTTATATGTGGTAATTGTTAAATAAATATGCTGCGCAACATTAAATACAACTTTTTATTACTTCAATAAATCATACCACTTTATCGTAAAGTGATTATTTTGTATTAAAAGCCCTATACCCTTCTACTTTAACTGTACGTTCCTTTTCTAAAACTACCACTTTGATTTCTATACTATTTGTCATCTTAATGTTTACGCAATGGGGTACAGATGACACATTCACTGAAAAATTGAAAGTAGGTAGCCTACATTGAGAAAACAAATTATAACTTTCGACAATCTTGTACATTTTCTATGTGGATTGCAATGGCCTCCCCCTCTAAAATTCTCAAACAATCACAAACTAAGTGATAATTATTAAATATTTTTTATCAAAACCTTCCAAAATATAAAATGACAAATCCCCTTTACAATGTTGGATATGATTGCTTAAACTCGCCTTTACATCCCATACAGGAGAAACATGTACCAAATTTGTTGTCACAGTACCCTTGTATTAAATATATTAATATGCAATTATGAATGCATTGAGTTTAGTTACAATACTAACACCTCTAAAGCAAAAGGTTGTTTATATAATTACTGATAAGGTCCGTGGGTATAATTCTTAAAATCTAATTATACTGGGTTTTTTTTAATCTAAATTACCACTTTAAATATAATAAATAGCTTAAAACCAGTTTAACAGAAATGCCAATTTCAATTTTGAGCTTTAATTATTTGTGAAGCATATATTTGCATAATTTAAATACACTGATATTGGAAGTTTAAGATAACAATAAAGCAGCATACAGAAATAATATTTTGTAGGATACTTAAATATATATTATTCTACAAAGTAATACTATCCAATAAGGTATTGTATAATATGCATATAATTAAAAGCCAGTGAACCATATTTTGAATTTAAAAAGGTAACAACTCAATAAAGGATATTATATAAAAATAAGTAATTTTTTTAAAGCTTAATTGAAAATTAAAAAACAAAAAAGTAGCTTACCAATTCTTCAGTTCCAATGCTAATAACCATGTGAGTCAACGCTCTGTAAAAAACACAATTACCTTTCATCATAAACTAAAGCATAGACAGGGTTTAAAAAAACTAGAACTTGATTACTAAGAGATACTAGTATACTCTTTTCCGAATCTAGAGTAGGGTTAAAAAAAAATATTCTGCCCTACATTTACAATTTTTATTAATCTTGCAAATGTACCAGTATAAATGTCAATTAACAAATAGAATCTGTATTACATAATTATTGTATTTTAAATTTTAGGTTACAGACAGTTAGATAATACATGTTAACAATTCCACAATTGCTTCACCCTCCTCTATAGGAAAGGTTAACTTTTCCCATCAGTTTGATTAAACTTTTTTAGTTTGGAAATTTAGGTCATGTTACTAAATCAGATGAACATTTTATATCTAAATTAATTTTCTTACTTAAAATATCTTACATCCATAAGAAAGACTAGTCATTATATTAAATAAAAAAATAGCACTAAATAAATTAAAATCTATATTAATGTACTTCAACAAGGCTTGAAAGTAATGCACTTATAAATTATTACCAAGGGGAAAAACTATCAAAAAATATATGCAGCTACTGGCAACAATTGGATATTATGAAAAATAATCTATAATTCCAAATTAAATACATTTAAAGTGAAATTATTGAAAAAATACAAAACAATTTAAATTACAAATAAAACACCAAAATAATAATTTCATCTCCATAAATATACCATATTCACTTTGTTGCTTACTTTATAGTGAAGTATGGAATGTTGACACTTGAGGTATCCGTAAGAGTTTTCTGGAACAGACTGAGCAGACTTCTGAAATGTGGCTTCAGTTTGGGTCCTAGAGTCTTAGCTATGACACTTAATGAATACAGAGCGACCTAAAAAGAAAAACATAAAATAATTGATTTCTCACTCTGATTAACATACACAAAATTTATATACAGTAGACTCTCGATAACTTGAACTTCGATAGCTCGAATTTTTCGATATCTCGAAAAAAATCGATTTTTCTGCACCCTCATTACTTATTTAATGTAATTTTATCTCTTTAATTCGAAGTTTTTCGTTGTTATTTTCAATAACTCGAAGTTTCCTCACAACTCAAAATTTTGTTTTCCTCTTAAAACTACGGATTTTGAAGAACCTTTAGCATATATGTAATTGCCATGTTTTTCTTAATCAGTTCTCTTTCTTATTGTGCGTTATTGATAGGGTATACGTAGAATGGATTCCTACCTATGCCTTACCCTTTTGTTTGAATGTCGCCAGACTGGATTCCCTGAGCTGTATCCTCTCAACTTTAACACAGTCAGTCCAACAAGGAAGATTAATGATTTATCATCCTTCAAGCCAGCTGGCGTTTTCGGTAAAGTCACTTTCTGGGAACATTACCGGCCGTCCAGAAAGCAACTCACTTAAAATATGAAGACAACACTCGACCCCTTCTCATTTTTGTTTAGGAAATGCACTCTCTATAGCAGCATTTGATGAGAGATCGTTCTCAGAAGAAGAATGATAATGAAGGATGCTAACCTCATCCAAAGATAACTTTGTAAGAGGCTCTATCTTCTATAAAAACTATGCGTGCATTCATTGAATCAAGGCCGGAAATGAAAACATCAGAGACATTTCAAGCAATCGTGCATTTGGAAAATATAATTGATTTCGAACAAAATAGAAATACTCACCAAACTATTTTGGATAGATATGTTAAATAAAGTCGTGTAAGTATACTAGTATTTATTTTTACCAAAACAGCTTTTTTTATAGGATTTTCGATAACTCGAATTTTTATACACTTCCCTTCGAGTTTGAGATAATGAGAGTTGTCTGTATATGAAAAAATATGTGCAGCCAAGAAAGTTTTAGAGTTGAATAATGTAACAGTAGGAGTGTCGATTCCTAGTGTGAAATGCTGTAGGGCCATTCCAAGGTATTTGTTCCTTGCAACCTTTTTTTTAATTATTTTATATGTTAATTAAGGTAAAATTAAACCCAATGTTTTAAAAGCTAACCAAACCGAAAAGTAACTAAACCCAATAATTAAAATTGGGTTGAATGGCTCTGTCATACTCTACTTAAAGAATAACATCACATAATTAATTTTGTTTTATTTTGCTCGAGAGATTACATAATGTGCGAGTATTTTGCAATAGCAGTAACTCATCGCAGGTACAATTCTGTATTACACCAATGCAGCAATGTAATGAAATACTTTGCAGAATAGATAAAAGTATAATATTTATATCAAACTTTTAGTTTTAAAAACCCCAGATAAATCTAAAGGAAAGTGTATTTACCTCTCTATCCACAGCATTGTTGCTACGAATACTCTGGTCTAACAGTGCCATAAGTTCTGGCCACTTCCCTTCAGCAAGCTCATGTTTGGCTATGGAAGCAATCAATTCTGCTAAGGCATTCCTTACTACTTTCCTAAAAGTAAATAAAAATATATTAATAAATTTTATTATTAAGTCACTATGATGCACTGAAAGTAACTACCTAAATTTGCTTTTTCTTACATATGTAATATTAGTTACTAGAAGAAAGCTGTTTATTTTATACAACTTTACATTCATATTTTTGTAATTTAAACAACTTATAAGGATTATTTTAGGAACAAATTCTGGCTTAAAATATAGTTGATAAACTTACTCGGGATCCTTGACGTAAGCTTCCAAAATGGTTTGCTTCAATCTGAAAAAAGAAAGTCATACAATTATAAGTCATAAAACTTCAAATACGTTTATATTCATAAAAGAATTACAAACTTATTTTTGAGTATCTTGGTGTTATTAATAAACAAAATTAAATTTAAAGCTTAAAGAAATTATTCATAATGCTTAAAAATAAAAATATTATAACAAAGCTTTAACATTTAATGCTTTTATTATAAAAGTGCTGTAATGAAAAAGGTAAAATTATATTGAATTTAAAGTTCTAGAAATGGTATCAAAAGCGTGTTGCGAAAGTTCAAGAAAACACATCTTAAACGGAAACTGCGGGGGTCATTAAAAAAATACTCTTACTTTATTAATGAAAGATTTTGTATCCATGATATTTCTTCTGAATTATCGCAAGTGTTCTTAAACATTTTTCGGTGAATACTTTATGAGCGTTGTAATATATTTAAAGGAGGATCTTGCTGTATGAAATTGGGATAATTGCCTCTCTAAGTTCTTCAAACATAATTTTTTTTGTGTTTCGGGAGAAATTAAAATAAAAAAAAAATCAGATAATTTAATACACAATCTCTAATATAATAAACTATATTTTAAGATCTTTTCAATTGACTGCCTCCAACTTTAGAGCAATCAATAGCTGATATGGACAATACTTCAGATGTCAATCCAATGTACAAACTTCTTCACAAAAACCAACAGAAGAACAAATAACTAAAGCAGATTATATATGCAACTACATATTTCCCCTATTTTGTTCTTTTGATTTGTTAGTACGCTAGTGTAAATATATTAAAAAAAAGATAATTATATACTATTAAAGATTGACTTCTAATGGTCGTTTGTATTAGTAACAATGATGTGTATAAATTTTTTTAAAAAAGTTTAGAACCTAACGTTTCAATATTAGTAAAAAATTGTACCAACAATTACTCTTCCTGAGAATAAATCCTGAATTTTCTCTTAAATAGATTTAAACTTCATAACCAAAGTAGTTTTTCATATTTAAAGTGATTTGAGGGGGAAATGCAGTACAGAACTGGTAACTGTCATATATTGCTAAAACTCAAGCAAAAGTCAATTACAGACTCTTTTAAAGTCATCACTCCCATCGACTTTGTGCTAACGAGGTTTCACTATACATATTTACTATAGAATAGTAATACTATTAAATCTAATAAGAATTATTATTACTAATTTTTTTGTGGAACAGTTTTTTTTTAAAGAGCTATTCTTTAGTGTGTTCTTTTTAAATTTAGGATGGATTATTATGAAAATATAAAAATTAATATGTGAATTTGAATGTTAATCTCAGTATAACAAACGTATATTTAGTGGTTTATATAATTTGTCAAATGCTTAAAATAAAACAAGAGTTTTGCGAGGAATTTCAATCTGAAAAAAGTTTTAGATCACCAACATACTTGATGCTTCTAGATGACAAAAATAATTTCTATTTCAATTTGGGAGAGAAGAGATAATTTTGTATATTTAAGAAAATCTTGTTCACTTTCATTTTGTTACGATTTTGTCAGAATTAGAAATTAACTATGGGACTGGTAATGTCATTATTAGTTATTTAATTAGAAACACAACAACGATCTCACGCTTTACGACATCAACAACAGATCATGTTCGTATACATAACAGTTACAGTTAAGACAACACAGTAACAGTCAAGACAACACAGTTACAGTTAAAACAACAGAATTGGCAAGATATCGATCTAAATTCAACACTCCTTCCCAATATCGCCAATTTTTAACACACATACACAAAAAATAAGTATACATCACAAGATATACAAAAAAAAAAAAAAAAAAAAAAGCACATTTGACTTGTACAGGAGACCAACATTACTTGTGCCACGTAAATATCTGTAAATTCTTTTTACACGTATCCAGTCATCTTGTGTAGGTTTACACAAAGCTCTTGATACCAAAGCTACAACAAAAGCTATATCTGGCCTGGTAGCTACAGCAAGATATTGTAAGCAGCCTACTGCCTCTCTGTAGGGCACATCAACAATGGTTGTATCTCCTTCCTGAGATTTAGCCACATCACAAGGTGTTGAGAGAGCCTTCGAATTTTCTAGTCTAAATCTTTGCAGTATCTTTTCAGTATACAGATGTTGAGAAATAAAAATGTCACCATTTTGTCGTTGGTAAATTTGTACTCCCAAGAAAGATTCAAGGGGACCATCAGTAATCTTGAACTCCTCTTTTAAGTTACAAATCAAATTTTCTATTTCTGCAACACTTGATCCAGCTACAAGTCCATCATCTACATACAAGGCTACAATCAGTATAGATGAATCCCTTTTTCTTTGTAAATAAACAAGGATCAGCATTCGATTGCTGAAATTTCAATTTTTGAATTGCTTGCACAAAACGTCAGTTCCAACAGCGTGGAGCTTGCTTCAGTCCATATAGAGAGTTAACAAGTCTGCACACACGACCAGTTCCATCATCAAAGCCTTCCGGCTGTTTCATATAGATCTGTTTGTCAAGAGTTCCATAGAGAAAAGCTGTTTTCACATCAAATTGATGTAGGTGCAGTTTCTGTGAAGCAGCAACACTAAGTACAGTACGCAAAGTATCAAATCTTGCTACTGGTGCAAACAAATCATCATAGTCAAAACCAGCTTTTTGTGAAAAGCCTCTTGCCACAAGCCTAGCTTTAGCTTTACAAGGGAAACCTTCAGTATTGGTTTTTATTCTATATACCCACTTGTTATCAAGAATCCGTTGATTTTCTGGAAGTTCTGTAAGCTCCCAAATTCCATTTTCTTTATGAGACTGCAGTTCTTCTAACATGGCATCTTCCCACAGCTTGGATTCAGGTGACTTCATTGCTTCACTGTAAAAAGCTGGAGTCTCAATGCCAGTAAGAGTGCTTACAAACAGAACATAATTTTCCGAGAGAAACTGTGGCTTCTTATGCTCTCGTTCAGGATAGCGTCTTTCAGGACAAGGTTCTCCTTGGTAACAATCTTCATCATTCACTTGAATATTTCCTTCTTCTGGACATAAATCACTGTAACTAGTGACTTCAACAGTCAATGGCTTATATGGTAATTCATTACAAAATATAAGATTGCAGCTTCTTTCCACTTTATTCTTAGATGGTTATATATTCTGTATCCATCATGAGCTTCATAACCAACGAACAGTCCTTCTACAGACTTCTTATCCCATTTTTGTCGTCTTTGTTTCGGTTCATGTACATAGCATTTTGTACCAAATATTCGTAAGCTTTTCAAGTTGAAATTTTCTGACTTTCCATTCCATAACTCATACGGAGTTTTATCTTCAACTGGAGTAGGACCTGTGTGATTTAACACATAGACAGCTGTGTTGCATGCTTCTGCCCACAACTTCTTTGGTAATTCATTTTGATGAACCATGGCTCTTGCAGCTTCCACTATGGTGCGGTTCTCTCTTTCAACTGCTCCATTTTGTTCAGGTGTCTCAATCATTGCCACACGCAAATCAATACCCCGATCATTCAAAATCTTTTTCACTGAATGATTGATAAACTCGGTACCAGCATCACACAAATTTTTTTTAACAGTGTGACCAGCAGTCTTTGCTTCATTAAGGAAAGTTTCTATACAATATGGTACTTCATTCTTTGCTTTCAAGAAGAATACACGACGAAATTTTGTATAATCATCTTTGAGAACTAACATGAAACGTGAACCACCAACCGAGACTTCTTCCATGGGACCCACCACATCAGCATTGATTTGTTCTCCAGGTTTTGTTGGTCTAACATCCCCGGTAGCAGAATCGCGGCGACGTGCGTCGTACGACGCAGATTTTTCAAAGGTCTGCAGACACATTTTTGTAGAAGTCTACAATACGAATTTATTTTTATGTCTGCATACTTTAGAACATTTACTGCAGATTCTTTTTAGGTTAGATAATTACTTTTCTCAAATTTTAGAAAGTCGAGGAGTGGGCGATAAGTCCCGATAATAGAAAATCGCGATAAGTTGCACATGTTTGAACAAATCTCCGCAGACGTTTCTTTGTTGTCGATTCTCTTTAGTCAACTCCATAGTGGTGAATTCCGGGAAAATGTTGCCATGGCACTTAAAATTTTAAACTTTATGTTGAGTCATTTGTCATATACCATTTTTTTCAGAAAGATATGAACTTTTTGAATCTTAACATATTTTTTTTAAATTAACACAATGACTTTTATAAAATCAAGGTCAAAGTCACTTCTTTACTATATGTTTTTGCAGTGCGGAATATCAACATTTTGTTTCATACTATAACTTGACTAAAATCCCTTACCAAAATAAAATAAATATGTTAACTTTTATACTTTATTCATGTAGTTAATCTTTCTATTAATTTTTTTTGCAAAAAAATATTTTTTAACCTTGAAATCAATAACTTATTAAGTCAAACCATAAATGTCCTTCCGTTACCGAAATACTATATTTCAACCACCTCACTAAGAAACCATTGGGTCTACAACTTAATGAATTTTTGTACAAAGCAGATTTATGACACTTATTAATTAGAAACAGCAACAATTTTATTTTGTTTTTAATTTAGATGTTTTTTTATGGTAACGGAAGGACAAAAAACATGGTAACGGAAGGACATCAATGTGGTAACGGAAGGACATATTTGTATTAGCTGATTTTGACTGAATTTTCCACAATTAAACAAACTAATTTTCAGTTATTATTGAAATTCAAACACATATAAATATTATTTATACTTATTAACTGTATTTTCTATCTTAATACCCTCCCCCGCTAATTTAATAAGTATGTCACAAATACATTGAGTTTCAATTAAAACTGGTACTACTTTTCTATTTATTCACTATATGGGTTCTTTCTACAATAAAGCCATAAAATGGGAAAAAGAAGAAAGTTTAAAAGCGATTTCTTACGATGACGTTAAGTGACGCATACAGAATTTCAGCAAGAAAATATTGATATTAATGTATCACTATAAAAAGTTCGCAAGCTTAGACCCCAGTTTGTTTTGTTACAAATATACCTTCTACTTAAAGTTTGTCTAAATTGTTTTGTTACCAAATATATAAATACTAATGAACAAAATTTAGCACATTTAAAATGACAGTAATGGAATGAAGACAGAAATCCATAAAAAAAAAAATAAGAGTTCATTTAAAAAGTGCCTTTATGCTCTTGAAAACAAATCTGCACATTTTTAAAGTATATTTTTATTAAAAGACATAGGAATCTTGTCTTTTAATAAAAGAATTCAAAGAAGAGGTGAAAATTGTAGTTGTACAAGTTGATTTAACATTCAAAAACCAACTTAACATTCATGTTTGATCAGTATAACATCATGGCTACATTGAAGCATTTTTGCCATTAATCAAGGCAAAGGTACTGTTAATGTCCAAAGTGGTTAATGGGAAATTTACCACTATTGCCCCATTAGATAAAATAATTGATTTCTCCATCAGATAAAGTAATTATCTCAAGAAAGATGGAACAATATCTTCCTCTTCCTGACACACGCAATACTTATTATTTAAAACCAATTTCAAAATATATTATTAAGTATTGTGAGTACTCTAGTTCTATAGAAAGAAAGGTATTCAAAGAAAACATACAATCAAATATAAAAGATGCAGACAAGGCATATGGGTCAAGCAATGCATTGGCTGTTAGTGACTTTTAGTTAGTCGAATGGCAAGGACTAAAAAGTATTATGTTAGGCAAGTACTTCATTCAATGATGTCGTTGTAGAAGTATTATGTTTAAGAAAATAAAATAATGAATGACTAAATTTATATTTCCTGAGAAAGAAGGTAACTGCTGGAATTGACTCAAATAAAATAACCAAAAATTGGATAAGCCAAAATTTTTAACAAATGGCCCTGGAAAAAGAATTTGTTGCAGAATTAGATTTAAAAACAGCTGAATAAGCAGAATTTAACACCTATTATTCTTTTTCAAAATATTAATGAGTAAATTGTTGTAAAACAATCCAATTTTACACACTTGGAATTTTTGTCCTTCCGTTACCTTAAAAAAACATCATATTTTTGGGCATAATATAATAATTTCTAAAAACTGCACTGCAATTTATAATAATTGAACTCTCCTTTAAGTGTTCTAATTTTTCTAGATTTTTCTTTTTTACGGTTTAGCTGAACTTTTAATAAAAAGGTGTAAGTGTGGTATACCACTTCCAAAAAACGTCCTTCCGTTACCATTACTAAAATTTAAATTTAAAAAAAAGTTATAAAGTGCTAAATTCTAGATTTTGCATTTTTAATAAAATGGAGTAAAGTGTATAAAAGTCTACCTATCAGTTATTTGAAATAAAAAATATTTTTAAAATTATAACCATAAGTTGTTGTACTAACTGGCCTTCCGTTACCGCCGGAATTCACCTAGTACATTTCAGTACCTGTTCTTTGAGAAGATGCATTACTAGAAAAAAATTAGTAGCAGAACCTTCTTTGAGAAGGGAATTAGTGCTAACGAAAACGTTATTTTATACAGCTTCCACGGTAGATTTGCGACTTTGGCGATCATTTTTTTCTCTTTTGGATTTAGAGCTCAATTTTTTACTTTAATAGCTCATTTTTTTTCTTTCTTTTAAATCATTCTTATCTCATCTATTTGATAGTTAATAGGTAATCAATGATACAAGTTTGTCAAAAATCGGCAATTTGACGCCGCGATTACTCCGATTTTGGTGACTAAAAATGCATTTATTTTGCATATTTATTAATTTTGTCTATCTTTAACATAGTTTTCTTAATTTTGTATTGAGTTTGTTAGGAATTTTGTTATTATCAGCTAACCACAGTTGCCGATTTTATCTGAAATCGGCATTTTAGCCGGGTGGCTTTTCCGATTTTCAAGACAGAAAACTTGTTTTACTTCATGCTTAAAGCCAGTTTTCTCGTTTTGAAAGGCCTTTCTTCAGTTTTAATTTTATATATTTTTTTTACTATTGCGAATCATTTAGTTATGCCAAGTTTGTCAAAAATCGGACTTCCGCTAATTCCTCCTTTTTTATAAATTGGAATGTTTGAAGATTTCTGAGGATATTGTGTGAATTCTAGTATTTTAAAATAAACTTATACTCAAAATATTTGATTTAATGTCATGATTCTTTTGCTTGTAAAATGACAGTTTGAACATTAGTTTACAGTTAGTTAGCTTGCATTCAATTTCAATCACTATGCCTATTTTTCAATGAAAAGGAAAGCATAATTTATAAGACTTGCATGCTATGAAACATATAGTAAATGTCTGAAACCATAATAAATAATAATTTAAATTGCTTTAGAAGTTAAATTTTGCAATTTTGATACTTGTACGAATTAAAGTACAAGCAGATAAAAAAATAAATGCTTTCTTTTTGAATTCTTCCCTTTTATTTCCAGTATGAACTCTGCAATTTATTTAAGTTACCATACTTTAAAATTATAATTCCAATTTTAATTTACCAAAGAAATTCAGAAGATAATCTTTCTTTTGTTCATTTATAAATTTTAACAATTAAATAAAATTTTAATTTGTATTGCCCTTTCCATAGAAAATATTGTTGATATATTATTGTTATAAGGAGTTTTTGTTTTAAATGCTGCAACTATTTAATAATGGGTATGTGTTAGCTCATAAAAATGTTAAATATTTGAATAATTGGTACTTTATTATTATTTAAGTGATGAATACTTATAATTTAGCAATGATTAAACAGCGCATGAAGAAAAAAAAAGTGAAAAACAAAGTAATTGCCGAGATTCTCTCTTTAATCGAATTCTTGCTCATGAAAAGTATACCAATAGTTATATATAATAAATTAAATTGCAGACAAATCTTATTCACTAAAATCCTGTCGCAGACTGTTAAGAATTTTTCTGCTACTGGGCTAACATCTCGTGAATGAAACGACTTTCTATGGGCTTTACCATATGCACATCCTACACAAAACTCAGAGTTCTCATTTGATAAAGAAATGCCTTGTCTTTTCAGAAACTTCACACAGTGTTTCTTGTTTTGATGAACCATTCTTTCATGTATCACTTGAAGAGTATCACTGGTGCTTGAAATAAGAACAGTTGCAGGTTTTGTAGGATTTTTAGCAATCATTTGCATCAAAAATAGACCATTTTCTGATTTTTGGCCTATTACAATGGTTTCATTTCCATTTTTCACAAAGCAACATTTATTTCTAAAAACGACATTTAGTCCTTTTTCTACAGCGTGCGAAACAGAAAACAATTGGTACTTTAAATCTGGCACATACCATACATCAGTTAAATGATTTTCATTCCATTTTTCAGATACCAAAGTTTTTACATTGACCAGTCCACTACCATATGCAACCAGTCTCTGACCACCTGCAGCATTTACTACTTCCGGAACAGCAAATGGTTTGAAACTTTCAAATATAGAACTATTGAATGTCATATGCTGAGAAGCTCCAGAGTCAGCAATCCAACTGTTATCATCATGTGAAACTGTACATTAGGGTGGAGTGAAGGTATAGGGTAAAAAATTTTCTCTCAGATATCAATATCTAATAGCATGGAAAAGTTGTTACCTTGTATACTAAACATAGTGTAAAAATTTCATACCTCTTAAGCAAGATCTTGAGGGTCCACAATTAACTTTTGTTTTGTAAAAAAGCGAAATCTTACGTCCATGTTAAACTCCCATAGGAAAAACTCAAATGTTTTTTTTTAAGTGACATAAACTCATTTGTATAAGATTATAACTAACAAATTACATTATTATGGAAACTTATTAGTATGAATTACTTTTAAAATATTCTTGTATTTTATTTGACCATAAATATGAGACTTATTAAATTGCAAATGTTTAACAGTGAAAAATTAACTGTAACACATTATAATAATAACTTTGAGATTTAAGAAGAAAAATATTTATTATATACAAGAAATAACTGGTTATAAAGCAGGATTATTCTTGCTTTGTGTTAAATACTTTCACATTTCCACAGGACTTAATTTTTTACGTAGATCAATCCATCTCTGGAATTATATCCACACATGGGTTAAATTGAAAAAAATTCCAAATGTTTAACAGTGAAAAATTAACAGTAACATATTATATCGTACATAACATATCATACAGTAACATAACCTATCGCATGTTCTAGCCAACAAAGGAAGAGGTGTTTTCATGGTTTTGGATTCTTTTTTTTCTTCACAGCCAATGGATTTTAATATTTTAGGAACATCCCATTCTTAATCAACCGAATCAATAACTTCTGGAGATAGTAAACTGTCCACTTCATAATTGTCAAGATCATAAATTTTTTGTCGTTTAGACATAAATGTTGCTTGCGATGATTTACGTTTAATCCACACATTTAATGTTTCAGTTGTTTTAGTGTCGACATTTCTTATAACCATATTTCGCAATGTCCTTTGGTCCTCTAAAAAAGGAATCTCATTGAGAGGAACTTTTCTATCTTTCGGACAAGAACACTGAGCTAAAGTTACAAATTTACAAGAACATTATATTACACATTATCAAATAGTTTCGTTCCTGCTAGTAAACTAAATGATTTAATTTTTAAGAGATAATTTTCTTATGATTTTCTGATCTTGCGCTGTTTCAAGAGCTTCATATAAGAGCAGTGATAGGTTTTCAACATTGTCAATACTCTTGATCGAGTGACTGTTGGAATTGAAGCTTTGTCCCAGATATAACAAATTTTGTCCACCACTTTAGCAGCAATATCAGAAAAATTGGGATCTTTAGAAGATAATGAAGGTTTCAGTGTATTTCTGATGTGAAGGTAGTATTTAAATACTTCTTCACATGTTGGTAAATGATTATCGTATAAATCGCTTGGCAAATGTAAACAAATAATTTACAATCATGCGGTTACAGTTAAAAAGAAAAAGTTTGTTTTTATTAAGGTAATTTGTGTTTTTTGTTTGGTTTGATATGAATAAAAACTTTTATGACTGTATAATAACCTTTTTAATCCTTTAAAACTAATTTATCAGTTTTGATTTTGAGTTTACGGCAATAACTAACTGTTAATAAAACTAAAACAAAGCCAACTAGCGCCATCTCTTGTTGCCAAATGATGCCAACAGTGGATGCCAAGTTCGGAAACAGCGTAATGACTTTGTATTTAGAAATTGATTGCGGACCCTCAAAATTAAACTTTAAAATAAAATAAAAAATATATTCACTATCAGTATGATATGGAACAACTTTTTAGTGCTATTAGGTTTACTATCTGTTAAAAAAAAATTTTCACTCCACCCTACTGTACATGGCATAGCTACACCAGAGGATAAAGACATGGTCTTGTTTTTGTTTTGCGGACAATTTATTCGTTTGTGTCCGACCATTCCACATTCAAAACAGGTAACGTTGGTGTTCATAGGCTTCTTATTTTGGTTTTGCCACTTCTTCTGTTTTGATTTATTTCCTCTGAAATTTCTGGTGTTGGCATCATCTCTTGCAGAACTCGGTAACGGTGCTTGTCGTCTAGATTGAGTTTGCAAAGCTGTACTTTCACACTGCTGTTGTGCAATTTGTTGTTCAAAAGCACAAAGTCTCTCAGTCAACAGTTCTATGGATCTGTCTTTCAATGGAATTCCATCCCACACAGTTTTAAATGCAATGTAATTTTGAGGTAGGGTTGAAATTATTCGAAACAAAAGCATTTGTACAGGAACAACACAATCAAGAATACGTTGCAGTTCGTCATTCGCTTCAACGAATATATTCTGACTTCTACTTATGAAAGATGCAATATTTTCTTCTTGTTTACGTTCTAAATGGAAAAATTCAGTCCACAAACGATGGAGTCGATGCGTCGACGACGTGTCATATATAGCAACTAACTTTTCAAATGCTTCTTTTGATGTCGAGCATGTCTTGATATAATCAAAGTTCATATCATCCAGGGCCTGAGAAATATACAGAAGTGCCTTTGCATCACCCAGTTCTAATTTCTTTTTCTCTTCTTGGAAAGCGGTAGCATCGGCGTCCTTTTCCATTTTCGGCAAAGTCTTTTCTCCAGTTACATGGCCCAACAGATCGTGCGTTTTCAGTAATAATAATACTGACATTTTCCACCTGGTCCAGTCTTTCGCAGTTTCCAATTTCTCAACCATGAATTAGAAATCCATACTTTCGATATCACCAAGATTCGGTTTCTGACAAAAAACAAAGTGCACTATTCAAAGCTTGCACAATGGAATCGTATACTGGAGGCCATAACCTGTTATGATTTTGTCAGAATTAGAAACACAACAACGATCTCACGCTTTATGACATCAACAACAGATCATGTTCGTATACATAACAGTTACAGTTAAGACAACACAGTAACAGTCAAGACAACACAGTTACAGTTAAAACAACAGAATTGGCAAGATATCGATCTAAATTCAACACATTTTGAAGAACAGAGAAAAAAAAAATAACATGTTGGTGATATTTTTCATGTAAGTCACATGTTTGGTGACTTAAAGGAAACACCCGAGTGCAAAGGATTAATAAAATATTCTGATACCCAAACGATGCCATACTATTCTAGAATCACATATAAAGTATATGCTAATAATAAAAAAAAAATTAGTTAAAGAACGTGCAGTTCTCTTTTAATTTGAAGAACAGGGAACAAAAGAACAGGTCATTATTTTGGTGATCGAGAGTCACCACTCTGAGTCCAAAGGGAGAAAAAAATGCCTCACCCTTGTTTCACGTCAAGTGGTATTTTCTTCCACTGCTTGGCTTTGAGGACACGTCTCCTCAAAAGAAGAGCGGCATACCTGCGCACCTGTGGATCTTGGGATTGTGTTATGCACTGACATAAGGAGAAATTGATTGAAGGGTCCTTAAAGAGATCTTGTATTTCTTTGAATCCCTACATAAGAATGTTAAAGTATTACATTTAAAAAATACATTAAAAAAAACAATATTTTTTTTTATCAATCACCAGTTATTTTATCATATTTTTTTTAATAAATGGTAAATTCCTAGTGTACGGTGCCCTGTTGTCGTATAGTCCAAAAATTGGCGCCAATGTAAAAATGACGTTTTTTTTTTGTCGCCAAATCAAAATGGCGGTTTGGTTAATTAACATTGCACTAGAACTGCACAGTGGGCTATTGGCGACGGTTCGGTGCCTATCTCGAAGGAAAGACCCGGGAACGATGCCTCGTATTTTTGAACCATGGACAGATGACGCAAAATGGCGGACATTGCGTTGGTCCGGGAAGTCGATCATGGTGCTTACAGGCAATCCTTCGGGCAGTTGTTTGGGGCATTTCGATGGCGCGCTTAAAGTCACAGACACCTGCCGTCGATTTTGTGGTCTCCGAATACTCATTATTACATCCATGATCCCCTCCGGGCCGTCGATCATTGTGCTTACAGGCAATCCTTCGGGCAGTCGTTGATCGTTAAATCAACATTTTATATGAAAATCGGAAACAATATCGGATCCAGGAAAAACGAACTGCTGCAAAACGTTGAGTAAAGTTTCCGATTTCCGGTCGTCCACGGCAAACATGAAGCACTTGTTGGTACCGGATCCAATCCCTCCAAACACCCACTGGCCTTCCACACGCTTGCTCCGGTTGTACTTGCGTTTGCCGAACTTCGACTCGTCATTTGCTGCATAACAATCCGGCATCCATGCACCACTCAATCACGGCACATTTGCCTTTCATCTCCAATTTAAAAAAATACTTGCTATTCAGATAAACGTTGTTACATCGTTAGCTCAGAAAAATAAAAATCACCACGTATCCGCCGAACTTCCATTCAAAAATGGCAGAAATGCGTGAAACCAAGGCTAGAACTACATGCGCACACGCATCTGGCCTCAGATGCATCAGCAAACGCAGCATGGCGCAGCTACGTGGGTAAAAAATTTAGGGTTGCCATAGAACATATTTTCGCATGCGTCAAGTAGGGTTGCCAAAACATAAACTTCATCGCCCAATCATTTGTCGACAAATCCCATTTGGCGAGGGCACCGGACACTAGGAATTAACCAAATAAATCAACACACTTGATATAAACTAGTCTGAATCTATAGAAGACATTTCGGTTGAGTTACAAGTACAACAATCTGCTGTTAGCACAATATACAATCAAAACATGAGCCGCTTTTCATTTCAATGTTCTTCGGTGAGTTTATATTCCGCATTATCAATATGAAGTCATTTTGAGCATCTCATCATCACTCTATACTAGTGAATAAACTAAAAAATCCAAGTTAAATTTGATCAAGGAATTGCTTAATCGAGTCAGTAAATATTAGTATATAATTTGCATAAAATGAAGAGAATAAAAAAAATAATAATTATGACTGCTAATGTGACCCCTTCCAACAGTACATAATGTGCAAATAGAAGGACATATTTTAAGGTTAAAAGCCAACTCGGTAAATTCCTAGTGTACGGTTCCCCCCTGGCGCGATTGTGAAAATTGGCGCCGAGGCATTTGCAAAACATTGTGAAACGGTGCGAGAAAAAAAAAACATGGTTGCCGTACATCATGATATTGCTAGGAACGTCATCAAATAGGGTTGCCAAAATGTAAAATTTATCGCCCACCAATTGTCGCCAAATCACATTTGGCAGGGGCACTGTAGGTACAGATGTAGTATAGGACATTTGGCGCGGAAGGTTTTTTTTGGCGTGTTTTATAGGTGCGATAAATTTATAGTATGGCAACCCCACCTGACATTGTTGGTATGTTCCGATTCTTGTGGCGACTTTCAATCTGGCAACCCTATGACGTCATAGCGCTGTTTAACGGCAATTTTTTGTCGCCAAAAACAAAAACGCGCCAAATGTCCTATACTACATCTGTTCCGCACTGTACACTAGGAATTAACCCAATCGTATATAGAGGTTTTTGTTTCCATCCGATGGAACGGAATTTTACTGAACCTGGAAAGTTTTTAAAAAAAAATCCTAGTTGATAAATAAAAAATTAGCTATGTACAAAAATGCCTCCGGAAGTCCTTCCAATAAGATCACCTGTAGGTTTTAAGGTAAATAAATTAAAAAAAGTAGATAATTTGTAAACAATTAAACTCTTATGGAATGACTGATGATTGTAGTGGATGGATGAAAAACAATAATGTCAAAACGAAAAATAAAACGAAACTATTCCATTTAGAAAATAAAACGCCCTATGGTGTTTTACCTGTCAAAAGGTTCGGCAAAATAATATTAAATACCCACTTTTAAAGTTTTGTAAACACATATTCAACGTTAAATGTCAAATAAGGTGAAACCTTTCCAAACAAACTTAATTTTTAAAGTGTGTTACTATCAACCAGCCTTAAGAAAAATTAAAAGAACATTTTAGCGAATGTCAAAGGCGCGCCGGTAATGCGTCAGAAAACGTGGTAAGCCACATGGCACGTTCCTATTTCAATTGAAAACCGACAAACTAAAATATGGCGTGAAATACTTTATGGAACTTTTTACAATATATATGAATCGGTAACAAAACAATACCTGAACTTGTCCTTCATTTGTTGTGTTCTGAAGTAATTTCAGAATTACGCTCTCAAGAGAAGCGGCCATGTCTAAGCGAAAAGTACACAAAAAGAAATAAACACTAATTTCAATTGTTGCCACTCAAATGAAAATAATTGTTATAAATTAATAAAATTAATTTGATGCCAAAACCATTTAAAAAAACCTTGAAGTTTTATTTTGGATAGTTTAATGTTTTATGTATCCCCTTTACTTTTCAATAAGGCAAGCTCATATAGTCGAAGTCTTTGTAATTGTGATTTAACCGAATTCTTCGACCACTCTGATATGACGTTTTAACGTTCCGTTTATCAATGATTGTATTCAGAATGGGAAGGTGACTTCACGCGTAAGGTTATAGACGGTTGGTAGGTGAAATTTCCATCGCCTTACAGTATAACAGATGAGCTGGCACCTCACGCAACCATACAGATGGGTGAATACATTTAACCACGACGGATTTTACGTTCAACAGTCCACTCTACACAAAGGAATATTTTTGAGGCACAAAAGGAACGAATATGACAATCATCAGTTTACCAGATCGAGATTACGGCATATGTGATACGAATCAAATCCATGCTCTTCCAGTGCTGAGTGTGATGCTCTCAATTCAATCACCAACCTAGCCGCACCATCAGGCCCGTGGCACCGGCGCACGCCCCACCCCCCTCCTCCCTACCCCCTTGGGAATTTTAACTTTTAATTACCCCAAGATGGGAAAATTTATGCCTCAAGAAAATTCATATTAATAACAAATGAAAGCTAGGGAAGATTAGAAATTGCCCAACTTGTAAAATTTCATTTAAATTAGACCTCAGAACGGACACTGCATGGGAATATGGGGGCAAAAAATCAATGCTTGTGAGAGAACTGTTTAATATTACCTAATATATATATATAAAAAAATTTCGATAAGTTGGAACTGGGAATTTTCAGCAGTTGAGTTGAGAATTTCGAATAGTTTAGTTGGGAATTTCGAATAGTTGAGTTGAGAATTTCGAATCATTAAGTTATTTTTCGTAATTTTTAACAAATAAAAGCGAAAACAATAAGGTTATAAAGTGAAAATTAGAAAATGTCCAATAAATGCCAGATTTCCAGACAGACAGCTACTAATATAATCCGTTATCCATTGGCGCCCAAATAAATGCTCGCATCTGCTCATTCAGTTTTTATTTTTGGAAAAACAAACAATACTTTAATACCTTTTTACATTAAAATGTAGTATTGCGTAACCTATAGACGCCGAACGTCTGAGCATTTTTGACATTATTTCGATAATACAACTTGTTTTATTACTCTTTGTGATTTGCGGTTTTGTTCCGGTCGTAAGGCCTGTCGCTCGAGCCCCCAATAATCTGAAAACCTTAAAAGTTGGGAATTTCGAATTTTAAAAATCCCTGATTTGGGAAAATTTAAGCCCAAAATTAATATTATTAGCAAATAAAAGCGAGGGAAGATTAGAAGTTGTCTAATTTATGAGATTAAACTTAAATTAATTGCTGTTTTACAATATACTTTGCTGAGCAGAAGTTGCTACTTGAATTTCTTGGTGAATGATAATAGGGGGCGAAGCGCTAAATTAAAAACTAAAAATTGAGAAATAAAATAATCTTTCTAGAAAAAAGGAAAACCAACTTCAAGGAAAATGCGCAAAAAAAGTAAAAAAATAAATTTTAATTTTACGAATGAGTTGAAAAAATTGAATTATTGAATATCAATTTTATACTTAGTAAAACTTTTTGAAGTTGGTGCCAATCTACAAAAATCATACCTAAATTTTGGTGCCGATTTCAAAAAGTTGTATTATGTATAAATTGATATTCAATAATTAAATTTTTTCAACTCATTCGTAAAATTAAAAATTATTTTTTTACTTTTTAGCGCATTTTCCTTGAAGTCGGTTTTCCTTTTTTCTAGAAAGATTATTTTATACATTTTAATTTTAATTTATAGAAGTTATTATTTATTGGTCACATTTGAAGACATTCCTTTGAATGGGTTGCACAATACAATGCAATGTCGAGTCTTTTACTCCCACTATACTTTAGATCACGTAGCCTTTATATTATTCTTTACCCGTTTTTTTAAACTAAAACGCTTATTAGGTCTTTAAATTGCCATAACTATAATTTTTTTAACTAATTTATGTCGTAATTAGGGAGTGATTTACTAATTTTAAAAATAGTTATTGACTACTGTTAAAAGTTGTTGTGGTGTTGCTCAAGTCAACCCCTCACATGTAATATTTCTAATTATTGAATCAATACTTCTTTTTTATTTTGCAAAGCAAATGCTTGCCGACCCCTCTTCTTTATATTTTTACAGATATTGTTCTTTTCCAAGCACCTCGTTGCTTTTTCTCAGTGCACACTTTATGCATACTATCAGTGGCGGATTTACATAGGGGCTAAAAGGGGCTACAGCCCCCCCCCCCCCATATTTTGGCCCATCCACTTAACTTTTAGTTCTAACATCATTTATCAAAATTTAAGTACGATGGCGATATTTCATATAGCTTTATGCAATCTACAAAATTTAATTTCTTCGGGAGATTTAGCGAGATATTAATTGCCTCTTGCTCTGTTAATTAACCCAAGAATATTTATATTTACGTCAATGAATATATATTTCCGAAATTAAAATATACCAAAAAATAAAAATATATAAAAAATTAATTCAAAATATTTGAATACACGCGGATAGCAAGCGCGGATCCAGGTGGGGGGTAAAGGGAAAATTACCCCCCTAACATCTAAGATTATATTTTTAAAAATCACCTTAGGCAATGAAAAATTTCAAACTAAGGGGGTCAAATTTGGTGTTCATGATAACAATATACTGTATTACCTCTCTAACAATAATCTCTGGATCCGCCCTTGGCGGATAGGGAGCGTTCATTTATTATGTCCTAATATTTTTCATCCTTCTGTACACCCCCTCCCCATGTTACGTCACTTAAAAAATTAAAGGGTCTCGATGATTGCATGACGTTACAAAAGTGTCTTTGTAGAAAAAAAAAACTTTTCTTTGACAAACTATTGAGATAAGAAACATTTTATAGAAATCACTATATATTTCTAATGGGATGAGTTGTTTGATAAAATACGCAGAATGAAAATTTTAACGAATGATTTTTAACTACATTTATTTAAAAAACAGCCGTTAAAATTTTCATTCTGCGTATTTTACCAAACACCTCATCTCATTAAAAATATATAGTGACAGTGGCGCCGCAACTTTTTTCAAAAGTGTATCACAGGAAAAAAAAAAACTATGGTTTATACTACTTGGCATTAGAAGAAAATTTCTTAAATATTTTTAAAACACATTATACAGATAAAAGGAGATATGGCAGCCGCCATACCGATTTCGACGCCAATGTATAAATATTTCTATAAAAAGTTTCTTATCTCACAGTTTGAGACATTTTTTCTACAAAATCGCTTTGGCTACGTCACGCAATCACTGATACCCTTTTCCCTCATATAACGCCTCTTTGTGTCTCATATAACTCCTCCTAACGTGACTCCCTTCCCGAAGGGTGTAAGCATAGACTGATTTACAGCAGGGCATTCCGGTATATACCCGGGCCCCCATTTGAAAGGGGCCCCAAAAAATGATTGTAAAGCTTAAAAAAAAGGGGGGGGGGGAAAGTTAAAAATAAATTTATTAACTAATGAATTTCTTTTAAATAAGTTAACTATGATTTAATTATATTTTATCAAAAAATAAAAAATAAAAAATTCATGACCAAGGTCCAAGACTATAAACAAACTGTATTTTAATTGCACGTAGATTCATCGTTTATACGAATACTGTTTTTTCTATTAAAATTTTTTCTGATATTGTAATTATTATGATTTGATAGCTATAAATGTGTGTGGGGGAGGGAAGGGGGGGGGGGGGGGGATAGAACGCGTACGAATCTGGCTCAACTAAAAGAAAGTTAAATGAGAAGAATGGACAAAATCTATTCTCATACAAAAATAAAAAGTACATTACGCTAAGATAAAACACCGCATGGTTGCTTTACATTGGCGGCATGTACAGCCGGGGGAAAATAAACCGAACCCCGTATGATTATTTCGTTAGTTTTTATAGTAGAGCTAAATTTAATATACCATTTTGTATGGAATAAAGTCTACTATACATTGATCTACAAAAAATTTGCATAGGGGACTATCTTCAAACTCGAATCCGCACCAACTTTAAAATTTTCAATAGCAACACCTACTTTTGATAGCGCAGAAATGTTCCCCGCTCTCAAAATAATCTAAATATAAATTTTCGTTAATTTCCAACATTTATAGGCAAAGATATTAGACAATATGTATCGATTTTATTTGAGGGGCTACCTCTACATTGAACAAAGTATTAGTTGGACTACGCAATGAAGGACGCTAGTAGAAAATGTTTTAGCGTTAGCCGTGGTTCTTCTTTTCCCGTGGTCATTCATTCCCCTACTCCCGTATACCCCTCGCCTTTCTATTAGAATTTTATGCCAACGCGATCACAGCGCTTTTAATTCTCAAAATTAGTGAAGATTTCTGTTAAGTTCTGCAGATTTTAAATTTGTGTATGATCCCTGAAATGATCATTTGATGCACATTTTAATATAGCAAAAAAATTACAAAGAGGAAAATCACGAAATTTTAGATATGCATATAAAGCGTTTTTCTGAATCCATCCCTATCAAAATATAGCATGGTTGCTATTCATAGATTTTATGAATATTAATATCCTAATTTAAATAAAATTAAAAAATATACATATAAGTAATGAAAGTTAGTGTATTTTATTTGAGTCGTTTAGAAGATAAAAATATCAGCTTAATAAAATTATTATTTCGAAAGATATGATTAAGAGTTTATAAATTCATTTAACATTACGAGTTCTAAACTTTCGATATTCATAATAAAAAAACTACTTAACCAAATGACTTGCAAATTGATATTCAACGGTAAATTTTGTCGAAAAATAAAAACTAACGAAATAATCATTGGTGGGGGGGGGGGGTCGTTTTTTTTGCCCCCGGCTGTACCTCATTATGGTATCAAAATAAAATTTTTAGGCAGAATTTACACACACCGTTTAACGGCTATCACTGAAATTTACACGTAAAAAGGTGAAATTTGTATATATACACCCTTCCCTCCCCCCCCCCCCCAAAAAAAAAATTATTCCCCCCCTTCGGATGACCCTAGATCCGCCACTGCATACTATCGGGGGTTTGCATCACGACATCAGAATGACCGAATCTTCTACCTACTTGACGATAATAATAAAATGATGCATCTCTACAGAATTGATTTGTATTGCTATTTTTTTTATTAAAATTCCTGGGGATTAAATATTTTTGCTATTCTTTTTCTTCCATTTTTTTTTTGTTGAGTAACAACTGGCGTCTTCATGTCCAGACATTCTCCAGCATTTTGCTTTATTTCAAACCCAGAAAAACAGGGCTCGTCGTCTTTTTGTTACGCTATAATTCTTTCTATATAAAAAAAATAATAATATAAATAAGTTAATTTTTATTTTGGCGTTTCGATTGCTCCTCTGCTAATAAAATAAGAACTCTCGCATCTCGACATCAGAATGATCGAATCTTCTACTTACTTGACGATAATAATAAAATTATGCATATCTACAGAATTGGTTTGTACCCTTTATTTATTCTACTCTTTTAGACTGAATTTTAGCGATCAAGTTAATACTTTAAATTTGTATTAGTTTGCTTTTTTTCAAAATAATATAGTAACTTTTTCTTTCACTAAAAAAGCCTCATTGGTCACTGGGCACAACGTGTAGAATATGTAACCATTTTGATATATCACTGGCCGTTCATAATGATATATTAAAACGGTTATTCTAATTCCAACTATAAAAGTAGATGTTATTTTATAAAAATATCCACCGTGATCCACTGCTTCAGCACTGATTTGTTGCACGCATGTTCCATTTATGCAGTGTTCGTTCGTAGGTCTAATTTAAATGTAATCTTACAAGTTGGGCAATTCCTAATCTTCCATAGCTTAATCTGCTAATAATATTAATTTTCTTGAGGCATAAATTTTCCCAACTCGGGGAGTTTTAAAACATGAAATTCCCAATTTTTAAGGTTTACAGATTATTGGGTGGTAAGGATGGTGCGTAGGGCCTGTTGACAATGCAATCATATATATACGAAAATTCCATTTATTTTTATTTCCACCAGATGGTAAAATCCCTGATATCATCAGCTATTTCAATAAAAAAAAATACAACCAAATGCCAAACGGTTCTATCATAGAATCATCATAAGGGAACAATAATATTCTTTTGGCTATCTTGCGTAAAAGTAGTGATGAGAGATATTTTAATAACAGGTATAAAATATCATTATTTCAATTTCTGATAATTAAAAATAATATTTATGAGAAATAACAGTTATTTACTTGCTTAAAAAAAACAGTATTTCGAAATCAAAATTAAAAAAAAAAAAATTAAAAAATGCGTACTTCAAACAATTAATAAATGCGCTGTTTAATTTTAACCAGAAACACCTACACCGCCAAACAAGAACAAAAACAAAACAAACGGCCTTGAGAAAAAAAAGTCCATGCAAGGGCCTTGGTCGAAAGTCGAAACGAAACTTACTCTATGATATACAATATCATGATATAATTCACCGCAGAATGATCGCAAATTACTGAATTGAGATGTTTACGTCACTTAGTTATTGGAACATTTCCAAAATGAGATCCAAAATATTTCAGGATAATGTTGGTATTTTTATATTTTAATAATAACTAGGGGGCTCTGCCCCCTGCTCCGCTAACGCTCCGCCAACCCCCGAGGATTGCTACGCAATCCTATTTTGTTTGCTTCGCAAACCATAACTGCCTTAGTTTTCAAATAGAGGAGAAAAGCAAAAATAAAACAAAAGTTTGATGCATTTCAATTTTACTTGTTGTGCAAGCAAACTTTAATTACGCAAAAGATGTTATTTGTTTTCTATTAAAGGGTGAAATGCATTGAACGGTAACCCTTGTCGGCTTTTCTGAAAAAGCAATACTCGCAACGCTAACAGATTCTTTGAGTAACCCTTGTCGACTTTTCTGAAAAAGCAATACTCGCAACGCTAACAGATTTTGTATTAACCCTTGTTGTTTTTTCTGAAAATGCAATATTCGCAAAGATAACAGATTCTTGGAGTAACCCTTGTCGACTTTTCTGAAAAAGCAATACTCGCAACGCTAACAGATTTTTTTATTAACCCTTATTGTTTTTTCTGAAAACACAATATTCGCAACGATAACAGATTCTTGGAGTAACCCTTGACGACTTTTCTGAAAAAGCAATACTCGCAACGCCAACAGATTTTTGGATAAAACCTTGTTGTTTTTTCTGAAAAAGCAATATTCGAAACGATAACAGATTCTTGGTGTAACCGTTGTCGACTTTTTTGAAAAAGTAATACTTGAATCGTTAACATATTTTTGGAAATAAAAGTCGCTTTCATAGCCTATCAAAAAACTCCACCTTCATCCTGAAGGGTTTCCGAAAAGGGTAACCAGCAAAAAATCAGGGTAACTGTTCAACGCATTTGACCGCCTAAATCAACTGTAGACATAAAAAATGTATCTGTTAGGTTACCGGATGCTGATTGCTTCACACACACACCTATCCCTATTTACATTCATGAACACTATTAAAAAATTTTAAAAAGATGTATATACAATTTTAGGTTAAAATGCAGAGGGCCCTTGACGAATTATCTGAACATTTTCTAAATCGCTATTTTAACCGTACTGGTGACAAAAACTGGTTTTGTTGTTTCAGGCAAAGGACCCCCCCCAACTTATTTTTTTGCATATCTGATTACCATTTAGGCAACTCCATAGGGCAAGTTTTTAGATTTTTATAATCAAGGAAGGTTAGTGTTGCGAATATCAGTAAATTTCTGAAATTTTTCCACCGTTACTGTATTTTAATCAAAATTATTTATTCATCTTTTTTAACAATAATTTGTAAATAAAAGGGAGGGGTGGGTATGAGGCACTCAGCATCAAGTAATCTAACTGATAAATTTTTATGACTATTGTTGACTTAGGCGGTCAAATGCATTGACGGTCACCCTGATTTTTGGCATGTTACCCTTTCGGCAACTCTGTAGAAGGAAGTTCTGTTATTGGTAATGAAAACGGCTTTTGTCGCCACGCATGCATTAGCCTTGCGAATATTGCTTTTTCTGAAAAGTCGCCAAGGGTGACCGTTTAATGCAATTTAACGGATAATTCGCCTTGCTTGCTACGACTATAAACATTTGATCTGCCCCCTGCTCCGCTGACGCTCCGCCAACTCCTGAAAATTGCTACGCAATCCTATTTCATTTGCTTTGCAAACAAAAGCTGCCTTTGTCCTCAGATAGAGAAGAAAAGCAAAAATAAAACAAAAGTTTGATACATTTCATTTTTACTTGTTGTGCAAACAAACTTGAATTATGCAAAAATAGCAGTTTTTATTAAAAGTTAAAATGCATTGAACGGTAACCCTTGTCAGCTTTTCTGAAAAAGCAATACACGTAACACTGACAGATTCTTGGTGTAACCCTTGTTGTTTTTTCTGAAAAAGCAATATTCGCAACGCTAACAAATTCTTGGCGTAAACCTTGTCAACTTTTCTGAAAAAGTAATACTCACAACACTAACACATTTTTGGAGACTAAAGTCGCTACAATTATGTCTATCAAAGAACTCCACCTTCATCAAGCAAGGTTTCCGAAAAGGGTAACCAGCGAAAAATCAAGCTGACTTGTTCAATGCATTTGACCGTCGAAATCAACAGTAGTGACAAAAATGTATCCGTTAGGTTACCCAAGTGCTTCAACCCCTCCCTATTTACAAACATGAACACAATTACAAATTATATATTTAAAAAAGATGTATATACAATTTTAGGTTAAAATTCAGTGAATGCCTTTGGCGAATTTTGTGAAACATTTTTATAATCGCTACGCTAACAGTACCCGACGACCAAAACCTGGTTTTGTTGTCAAATAAAAAGCATTTTCTTCATAAGAAATCAGGGTTGCCCTACAATAAATTTCAACCCAATTTTATACCTTTGCAATACATATTTACAAAACTTCTTTATAAATAATATTATTGTGTAAAAATGCATTGACTGGTCACCCTGCTTTTCTGAAAATCTGGTTACCCTTTTAGGCAAATCCACCAGGCAAGTTTTTATATTTTTATCGTCAAGTACAGTTAGTGCAGCAAATATCGGTACATTTCAGAAAAATATTATTACTGTACCGTTCACTACATTTTTATCAAAATTGTATACTCATCTTTTAAAAAATAATTCGTAAATGTGTTCATGTAAATAAATAGGGGAAGCGGGGGGGGGGGGTAATGAAGTACTCGGCATCCAGTAACCTAGTAACCTAACAGATGAATTTTTATGACTACTATCATTTAGGCAGTCAAATGCAATGAGAGGCCACTCGGATTTTTTGTTAGTTACCCTTTTTGTTTCGGTAAACCTACAGCAGGAAGATGGAGTTCTTTCATTTGCAACAAAACCGTCTTTTATCGCCAAGAATGTGTTAGCATTGCGAATATTGCTTTTTCAGAAAAGTCGTCAAGGGTGATCGTTTTATTTAATGCATTTTAACTCACAATTCGCCTTCCTTCCCATAACTATAAACAACATAGAGTCTCTGCCATGATTGTGCAAAATACAGCATTTAGTAACTTTGCGTAAAATCAGATCACGCTGGCGAAGACAATAATATTTACAGCGGTTATTCGTAATTGGAAATATTTAAATTGATCAGGTACTGAATCCCCCAATCAGAGCAACAATTAATAAGATTTGATATATTTTAAACTTCATGATCAAGCGCCATTGCTCTATCAAAACAAACCGCCAGAATCGAGAGTTGAGAAGTATGCTCCTGCTCCCAGTAGAAAGAAACGTTCCTATTGGCTATGTGTTGTGCCATTCTATTTTTATGTTATAGTAAGAAATATATTTTATTATTAGAATACTTACTTCGTTATTGGCAAGTATCCAAAATACGATCAAAATAATTTCAGAAATACTCTTGATATTTGCGATTACGATTAAAAAAAATATATATTAATATCAGAACTCGTTGGTTCAAAATATATTTTTGGGAGTTTTCGATATTGTGTTTATCATACGATTATTGAATCGGGGTATTTTTTTATATTTTTTTGTGCGTTCTAGTCGGCGAAAGTTTATTGTTTTGTGGGAAGGGTCGTGATAGGATGGTTCAATTAATTTAATGTGTGTGTGTGGGGGGGGGGGGGGGGGGGGGGGGGGGAGTGAAGATGTTTTTCTTTTATGGTTGGGATGAATGAATGTGTGAATCCGCTTTACATTATAGAAATTATTTGGTTAGGTGCGGTTCTGTTTGGAGAAATATACTTTGTTTGCGTTTCGCATTCAGGTGAAAGATTTTTAATTAGAAGTGATTCTTTGGTACTCCTCGTCGCATTGTAAAGGCATAAATTTGAAATAATATTAATTTTCTTATTTATCACGGTCTGGTATATTGCGCAATATTAACTAAAAACAACATTTGGATGGAAAGTGCTGAATTTTTTTATGTGTTTATAGAGATCGCCAATTTGAATGCGCCATTTTATTACCTGTAAAGTATCTTTTTAAATCATATTTAATAATAAGACATTTATTTTATTACATGATGATATATTGCTATAAAATCAGTATTAACATTTTTCAAAAACAAAACTAGAATTTTTGTTTCTAATAAAATCTATAAGTTTTACAATATTTGTTTTTAATATTTTTTGCTTGTAATATCATAAAATCTAATTTTTTTATTATCTTTGAAATATTAATAGGAAATGGGCATTTAGTGATGTAAAAATGGCTGTGAAAAGTTAATATGTTTATATAATAGAAATAATTTATTGAAATATTATTAAGTGTTGGATCATTAAAACTATTTTAATGAAAAGATTTGTCAATATCAGCTGATAAAAAAAATTCATGAAAATTTAGCATTTGATATTTTCAACCGCCTAATTCGGAGGTTGGGTCATTTAATATCGCTCAAGATATCAAGTAACAGTTAAATATACTAGTTATTTCATTATAATATCGTAATAACTGTCGTTATTTAAAAATAACTACTAAGCTCATCCCTACGTAAAAGTATGCATGGTTAGACTTACGAGCTTTTGCACTTTCAACGACGATATATCTTATTATAGTCCTCCGTTAACTGCTCCAAGCAATTGTATTGGAATAATGTATTGGATTCCTGTATAATGTAACTGGAATTTAAAAAAAAAAAACTCATTAGAATTTTTTTTGAAATGTATAAAGTTGTTTCACGCTCGAATAATCAATACTTTTAAAAATTCATTACAATTTGTCGTTTCTTTCAGCCAAGCGATCGATTATTTCTCGAATCTTCCCTGTATATTGCTCATATTTTTCAAAACTTTCTTTTGAGAAGTAAAACTTATTCCTAATTTTATATATAAAAAAATATTTGAGTAATTATGGGGACAAAAGAATTTAGCTTGCAGTTTTACTGTTTTACGATAGATGACGCCACTATTCGTGTCGTAAAACTGTTTAGTCGTTGATAAATATACATCTTTTGAAAAAGAATATTTAATTTCATATATTTTAAAATAATATTAAAACACTATTTGCGTGAAAGATTGTTAACAAAAAAAAGAAAGAAAGAAAGTTCTGACATGGTATTATTTTATATGTAATTTATTCACAAAAATGTATTGTTGTTTGCTTCTTTTTAGTTCAGGTTTTCGTTTTAAACAATATTCCGAATGGCTATACGGACCACCCAATTATAACCTAAATAAAGCGTGGACCACCCCTTTTTGATTATGATAGTACTAAATAAAATTCAGGCGTAAAATAGTATTTTGGCACTCACTATAATTCATCTTATTAAAATTGTATTCTTTCAAATTAATTCATAAAATTGAATTGAAATTTGAATTGACTATTACAATTTAGTTTTATTATTTTAATTACATTCTGTATTAATTAACTATTGTAAATGTTTCGAGAAATTAAGCAGTCGTAAATATTTTAAGGAACTAGGGCAGTTGTAAATATTTTGAGGAATTGGGCAGTCGTAAATATTGTGAGGAATTAGGGCAGTCATAAATATTTTAAGGGAATGGGCAGTAATGTTTTGAGGAATTGGGCAGTCGTAAATATTTTGAGGAATTGGGCAGTCGTAAACATTGTGAGGAATTAGGGCAGTTATAAATATTTTAAGGGAATGGGCAGTCGTAAACATTGTGAGGAATTAGGGCAGTTATAAATATTTTAAGGGAATGGGCAGTCGTAAATGTTTGAGGAATTGGGCAGTCTTAAATGTTTTCTGGAATCGGGCAGTCGTAAATATTGTGAGGAATTAGGGCAGTCATAAATATTTTAAGGGAATGGGCAGTCGTAAATGTTTTGAGGAATTGGGCAGTCGTAAATATTTTGAGGAATTGAACAGTCGTAAATATTGTGAGGAATTAGGGCAGTCATAAATATTTTAAGGGAATGGGCAGTCGTAAACGTTTTGAGGAATTGGGCAGTCGTAAATATTTTGAGGAATTGGGCAGTCGTAAACATTGTAAGGAATTAGGGCAGTTATAAATATTTTAAGGGAATGGACAGTCGTAAACATTGTGAGGAATTAGGGAAGTTATAAATATTTTAAGGGAATGGGCAGTCGTAAATGTTTTCTGGAATCGGGCAGTCGTAAATATTGTGAGGAATTAGGGCAGTCATAAATATTTTAAGAGAATGGGCAGTCGTAAATGTTTTGATGGATTGGGGCAGTCGTAAATGTTTCGAGAAATTGGGGCAGTCGTAAATGTTTCGAAAAATTGGGACAGTCGTAAATTTTGCTCGGAATAGGCCCTAAATATCGATCCCTATTTTAAAACACTCACGAGATAACATAAGTTATTCAGTTTCATACGATCTGCAAATGCAACTCTGAAATCTAGGAATACACCTCCTCCCATTTTAGCATATAAAAAAAATACTAATAGTTTTATTTGTAGTATACATTTCATCTCACAAAACCTTCCCGCGCAATAATTCATTTACACCATACCTCCCAACCACAATCATATCTAGCAAACTCCATATCTCCAACCCTTCAGCATGCAAATTTGAATATATCATCCGTTCGAAACAGTATCACCATCTCGATAACGCAACTACCAGCATTCCGATCACGCATCCAACGATTAGTTAACCTCACTTTATTTGAAAGGATGAGAAAACCCTCTCCCCTTCCTTCTCATACGTATAAAATGATAGTTAAAAATCTCCCCAACCTTTCTAATAACAAGGTTGGAACCGGATTCTTTATCAAGGGCAGCTGCTTTTTTGCGGAGTTCGAAAGGGGAGATAACGGGAGCTCCTAGTCTTTATCTGGGGCAGAGATCGACGGCTAACGCCCAGCCCTCGTATACCTTTGGCTCTGGTGCTCTCTAAGCAAACATCGGATTCGTGCTATTTATAAGATTTGAAGGAAAAGTCAATCTTGAGGGAGATAACGCATGCCTGATGGTAGATTGTGGAAGGCCTTGGATTCAGGGGATTTCGCTTTTCTCGAAAAGATGGATTTGTACAGGGCGCTGAATCGCTGATGCCTGATGGGATTTCGAGATCTTTAGCCCACGCAAGTTCTTACTCAAAAAGGTCTTAGAGTGATGGGGCGGTGCAGGGCCGCCCTTAACAAACGCGGGACCCTGTGTGAAACCAACTGCGGAAACCCTTGAACTACGGTTTAAGTTTTTTTTTTGTACTACATAGACCAGGACACATCAAAATAAACTCTCTTTTTTTGGAATTGGAAAGACCGTTACTACATGCATATGGCTTTAAAATAATGTTGGGTCCAGATCGTCCCAAAACTTTTGCTTAAAATATGCTGTTAACAAATTTGTGCTTATTTATTTCCTTGCAATTTATAAGAATATTTTAGATTAGTTTGATAAAAAATATAGAATTTCTCTGTATTTTTTTTGATAAATATAGATTTTTGATGAACGTAGAATTTCTCTGTATTTTTGATAAATATAGAATTTTGATAAATATAGATATACGTGAAGTTCAGAGTGTGTGTTCGAGTTTATAATTTGGATGAAAAAATAAACCTACCAATACAGGAAAAATATCAAAAAGTGTGAATCTGAAAAAAAAAATATTATTCCCACTTGACATTTTGGTTATAGGTCACATTTGGCCTAGGATTTAAGAATGTAAAGAGATTATGAAATTTGGAGGGATGGAACATTGTTTTTAGTGAAGGAGGGGGGGGGGGCATTTAATTTATAAAGAAATATATAAATTTGAAAAGTATGTCAAGTGGGGTGTCTATTATTATGTTTTTTTCATGCTGAATTGATTAAAACAAATATCAAATTGATCGAAGAAACCATTTTTAAAATAATTACATTTTATGTTGAAAAAAATTAAATTAAAAAAAAAATTAAATAACTGTGGTTAAATAAGCTGTAGGAGGTTCTGAAATAATGACTGCATTTTGTTAGTGAAAGTGAGTGAAAGGTTGAAATATTTGTTTCTCAACTTCAAGAGAGCATACATTTCTTTTTTGGTAACACCTGCTTGATCTGACACCTGTTTTAGTTTCTCCTCTTCCTTCCCTTCTCCCCCACTGTTTACGGTGGACGCATTTCTATCTCTTCTACGTCAATTGTGTATTGCCTTTCTAATTGTGAACTCGTGCTCAGGGACCGACTTACAAGTTTAGGGGCCCTGGGCAAAATAACATATGGGGGCCCTCGAGGAATTATAAAATAAAACTGCTAAATTTATGTATAAGCACACAATGCAAAATAACATAATCAATCGGCTTTAATGCAAGTACATTAAAGCAAAAAACTTATATTTTTAAAATTGCTACAAAAAAGAATTAACGTTAAAGTGCAGTCCTTCAAGACACGGGTTTCTTCATACGTTTCTCTCTCTGTACTTTTTAGTTTACTTTTATTTGAGCCGCACGGGTATTTTCTACTTACATCTTGCGAATCCGTAATGATTACAAAATCAGAAAATTTAGAAAAGGATAAATGTATCCGTAACCGACACAGTGCATGTGCAATTAATAAACACTATAAACAAGTTTGTTTATGTAATCTTAATTGTTTATGTAATAATTATTTTGGTCATGAATTGAATTTTGCAAGTGGTGCTAGGGGCATTCCTTTGACGATAGCGATTGGGAAAATGACACGCAGCATGAACATGCAGGAAACATGAAAGTGATTTGTTTTGCAAAAAAATTAACAAAAAAAGTATTAATTATAAAAAAAAATCATTAATTAATAAATTTATTTTTTATCTTTTTCCCATTTTTTTTAGCTTTATAAGCATTTTTGGGGGCCCCCTTAAACTGGGGGCCCTGGGCAAGTGCCCCGAATGCCCTGCCATAAATCAGTCTCTGCTCGTGCTGTTGTTTCCCACGAGTTTCCACTAATTTTGTATCAACAAATGCTTCTCAAAAAAGATGAGGATCTTTCAATTTTCTTCAAATATGAAATGTGTCCTTATTCTTTTTTCACTATTTATAAACTCTGGAATGCCCCGCATAACATATTTTTTAAATGTATACTTTTTTTATAAATCCCCCCCCCCCCCTCTTAAAAACAATGTTCCGCCCCTCCTATTTTTATGGACTCATTAGATCCTTAAATCCTAAATCAAATGTGACCTATAACCAAAATTTTTAAATGGGAATGATTTGTTATCAGAAAAGAATTTTTTTTCCTGTCTTATACGTTAACGACGACGAAGAAAAACATGAGATGTCATGATTCAATTTTAATAAAAAAAAAATTCTGGACTTTTCAAGAACTGTTCAAATATACTTAATTTTTTCAGATTTTTCCCTATGCATATTTCCCTATACATATATTTTTCCCTATGCATATTTCCCTATACATATATTTTTCCCTATGCATATTTCCCTATACATATATTTTTCCCTATGCATATTTCCCTATACATATACTTTTCCCTATGCATATTTCCCTATACATATATTTTTCCCTATGCATATTTCCAGATGCATATTTCCCTATACATATATTTTTCCCTATACAATGTTAACGAAATAATTATCAAATTTCATGTTTGAAAGATAACGATTTTTTCCCCGAAAATTTTCAAAAGTCCCTTCCTTTCTTGCATAATAAATATAGTGGGGTTTATGTGAGACAATAACATACTTCTTCGTCATAAGTTAATAGAAGTCCAGACATACTAAAATACTTTTTCATAAGTTTCAAAGGTCACCCAAACGTACTTTGTAGCTCCTTCGTTTATCTAGACATATCCAGGCTATTTTTGTTTATAGCTCACTAATATCTTATCTCAATGAAGATAGGGTGTCTTTTTAAAGAACATCTTATCTTGTGTATGCTATATTTTGTTGCAGGTCTTCGTCTTCTTATCTTCCGTGTTAAAATCGCTTCTCTCTTATCTATATTTTTATATTTGGAATGTATTTTTCCATTGATCTGTGGACCTATTTGTATTTTCTTGATTATCGCGATGTTTGATGTTTCGCAAAACTAGCCTATTGAACGAACATCTCGAACTTGCGAATTTATCATCACGTATTATAAAAGTTTTTGAACCGCTATGCATTTGGCAGATGCCCAGAATCGAACCTTGGTTGTTAAGGATGCTACGTCGATACTTTACCGTCGAACTAAAGCAGTTACTCGAGTTTGAGAGACAAACAACACCAAAAAGAATCATTCGTCGTTTTTAATGACTTCAATAAACGTTCATGTGAAATTTGAAAAAAAAAAATCGAACAACGCGTTTGGTTGTAATTGCGTAACAAACAATACAAACAGACGAAATACTGACAGGTCGAGTTAAAACAGAGACTTGGCCAACGGTCTTTTAAAAAGGAAATAACTTAAATTTTGATTTTAATATGGGCGTTTTTTAGTTCTATTTTGTATATCTATTTTCTATTTAGCTGTTCTATTTAAATCCGTTCACACCCGTAATGCTTTTCTCTATGTCAAGCATGTGCATCAGCACAAGTGTCTAATTTCCTGTCGAATAAAACCAAATTTATGCCAATCGTGCTTTTTGTCACGAAGTCATGGTGTACAGAATGGATAACTCTAAAGGCGTTAAATGAGCACCATGTAGCTGATTTCAAAGACGATTCAGATAAAGAAAATTTGCTGACGCGATATTCTTGGTATTCTTCGACACACTGCAATTTTAGAAATAATGAACGATAATTTCCTGAACGATTCAAAATAGTTATCCAGCACAGCGTAGAAAACACCTCTCTCTCTGTCACTGTCAGAGATACAAAAGTAAAAAACAAAACAGACAAAAAAAACTAAAACCCAATTCTTTCAATGAGCTTTCATCACTGCATTTTGTCCTTTTCTCTTGCAAGGAGTTGCAAGAAGACTTTAATACATTATCCTCAAACCCGTATCACCTCCAGAAATCTATCAGACAAGGTATGGAATTCAACTTTTAGAAGGCCAGGTCTCTCGTTTGAAAAAAAATAACACCCAATATTCCCGTCCATTCATTGGTTAAAGTTAACGTTATCACAGAGCGTCGATCAATTTCAACGCTTCCAATCTCTCCGAGCTATCTCTTGAGATAGGTATCTTTTCCTCTCTAATGGTTCCCTACTACTGGCTTTATCTTTTAAATCCCTCTCAGCATTAAGTTCGGAGGGTTGCCGGGATTAAATTCGAGTTGGCGCCAAATTTTAAAATCGCCAAGTTAAAATGACATAGTTTTAAAGACAAAAATTGTTGGGCGATGGTCATTGGTTGACTGTATCAGCTGTATTGGTATAATAAAATAATATTTTTTTACACAACTACTTTGCTTACATTTGAAACAAGTTGCTCAGCTTTTAGTAGCAACAGACAAAGTAGGTATAGCATAGTAAAAATAGTAAAAAGAGTGGTTTATACTATATTGTGTGTAGTTAAACAGCGAATCAATGACCATCGCCTAATAATTTGTAACAACCCTGTATAAACTTAACAGTTTTGATTCGGTTGTTCATCAGAGTTTTAACGAGACCTCAGAACGAACACTGCATTGGAACAAGCACGCAATACAAATCAATGCTTGTGAGAGAATTGTTAAATATTATCTAATATATATATAAACCGATGAAAACTGGTTATAAGTTGGAACCGGGAATTTTCAGCACTGTTGAGCTGGGAATTTCGAATCGTTAGGTTGGGATGTTTTTTTCAATCCCCCCCCCAAAATCTCTTGATACGGCGCTGATATAGTAATAGAGATAATTTCTTTTAAATGTATTATTTTTTTATTACTCTATACATAATACAGAAAAATGCAAGGATTGTTTTCGAATCAATATCGCGATGTCGAGTTTTGTTGTTTTCTGAGTTTAAATTTTGTTTACAAAAATTGGTTCTGTGTGCACCCGAATAAGATGAAATCACAATCTAAATCGGTTGCTGCAAATTTCAAATTAAGAAAAAAAATCAAATTCGGAACGGCATTGAACATATATTTTATTTTTAATAAATTTCTCCTGTATGATACGAAAGTTAACAACAAAAAAATTAAGTTATATGTATATTGTTATTATTGATACATTTTCAAATTTGTAATGAAAAATCTACTTTTTAAGTTGAAATTTTAAGAAAACATTAAAGAGAATTTTAAGAATTTTAAATTAAAAAAAAAAATAAAGATACAATAAAGATAAAAAAAAAAGCAGCTAAATTTTCTAATAAATTATTACAAATTAAAATGTATGAATCTTTCGGAAATAGAAACTAGATGGGCAACCTTCTGAACCTCAAAATATATTCTGAAATATATATTTTAATTCAATTTACTTTTGTTTGCATAAAAAATTTAAGCAAACAATTTATATATTTATTATCTATTTAATTTGTATATTGGAAAGAAACCCCCCCCCCCCCTTAACAATTTCTCACAAACAACTTTAAGAACTTTTTCAATTCAGAATTGCCGTTATCAGTGAAATTTTCGCATAAGTTGTCCTTGTAGAAAGGATATTAAAAAGTAAAAAAAAAATACTTTATTCAAATTTAAGCTATCTTTTTGAATCGACAGCTAATTCGTCACCTATATCATCACAGCATAGGCTTTGCATAAAACAAAATACCAAATTTGTGTTGAGCTAGTACTACAGAATTCCCTATCATGGCCATGTGAGAATATCGGTTTTTCCAGATCGAACTCGAGATCTCTAACGTTCGGTGGCATCTCCACCAGGCTATCACATCCTAGAAAAAAAATCCAATCACATATAAAAAAATTTAAACCTCTAAGCATGGTTTATTGCTGTGTCATCTCTATATTGACACAGAAGCCTGGTTGATTCAATTCAAGTTAAGTATATTTAAAAGTTATATTAACACAGTTCTAGATTTTTAAAGGATAATCAAAATCGTATGCGATAGAAATCTGTAACTTTTTCCAAATAAGAAATTCTCATATTTTACAAATCACACTCTTGCTTCAAAAGTGATATATCTCAAAAGTCACCTTTTAGAGTTATCTCAAATAATGTGTTCCGTAAACACTTACATACCAATCAACAAAAGTGTGTTATTTTATCTTTAGAATGGGAGTACAGTTATGTCGATCCTATATCGCCCGAGTAATTATCTTCAAAAACAGTTTTTGTCATTTTCTGAAAACACAAATATTTTGAGTTGTGTCACTTTGGATTTGTAGATATTTTTATTTTTTTTGTAAATATAAAAAAACCTTTACTTTGAAACATTTTTCAAATTTACACTGTAAAAAAAAGGTACTTAAAAATGAGTACCTGAACCTACTCGTTTTTCTTTGAGTACAATTGTATCGTAATGAGTGATGACGTACTCACATTTAAGTAATCGTACTTTCTCAGAAATAAACAGTGGGATTTAATATTGCTAATCTCAACTTCTGTTCAAGCCATCTTAACAAAGTGACCTGACACGCTTAAAAGAGTTGTACAGAAGATGGTTTTCCACATCATTTGATGTCGATTGCTTAAATAGAGACTGAGTTATTACAACTCGATTATCTTACTTCCCATTCTTTTGGTGTACCTTTTAAAACATTACTTCTGTTTATAACTTCTGCCCCTGGTAGTACAACGAATAAGGCACCGGACTGCGGTTCCTTAGGATATGGGTTCGATTCCTGGTCTTGGTTGTAATTGTTTATATTTGTTGAAAGTGATTTATGAAGGCAGTCTACTTAGGCAAGCAACTGCTCTATTTATTCTTTGACACTTATGTTTGTGAACATGTCTTTTTCAAAAATGAAACTTATGTATTCGGAACTATGATGAGCATTCAATGTACTCAAAATTTAGTACAATTTACTTATTTTTGAGTACCTATTTTTAACAATGTAGAGCATTGTTGAAATATATGAAAGCTTTTATCTACTAAAATAATTTTTAGAAAAAATTATTAAATAAGGAATATGGTGGAAATATAAGTTAAAATCTCCTGTAATGACAACAAACTTACAATGTTGATATTTTGCTTAAATTCAGGAATTTAAAGCTTTTGATAATGTAAAGGAGATTATAAAGCTTTAGAGGCATATTTTGCGATAAATCCGGGCAACCCTTATAATGGACAACTTATTTGGTGGCAACACTAATAGAAAACATTACATCATCAAATCATAGTTAAAAGTCAAAAACCTTTTAAATCTCGAGATGTTTTCTTTTGTAACCACAAGATTATCTAAATGGATGTTTTTCTACGGTCTACTACGTGAAACCAAATTATATAACTATTAAGCAGAATTTATCTCAAGATATTTTGTTAAGCTCGTTTCTTTGATTTGGATGCTGCATGCATTCAACCGTTTGTAGCTCTTCTAATCCTGAAAAGATGATTAATTTCATTTCGGACTGACATCTTATGATAAATTATGAATTAACGAGATCATTGATGGAAAGAGAACCCCGATTTAGATGTACAAAGTGTTATCGTATATACTAATCAAAATGCTATTTCAACTAAAAGTAGGACTACCAGACGTCTCGGTTTCGCCGGAACAGTCCCGGGTTTTCGCCCGTGTCTCGGGAAGGCTTAAGTCCCGGGATTTCCCATCATTCATACACATGAGCCCCGTTTACAGACGCAATGAAAGTCAGTTTTTCTTAAAAAAATCCCCATTGTCGTTGCAAATATATCCTTATTTACTGCTGATGCGATTGACTATCCCAGCTTTCCCCTTAGGAACTTTTCTGGAGCATTGCTAGACCGGTCAAGCGATTTATTCAGAGCTAAACTGTTAAAATTTAAAATGAACTCCACTCTATCGTATAGTGATTACTTCGATACAATTAAAAATAAAAAAAGTTGTTTTGTCAGAAAATATAAAAAAGTGTAAAAAATGAAATAATTAGCATAATAAAGTTATAGTTAATTGATTATTATTAGCGCAGTTTTTTCCCTCCTTAATCAGCTAAGAATTAAATATGTTTTTATTAAAAGTAGGATAGTAAGGAAATAACATGGTTCCCACTCAAAATTCAGATTACAATTCCCTGACTTTTCCAGATTTTCCTGAAGTTGTTAAAAAAAATTCCAGAAGGAAAAAATATAAAAAATTACTGATCTTTTTTAAATAGAAATGTTGAGAACTGTAAAAAGGAAGTGCTAACTTATCAAAGTATTAAAAAAACAGAGAAATTATCAATTTTACAAATTTATGTTTTTGTAACGAAAAGAACATTTCATCGATGGTGAGGAAAGGAATTTAGTAAGGCATCTTCATCTAAAATTTTTTTGTAAAATTTCCTGTCTTTTCCAGAAAACTTGAGAAATTGTTCATTTTGCCTGACATTTCCCTGACTTTTTAGGTCATTTTTATTTTTCCTGACAATTCCAGGTTTCCCTGTTTTTCAGGTGCGTGGGAGCATTGGAAATATGTCTGCGTGCTTCCCCCTCCCCGACAACACTGAGGGAGGGGGGGGGTTGGTTTGGGGGATTTCTGGTAGCCCTAACCATAACTTAAAACTCGTAGAACTAGTTTTGACTTACCACCAATAACCCACTGGGAAGCTTTGGTGCGATGTTAATTCAACTAACTAGTCAGAGACGCCCTATGGGGGGGGGGGGGGGGAGGGGGGGGGGGGGAGATGCGTGCCACCGAACAGGACCCCGAAAAAATTGATAACATTATGTTTCGGAGAGAAATAAATTTCTATATTTAAAACTGAAATTGCATTCTTTTCATATTTGTGGATATTTTTCATAACTTCGATATATATTAGTTCTCTGTTCGTAAGTTATCTGCTGTCCATAGAATTAACGACCGTTTTTACGCATTCAGAGAAAGGAAGTAATATTCAGTAGTATATAGTAATAAAGGAAGTTTTCAGAGAAAGGAATAGGAGATGTATTCGGTTGTTGATTTTCTATTGTAAATTTTTTTACCTATCGAAATGCAAATATTTGCAAAATATCGGCATTTTGTTACCGGGAGGGTGCACAACTTCTGCAGCCACCTAGAATGCCATAAAGAACCCAGGGCTCGACTTATAAATAGCTAATATTTCTGCAAAAGAAGCCCCGTACAGATGTAGTATAGGACATTTGGCGCGCGAGTTTTTTTCTGGCGTGTTTTATAGGGGCGACAAATGTATAGTATAGAAACCCTACCTGACATTGCTGGTATTTTCCGATCATTGTGGCGACTTTCAATCTGGCAACCTTATGCTATGTTAAACGGCAATTTTTCGTCGCCAAAAAAAACAACGCGCCAAATGTCCTTTACTACATCTGTTCCGAAGCCCCACGGTAAGGTTTGCACTTGCCCCCGCTGCTGCTACGGATGGCACTACAACTAAAAATATTAAGTTTGCGTATATTTGAGCAACGGTCAGGTGGCGTAATGTATTTTTTTTTACGAATAAATTTCAGAGATACGTGTCAAAAGCAATGACGTTGTTTTTTAACAAAAATTTCATCAAAACATATTTCACGAAACTTTTGTCTAATATGAGTATTAATAGTATTATTGACTCAAAACCAAACTTTCGGAAATATTTTAATATTAATTTAATTTGCATTCGTTGAAATTTTGTATCATATATATTATTTCTGTATTAAAGATCCCTTTTACCCCCCTTAGACGTTATTAATCTGAACTCATGAGACATCAAAAGACATATAATTTCATAGACCTTTTTTTCACAGTACTTTCATCTCATAAATATCAACGTGTTTTTATAAAGCGTTTAAAATAATTAAACGCCTTAAAAAAACACGATAATAGCGTAAATATAATTCATTTTAACGGTCACAAAAACGGTTTTTGAAAATCACAAATATTTCGTCATTTGTAAATTTTATGAAAATATCACGAAAATATTTCGCGCAATTCTTCCTTGGCGCAATTCTGAAAATTGGCGCCAAGGCCTTAGCAAACAACGTGAATCATTGCGAGAAAAAAATTAGGGTTGCTGTACATTATTATACTGCTAGGAACGTCATGAAATAGGGTTGGTAAAATATAAAATTTATCGCCCAACAATTGTCGCCAGAGCACATTTGGCAGGGGCACCGTAGACTATGAATTAACCAAAGTTAAAATTGCTCTTTTGAGAGATCCCTAAAGTATAAGGGAAATTATGTCAAAAAATATTTTTGATAACCTGCTTTACAGTTTATCTTTTTAATAAAAAGCATGCATTCTTGAAACCAAAGATAATCGTTACATAATATCGCACTTACCTCCATAAATGATTCTGGTATATCATAATCTCCGTTACGGACTTTATGATAGATACATTTTCGAGGCATTATTGTAGTCTGGTCTCAACTTTGAATTTCCGATTTCCATTAAATTCAATGCAAACATGCATTGAAAAATAGTTCTGAAAATGGTTAACGTTCGTATAAACGTGCACAAAATAATGAATCAGAATATTATCAAAATAAATTTTATTATTCGAATGTAAATTGTTCGTGTAGTGTTGTCATGGAAATGTTATAAAAGGACCGCTTAAATATTCTTAAAGAATCGATTAATCTTATCATATAATTTGTACTTTTATCATAGTGTTTTGAATCCGACTAAATAATATAGATGTAAAAATCCGTCCAAAACTTTTGTTTTTCTAAATCGATAGGTAAATATCCGCCCTTTTTCTTTCTTGCTAATATATTGTATCCAAATAGATTACTATGCCAAATTTGGCATTCCTCTCTGAATCAAATAATACTCTTCTAATAATAATAAAAATCACATATTTTATTATTTATATATACGGTAAAATGAAACAGTGTATTTTAAATGATAAAATATGTTATATTTATTATTATTTGAAGAATTCTAACGCGCTTCAAAAAAATATTTGAAGAAAATAATTTGTGTATAATTTAAATTGAAATCACTGAATAAAAGGGGATTGAGATAAAAATATTGACTGCTTGGAGGGGAAGTGTAACTCCAAACGACTGACCGAAGGGGGTAGCTGTTTTTAAAAAACAATGTGCCATTATCCGGTGTCAAAATGGACTACTCTAAAGGTTGTGAGAAACACCAAAAGACTGCTTGTGTTATGACAAAATTTATTTATGTACTATCGGAAGAAAGATAATGAAGAGTTATCACACTTTATTTGACAGCATTTAATTCGTCAAGGTCACAACAAAATATTTTTTTGCAGATATTTACACATGCACGTTTACGACTTCGGTGGATTTTTACATGCAGCGGGATAATTTCCTGTCGACATTAAATATGACAGACTTCTATAATTTTGATTGTAATAAAATGTTTAATTATAATCATTATAGTTAATAATGACCAATATTTTCCCAACTAAATAATAATAATAAAAGAGTGTACTTATCTAAAAGTCGCAAATATCTCAAGTAAAACTTTACTTAGATTTGGATGTGGAATGTCTTAAAAATAAGTTTCATGAGATATCAGGATAGAAACACCATGTTATGTTTTAAGAGGGACCAATTCCGACACTATTACTCCATGGCAAATAGCACAATTGACATGAATTTGGTATCGTTCGACAGGAATTTTGGCATGTGTAAAATCATGAATTACAGAAAAACACATGGGGCGTGTATGGATGTTTTTCAGGGTCAGAAGAAAGATCTTGTTTATCTTTTGCATGTTGGCTAGATTTTTTGTTGGCGAGCTATCCCTATTTTTATAACATGTGAAATGAGATTTCACGTAAAACACTTCTGATTGTGCTCTGGCATTGCTTACCGAATATATATATATATATATATATATATATATATATATATATTTAAAGTTTATTATCTCCAATAATCTTTCAAAAATATTCAATATTCATTAGAAATTACTGAACAGCAAAGCAACAACGCGATATCAAAACATTTCAATTTAAATAATAATAATAATAATAACATCAACATGTGAGAGTTTAATTTGTAAATGTTCTTTTTCACTATTATCTTGCATATGTCTTTTCAGGTAAATGTTTGGAATATGAATGAAATGTTTTTCAGTACAAAATGAAACACGTAATTTAATAGTTACCAAATATTGTATCGCCATCGGAATTACGTAAGTATGCCAAACTGTAAATTGATACGATAATTAGATACAAACTGAATTAGTTTATTGATAATACTTCATCAGAGTGAGATAAATGTTAAAAAAAATAAATAAGAAGCAATCCATTAACTTATAATTGTGTCGATTAATTCTCGAGCAACGCTATGAGGTTTATGAAAGTTTAAATTTGTTTCTAAATTTTTTTTCTTTGGTAACGATTTCTCTGTTATCAATTGTTTGAAGTGAAACACTTTTAAATTTAGTTACATGAAGGCGTTTAAGCTTTTAGGTTGATCCATTTCGACACTCTAAACTTCGTGGCAAATAGCACGATTGACATGAATCAGGACATATCCCAGCAAAAAAAGTCAGCATGAAACCTTCATCAAAATTGTCAAATTGAAAGTTTTTTGAAGGTTTTATATATTGAAATATAACTGAGGATAACTGAGTTGAACTGAGAATATTGAAACAAAAAACTGCAGATTTTTTGAAGTTTTTAATTTTCCTGCATAAAACCTTTAAAATATCTGCATTTTCCCTTCGTGATTAAAAATTGAAGTTTTTTTGCAGGTTTTAATGAAGGTTTTTTACAGTTTTTAGGAAGGACATTGAAAAAAAAAACTTTAATTTTATAGATCTTCAAAAAAACTGCAGTTTTCCTGCATAAAACCTTCAATTTCAAAATTTTGATGAAGGTTTTATGCTGATTTTTTTGGCTGGGATTCCACAAGAAATTTGATACCGATGTGTGTAAAAACTTGAAAAAAAAAAAAAAAAAAAAAAACGTAAGTAGCGTGGATTGGGTCCCGCAGACTCAGACGTAACAGCTTGATTCTGTTGAGGAAGTTTGTGTTGACGACCAATTCCTATTTCTATAATTTACTAGAACGTTGTTTCTTGTAAAACCTTTCTAGTGGTGTCTCCATAGAGGGGTACTTAATTTTTTTAGATTACTTTGCCATTTGGTTGGAATGTTTGCCATTAAAAATTTATCGTCGCCTATTCAACTCAATTCCATATCGCCAATCCTTGAGATTGAATGCCAAGAGGAAATCTCTATTTCATTTCCATTAGCGGTAATTATCCGAAATTTACTTTCTGGGATTCTGGCGATAACGATTCTTCAAAAAAGGACAGAGATTTCAAGAATTACCCAACACCAGAGATACTTATTTCAGATATCGAGGCCTTACTCTGATACCAGCAGAAAAGCATTAAAAAAAAATTCTGTGACTCTGGTATTTCCTCGAAACATTCCCAAAGAAGTATGATCAGATGGGGTATTCCTGCGATGGGCGATTAAAGGATCATAAACTCTTACATTGCCGACTTTTGCGGCTTGCTGCTACAAGTCTTTAATCTGATTCGCTGTCTCCGTGATATCAGGATTGGGGACTTGATGCTTGTCTCTGCAGTAAAAAGGATGGGGGGAGCACAGATGGTCTTGTGGATCTGAACGAGACGATTGGAAGCATGTTTGTTATCGGTTTGTTGCTGGCGAAGAGACGCAGTGAGGCATGCATCTGGGATGAGCGATATCAGGGAATTTGGTTTAATTTGTGAAGAAATATAGTTTATTCTACCACGAGTGAAAGTATATATTACATACACTGTTAAAAATAGGTACTCAAAAATAAGTAAAATGTCTTCATTTTTGAGTTCATTTGATACTTATCATGCCTCCGAATAGGTATAATTTTCATTTTTGAAAAAGACGTACTCAAAAATAAGTAAAATGTCTTCATTTTTGAGTTCGTTTAATACTTATCATGGCTCCGAATAGGTAAGTTTCATGTTTGAAAAAGACGTACTCAAAAATGAGTACAATGAATAAAAAGAGTAGTTGCTTGCCTTCATAAATCACTTTCAATAAATATCGACAATTACAACCAATACTCACCGGGAATCGAACCCAGAAACTCATGCACCGTAGTTCAATGCCTTATCCGTTAAACTACCAGGACGACTTGAAGAAGTTATAAACAGAAAAATCTTAAAAAGGTGTGACAAAAGAATGGGAACTTCTAACAACTTTTTTGAACATTATCTTCTAAACAAATATTTTAATTGTGCCAGGTCGCTCTGTTAAGATGGCTTGAACAAAAGTTGACATTAGCAATATTAAATCACAATGTTCATTTTTGAGAAAGTACGATTACTTAAATTTTAGTACGTCATCCCTCATTTACGATACAATTACATCAAGGAAAAACGAGCATGTTCAGATACTCCTTTTTAAGAACCGAGTTTTTGCAGTGCACTATACCAAATATTTTCAAAATCAGTACATCTCGATTACAGATTTTAATTTGAGGGAATACTAGAAGTATAAAAGTTTCAGCACCGCTTGCAACGATAACGATACTGGAAGCTATTATAACCGTAATTCTCTAATATTGAAATGCAACCATATTGCTAGTTGAGCTGAAATATGCGCCTGTACAAAATCAGATATTAAACATTGATTGAAATAAACAAGGATGATATTTTATATTAACCTTCCCAGATTCGCAATAGCATCTGACCTTCAGAATACTTATGAGTATTCGGGGATTCTATAGGAATTATCAGATAGCATCAGTATGTATATTGCTTTGATTAAATCTTTTTGTAATGAAACGCAAATAAAAAGTGTTTGTCAAACAGCATTCGGAATTTGAGCAATGTCGGTTTATTTGAAGAAGAGATTATTATTGAAATATATGGACAGAGGATTTTCTTCTGAAAGGTTTATGGAAAATCACAATTTTAATTCAAAGTCTATACCAGTGGTCGGCAAACCGCGGCTCGCGAGCCACATGCGGCTCTTTGGCCTTTTAAATGTGGCTCTTCCACAAATTACCACGTGCGGGCGGGCGCGTTGAAATTTCGTGGCAAAAATTAAAAACAACATACAAACTTGACTTACCCGAACTTTCCAAGGAGATGTAAGGCGATTGTTCACATTAGTGTTTGACAGTTATTATTATGATTGAGAAAGGTATGTTAAGATAGTTTGGACATATAGAGAGGATGAACGAAAGGAGATAGACGAAATACAAGACGAGTGTGGATGGAAGAGTTGGAAAGGGTTGATCTCAGCTAACGCACCTCAATCAGATTGAGGACGATTTTAGCAAAGGCCAGCTTTTGAGTACCCTATTTAAGTTAATAACAATGTATCTACCTATATAGTTTAAGTTTAAAAAATGTGTTTCTCAAAAGAAATTTCAATCGTTGTTCTGTTGATATTTGGCTCCCAAAAGAAATTTCAATCGTTGTTCTGTTGATATTTGGCTCCCAAAAGAAATTTCAATCGTTGTTCTGTTGATATTTTGCTCCTAAAAGAAATTTCAATCGTTGTTCTGTTGATATCTGGCTCCTAAAAGAAATTTCAATCGTTGTTCTGTTGATATTTGGCTCCTAAAAGAAATTTCAATCGTTGTTCTGTTGATATTTGGCTCCTAAAAGAAATTTCAATCGTTGTTCTGTTGATATTTGGCTCTGTTGACTGCCGACCACTGGTCTATACCAATGGCTCCCAACTTTTAGATCAATGGTTCGCGGACCACTGGTGGTCGGCGAGACGGTCCACAGTGAACTAAAAGCTTTATTTATGACTAATTCTGAAAAAAAAAAAAACAGGTGATGTCTGAAATATCCCCCTTTAATAATCAAATCTAAATAGAAAATTTATTTTCTATAAAAGAAAGCAAAATCGCAACTCTCATTTTAATTCTTTCCTATATTTGCTTGAATTATCAATGAGTTCAACGTATTTTGTTGAAGAAAATATCGCGTTTATTTCGAACGTCTCCACTCCCCATTGTCAGTGAAGTGCTGATATAATTTATGGTTGAAAAGAATCTGTGTTAGAAAAGAAAAAATGGAATCCTGCAATTTGCAGCTTGGAAGTCCAAATATCTGTCAAATCACTTCAGTAGTTTGGGAGAAAACAGTACACAGTTAAATGGGAAGGTTGTTGCTCGATTATGCATTTAATAACTACCGAACGCGTGCATTACGATGGAGTGCAATACAAAATTGTGGGATGTTTCCTTCCAGATTTTTATTGTACAAAAATTGCAATAAAATACATCCGGGGTCTTATTTTGGGTAGAATGAAATCCGGGATATGAATCGAATAGTTTCACAAGAAAGTCATATGACGTCGTCCCTACTTTTATTTCAATCTCTACAATGCTACCTTTCTTCTCCATGGCCACAAGTAATACCGCAAGCTTCACGTTTCTGATCGTAGATATGCCCTGTGTCGCTTAAGGCAGTTCCTCGAATATTTCGTCCATCTGACGTAATTAAAAGACCATTAAACGACGAAGGAAACAAATTCGGTTGGCGAGCACATTGAGTTGGCGAGCAATTTCAACAACTCTTTGTCCACTTTAGGAATTTGGTAATTTGTATGACCTTTTTTCTGTGAAGTTGTTGTTTATTTAAAAAAATAAAGTGTTAAATTTTATTGGATAATAGTGAGATTAAATTTTGTGCAGTTTGTTTAAGTGTAATTTAAATTTAAGAAAATATTTACTGGAACTTATTTTTGATGTTTCACACTATTAGAAAGATGTTTCAATATGAAATTTATATTGATATAAAACATGTGAAATATTTAAATGTCGTCGAATATCATAAATAACGATATTCATGGTTTTGTAACTAAATATAAAAAATAACTATGCGAGGAATAATTTTTTTTATATGATAGCTATCGCAGAGGTATATGGAGGCAATTTGTACTCAAATTTGTATCAATACAATAATAAATATTTATATATACTAATATAATAATTCAAATATTTATAGCTCGTGCGATAATTATCGCACGAACCCCCCCCCCCCCCACCATCCATTCGGGTGAAATATAATAGCAAATCTTTTATGGCAAAAAAAAAAAAAAAAAAAAAATTAACCATCTGTTCATAGATGGCAGTATTATCAACGATTTGTTTTAAAAAAACTCCTTAAAATTAATTATATTAAACGCACTTAAAAAAAATCTACATTGATATTTATGAGATGGAAGTACTGGTCAATGATCTTGTCGCTGATCAATGAAATTATTTTCGTTTGATTTTATGTGTTAAGATCCGTTGAATCTAAGGTGCGTAAATGGGATCTTTACGATAGAAATAATACATATGATGTTACCGTCATCAAAGTGAGAAAGCCGTCAATCTGCAGATTCCCTAACCAATCTGCAGATTGCCTGGTTTGTTCAGTCTAAGTGCGGAATAATTAAAAAAAAAAAAAAAAGAGTTTTTCGCACTTTGTCTAGTCAATGTGCAAATTGACGTATTCATAATCGTGAAAGTGTATAAGTATTCATAATCGTGAAATATTTGTTCTTTAGATATCGAAAAAAAAATGATATTATGTTTAAAAAATTGTTAGTATTATTTTAGAATATCAGTCGTTTTTAGAATTTTGCATCATAATAGTTGTTCAAAAACTGCTGGTACCCCCTTGGAGCAATCATTTGGTGCTCCTCATCCCCTCCAAACAATCGGTTTTAGCATCTCACCACCAAAAATTACATTTAATTTTTTTTTTAATTTACTTCTTCAATTTTTAATGAATTAATAATAACCTAGGGGTCGATCAAGGAGTTTATTATTAGACGAGCATTAGTTTTTTAATAAAGTTATAAAATTAATGAACGTTTAAAATTCTTAATATTGCTCGAGCAAAGATCTTATTTTCACTTTGACTCCTCTCATTGCCTTGTCAATCTGTAGATTGACTAGGCAATTTGAGAAATCAAACAATTTTCCGTACTTTGACATATCGGCCTAGTCAATCTGTACTCTGTAGATTACCAGTCAATCTGCAGATTGACTGATTTTTACACTTGGAAGGTAATATATGTAATGCAGATTGAGCACAAATGGAGGAATATGTGAAAAATACTTTACTTTTAGAAAATTTAAACTAAAGTTGAATAAATATTCCAGAGACTCAACAACTATACATTTGAATACATTGTTGAATATTGAAATTTTAATGTGAATGAAGGAGTACATTTAAATATTTATTCTTTGGCATTTTTAAAACTGCCATAATTATATACTCTTAGAATATTTATACTTTTGCACTACTCCCAAACCAACAAATTAAAAGGAAATATTAGCAACATTTTAATGAAAATAACGTTGCTGTAGTGTGTTTTAAATACACTAAATTCAGTATGTGGAGATACAATAAGAACGTTTAGATTTTCCGAAATAATTAATGTTTTGAAATCAATTGACGAGTACTATCGAACATTTTTTTCGAAAATAAAGTTTCGAAAATATTGTTCGATATTACCCCATCGAATTGATGAGGTTTTCATTAAGTTTGATCATCTGTATTTTCTTAACTATAATAAAAAAAAAATGACTTCAATCTGCTCAAAAATAAACACTGATGCGTATCTTTCAACTTTTAAGATAAAATCCGTTTTACACATATTCCTGATTGCACAAAACAAACCAAACCACACAGTCACACTACACACTCAGCAACAACGTTTCAAAAACGTCAAAACTCGAAGTTAAAAATACTCCTAGATCAGAAACAGAATGAATTTCATTCTGATTTCACTCTCTTCTTCGAGCATAAACGTCAAAACTTTGAACACACTCCACCAGATTACTTCATTCATCGTTGTTTGGCATAGTTCCAATCACAAATTGGCGACATTAACTACAAAATATGAGAAACTCCACCAGATTCTCGCAATCATCGCTCCTTGGCGCAGTTAGAGTCCCGTTGGCGAATTGTGGTTTCGTTTTCCTATGCACATGGCAGCAGAGCTCCAAAAGCGACGGTTGACATACGGGATAAGTTTGCCGCTCTCAATGTTGCTCCGCGTGTTGTGGATGTATTTTTCGAGTAAATGCCGATGTCTCGTAGAAAACAACTCAACCCAAAGCCCGCGAAACGTGAGTAGTCAATATTTAAAATTTAACTTTTAGCGCGCGAATTTTGAATTTATGATTTGGGGAGTTTTGCTCGTTTCTGCAATGTTTACAACGTGTTACAAGTCAACTATGGATGTAACAAACAATCGAATGAACGTATATTTGTTTCAAATGCATGCAGTTGTTTTCCTTACGATGTTTTTACCAAAGCACTTCCTTAAACTTTCTATTTAAATTTTCGGTATGCAAGTTTCATAGTATAGTTAACATCTTATAATTACAATAACCCTCCTTACAACGAACCCGTGATATAGCGACCCTTCCTTTATAACGATAAGTCAATATCGGTTGATTGTATTATTATTATTATTATCAGTATAATAATTTTTCCAAATCCTTATAGTGCCTTTTTGTTATAACGACTCGTTAAGGGGTCGTTATATCAAGGTTGTACTGAATCAAATTTTCTAGAAACTTAATTTTATGTCCTTAAGGTTTCAGTGATATCAACGAAAGAAAAAATTACCAAAAGAATATGTAAATATTTCCATATCTGCCCGTTTAAAACAGGCAGAATCGCAACAACACCTATTTTCGATTTGAAATTCTTCGAATATCAATTATTAAAGAAATCAAAGCTAGCCGTGTTCTTTTGTAAGGAAAGACATTTCATCATAAAAGTCATTTGAAATATTTTACGAAAAATTATGTTTTCTATTAAGAGAATATATCGGCAAGAATATTTCAAAAGTATAGAAAACAAACGGGTTTATATTTATTTTTCTTACATAAAAACTGTCATACACAGAAAAATGAAGTGTCTTTTTATCATATTTCCTATAATAACATGATAGCAAATCATAAAACGTAAAGCGATTCCGTTTGGTTTACGAAAAAATGTACAAATTAACCTTAATTATGGAAAAAAAATAAAAAAAAATTCTACAAAGTAGGTTTCTGAAATTACACAGTAGATACTTATAATGTCAAATAATAGAGCAATACTGGCTTCTTTGTGTCTTTGGTCAGCTGGTGGAAAATATAACTATCGTGACAATCTATTATCTAACGAGCAATGTTTGAAGCATCTGAAGCTGAATATAAAAATATACTTTCAAATTTTTGATTCGTTCTATGTAAAGTTGTGCAGGGATATTTTATAATTTAAGGTGTGTGTGGATAGAACCCACTGTATAGAAAGTAGTATGGCACATGATTTTTAAGTCACAAGGCCAAAAGGGGCAGGTGAAGGCGAAATCGCAATTCATATTGGTCACACAGATTCAAAAATTGAAATCGGCATTCAGTTTGTGACGTAAAAACCGCGCGTCATTCTGTACAGTGGGTGCTGGTATGGTTCACAAAATCCTCAGAAATATCGATTTTTTTTATTGCTTTAAAACATAATTAATTTATTTTGAATCTAACAATACCAAAATTATATTTCTATGTTAAGTACAAGTCATTATTTTTTGCGAATCAATATTAAGTAAGCTTTGCTACAAGATTGCCTGAATGAAAACTTTGATCTCATTTTTCTCAGTCATGACTTTTATCATGTTTGATCAAGTTTAAATAGATATACGTTCAGATCTATTTAAAGAAACTGCTAGAGTGTATTTTTGAACATATTACTTTAGGGATTAATAACGTAAATTATATGCTTTTTGGTAATTTAAAAAAAAAAAATACTTTGACCAGTGGAATTAGGAATTTCTTTTCCAATTATTCTTTTAAAAATTATTTTCGCAAATAGCAGAAATCTGTAAAGACAGTTTGTTAAACACATTCTACTGTTTATAAAAACGTAAAATTATAGTTTTGCAGAAAGTATTTTCTTGACTTGTATATCAAATATAAAAAAATAAATATTTTTGTATATTTTTAATTTTTTTAAAAATTATAATTTATTTATATGTTTAACCATGTGATTTTTTAATTATGCTTTTCACAAGTATTAAAAAAAAATTATAATGGTATCTGCAAAATTAAAAAAAAAATTTAACTTGAAAATTTTTTTTTGTTAATAATTTACCGTTATGTGAACAATTCTTTGAATTAAGGTTAGTAATATCGTCGAATTACTGTAGTAATAATAATACTGTAGGATGATCACAAATTGTTGGACGATTGTCATTGTTTGGAAATATCACATTTAATAAAACATTATTTATACTCAACTACTTCGCATACATTTTCAATGCCGCTGATTTTTAGCACAACTATATATTTGAACTGTTTACAGTACGTGCAAAGAATTCTCTATAATAAGGAGCAACTATAATTTGACGGATTTTTTAAAAAAGTAAATCCCTATTATGTTATTGTCATTCATTTTTACCTTCTAATGAGATACAGATACAAACTTGCTGAAATAAAGCTAACTATATCCTTCATCTGACATTTATTGCATTATATTATTATAGGTAAAATAAATTGCTGACAATACGTATATAATTGCAGGTGTTCATCTTACGAGAACTCTGATTGGTTCACATTGTATCACGCAATCTTGATCAGTAAACACTATAATTAGAGTTGTCATTGGGTAAATCCTTCTTAAAATCATTCACCAGATCGATTAATTTTACGAGAGTTTTTTTTCCTCATAAGAAGCACGCGATACTCTAAATTGTGTTTAAACTCATTTTCGATGTTTGTTTACTTTAGTTTATTATTTGGTAAACTGTGATGCAATGGGTTGCGAGACTGAATCCCGGTTTGAAAAATAATCATTTAAATTTCTCTAACGTTCTAAAGAATAATAAAAAATACTGAATACGTAAAAAAAAATGGCGGTATATTTATTGAAAGATTAAAAAAGAAATGGCGATACAATATTTAAAATGTGCCAATGTGATGAGAGACTTAAACAAATAAGATAAAAACTCATCTTATATAACATTGCGTTAAGAATATTAAAATACAAATGTGACGTTAAAATACGCAATAAAAATCCATGAGATCTGGACATGTTTCGGGAGATACGTCTCCCTTTATCAGCAGAGAATCATTTTCTGCTGATGAAGGGAGATGTATCTCCCGAAACATGTCCAGATCTCTTGGATTTTTATTGCGTATTTTAACGTTGCATTTGTATTTAAATACTTAAACAAATACTTAAACATAAAAAAAAATCAAATAAATTATTTAAAACAATCCTATTTAACTTTTTGACTTTAAAACCGGTTAGGGTACATCGTCAGAAACAAAGTGTTGATATTTTAAAATCGCATAACTACAAGGTGAAACAGTCTATTGGGATATGTGGCTTAATATCGTTTATAGGAAGCTAGACCTCGTCGACCAGATTGATCATTAATCCCCTCTGCTCTCCGAGAGTTATACTGCGTGCGAAGGAAAATTAATCAAAGTTTGGGTAAATGGTGGCCTTTTAAATCATTGTAACTTAGGTTCTTATTTTTGATTGTAGCGAGTGCATGCTTATGACGTTTTTAATCATTCGTGAGAAGATTGTGTGGATTGGAAAGTGACGATTTGTCGAAGAGTTCAATATGAAGCAAAAATATCATATTAAAATTCAATTCCGAATTATGACATAGGAAACTGAAATAGGTTGAAATAGTAGTTCAAGACGGACAAAGTGATTCCAAGAAGACTAAACTTATTATAAAAAGAAAGAGATATAAAGCTTAACCAAGACGCATGAAGGAGCAGACCGATTAGGCACGTGTACAATGTATGCACGAACCAAACTTTACAATACAGTGTTGACTGTGTGCACCCGATTTTTTAAAATTAAAATCATAATTAAACTTTTTTTTAAAAAATTTAGTTTGGCAAGCTGATAGTAAATAAAATCATACATTGATAGCATGCCACATTTAAAACAATTGATCCCATCTTTTATGACATTGGTTTCATAGCTTCTTAGTTTCAGTTTTATTATCATGTTGGTTTTTTTCGCTTGGAGAAATATGCCAACGAATTTATCGTCCCTTATCAGATGACATTGAAAATATCCCCAAGTCAATTTGTCTTGTGACTCAGTCTGCAGTTGTCAAATAGTTTGAAGTTATCGGTTTTGTCAGATGACCTGGTATGCGTCAGCATTAAAAAATATGGATTAAGATTAAAGAACTTGATTTGATAATGATTCGTAAAATGTGTTGGTTTGGGGTTTGGTTCAGCAATGAATGGATTCGGCCTATGAATGAATTCTATTACCGGTACCAACATAATTTCACAAACAAATAAAAACAAAATGAACATAAAACTTTTTATCAAAAACCTTTATGAAACCTGCGTGGTATTCCACATACCTTTGTAAAACCTGCAAGTTTTTAAAGTTTTTAATTTGTCTGCATAAAACCTTCTGACTGTAAAAACTTCGAGCATGAATCCTCTGTAGTAGAGGAGTCATGACGTCACTCTCGTTAACATCAAAGTGAATCCCACATGTATGGCCTCAGACACGTGCTTAATTACGTCATTCCATTCATAAATTTTCACTGTTACACATTTCTCAATTCATCAGCCAATCGCGAGTATTTTTTAATTCATAATTTTGAAGAGATGGCACGTGATATGGGCCTTTCGCTCTGAGATGTGGGCTTCACGATTATGACGTGATATTCTCTCTACTACAGACCATTCATGTTCGAAGGTTACAAACGTATTTTTGCGTCCTTGTATTTCTAGTTTTACCAGCAATGTAATGATAGCAATACACACCATTTTTTAATTCATACAAATACTTTAATTTTTAATATTTTCCAAACTTTTTATTGGGGTATAAGTTCAAAGCCATCTCTTTAAGAATAAACGATTTTTTCTTAAATTTTTATATATAAATTTATTAAAATATCATTTAAACCCTGTAACAGAAAAAACAACTTTACATTTTGGTTAATTTTCTGAACGATCAGAGGGTTTACAAAACCCTGAATTTTCCCTATGTAAATTTCAATGTTGAATTTTTTATCACTAAAATTGCTTAAAACTTTCAATTCTCAACTTCCATTAAAGTTTCATGCTGAAATGTTCAGCTGAGCAAAAGTCTTAATAAATCAAAAAAAAATAATCTTAATTTTTAAGTAATTAATTAAAGTTTTTAAAAATAACTTAATTTAAGATCGATAGCGACTACATTGACAAACGGCACAGGGATAGATTAAACGAACTTATCAATTTTTAAATCATGGTTTTAAGTGGCACGCACTAAAATTTCGTAACAAAAGAAATAACTCTTATGAACATTATTCATAACATAATTTATGTACAATTGCATAGACTAAATACTTTTATTAAGTACTTCGATTCATTGGTTTTATTTAACAAAGTAAGGAAACTGATGTACACATGTTTTCAAACAAAATGTTTTCTGTCTTGATCAGGGGCTAGATAAGGCCCACAAGTATCGGCCTAAGAAGCGCGCCAAATTTTAGTGAGAAAAAAAAGAAAATATAAATAATTTGAGTTAGAAATTTGTTTTCAACATTACAGATTTTTCTAGGCTCATATTTTTAATTAAATTATATTTGGTTAGTGCATCAGTTACCAACCATTTAAACAAAATTATTTAAGGTAAAGAGCGTATTATTAGGTTTCTAAAAGTCCCTTCAATCAATGTTACTCAAACGCTTGTAACATTTAGGTAAATTTCATGTTACATTTTAACAAGATTATCAGTATTTACAGAGATTTTTATGTTTTGCACTGGTCGAAAATTTATATATTCACTTTATTACAATTAAATTAATAATATTTTTACTTGTATTGAAGTTATATAGCTTCGATTTTATTATGTATTATGAAAACGCACTACTGACCCTGTAGAATAGAGAGTTCCCCCAAATTTTGCACCTTTGTAAACATAATATAAGTTTCAATAGTTGACGAAGTTAGAAAATTAAAATATTAAAAAATATGACCCAAGTTGAAAAATTGGCCTAAACGTACAAATAAGCGTACAAAGTAAAAATAAGGGCACAAAAGCAATATTTGCTTGTGTTACAAAAGTTCCGTCCCTGGTCTTGATATGGGCTAGGTTTAGACGACTAAACAGCGAACTAAAAGCAGTCAGGAGTGTGAGGACTTGACGAAACAATCTCCAGTTAAGAAAGCGTTTGTTTTAGCCATTCTTAGATAACATTTTCTGGTTTCTTTCTCTTGACATCCACTATACAGTGACAGCAGAAAATGTGTATGGGAGTTTTTTGTGTGTGAAGGGATTATGACACCCCCACCCATCTTTAATAGTATAATTTGAATTTTTTTTTATCAATGTATATGCAATGTACCCATGTTTCTTTTGATTCTTAATTCACGATCCATTCCTTAAACATTTCTCTTTTCCAATAATGATACTCTTCAGCCATCAACTGCGTATCATTCTCACGCATTTTTATATTACATCATTCTAAGTTATATCTTCAAATCACCATGTTTCAGATCCATATATCGTCGCCTCAGGGCAACAGTAGGATATGAGCAAAAACAGAGTTGCGTATAAAATTGATTTTAAAATTTGTTGTTCTTTCAATGCTGAATATCTGAGGCTGTGGTTCAGGGATTTCAAAGAAGACATACAAATGACCGAGTGTTCCACTAAATAAGGGCACATTTGGTAATATTAGCAAGACCGAAAACTCATTTTCGTTTTTTTTAGATGTCTTACTGTTGCTCTGAGGCGACGATATGTTCACTACAATCTGTAAAAAACGAAACTTTCTCTTATAATGGCAACCTCGTTTGGTCAGTCCGATTTCATAGCATTCGTAACATAACCAGCAAATGATGTAGAATTTGACTCTGCGTCCTCGGCGTTTTAGCCGCCATTTCTAACAGAAGCAAGATAAACTAACCGGAAAACTAGTAATACAGGACTTAACTTTATATATCACAGAAATAATTTATATATAACTTTATATATCACGAAAATAATTTTCCTATAAAAACATATTATTACATATATATGGAAATAAATTAAATAAATTTTCATTCCAGACCAATGGGAAGGGTTCTGACCTCCCCCCCCCTCCCCCACAAAAAAAATACCCTCAATTTTTTTTAACTTTTTAATTTTTATTCAAGTAAACAGGAATACATTGGCATATAAGTATCGAAACAGCAACAGTTATTATATATTTTTCATGAGATCGTTACCAATGTCAGTCATTGACTATTTTTAAAATTACTAAATTATGAAATTAATTTAGAGAACAAATTTAAATTTCGAGATTCCTTGTTTAAAATAATATGCTATATAATGAAACACGAGGACGTCATGTTACGCTTAGTTTGAGATAATAATAACCTCCAAACATGTTTTTGAAATCTTTTGAAAACTATTCTCCGGGGTAGGAAAATACCAGGAAAATTCCCCGGAAAATACCAGGTTTTCCCTCGCATGAGGGAAACTCACGAGAACTAGATATTGAAGTTTTTCTAGTTTTTTAAAGTAGTTATTGTTATTATTTTTACAGTAATTCGATTTTTATTTTCCATTGACTTTCAATGGGAGGGGGGTTTGAACCCCCTGAACCACCCCCTTACCTACGTGCCTGCCGCCCCTCCCTGCATACGCCACTGTGAAGTGAAGGGTTAATGCTTTCTCAGTTTGGGTGGTGTTTTGACCATTGCATCACTCCAGCTACGATTTCCCTATCTCAACCATGACCTGTTTGATATTTGCATAATATAATCCAATCCGCATCTTGATTCTTGAACACACATCACCTCCCACAAACACCGAAACCAAACCCACTTGCGACATAAAACGGGACCCAAATAAAAATCCCATTCAAAACGGCACAAAAATCAACGCGCGATAACATCCCCGAACAAAAGGCCGAAAAGGAATCTTTTACGCCAGACCCCATCACGGCCTATCCTTCCAAACTCCCGCCAGATAAAAGCGTCGGACGCCCGGGCCGAACAAAAGGAAAGGGCATAGAAAATAATAATGTAATCTAACATGCAGGCATTTTCATTTCCCTAAACAGACTCTGTGCATAGGAAGATTTCGCAACCTCTGTGTTCCCTTATCGCTGCCATCTTATCATCGGGGCGGGGAAGTCTCAATTGTTTACAGAGGCGAATTGGGTGGTGGAACCGTGTCAGACCAACAAAGGGGGGAAAGCCCCTATGGTGTTATCTTTTTGCAAGGGGCTGTCGCATTGTTGGGGCTTTTGTCGCGATTCAGTCTGTTCTGGCTCATTGTGGGAGTTGGCGAGGGGAATGCTGTTGGCGATGGGTCTGCCTGATGGCATGTCTGGGTGGAGATTTAAAGAATGATATTAAATATGCCTTTTTTTAAAAGGTTGGGGCAGGTGTGCGGATTGATTGGTTTGTGCGGGGGAGAGTTTATATTTTTAGTTTGAATGCTTTAATTTTAGATTATACAAGATGTAGATAAATCATGATTTACATCTCTTTGAGCCGTAGAGGGCTTCCATAGTTTGAAGGCTCCCATATGAAATAAATCTCCAAAAAAACTTTAAAAATATAATTATCCATAGAAATTTTTAATTATATGGAACTGAAGCATAATTTTTGTAAACTTATTTCTGCACAAAATTAGCAGATTTCTTCTTTAAAAAAAAATTATAGATTTTTTTTTCAGTTTTGATTAACTACAGATTTCTACAGAAAATGAACATCTATATTTTTCTTCAAGTATCAGTATTTTTTTTCTGTCCTAAATTGCTACAGATTTTTACAGAAAATAGGCATATATTTTCTTCAAATAATTAGTAATTTTTTCTTCAGTTTCAATTCTCAAACACGTACAGATTTCTACAGAACTATCCCACCTTGCTAAAAATGGAGCCCTTAAAATATGAGATTGACAAATGAATAGCATTATTAATTAGTACAACATATTATAATATAATCTATTAATTTTTTCTTGAACTGAAATATATACTTAACTTTTTTAAAATTAGCATATTTTCTATTTAAGTTAAAAATATTTTTTAAGTTTGAATTTTTAATACTCTAAATACTCTTAATAATATTTTTCTTCTATTGCTTTTCCACTACTGGTTATTGAAATAGTTATTTTCAATGCCACCCTTTTCAGTGCAAGGAAGGCTAAATGACATTGACAATTCTAATTTTATTTCATTTCAAATCCTTTTTTAAAATATCAAAAAGTAGGTATCAATTAGATTTATCAAACTTTCACCTGTGATTTATGATCCATAAAACTTCTTCTTAAAGGTTTGAGTGACAAATGAAATATCTAAATTGTAAAGTGTTTTTACTACAAGGGATTTTATATTTAGCTTAGATTTTGTAGGAATTTTAGGATTTGATTGCAAAGCCACCAAGGAATATTCGAAGCCAAATTTACTACTGCTTCATTTCTTATAAAATTTAAGATCGTCGAAGTATGATCCCAATTTTAACTTTAAATTTAAATATTAATTTCATTTAAATTTTTAAATTATTTGATCTCCTTGCAAAACTCAAAATTGAAGTAGTGTTCAATAAGGGCTGTAATCGTCTGTGTCAAATGCATAGAAAACCTAACGGATTGCTATCGTTGACTTTTGTTTAACCCACCCTTGTTATGAAATTTAGGAAATTTCATAAAACAACAAATATTAAAATTTCCCTAATCAAGTTTATTTGCTTAATCAATCCAATATCTTATTTTTCTTGGCCCCAATTTGTTAAATGTCATGACTGTTTTTTTCAAGTTTAAAATAGGCCGTCATATTGTATGACTGCCTATTGTACATTTTTAATTTATTACTGCCTATTTTTAACTTACGATTGCCTATTTTTAATTTATGACTGCCTATTTTTAATTTATGACTGCCTATTTTTAATTTATGACTGCCTATTTTTAATTTATGACTGCCTATTTTTAATTTATGACTGCCTATTTTTAATTTATGACTGCCTATTTTTAATTTATGACTGCCTATTTTTAATTTATGACTGCCTATTTTTAATTTATGACTGCCTATTTTTAATTTATGACTGCCTATTTTTAATTTATGACTGCCTATTTTTAATTTATGACTGCCTATTTTTAATTTATGACTGCCCATTTTTAATTTATGACTGCCTATTTTTAATTTATGACTGCATATTTTTAATTTACGATTGTCCAATCCACGACTGCCCGTTAAAATAGGCCCTACAACGCCGACGGCCAAGAAAATTGTTGTTTGATGGAACGATAGTACGCAATCTACTGGCCATACCAAACTGTCTTTTAATATTAACTAATCTTTCATTTTATCAAATTATAAATTATAGTTTAGATCTTTTGTACTATTCTCTCTTAATTGTTTACGTAAAAAATCACCGTTAAAAAAATTAATGTATCTTTCAACGTGAGCATAATTACCATTCAAAACAATTAGTGATGGGTCATTGGACGTTAATGTCACTAATTGTCACTTTGAACCAGACACCCCAAACAATCAATGTTTTTATGTCATTGTTTCTGTTTATGACAGCCTTTATTATTTCCGGAGTCACATTGTAATAGGAGATGAGTACGTGATTTTTTTTTTTTTTTGCACAGGCGTAGGACTTGTGATTGTCTCGAGTAAACATTGCTGAATAAATTTCAGAATTAAACTTACATTATAGAAACATAATTTTATTTTATGTGATCCCTGTAGCCTCCCAGAATAAATAAAAATACAATTAATTTTGTTGACTGCATTATATATAAGATATTTATGTATTTCAATAAAATAATCTTTCTGCATAAAAAAAAAGGAAAACCGAATTTAAGGAAAATGTGCTAAAAAGTAAAAAAATAATTTTTAATTTTGCAAACGCATTGAAAAAAGTTAATTATTTAATGTCAATTTTATAAATTATTACAACTATTTGAAATCGGAGCTAAAATTTAGGTATGCATTTTGTAAATTGTCACCAACTTCAAAAAGTTGTAATAAGTATAAAATTAACATTAAATAATTAAATTTTTTCAATGCGTTCGTAAATTTTTTTTTTTACTTTTTAGTGCATTTTCCTTAGAATCTGTTTTTCACCTTTTTTTTTTATAGAAAGATTATTTTATTTTTCCCTTTCAGATTTTAATTTATCAGGGGGCTTCGCCCCCTTGTATTATTCACTAAGAAATTCCAGTAACAACTTGTGATTACATTTTGTCTCAACAATTTACATCGTAAAACAATTCCTATCTGTGAAAATAAATGCTGGGTAAACGAAATGTCATTGCTGTACAACTTCTGTTAAACAATGAAAACAATTTAAAATCGGATAAATTGTTTAAAAAAACTCCGTTTAATCGACATTTCCGGATATATAACAGCCAGATAACGGATTTTTTTTTGCAGATTTTGCTTAAGTGGATTTTTCTCCAATCCAACAAAAAAAAAAAGAGAATTTTCTAAATCGGACAATATTTTTTTTTGGTCCGGTTAATTGAGAAATCCGGATAACCGGAAATTATTTTCAAATGGCTCCCAAGTGAAACATCCTCTATCCAACAACAACAAAAAATGTCCAAATATCTGAAATAGAACCGAAATCTCGCGCGAACATACATAAAAAAAATACATAGCAGTCGAATTGATAACCTCTCTTCTTGGCGCGCGATTTGGCGGTTTTAATTTAAAGTTTCTGGCAGTTTTATTTTGGAGTTTTGGTTGACGCGCTGTTCAGTCGGTTAAAAATTGGAGGAGTTAAGAGTAAATAATACTGATCATATAGAAAAAGTATAATATATTGTTTAGAATTTTTATTTGTAATTTTTTAAATATTTATTTATTGTTTTATATTTTCCGAAAAATTTTATTGAATGATTGTTCATAAATGTCAGAACATCTTTGTAAATATATTTTAATATAAATCTGTATTTTAGTAGGAAAATGACTAATGTCCAAAATCTTCGATTTTGAGTTATGCCAACCAATTACTTGAAAATAAGTGAAAAAAGGCCAATGTCCTTTACTTTTTTTATATAACGAGTAAGTACTTTGTCAAAAAGGCCAATGTCAATAGTATACTAGACCAATGTCAAAAAGTTGATTGGTATAATTGACTTTTTTAATCAAGGTATTTTATTAGTATTCTGATAAGCATTTTTCCATCCAGAACATGACAGAAAATTACCTATCCATAAATTAACGATATTATCCAATTAAATCCCATAACTGATAAATAACATCGACGAAAATTTGCATTTAATGTTACCCAAAATTGTTACGCAGCCTCCTGTCACGCACGCCTTTCTCACGTTACCCCACAAAAATCTCCTCGACAAGACACGTGACCCAAGTTCATCCCCCTAACTAGAGTCAAGGGTCACCGCCCGTAACAATAACCCCACTTAATAAGCACCTTCGTCTGCTGACACGAACACCCTTTAGACACCTCTTACCCTGTCGTTACCCTATCACATTTTATTACACTATTTCTCTCCTCTTCAGACCAGTAACTTTTGGGGTCTGGTATCTGATCGGACTCACACCCGATGAAAACGGCGCGACAAGCTATTATTTCCTTGTTATCCATTGTGAGGCACCTTCTTGCAGATGCTGGAGATTATCGGGCAACTAGTTGGTGTCTTGCAGAGAGAAGTTGCTTGTGTTACGCGTCAGTGGCATTTTTTTGTAAGTGATTGATTCTGTTTGACGTTTTTTGTGTGATGGATGTCTATTAGACGTGGAATAGATGTATGGGACAGTTATTTTTAGATGGGACGGTATTTATGCAAATTGTCGCTGCGTGGACGGGTTTTCTGACGAGTTTTGGGGCCAAGGATTGTCTTATCTGGAATCTGTGTGGACATATTTAGAAGGTATCTAAACGATTATCCTAGGGCTTTCAAACTTTTGACGTGAAGCGTCTTTGAAATCTTTTGCATGGAGTGTCAGGATAGAAACGTTTTATAGCTGGCTGATCTATTTTGACTCGGTAACACAATGACAAGTAACTTAATTAATATAAAAATCGTTTTTTAAAAAAAAACTTTTAAACTTTTTGGTATTATTAGATATGAAATGAAGCGCGGATGTATGTATAATTTTAAAATAAGACAAATCACGCATGGGGCATTTAAGGGGTTTCTCGACGTCAGACAGAACATTTGTTTATCTTCATTTTGTTGGCAAGATTTTTCGTTGGTCTATTTTCTATATATTCTGCTAACATGACATTTTACGTAAAACCCATTTGGTAGTGCTCCGCCACCTCCACATACGAAATCTATAAATTTAATTATTTAATAGCCAATACAATTTTTTGTCACAGTAACTCCTCTTAAACTATATAACCATTTTTATGATTTAGCAGTGAACATTTGCCAAAACGTGGAAAAATTATAAAATATTAAAGCAATTAATTAGTTTATTACGCTTCAGAAAACAAAAAGTATTATCGGGGTGCCATCTATATATCAAAATTTGAAATACCGTAAACTAACTTTGTCAAACGGACTGAATTCAATTGAAATGCAGGAAAGGCATGGAATTAATGTGAGCAAAGCGAAAAATTAGTCTGTGAAAAGCAATCTGCCGTGGTTTGACGAGCTTTAGCGGGTTGATGAGCATGATATTTCATAGATGAATTTATTTTCTTTAATATTGTAGTTAAAAGATGGAAATTTAAATTTTAGAAACATTCAATCAAGGTTAGGTGGATTTAAAAAATGAAACGAAGTTAGCTCAATTAAACAAGATTTAATGCAATCATAACAATGCAGTTAATGAAATGTTGTTAAATATTTAAATTATCCCAAACTGTGTTTTACTTTTATTTAAAATTACCAAAGGGCAAGGAACATTTTGGATACTACCTTTCACTGAAGTTAAGATAAAAAAAACAGAAGTTAATTTTATATATTGATGTAAGTATTTTATTTATTTGGTATGTACTTATTTTGTTATTAACAGGAAAAAGAAGACAAAAGGAGCCTAAAAAAACAGTTTTAAACCTTTCTGTGACGTCATGTGAGACTCCCGCATAGACAAGGACGAATGTTTTCTCGACATTTCTTCCGAATTGTATGCATCCGCGCAGCACGTTAAAGTACATTGTCGCTCTGGGAGTACTTGCTCCAGTGTCTATTAATATTGTTTTAGCTCAGTGGTTCTAGCTTTGTTGTTTGTTATGACAGTTTTGCATTCTGTGAAATGTGTAAGTTACTTAATAAAAATCTCGATTGCAGTAAGAGTCAATAACAAATCAATTAAATATTCAATCGAATGTGTAACCTTTGTTTGGGGATTTAAAAAAAAAATAATTTGCAGAATATTTTCAGAGTCGGTAGCCATGAAAGTAGTTTTGTTTCATTTTAGATTGTTTCAAAAAGATCTTTTGTTCGATGGAGCCTGACAGATTTACTTTGAAGTACGTATATGATATCCTCGACCTGCAGATAGGTAATTCAAAGTTATCATGTCTAATAATAATAATAATAAAAAAAAAGCCTCGTGGAGCAGATCTATATATGATTATCAATTTCTTATAAGCTATTTTCCCAGGCCAATTTATCTCCTTTTTTATCTGGTTTCTAGTTCTGTGAGTACAAAAGCGTGTCGGACGGATAGAAAAGATAGGAGGAAAATGGAATATACATATTTTCGTGTTTCGAAATTCTAGAACGGTTTGCCTGTTGTGTCTTTTTATGTAACATCTATTTTGGGGATTTTTTTTCCCTCTTGCAATCTTTTTGTGGTCACGCTGCGTCGAGCCTTGATTGATTTCGATAAAAATGTGATGGATTCGAAAGTATTGCCTTGCAAATGTCATATTTCAAAACTGGCTTAGCTTGATTTTTATCGATTGAAAAGAATCAATTTAAAAAAAAATCCCAACTCCAATTAAATAGGGAAAAAAAGGGGAAAATGTTTTAAGGTTGAAAATAGATTTTCTATCTAGTGTTAGTCATAACAGTTATAGGTGTTATTTTTTAAAACTAAAATTTATATAAAGAACGGATCTCCGAATTATTTACCTAACAGGATAGCAATGTCGATAGAACAAAGATGGAATAGCAATATACCCTCGACCCTAAAATATTTTTAATTTATTTAAATTTTTTTTAGTTACATACGGAATATTGTTAAAAAAAAAATTCTGCTTTTTAGTTTCGTGTCTACTAAAAATTTATAAATATGATTAATTATTAAAACTTAAATTGAATTTTTTTCCAACAAGCGATTTTTTGTATAAGAGAAATTAATTTGAAATAATCATTTAATTGATATCAATCTTTATATAAAATGTAAATATTTATTTTTTCTCGTTCAATAAAGCACTCTGCTATGGCATTCGTGATAATGGATTTATGCTAAAAATATAGATCCTATAAAATGAGTATATTTTATTTACAAAATATTTAAAAAAACATAAAATAATCTTTTTAAAAAAAAAAAGGGAAATCCGACTTTAAGGAAACTGCGCTAAAAAGTAAAAAATAATTTTTAATTTTACAAGCAAGTTGAAAAATTGAATTATTTAATATCAATTTTATACTTATTAAAAGTTTTTTTTTAATCGGCCTCAACATTTAGGTATGTTTTTTTGTAAATTGGTACCAACTTTAAAAAGTTGTAATAAGTATAAAATTGATATTGTAACACCCTGTTTACGAAGCGCCCTCTATAGCAACTGTAGCGCCGTCTTCTGGTTTGTGAAAGTCGTCAGTCGAGAGCCAGACTTTGTCATGTAAGGTTGTGACCAAATGTATGTCTGTTCTTTGTGTAACTTTCATTTTTAATTAAATTTGTTACATTAAAACACAAATGGCCATTCCTTGTCTTGATCATCAAAGAACCCTATCCATAGCGCAAACTCCACGCTATACAATATTACATAATTCAATATTTCAACTTGTTCGTAAAATTAAAAATTATTTTTAACTTTTTAGCGCAGTTTTCTTAAAGTCGGTTTACCTTTTTTTTAAAAAAAGATTTTTTTATTTTCCCATTTTTAGTTTTTAATTTAGCAGGAGGCATAACCCATGCTATTTTTCACCAATAAATTCAAGTTGTTGATCACATTTTTCCACGTCTCTTATCCGGGTAAATAAATGCCGGATTAACAAAACTATATTGTCCCAGCAATATATATTAGCCGGATAACCGATTTAAAAAAAATCTTCAAAAGTTTATTTTTCTCTAATAAAAAAGAATATTTGAAATAGGACAATATTTTTTTTCAAATGGTTCGGTTAATTGCGAATTCCAGGTAGTTAAATGTCGGATAATCGGATATTTTTTTTTCAAAAGGTGCCCAAATAAAACATCCCCTATCCAACAAGAAAAAAAAATAATTTTCAAAGTATCTGATTTAGAACAGAATTCTTGGGCAAATATACATAAAAAAATACATAACATTTGAATTGAAAACATCTCTCCTTTTGGCGCGCTTTGACGATTTTGCTTGGCGCGCTTTTCAGTGTCTATGCGATAGATTAAAGCAGTAATACCAAATGATTTTGCAAGTCGCATACAACCATGTCTGTCATTAATCTATTAGAGAGTGGGGAGGGAGGATTAGTCAAATTTCGAACATACTTTTTTGGCCATTTTAACAACTGTATCTTCAATTCCATTTGACAGATCGGAGCGAGTCTAGGGTGTGCTTAAATTAAAGAGAACGGTTAGTTCTACAAATCCATTTGACTAGTTGCCAGTTCAGCCCATTTGTGTGAAAATTGTGAGGGGTGGACAGTGAAGATTTGTCGAACATTTAACTATGAAGCCAACAGATCATTCTAAAGTTCAATTGCAGCATAGATAACTTAAAATGGTCAAATAAATAGCAGTTCAAGACGAACAAAATGATACCAAAGAAGTATAATCTAATATAAAAAAGCGGAGAGATTTTACATTGGCCTACCCAATTTTTGAATGATAGCTTGTAGTATTTAAAATAGAGCCAGTCTTTGTCCGACTCTCTTTTAAATCTATAATTCATTTCTACAAGATATAAAAGTTCCATTAATAAACAGTTATTACAACTTTAGAGTCCACTGTACAAAACGAAGTATTTAACTTCTATTATTATACGAAGGTAATAATCACGTATCGTTACTAATCTATCCAGGAGCTATAAACAATTACAAATGCCCGATAGGTGGACCCGGAAAGTCACAATATCAGCTTCGTATCTTTGCGACGCATCGTGCTTAATAATGTGCGGCAGTTATAGTTAGGAAATCACACGTTGCAGACGAAACGGGCTTGTATCATTGGTCGGATCTAAATCCCAACGGATACTTTGGGTAATAACTATTGGCACTTCTTGTACAATTGATGCGGTGGGAAGGGAGAATAAATGATGGGTGAAATGGTGCAGTCTCTTTTCCTGGAACGTGCAACAATGAGCCACAATGTTTCGGAGAAAATTATGTAAAGATCGGGTTAGATAAGATATGGTTAAATTTTTTTTATCGTGTGTTGTCAAAAAATGGAATCCCGAACGTGAGTTGGCGCATAATTTTATGATCGGTTAAGAGATTAAGTTTTTCGTATTCTTGGTGAAAAAGGGCTAAAAACTGTAAGAAAGACGAGTTTCTATCTCTACAAGTAAAATATAATATGTTATTTTTTGAATATGTCCTTGAGCTTTTAAAAAATTTAAATTAGAGACATGGCATATTATGAAAACCAAATTTGGGGCAATTATACTATATTCGGGGACAACCTAAGTTGACCCGAAAGCAATTGAATATTTATACATATCATAGCTTCCGCTTCAGGTTCAACTTAGGTTGTCCCCGAGTATATAAGTAAAGATACACCATAATATCGAGCAATAAAAGTACATATGTTTAAAAGAGCCACTCGTATGTAGCAAAGATGGAATTAAACAAATGCATATTTTCCACAAAATTACAATATACTTACTCAAGGCATTATAACTTATAAACTTTGAAATTAAGATAATCATCTATATAATAAATTTTAATATACTATTTATTAATCTATTTATTATATTTTATCAAGGAAATCTGGAGATAAATGTTCAATATATATTTTTTTAAGAAAATTTTTCTCTATTTATTAAATTTTTGTATAGCCAGAGCCTTAAGGAGTGAGTAACGCGAGCTTCTGCACAGGGCCCTTCGCGCGCTTTTGGAAGGACCTCGAGCCTATGATAGAAAAAAAAAGAGATAAAAGCATTTTTGAGAAAATGAATTTTTATTTCTTAAAACTCCGTTATATTTTTAAAATTTGTATTTACTCTTTTATCTATGGCATATATGTTTACCAATCAATTGTGCTTTGGAGTTTTTCCCCGAAAATTCTTCATAAAAATGCACTCTCCACTCCACTGTATCGTTATAAAATTGAGGCCAACTAGAATTTAATTTTTTATGGTCGTTTCCAAACTTGGACTTATTTTAATAAACTAAACTAAGGAGCCTCGCGGCAGCTAAGGACGGTTATCCATAGGAGAGCATAGAATTTCAGAGTTTAGTCTATTTTTAATAAGTTTCACCTTAAGAAAATGACGTTTTACCACTATCGCTTGTAACCATCACTGACAAATATATCCGAGGTGCCACTTCCACAATAGGAAAACAGTCCGTAGAAGGAGTTTGTACATCCATGATTGTCTTTTTCACCTTTTTCTTTGAATTCCTTGCAAAAAAAACTTGAAGTGAAATAGTTCGTTTCCCAGGTTGCTGTCCAAATAATTGTCGTTTGCTTTTACTACATTTTGAGCTGCCTCCATGATCTCTTCATTGTTAGTAATGCTTTTTAATTCAATTCATACAATAAAATTTTTGTTCTAAGTTCTAACGTATAATTATTTCTACTGTTCTCTGATACACGAACCAAATAATTGCCCCGCAAGTTAACTTTTTTTCTTCTGGCGTGTGGTGCGGGCCCCTAGGCTGCAGCCTATGTGTAGGCTATGCCTAAATTAGGCCCTTATCCTTAGGCGTAAACTTGTATTGGGTACAAACCCCCTCCAAATAATTTTAAAGCCGGCTCAGTGTATATGCTTTTAAATAATGGTTTTGGGCTCCTATTCAATTATATTGTAAAACTTTACGCCTACGTGCATATACCCACTCTAATAATATTCCACTTTCATTATTAAGCAATTTATTGAAACTTACATAGAAATTTCATTTAAATTTGGAATTCTTCGATCACTTTGGAAAAAACTCAAAAGGAATGAGTGTTCAATAAAACACTGGAATTGTCTGTCTTATGCACAGAGAACCAAATAAATGGCAAACGTTGAATTTCTGTATACAGCTTTGTTTAGGATTTCAGGTCATTCAATAAATTAACAAATAATCACCGTTTCAAAATCAATTCAATTGTTTTCCCACTAATTTTCTAAACTTCACGACTGTCTATTTTTAATTTATGCGACTGATATGCCCAAACCATAACTGTCCGTTAGAATTACCCCTGACGAAATTACATCCTTGTAACTTTTTTTAATATAGACGTTAATACTTCGATTTCAACAAAAAGTGGACCTTGTACACATTTTGCATAATTGACAGCGATTCACCTTATGCTGCAGACAATGCAACAGCAACACAAACCTGCTGCCCAATGTCGACACCAGATGGCGTTTTCCTCACTCGGAACTTCTCTGTGTGCCTTCTGCATCTACTCTCCGAAATATCTCGCCAGTCGCGATACTATCGCTCGCCGAACACCCAGCACAATGGCGCCAAGCAGAAAGAGATTCCCCGATACGATATCGCCAAAAACTGATTGTCCGATCCGATAAAATAGTAATACCATATGAAAAGGGAGAATAATAAAAAGTAAATAATAAAAAGCAATTTTTCCGCCCTTATCTTTACTTCTGATGCAGTTGGTTGGGCTGGGCGCCCTATTATCAAAGACTGGTATCTGAGTTTTCCTTCCCCAATTATGGCTCCAGCGCCAAAGGCAGTTTTTATTTAGACATTTATCTCAACTTTCATTTCTTGCTGCTGCTGTTTTATTCTCTTGCAGACCTAGAGAAAAAGATACCCGTTCTAGATACCACAAGGGGGGAGGTTGGTGTTTTTTTTTATTCTTAATCCATCCGCTGTGATAATTTTTCCTCTCGAAAATATTTTTCCTGAGTTTACTTTTTCTCTCTGAAATTTGGGCGATGTCGAATCGCGATATCGAGTTGGTGAATGGGTTACTGTTTTAGTCCAAGACTCAATGGAGAAGTAACCGGTAAAGATCCTGCATGGTGGAATGATAACAAGAGGCGTTGAGAGACGAGCTTTGAATCGGATCAAATAAGGTTAACTGTATACAGGCTCGCCCTTAGCAAACGCGTGGCTCGGTGCAACCATAGTAGTTGACTTTTTTTATACATCCATATAAATTAAAAAATAAATATTCAGATTTTTGAAAAACCGAATAGATTTTTTTATTAACTATAAATACTTTACGTGGAGTGGCTACATATCATTTGAATGGAATATTTATTCGAGAATTTCGTTACATAAAGAGTCTATTATTTTGATTTTTTAAAAATTACTTTTATATATATAAGCCTAATTCCACATCCAGTGCCGTTACACAAAAAATATTTTGGGGGGTTGACACAAGAAATTTCCCAACTTAACGATTCGAAAATCCCAACTTAACGATTCGAAATCTGAATTTTTTTTTTTGCATTTTATTAGTCTAGAAATGCTTTATTAAAAACATTAATCTTCTTTCAAGTAACGCATTTTAACGCATGTATAGATTTTTGCAAATTTGTATTTTAATTGCTTTGGGGGGTTGTAAATTTTAAATATTTAAATATTGAATATCTAAAAAATATTGAAATTTTTATGTTCATTCATCATTCGTTATTCATCAGCTGATGAAAGGAGATGTATCTCCCGAAACATGTCGTGATCTTATGTATTTTTATGCGTATTTTTAACGTTGTATTTGTATTTTAATATTCTTAACGCAATGTTCTATAAGACGAGTTTTTATCTTATTAACAGCTTGGTTTTAAGTAATTTTTTTTGAAAATCCTTAGCATTTTAAACGTGAACATAATTCAATACATTTATTTTGAGTAAATGACGAATGTTGCAGATGAAAAGAATATGATAAATGATACATAAACATGTAAAAAAACGCATGTTCTCTTTCTTCTACTGCTTCGAAATTTTGTACAGACCTTCCGAAATATGTATACGTTTTATTAAAATTAAAAAAAAAAAATTAGCGATTTTTTTCGAATTTGGGCTTTAAGAAATGTCCTGGTTTCCTATACAGAAATAACTAAAACAACAGTCAATGCCTGCTATCCATTAAGGGCTCTTTCTGTGCATGTGACACAAATTATTCCTGTGTCCATTTTGAGTTTTCTAAAAAAAAAAAAATTAAATAAAATTGTTACAGAATTTAAAAAAAAAATGTTTACAGTTGAAGTGGAATATTGCTAATACAGTGCGCTTAAGAATTATCTTTAGAACTTTGGCACGCAATCAAACCTGAAAGAAATAAGGTAGCTAAGTTATGTTACTTTTACATGTAAGAACACGCATGAAGTTTTATTTGTTGACAGTTTTTTTTTCCAAAACCGTTAACGAACCATTTACCGCACTATTACAATACCGTTATTGTACCAAACAGCCATCAATGCAATAAGCTTTTGTCTGAGGATGGGTGTATGAAAATTATCTTTAAACATTGAGAGAATTCCATAAAAATTACAAACCTTGTTTTCCACACAACTCACGTCGACATATTTGAAATATTTGGATCATTTTTGGAGAATAACTATATCCAGGATAAATAATACTAAACATTTTTATGCATATGCAGCAACAAAATACTTTTTTTATAGTAAAGGTAAAAAAAAAAAGATAATTACATAGGAAAACACAGACACATAAAAAAAATGATCTCTCTTTAAAGTAGTGCTTATTTAATTATGTTTTTTAAAAAACTAAACGACATTCTGATGATATGATATTCATGATGTATCATATCATCAAATATTAAAAGCCTTACAAATTCGTAAACCCAGAATATTCGAGTTATATGAAAGCTCATTTGTTCTAGCGCGCTCGAGTAGTTATTTATAAAATCGTTTCCGGGATATCGTTGTAAATAAAAAGTTATCAAAAGATAAATTGAAATTCGAATCATTTGTAACAATTCACAGTTCAAAAGGATCTATGTAAAGCAAATCTCGTATATCCCTCATCTCAATTAAAATCATACTAACATACACCCCCCTATGACAAGATACATCTGTCAAATAAAAAATAAATAAATTAAAAGCGAGCAAATAAAGTAAGCTGAAATCCCACCTCCGCTATATCCATAGGAGAAAAATAAACTGTAAAAGTGATATATCCCGAACCCGATAACAAAAGCAGAGCCTTATAAAACACGATTCTGTACCATGCGAGTAGGGTTGCAATTACTGAAAAATTAATACCGCCAAGCTGAAGGAAAATAGCAAAATTCAACACTTAAAAGACTTTAAATGCAATGGTTGCTTTTAAAAAACTAAACCAGAAATTTAAAAACTTTGTTCAAACTGGAACAAAAAAACTTTTTATTCTAAAGATGCCTTCAGTGTTTACATATGTTTTAAAATTTTAGTTATTTAATTTAAAAAAAAGGACAAGTAGTGTTGGTAAGTTGTCGGTAATTAAAAATAAAACTTGAAACAATGTTTTTATGTGCGAAAAAATGACAGCGTTTCGTTTATTGATTTCCAATTTATTTTTTAGAACTTATATTCGTTTTTTGGAACTAATTTATATCGTTTCACTTTATTCCTACGATTTCTCGCAATATTGCAAGTTTAAATAATTTTTATTTTAAATTTCCTAATTTATAACAATGTTTTTAATTACTAAACATTAAATTTTTTTTTATCGCAGAAGGTTATTGGTTGATAAAAACGTCAGATTAAAAAGCGTTTAAAAGAACAACAATGGTTGGTTTTTGATTGTTGTTGATGGCATTGACGTCCATACCTGTATGTTGGATTATCACACACTTCTGTTGATTTTCCGCTTCTTCTACATTTTTTAAATATATATTTTTATAACTTAAAGTAGCTGTGAATCAATAATATCTATGAGTTTGTATATTTTATTTCCTAGAAAAACGATTTTCAAATTAATCAAAACAGACGTACTAATGGGTTGGTTATATTTGTTAAAAAAAATTATATTTATTCCGTAAAAATGAATTCTTATCCATTCGGCATAATTAATCAAGTCAAATAGAACTCCTTGCAACTCCAGAACTGTCAATAATGAATTTTATAGATTTAAAAAAAAAAAAGGGAAGTATAAAAAATTCAAATACTGTAGACCTTTTTTATAACGGTCGACACCAAGAATCCTTGACAATAGCCTACTGTGTAGTTCTAGTGCGATGTTAATTCAACCAATTAAAAATCCCAATAGGTTAATTAATTTAGATTAAAACCCGTTTTCTAAACACGTTACCGTGACTATTTGAGCTTGTATTGGTCCCTCCAAGGGTCCAATGTAATATAAAATTATTCACCCAAAACTTCACAAACAAACTTCAAACGAGCAATTTCTTGCCAATCCTAGCAAACTCCGCATGGGGAATGAAAATGTAAATCTTTTTATTTAGTCATCACGCCATAAGCGATGGTGGCGCCCCCGCGCGGCCAACTGCGATGGAGAAAAAAAAGTACCGGAAATCACGAGGTAGAAAGAGGGTGGTGTCACGTGACTGTGGGCAGAGAGGTCACGTCTGCACCTTATTCCCCTCATATTCATGCTTTTGATAAATTAATCTGGGGTGTATTATGTTTCTCTGCAACTGAAACTTTGTTGGTTTTGAATGGGCGTTTTTGTTTGTTTTAATTTGCGTGAGGAGATATACGTTGGGTAGGTTGGTTGGTTCAAAAAAACGTCGCACTAGCGCTGCATTGTGGGCTATTGTCGACGGTTCGGGATCCGTCTCGAAGGAAAGATTCGGGAATACTACAATTTTTTTAACCATGGTCAACCCCCGAGCTGGCACTCGACACATCTTCAATAGGTGTCAGAACATTGGACCTCGATTAGATATTGTACTAGATGGATGTTGGAACAACGACAAACAAGTGATACGATAGAATAGTGTCAAAACCGTTGAGTAGTATATAATAACGGAAAAAATAAAAGGAAAATCAGTTGTATATCCCTCTGACAATTATGGACGTGCATCTACGGACATTTTGGTAAAAAGCAGGCACGTAGGTAAGGGGGTGGTTCAGGGGGTTCAGAAACCTCCCATTTTAAGTCAAGAAGAAAAAAAATATTAAAAATCGAATTACTGTAAAAAAAACTTTAAAAAAAACTAGAAACAATTTACTTTCTCGTATTATAATTCTTGTGAAGTTGATATTTTCCGGGGGTCCTGCTCCGGAAAACATTTTTCAAAAAGCTTCAAAAATATGTTTTGAGGCAATTTTTATCTCAAACTAAGCTTCAAAAGACATCATCGGGTTAATTTTCTAGCATTTGGATTTCGCCGACAAAATGAAAAGATCGTCAAACTATACACAGGATGCTTCAAAATCATGTATTATTCTAAACAATGATTCTCAAAACATAAATTTGTTCTCTAAATTTATTTCATAATCTTTCCTTTGAGAGGGACTGGTATTTACTAATTTTAAAAATAAGTAATGACTGATATTGGTAACTATTTCATGAAAAATAAATGCTGTTACGGTGTTTACCTGTCAACGTATTCCTGTTTACTCTTAAAAACAATTATAAGTTGTTGTTTTTTTAAAGTGGGGGAGGGTGTTGATTTAGGGGAGGAATCCCTTCAAGTCTTGTTGAGGGGGGGGGGGGGGGAATAAGTAACTTAAAGAAATCCGTTGCTCAGTCACTGAACCCCTCACATGAAAAATATATATCTACGTGCCTGATAAAAAGTATTCTGAAGAGAAACTGCATTCTTGTGTTTTAAATGTTTTAAAACTGAAGTTAAAGCTATTTTATGTCGATGCAGAAAAGTTCTTATCCGACCAGCATTGCACTTCCTCAAACACACACTCTCACAGATATAGGCATCCATTGCAATCCCCATTTTTAATGTGTCGACGTTAACTTCTGGAATATCAATTAGAACTCGTACAGATAAGAACTTTTAACTGCGTCTTCTGGACGGAGTTCGCAAGATAAGATGGTCTCCTGAAGATTTTCGCGTGTAATGAATACATTGATGTCAAGAGATGGTTGTTTTTGTATGCATTTCCAACTGGATTCTTTCCTTCTTAATTTCGCGCTATCTTTCTTCAGATTGCAACCTTTTTTCCTCTCTCCATTCGCTGTAGATTAGAGGTACCGGATATTGAGTAGATGTTTTTTTTTGTATTATTATTACGGGTTGAATAGAAATTTCTTTGGTTATCAGTTGATGGGGAAGTTATCTTTTATAACTTTTATACTGGATGAATAATTTATGCATGGTGAGATAAGGACGTATTTGAATAGGATGTGGCGCCGGGTGAATGTTAAGAGAATTGTTTTTTATTTGTAGGGTTTTTGCAATGGATTTTCGGAATGAGAGTATACAAAAATAGTTGTATTAAAAACTTATCCGAATAAAACGGGAGCCGGTAAATTAGAACGAGGCATATTTATCTTTGGTAAATTTGGTCGGATTGGATGAGGGGTCGTTTATTGCAGAGGGTTATGTTGGAGGTGTTATATATTGCATAACCCAGATGTAGAGGAATTCATTTGTTTTTGTTCTGCATGGATAACTGTTGATTGCCGGTCCTGGTTTATTCCTAAGAGATACTATCAATATTTGACAAAAGTTGGTAAGCGATAAAGCTAGAATTTTGCCTGTAAGTACCAAAATGAACTGATCAAGGGGGCATCAGCTGCTATTCTGAGTAGTCGGAGGCCTGAGACCACAATTGCCCAGGGCCATAAATCGATGTTGTCTGTGGGCTTAAAACTGTGGGCGAGATTCCATGTATGATGCAATACTTAGAAAACCACGGCCTTGGCGCTTTTTTCATAACCGCGCCAAAGGGGTAACTTAAACTAGGAATTAAACATAAAAATCCATGCAGGTTAGAAAATCTCTTCCCCCTATATTTGTGTTATGTAATATATGGACGATCCCTCGCTCGAACTGTCCAAATTTATGTGGAACAAATTTACCGCGGCCAAACGCAAATACATTCGAATAAAATCTACGCCTTTTCTAGCCATAATTAATAAGTTCAGTGGATCCTAATTCATGGTACGCGGACAACTGGTGATCCCACGAAAAGCTCTAAATGGTCCGTGAAAGTTATTGTAAAAAAAATGTAACTTTAATTCTTTTTCTTGCAGCTTTAAACAGGTGTAAGTTTAATTTCTACTTATGTATTTGCACTTAAAATGTCGATCTTTGTGATACAGCTGCAAGTCCAAATTCAAGTATTCAGTTGAAAAATCAAAATATATACACATATATTAAATACTTAAATTGAGTATTCCAGATGTAAAATAAGTTATACTTTTAATTATTTTTTGAAAATACCGAATTTTTTTTTTTAAAATAAAAATATTAAATAAAAAATATTAAAATAAAAAATAAAAGTATTAAATAAAAAAATATTAAAAAAAATATAAAAAAAAATACATTAAATAAAAAAATATTAAAAAAATTAATTAAAAATATTAAAATTATTAATAAAAAAATATATAAAAAAATAATTAAAAATATTAGAATTATTAAAAAAATATATTAAATAACTGTTGAAAAGTTACCTCAAATAATAAAAAAATAAAGTTGAATTATAATATCGTATCTATGCAAGTAATAAAATTAGTTGCAAAAATAGAATATTTAATTTTTAAATTGGGTACCATAGATGTAAAATTAGTTATAATTTTAATTATTTATCGAAACTCTCAAAAAACATTTTGCTACTTTGGGAGCTTTTTCTGGGGCTTTTATCAACCGGTTAACTCGATGGTTCGTGATCATCTATAGGTTAGGAACTGATGGATTAACGGTTAGTTTTCAAAATAATTTTGCAAACCGACAATTAAGAGTTTGTAGTTAACATTGCATAAAATGTGGAGTTATTTTATGCATTACATATTAATATGATTATATATTCTATAGCAAATAGCAAACTGAAAAATAACCTTGGACAAATATATCGGTAGCATTATATATCTTGATTTCATTCAGTACAATAATTTCTAGAAAAGAACACGATAAAAACCAACAAACAATCTCAAACATTGTTTAAATCGTTTGTTTCCAAGGGAAGTCACGAGTTTGAATGGACCTACTACATCACTCTCTTCCCAGTCATTAATTATTTTACTGCTCTACAAACTTGGGGCCCTTCAATCAGAGTGTGCCGCAGCCCGTACCTGACCAGACATCCATTACCGATACCTCTGCAACATCAGATAAACTAAAATGGCAGGTTTAGTGCCAATGAGTTATTGCCGTGAGTGATTATGATAATTTGATCGATGAATTCACCTGCACCCAAACAAGTAGGACTACTCGTTTCGAGCTGATGTTAACATAAGACCATCATAACACTGTTAAAATTGCTTGCTCATTTTTGAAGAAATTTTCGTCATTTTCGACGAAGCTTTTGCCGTTTTGACGAAACTTTCTGAAGAAACATTGGTCATTTTTGAAGACATTTTCGTCATTTCGAATAAACTTATGTTATTTGTGAAAAATCTTTTGTCATTCACATTTGTGCAAATTTTTCACTGTGCAAAGAAAAAAAAATCGAAATTGTGACGTTAACTTCGCTGCATAAAATGATATATTCTACTTTTAATATATATCTTTAAATGCATACGATTTTTTTATGGCGATTTCTTTAAATTATTCTTCAATGCAAAATATTCAATATTTTTGTAACGTTGAATATTTGTATTGAAATGGTAAAGTTGTTTTGATTGAATAAGGGGAAACATTTTTCTTTAATATTTTAGCGTATGAAAACATATGGCCTATTTTGTGTGGCGGCTACTTCAAAAAATATCTCAATGCAAAGTATTTGAAGTTTTTGTAACATTGAAAATTTTTATGATTTTTAAAATTATGTGCATTTCTGGAAAAGCTGGAAGTTTTCTGACGTGAAATATAAGAATCAGTTGTTCAAAAGCTGCACTATGATTATTCAAAATTATTCGACCAAACATTTTTAATTTTTTATATAATGATAATAAAAGTACAAGGAGGGGGGGGGGGGCGGTGTTTATGCGAAAATTATCGCTCGGGCATGGTAGTATATATGTACTGCTGGAGAAACTGGTGATCAGATGACGAAGATTTATGGATCAGCCAGGAGAAGGATTTGTAAATATTTTTTTTATCGTATCGCGATTCAGTTTTTATTGACAATTTATAAGTGAAAGAATTTTTTTTTTTTTTAACAAAATGATTTTTTATATTTTAATTGTTTTATTAGTTTGAACACTTGCAATGTCGGGTTATTTGTTTCGTAATTTATAAAACTATTTATGCTGTAAAAAATAAAAGAAGAATAGTAAAAAAAAAAATCATGATTTATTTTCTTTAAAATGAGTTTTAAATTTTTACTTAATCTTTTCAACTTATCCTGAATTGTAAACAGTTCCAGCGTCTGAAATGGATATTGAATCCGCTAAGAATACAGTTAATTCAATACTAATCAATAGAAATACCCAAATCCTTCAGATAATTTCAAAATCAGATATTCAACACGTGTTTTCTTAAAAAAAATTAAAACCAGGTTAATTCATATTTAATTTCATATTTGGATTTCATATTGTTCTAAATATATTTTTTTTCATTCAATGCATGTTTTCCTAATTGAAACGAATTCACTTGACAAAATCGGAATATGTGCATAGATCAATGCATTTATTAAAAGTTACTTCAATTCCTCACAATTCCCCTTATTGTCGTTTCGCTTCTTATTTATGTAATTCTTAGATTACACAACGTTTAATAGGCACAGTTATATGTTTTAATTTAAGCATTTAATATTTAATTAATTTCTCTGTATTTCTGTTACACAAAACCTTAATTATCTCCGATGGCCCCTCCCACGCAAATTTCTCTCAACCCACCAACCCCACGCATCCATTTCCTCACGGTCGTTTTTAGATGACGTCACAGCCTCCAAAGTTCCTAATCAGTCGGTGGCAGCGGCAGTTACAAACTCTTATCTTTCGTTGCATTTGTGGCCGGCCGTACCGATAAGGGCGCCTACGCCAGCGCAGAGATAAGGCTGTGCCGAGAAGATTTAGGGTTTCCTCGGCTTTTCCTATAGAAAACGCTAGCGTCCATTTTCGCGTTTTACGACACGACTGTAGCGATACCGTTCTGTGTAAAGACCCTTTTCTCTTGGACGGCTGCTCGGGTAGAGATATTTTTCAGTTATTTTTCATTCGTTGCCCATGGGACGAGGGTTTCATGAAGAGGAAAGTGCTCTGGGAATCGGTAATTGTAGCTTTCGGTGTCTAATGATCACAAGTGTTGTTCGATATTTCACAGGTTTTATCGTTGTCGACGTATCTGATGCCAGAGGACAACTGCCGTTTTCGAGAAGTTGAAATGTTCCTTCCTTCTTTTAGATTTGTGATTATATACCTGTAGTTCTTCCGATACCAAAACCGTGCTTGTAACTGTAGACAAATGAAACTAAGAAGTTCGAATAAAGGACTGTGTGTGTTATAATGAAAATATGACGAAGTTATTTGAAGTTTGGAAAGTATCCTTGGGAATGGTTACGCTTCAAATTACGACTTGTAAGCACTAGGAGGGGGGGGGGGGGGGGAGAAGGAGGAGATATATCAAGAATCAGAGGTAGTTTAAACACTACACAAGCGGCGCTTGGGGTGCGGTTTAATAAAGGGCTCGAAATTTCGGTAACAGCAATACGAAATCTAACACGAACAAAAAAAAATGAGGTAAGATTAAAAGATGTCGAATGCAAGCATATGCTCGCATTGGAAAATTTTACTTCGAATTTCCCAAATTTATGATGAATTCTGAATGCATAAGTTTCAATGTAATTGAATATGGATTAAAATATGGCCCAAAAAGAATATGGATTATAGGAGACATTTGAAAGATTTTGATAAATTTACGTAAGGTAAAAGGAAGTGGAAATATATTTGTTAATTAGTCAATTCCCAAAACAAAATTCCCAAATTCACGTTTTATTGCTTATAAAGTCTGAATTTAATTATAAATTTAGAATTAATTATTTTACTTAAAGTAATTTAAATAATATTGCTTTTGGCATTGTGGAAACATTGCTGGTACAATATAAAATATTCACAGTTATGTGTTTCACATCCTTTTCCGGCGAACCTTGTGCAACCGGTTTTGAAATTCCTCAACATACGTAATAACCAAAGATATTTGAATTGATTGAAGGGGTTTGCCCCTTTATCGATCAGATCTTTGATAAAAGCCCCAATTATATTGCCATCCATCAAATGTGCAAGTGTATCACCGTTCCAAACTTCAAGCGTCCGTCTCGCTGCTCACACAACGTGAAACCAATTGTGACCACAAAAATGATGTATCAGATTCTGCTCGGCAACCGATCAATCTTCGCAAGCCTTCGGGACACGCTAACCGATCAAAGACAACGATACCCGACATTTCATCGGGTCTTATCGCAAACTAGATAGCTATTAAATGTCTGACCCGACGTCGAATTGCCCTCAGAGAATGCATCTCTTATTACGGGATTAGGCCTAAGAATTGAATTCGAAACCGACGACGACTTCTGTGTCAAGTTGTGTGATTGGTGACTTTACGCTGCCTGAATTGTCACATGGTATCTTTCGCGTCATTTCATTTGGGGGGAGATTTTATAGATGGCGATAAGGGATTGGTTCACGTTTTGTGTCGATGACGTTTAAAATCGTATCAGTAATGTCAACGATGGACTAGATTTTTATTTTGCCGAGGAAAGATTTAGAGTTATGTTGGTAACAAATGAACTCTTTGGCTACTTGAATTCTTTGCGGTGGCTTTAGTGACCCATAAAATTGATTTTGAAATATGATTTCGAGTTATTGCATACCTCAGGGAAATCGTAATTTTTATTAATACTGCGACATATAAAGTTTCATTTCTTTTCTAACCAAATCTAACTATAATAAGTTTAGTAGTTTGGCTGAAAGGACATTTTAAATGTCCAGATCTTTACCACTTTTCAAGATTTTACTGTGAATCCAAAAATCCAATAATTTGCTTTTATTAATTATGTAGAAAGATATGCTGCATTAAAATGTATTTGGGGTCAATCACAAATGATGTCACATGTGGATGGGGGGGGGGGGGGGGGCAGGAGGTTCATGAAGTAGGGGGGGGGGGTGGAAGAGGGTCTACAAGAAGTGCGAAGTGTGACAATTTGGGACACAGGGGGGAGGGGGTCGAAAATTTGGAGACAAGGTGTGACATCATTAATGGTCTGTTGCGCAATGCTGCAGAATGTTTATGTGCAGCGATTTGCAACTCGCTCTAATGGCACCTTTAATATTTAAAGAGAGATAAACCTTTAAAAACTCATACATACATCCTTTATGTTTATGTAGATCTTTTGAAATTTTCCCCTAAGTAATTACAATTATTCGTTTTAAATGATAATTTTTGTATAATTCTCGTATTCTATTTTCTGAATACGGACCAGCCCTTTGCTTAAATTCGATTTGTAAGTATCATAATACATCGCTGAACTTTCCACTTAAAATAGAGTACTGGAATTCTTTATTTCACCCTTTCCTATAACTCCGCTGTAACTCATACAAAAATTCATATTATTATTATTGTTTTTATGTACACATAATGTGTAGGAAGTTTGAATTAACATCGCACTAGAGCCATACACTGAACCTTTGACTACGATTCCGGATCTATTTGGAAGAAGAGACAACGGAACATTGCCTTGAATTTTGCCATGTGTGTCCTCATGATTAAATTTTAAGAGGCAGTATTTCTGGGTTTTTAATCAAGATAGGTTCCGCATTGTTGCCAATAGCCCATTGTGCAACTCTAATGCGTCGTTAATTCAACCAATCTCTCCAGCTCAAACCTATCTTGCATCTTACTTCGGCATCCGTTTCGAGACCCACGAGATGCAAAACAGGGTGCCAGGTGTCGCAAAGAATGTTCCCATTTGTCATTCTCTTTGCATTTTGATAGCTGGAGGACTCTTTTTTTCTTTTAATCTGTGCATCTAAATGTTTCGCAACAGACACCGATAAGGAACAGATGTTTTCAAAGTTTCCCTTGCGCTAATCTTTCTGGGGCATCGCAGATGCCGAGATATTATTATAAGAGAGAGAGAGAGAGGAATCATTGAATCTTAAAGGTAATCTTTGTTTTTGGTGTTAATTCAACTGGTGCAGCAGTCTGTTTGCGATGCCCGATGTTCATTGTTTGTATATGCATTTTTTCGCCTGCCCTTAACACAATGGGGAAGCGCAAAAAGGTGTGGGCTTGAGGTTTGTTCTAAAAGTTAAAAGTAAATTTTTTTTGTCGGTATTTCTGAACGGGTTCATTTGTCTTCAGGTTCGTTGATTTTGTGTGCGATATGTCGGAAGCTTTGTTTTGCTTGGGCACGTTTCTTTTGATACGGAGACTGGGCTTGAAATATATACGCGAGATAAGTTTGTTTGAAACACACCGAATAATTTGATTCATGTTCTTGAACCGACATCCAAAATTTTGAAATCGTAATAGTCGTAATTTTTCGTAATGTATGGTATGTTCTGTCATTGTTGCGAGAAATGTTTTTTACCATGTATTGTTTTTTTATGACAGAATTGCTTTATGCCAACCGTTGAAACATCAACTTTAAAAAAATCGGAAAAAGAGACTTCTTTCTAGGGTTGTTTATGAATTAATTAGGGTTCTGTTAAAGGGTGCCCAGCAAAAAAAGTCCGTATTAAACCTTCATTAAAATTTTGAAATTGAAGTTTTTATGCAGGAACACTGCAGTTTCTTTAAAGATCTATGAAATTTAAGGTTTTTGCTTCAATATCCTTCATAAAAACTGTAAAAATCCTTAAAAAAATCCTGCAAAAAAACTTTGTTTTTAATAATGAAGGGATAATGCAGATATTTAAAAGGTTTTATGCAGAAAAATTAAAAACGTTTTAAAAAAATGCAGTTTTTTGGTTTCAATATCCTTTATAAAACCTTAAAAAATCTTCGATTTGGCAATTTTGATGAAGGTTTTATTCTGACTTTTTTTTATGGACGGAGTCATGATCTAAAAATGGTTAATCTTAAAGTTTACCAAAGTTAAGAATATGGAGAGTTTATTTCATTGGGTGTGTGTGGGGGGGGGGGGGGGAGTAAAATCATTAAAAACAATTAGAAAATGATATCTATTTAGCCTCAACTCTGCAAAAATGTTTATCCGACCTCGCCTACAGATTTGTTTATTATTTCAATTATTTTAAGAAGGGTTACAAGCCGTCACAGTCCCCACTCTGTCCACCTTCGTTGTATTAGTCTATTTTACCGTGTAGTCGTGGTTTAATTGGGTAGTCGTGATCTAAAAATAGGTAATTTTAAAGTTTAACAAAGTTAAGAAGTTAAGAATATGTGGAAAGGTTAATTTATTTTGAATGAAGAGGGAAGTCCATAGCACATCTTGCCCTCCAATCTAACCACAAGCCTGAATGCCTGGTAGTTGTAAACATTGCTTAGAATAGACACTGCTCTGGAACGGAATACCGATTTTGATAAGAATTCAAGACGCACGCATGGATTAAAACTTCCCGAATTTATAAAAACAACGAATTTAAGAAACAACACATTATTTTATGCATTGCATTCCCCGTTGAAAATGGAGACGTGCCACATGATGTCCCATCTTTATTACCATATGTTGTCCGACGCAGTTCCATTCCATATTTCGCAACGTCTGGCCGTGCACTTTATCTCTGACCAAACAACACGGAGATAAAGTTTCTCATATTTGTTATTGTTCTTTGACATTAATATTCATGGGGATTATTTCCGCCTCGTCTTTTTGGTTGTACGCCATTTTTATCTCTGGCCGGTTCTTTTCGAGATCAATTTATCTCGGAATATCATCTGACTGTGTCGCCATTTTTTAAAATTTTATCATGTGTGTTGGTGTCAAGTATTTCGTTGCTTTGTTTTCGGTAGTGCACGTTGCATACCGCTGACAGCTAAATGTTCACAGTTGGAGCTTCAGAAAAGAATGTTTATTGCATAATGGATAATAATTTCCAATTCGATTATCCATCGACAGAGATAGATATATTTGCAATTGTTACAATTTGTAGTAAGACGGTCCACATCAAATTATAGATCGAAACTGAGTTGGTTCACTCTGCTTTGAACCCATCGCTTAAAATTTTTTTAAATAGCATTTTTTTTTATTTAATCATTTTGTCATTTATCTGTGATTTAAATGAAAAAAACGAAGATTCGTCTATGGTTTCACATTCAAGGCTTACGTGCACTACAAAACAAAAGTATAAGAAGTGAACTTAGTAAAGTGAAGTCATGGTGTCATAAGACCGGAAGGAGAACGTGCATATTTTACCCTCCCCGCTTCTGCTCAGGTTGCAGACCTTTCATTTTGTAACTACTTAGATTTTATCATAACTAGTATGCGAGATTCAAATAGTCTGCATGTCACTGTAATGTCACTGTAAGTATATCTGTGTAAATTTTGGAACAGATGTAGTATAGGACATTTTGCGCGGTTTTTTTTGGCGACGAAAAATTGCCATTAAACATAGCATAGGGTTGCCAGATTGATAGTCGCCACAAGAATAGGATAATACCAACAATGTCAGGTGGGGTTGCCATACTATAAATTTATCGCCCCTTTAAAACACGCCAAAAAAACCTCGCGCGCCAAATGTCCTATACTACATATGTACCTAAATTTTATTATTCCGTACCTATTATGTGTCGCCTTGAGCGCAAGTTATGTGTTTGTCTTTGTAATACTGGAGGCGAAGGGCCACAAGCCCATGTGCTTCGAAAACACAATGAATTGTATTGTATTGTATTCCGTACCTCATTAGAGATAGAGATATTATTCCTTAAAATATTTAAATAAATTGTTTTTTTTACCTTAAAATAATAAAAAAAAAGTTTAAATGAAGTTTAAAATTTATTATATCCCATTTCATTATTTTCAAGTGGAGAGTGAAGATAATTCAAAAAGATCATGTCGCAAAGTTGAAACGCTCCATGACAATTTTCATGTTCATTTTTGGAATGAAAATCAAAACTCTAATCACGCCATAACCAAACTTTATGCTCGATAAACACTAATAGAACAACATCACACTACCTTTTTTTTAGACAGATTATTACTCCAACGTCCGAAATTTCAGGTAACTCGTTTGTGAATATTTTTTTTAATACTCTAATCTAAATCGATATTTTATCTCTTCCCTATGAACAGGCTCTCTCGTCGAATGTTCCCCCCCTCAAATTATCGCCACGCATATACTAACTCGCTTTATCTGTTGCCATTAATTAAAGCCTAATGCGAGATTTCATTTCCTAAAACGATCGGTCAGGCGAACGAAAACGCCAAGTGCTGCAGAAGAAGATAACCGCCGAAATCGTGCCTCGCAGCGCTATCTGTCGGCGGGCCGGTTAATTAACAGAGACCGTATGACGTAACGTTGCATTTTCACTAATCTGATTGGTCAGTGATAGACGTAATGGATTTCTGGTGAGTGTTTGATACGTTATTTGCACCAATGGCGTTAGAGGTTAATTACTGATATTAGGGACACGGTGGTTTTTAGTAGACACAGGGAGACAACATGTCGTTGTTTTAGGTTCTAAAAAGTTGTAGTTAACGGAAATTTATGTCGCCATTTTGAAGTCTTTAACAAACTTCTTTTCGAAGTGGAGGTTAATACGGGGCTTTTATGGGTGCATAAAATGTGTGAGATAAAATGTTAATTTGTGTTTTTTTTTGTAGAAATGTGGTTCATATGTGAAATTTATAATTTTGAAATAAACAAACTCATTTAACCGTTTTAGATTCAGGTACTAAAGCTGAGGCATATATGTCCTCGTGGTTTTCCTCCGTAGCGGCCGGGGTTGACGTCTGAAACAATGGAACCAACCAATCCAGTATCTCGAACGTCAAGCGCGGCCGCTATGGAGGAAAAACGCAAAGTAGCACGAGCTTTAACGTAGCAATTTTTTGATCTTTGCTTTCCTTAAATTCTACATAAATGGCAGTGCAATAAACTCAGTCAAATGTATGGAATTTGATACTCTTGCTTTTTTTAGCGAAAACCAGTACAATTTTAAGTAAAAGTTGTGAACTTGGAATCATAATGTAGAACAGGGGTTCCCAATTAGCATTAAGCCACGGACCCCTAACTAAAACAAAACAAATACTGGAGACCCCTATTTTCATTTATGTTCATTGAAAGCACTCCACTTTCTGGGCATGTATACGTTTCAATTTTGTTTGAACATAAAAATGAAGGGAAGAAAAACATTCCGGAACAAATTTTATAATTTTTTTAGTTTTACACATATCATACTGATAATATGGAAACACATTTACATAACAAATAGAGAGAAAAGATAACACTACAATCAGACGTTTACTTTTTATCTCTTGAATGTACATGTCATTAAAATATTTAATAGTCACTGAAATTAGTTATTGCACTGTATGGGATGTGTGAAATCTTTTGTTTTTGCTCATAATTTTGTCCGTTTGGTTGTAAGCTGGATATTTTCACTCTTATATAACAGTGCATTATTTTTTTCTCCCGCGGACTTTCCTTTGGAGACCACTGACACAAAGTTTCGAGAGGTTTATTTTGATATAGAATAATAGTAGAAACATATTTCCTATATTATTTAAATTAAAAAAAAATGTGCACTATAAGTCGTGTAATGGCAAACACAAGAAAAGGTGTAGCAAATAATGGGTAGTAAAAGAAGTGGTGGAAAATGTCTATTTATACGTAACATTTTTTTTTTTTTGCAATGCTGTACAAATGATTTTATCTTTGAAATATAAATATTAAATTACACATTGTTGAACTTACCTAAGGATCTAGTTTTTATTAAAGAATTACTTCGTTTAATGAAGTACATTTTATAATCACTCATTATAAAATCATCACTACCATTATATATATATTCTATATATAAATAAATGCAAATAAAATTTATAGTATTTTTTTTGCTGATCGAGGAGTTTTTCTAAATACTCGGGGCCATGTGAGGTAGCATGCGTCGCACACCCCTAACACCCACGCGCCGCACGCCCAGGGTCGTACTACGTGAGAGAAACTTGATTGAGAACCACTGAACTATGTGATATAAAAGTTTTCCTGAAATCTTTGGTGCTGCCCTCTAGTGGTTATATATGGAAAGAAACACTTACGGAATCGTGATAAAATAGTCTTATTATGAATGAGTAAGGTTAGAGTTAACTACAACAACAAACACATTACTTAAATATTCTTGAAGTAATTAAATATTAGTTATGGTAATGTCATTTTGTAATTCCTTTAGAATTTTTTTTCTTTTATGTTTTTCGTACTCCTGTTAATAAACTACAAATTTAGTATATATATATATACTATACTTGTTTTTATTAATGAGTAGAGATAATTCTTATTTAATGCTTTTTATTTCTAATTTTGGAATGTCTCAACTTATATAAAATGCAAATAATCCTAGTTCCCTAGTTATCCTTAATTCAATTAAGCGGAAATCGTAACCTAACTTTTTGAATATTTTCTTTATTTAATTTTTTTGTTGGGTAGAAAATGCATCTTACAAGGAATATAATTAAGTATTTTTTCAATTATCTCCTCAGGATGAGAAAGGATTGAAGCTTCAACCTAAAATTAAAATGCAAAATTAAAGTAAACTTACAAAAGGTGCGATTTTATGCTCAATTTACATAGGCATTCCTATATTTTGGCGCTAGTTGTAAATATATAAAAAAGTTTTGTGTAAATGTTTAGAAATATTCTTTTGAATGTTTTGAAGGTCTATTTTTTTGTTTTTCTAAAATTTTTTTTTTATAATAGCGTTTTCTTTGCGCTGTGTACACAAAAATAATATTTAAACTGTAAAAATAATTATATATCTTATAAATTCTAACATAAATTTAGAATAAACTATAAACATATTTGTAAATATTATTTAAAAACTTTCTATAATTATTGTAAAAATTCGAATAAGATTTTGTTGAGCAATTCAGGGCACCTAAAATCTTTGCTCGGACTTCTTCTCAGTGACATAAACTAATGAAATAAATTTATTAATCGTAATTTTGAACGCATGGTATGAATAATTTGAAATTTTAGTAATGTTGCCGACATTTTTAAAAGGTAGAAGAATTGTTGGAGTGGGGAAACACGTATAGTAAAAATATGAAATTTGAAGAACTTTCCTAAAAGATTAACCGAAGAGATAGTTTTAATGAATTTATAAAGTAATAAATTTTCATACTTTGTTTGGAATTTCGATACCTTTTGAAAATGTGGTAAATAATATTCCACTAATTTCTCAGAACAACCTTTTTCAAGTTTGTAGCGTTACGATAAGGAATAGAAAACAACAATTATCAGGGGTTTCTAACAGTTAAAATAATTATTTTTCATCTAACACAATCATGTACTATATAGATTACATTTTGAAGACTTAAAACATATCTTAACCTCAAAATACTTTTAATACATCTGTGCACGAGCGAATCGATATTTTTGTAATAATCGAATTTCGATACAGATTAAAAACAGTTCAATTAATGCAATAACTGAAAGTTGTAATAACAGAAATTTTTAAACAGTAAGGATGTTATTTACCCAATTTCCTATCCAAGGCGAAATTTTTAATAATTAAAATTAATAACATTGAAATTGGAACAATACCTCAGTGTGGACAATGGTTGAAAAATTAATAAATTTTGATTTTACTAGAGACTAGAAAAATATATTGTCTAAGAGTTTTCAAGCGTTGTTCGATATTGAGCTATGTGTTGCGTTTCTGTAAATGTGTTTTCACTGCGCTAGTACTTTCTGTGCTGAAAAGCCCATCTATAGGTGCATTATGATAAAAATTGGCGATAACTCTAACTAATTTCAAATCTTTAGTCAAGTTAACTTTATTTTAAAAATAATTTGAATATTTAAGATTCAAATTATATATATAAAAAATATTATGATTTTATAAATATTCACTTGCGCCGATTTATAAGCTAAATTTTGAAATAACTTTTACTGCTTTTTTATTGGCTAAATGGACTCGATATTTTATATATTAATGTATCCCTGTCATACCATGCATACAAATGACTAAAAAAGAAGAAAAAAAAAATGTGGGGAGGGGGGTACAAATTTAATATTCAATTTTAATCTTTTGCACTCTATTGATCTTTTAAAGTGTCCCAATGTAATTTTAACGGTTTCTGGTCAATCGATTTTGTTATAGTTTTGGTAGCGTTTAAAAGCATGGTAGAGTGTATAAATACATGGCAAAATCTTCTGTTCAGTGGGGCTGGACATGCTCAATCAAAATGCGTTGTCTAACCCCATCGAAAAGTGTACCGCAAAGATTAAAAAAATATCCTTCATTCCGATTTTTTTATACTGTACATTGCATTGGTATTGGATTATAAAAATTAAACGCTTATACAACCAATTTATATTTAATAATATCACCTATTTATAATTATGTAATTGAAGACGTTGGTGCCAGAACAAGGCAGCTCCACTTTTTTCTTCTTTCTGATTTACACTTTTAATTTATTCCCACAAAGAAAAAAATCCTCTACCAATTAGTGCAAGAACTAGACAACTACGTTCAGTGTTTTTTGTCGTTTTTGAACAATTTTCAAAACTGTAGCTGTCTTGGTCTTGCACCCATGTCTTTAACTATATAACCCATTTATAATTATATATCTATTATCATATTACTATATTACCATCGTAAATACAATCGATTAAAGTTTGAAATAAGCTATTCAATTATTTCAGAGTTTCATATTTCAAAAGTGATGCGGCCATTTTCAGGCGTTCGGGTCACCATTAAAAATACCCATTTTAAATTTTTTTTTTAACTACAACACTTTAAGAGAGAGAGAGAGAGAGATAGAGAGAAAAAATGTCTTATCAACCTCCCATTTTCAACAAGTTTTGGACCTCACAAAGTTTAAGCTCAGAAAGAAAAAAAAACACATCTAAGGATATGTATCACTCCAGAATGCGCCCCTAATAGCAAGGGGCAGTTTGGAAGAAACACCCTGCAAACTGCTCGCATAGATAGCGAGGTACACACTGTATTTAGAGAAGAAGAAAACTTGGATAAAAGACATGGGGGTAGGGGGGGGGAGATAGAAAGAAAAGGGGGGGGGGGCTTCTGTGAAAGTGAGATAAGTTTCACTAGCCCACCCCCACCCCATTTGCAGTTTGCTTATCATATCACACAGCCAACAGAAAGCGCGGCTGTTTACAAAGGCCGCTTTCCTATTGGCCGATAACAATAACCATTCTATCTCGGCTTGGCGAGATAAGCACCCCTTATCGCTCGCCAACATGCACCGGGTGAAAGAAGAGAGAATGAGGAGTAAAAATAAAATGGAACCAAAAAAAAAAAAAAAAAAAAAGTTCAGTTTTCAGAGGCTGATTCCTACCCCTGCTCTCTTTGGGATTACCAACCTTTTCCCAAACGATAAAAGTCGATATCGGCTGCGAGTATCCCCCCCCCCCCCCCCCCCTTCTTTCTCTGTGACTGTAACTAGCCAGATAACGCCAAGCGATAATGTAAATGAACATTCGGTTGCGTGTGTGTGTTCTCTCCTTTTCGGCTTCCATTCTTTGTTCGGTTTATTTTTATCAAAAGACGTCCGAGAGTGGAGTGTTGAGGGGAGTTGAGTTGTTTTCGGGGTATCGTCTTGCGCGCGCACGAAGGGAGGGGGGATTTTTGTCACTTTCCCTCGTGCTGTTCTGGGTGGTAAATATTTCCCTTTCCTCGCTGTCGGTGGTTAGAGTGTGGCTCTTGTTATTTGGCCGCCGTAACCAGTTTTTAAAATTTCTATTTACCAGTTCAAAAGTGTTCGTCGTGGATATGTTCATTAAATATATATTTTTTATTGTTTGTGCGTCAAAGATTTTTCGAACATGTGAAACACTGGATTTATTGCAATGAATTATTGCGGGGCTGCAATACGTCGATGATAATATAGGTAACAAACTTTTAAATGTATTTTTTGTATAATTATTAGTTTATCTAATTTCTGTTTCAATTTATTACCGTATTGGGTGCATATTCTCTTTAATGTTACTTACTGTAATTATTTTGAATTCATTAAAGTTAGAAAAAATATTTAACTTAAATTTTTTTTTGTGCACATTATGAGAAACTCAAAAATTTATCTTTTCAATATTTTTTTAGCGTAACATCAATTTAATTTATTTATATGAAAGTTTGTAACGATAATTCTTCAAAGTTTATTTTGTTTATATCAATAAATCTAAAAAATAAAATGACTTAAGGGAAGAGTTGTTTAATTTGTTTTGTTTTTTAGCCCTTGATATCGGTTAAACCAAGTTTATGAACCGAAGAAACATGAGATAATTGAAAAGTTATTTTTAGAGGGGTATCACAGACTGACATTGACTTATGTTTGTTTATTTTAGTTATTTTTTAATGATAGCGATAGAGAGTTCGGAATTTTCATTATCTCCGAAATCTCATTTTCCACTTATATAACAAATTAATCTTACATAATAATGCAATTTATATAATAATAATCTACTAGACCGATTTTGTTTTCTTTGAATTAAAAAAAGCTATGACGTTGTAGACGTTTACAAATATTGACGATATTGTAAAATAGGTACAATTGTATACTTTATTATATTTTGAAAATTATACATGAATTATATTTAAAAAAAATAAATATAAATATAAAAATATTCGCTTTTTGGAAAATTAGTTACTGATATTTAAAATTTTTAATGTATCATTCGAATATGATTTCATAAATCATATACGAATGATTTGAAAATAAATAATAAAATCGATATAATTGTGGTTTTTAAAAACTTTCGCCAATAACAGGCCAGCAACTGACGAATAAGAGACCTCTGATGTTATAATTTATTTTCGAATCGTTCGAATGCGATTTCATAAGGTTACACACGAAAATTTAAGTAACAGTAATAAATTTTTCGAAATGGGGATTTATATATATATATATATATATATATATATATATATATATATATATATATATATATATATATATATATATATATATATATATATATATATATATATATATATATATATATATATAACGTCCGCCAGTTGTTTTGATGATTATATATATATATATATATATATATATATATATAATTAAGGCATAATTTTCTAAATACTATAATTTATGCAATAATAGACCTTGGCAGGAGGTATGAAAGTACTATAGAAATAAGTAAACCCCCAAATTATGCATTGACTGTTTGAGAAATTAAACACAAAATGTAACGAATGCACGAAAAATGTAATTTGTGATGGGTATTTATTTACATGAGGTAGAAGTGCGTAAATACCCCTTTTCATGCACTCTACCCACTGGGTATTTACGAGTTCCTGTAAAGTACTTAAACGTTTTAAGAAACAATCTGATTCAAAATGTTTAAAATTCTGAAAAAAAAAAATTGTTGTAAAAAAAAAAAGATTTAATCAAATAATTCCGATTTTTTTTTTGAAAAAAAAATGCACCCTGAGAGTAAAAAACATCTTATCGGTTTTTCAAAAAAAATCCAGAGTTTTCTCAGAAAAAATTAGATTTTGAAAATCACTAGAAACGAATCGATATATACGTATTGGGGTACATATCGAAACTGGCTAACAGAATAACTCTTTTCGTTAGTTCCAAACCTCTTTATCACTGTGCGTGACATATAAAAGCTATACAATTTGTTTCACAAATACTTTACCACCTAACTTTTATTCAGATATGCGAAAAGTTTTAATAAGATATTCCAAATTGAAAAATCGAAAGCAAGGCTTGTCGGAACCCACCTTTGGAAATCGCAGATTGCTTCGTTAATTTTCTATCAAGCTTATCTCTTTAAAATTGTCCGATTAACGAGGAGTGCTTCTCGAATCGTGGAGATAATTTGCTAATTTGGCGATTAACTAAAGTGATACTATCGATTTTTGGGTGGCGTATCTTAATATTAGGGGGGGATGTGTTTTGAAATCTACATTTAGTTAGTTTCCAATATATTTTCCTTTAACTGATTTAGTATATTTTTGATTTTCTTTATAAATTGAATAGATAAAACTATACGGGGTGATCACAAAAGAGTGTCACAACTCTTTATATTTTCCCAATCAAATAACTTAGACGGTTAAAAATAGGCACTCGAAAGTATGTAAAATATACTCGTTTTTGAGTACGTTCGATGCATATCATAGCTCCGAATAGATAAGTTTCATTTTTGAACAAGGCATGTACTCAAAAAATGAATAAAAAGAGTAGTTGCTTGCCTTCATAAATCCTTTTCAATAAATATTAACAATTACAACCAAGATTTACCTGGAATCGAACCCAGATCTTCAGGCACCACAGTCTTATCCGCTGTACTGCCAGGGTGACGTGTATAAGTTATAAACAGAAGAAATGTTAAAAAAATGTGCCAAAAGAATGAGAAGTAAGGTAATTGAGTTATAAAACTCAGTTTCCATTTAAGCAATTGACAAACAAAAAATGTGGAAAACCATCTTCTGAACAACTATTTTAAGTGCATCAGGTCGCTTCTTTAAGATGGCTTGAGCAGAAGCCGAGATTAGCAATATTAAACCCCACTGCTCATTTTTCAAGAAAGTACAATTACTTAAATTTGAGTACGTCATCGCTCATTTACGATGAAATTGTACTTAAATAAAAACGAGTATGTTCAAGTACTCAAGTACTGTTACAGTTAATGTTTTTTAAAGTACTTTTTTGTACAGTTTCATTCTAGATATCATTGTGGTAAAAATGCTTAGGAATTTCGTTTAGTTGGCGAGATAAGTCGATGGATGTCTGTATTAATCACGTGCTTCGTGAGAACTTTTGCCAAATGCAAATGCTCCCTTTCTCACTAAATTGGCGAAACCGGCGTATGATCCATCTATGCGCCTCTTGTTGTGCGGTTGTTATCTAAACAACAACAGACAAATAAACAACATACTTGAAGTGCAGTAAAACACGGTACCAGGGACATATCTTGCTAACTAAATTAAATTTCAAAATAGTATCTTACCAATGGGTTGGTTTGGTTAATGAACGTCGCACTAGATCTGCACAGTGGGCTATTGGCGACTGTTCTGGGCCTATCTCGAAGGAAAGGCCCGGGAACGATGCCTCGTATTTTTGAAAAATTGGTCAGATGACGAGGACAACACCTGAGCTGACACCCAACGCCTTCAATACACGTCGGGACTTTGGACCCCGATCAGATGTATCGTGCACCAGTCCCGTATACACGCTGTTAATTTTTTTGTGGATGTTCTGGACGACATTCTAGTATTTTGGTAGCGAAGTTGGCAACCCTCCGATCGCAATATCACTACTTTTTACTATTCTTTAGTCTAGTCCATCGCAAGGTTTCAATCGGGGTGCCTTGGATTCCCAGCTGACGCCTTAATCCACTCGGCCACGGAGGCCTCTATCTTACCAATGATATGCAGAATGACGTTCTTATGCTATGTTGTGGAGATTCAGTCGTTGAAAGCTGTGATATTCCTTTTTTAATCATCTTGTGCAACATACGCAAATACGTTATAATGATTTCTATAAAAAAAGGCCTTAGCCGCAACATAACCCTTAATACCATAACTCTCTGACCAACAGACATTTGATTATATTTCTATCAAATCCGGGGGCCCATGTTGCTCTAGGAAGTCGTCCAGAACATCCAATAAATTATACTGGCGTGCGTGTATACGGGACTGGTGCACTGATAAATCTGATCGAGGTTCAATATCTTGACGCCTATTGAGGTTGCGTCGAGTGCCACCTCAGGTGTTGTCCTCGTCATCTGACCATGTTTAAAAAATATGAGGCATCGTTTACGGGTCTTTCCTTTGAGAAAGGGAGGCCTCCGTGGCCGAGGACACCTAATTGATTAGGCGTCAGCTGGGAATCCAAGGGTACTCGGTTCAAAACCTTGCGATGGACTAGACTAAAGAATAGTAAAAAGTAGTGATATGCGATCGGAGGGTTGCCAACTTCACTCCAAAATACTAGAATGTCGTCCAGGACATCCACAAAAAATAACGGCGTGTATACGGGACTGGTGCACGATAAATCTGATCGGGGTCCAAAGTCCCGACGTCTATTGAAGGCGTTGGGTGTCAGCTCAGGTGTTGTCCTCGTCATCTGACCGTGGTTCAAAAATACTAGGCATCGTTCCCGGGTCTTTCCTTCGGGATAGGCCCCGAACCGTCGCCAATAGCCCACTGTGCAGATCTAGTACGACGTTATTTAACAGAAACCAAACCTCTCTCAAATCCACATGCAATAGGTAACAACTGTAAACAGTTAGTTTGTAATCTTGGTCATTAATTGAATTTTGTAAGTGATCCAAAGGAACGCGATGCGAAAGCACTGAACTCTAACTGTAACAGCTGGAAAGGTCAAACCTTGTTTTCTCTATGGGCGCGTTGAAACCAATTGAAAGCTGCCATGCTGCATTTAAAATGGGTTTAAAAATAAAATAAAAAAAACTTAGTCAAAAGCAATATATATCGGCGTATTTCAACATGAAAAATATACGAAATATTGCGGTATCAACAAAAGTGGGGCACATCATGGCGGCCTCCATATCGACTTCAAGTCAACAAAATGTCTTGCCCGATCCAGAAGTTACAGTTAGAGATCAGTGTGCGAAAGATGTCATGCAACACGCACGTTAAAGAAATATGAAAGTGATTTAAATGGATAAAATAGTAGAAGTTTTGTAAAAAAAAATATTGATTTAAAAAAAAATTCATTAGTTAGTAAATTTATTTTTTAACAATTCGCGTGACGTGGGGAGGAGGGAGGAAGAGATATACACAATCATTAAAAATAGCGTGACGTAATACGAGAACGCTTCCTTACTACATTTCAAATAACTGTAAAGAAAGATAATTTGTTTTCAAAAAGTTAAGTATGGTGTACCATGCAAAACAAATATCCCGTTGAATATCTTTGTACATTATAACTTCAGATAAACAGGGGGAAAACAACTTTATTATGAAACATAAATAGATATGAAATAGATATCTTTTTGATTCTGAGTGCCCCTTTATCTAAGTATCTTTCCTATTCTAGATTTTGCTCTTTTCGATTGGGCAACCGCAATCCTGAAAGATAACATTATCATAACCTCAAATATCTACATTTATTGCACAATTGTGAAAGCAAACACTCCAGTCTATGTTCTGCAGCTTTGGTATAAACAAATTTTATATATGATGAGGGAGGGGGAGGGAGTCGGGTCTTTTGTCTTTCATCTACTGCAATTTCAGCTAAATAATAATATGATTATTGTATTTTGATCTATATATTTCTTTTTTATGTTAGTTATTTAGTAGTGTTTAACATTTAAAAAAAATATTTATATAGTATAGATCCACAATAGAATATCACAATTTTTGTAATATTATAAAATCTTGCAATTAAATTATAATATTTTCCCAATTGTCATAGGGACTTTATTTTCGGTATGCTAAAGTGATACCGATGACATTATGCTATTTAATTATCCATTATCAATTAATAATTTGTTCGAATTAGTAAATGGTAACAATAATTATCAATTAATAATTTGTACGAATAAGTAACGGGTAACAATAATTATCAATTAATAATTTGTACGAATGAGTTTATTTGGAAATAAGTTATGTTTTCTTCTTCTTTTGTACACGCTCTGTTGAACTTCTAATAAAAAACATAGAAGTTGGGGAAACAAATACAAGCCCAAATATCTTATTGCTTGACTAAAAACAAGTAAGTTCACTAACATAAATTATTTTAGTTACTTAAGGTATTAATTTTTTTTTCTATTAAATTTTTATTAATAAAATATTTAATACCTGAATTTATTAATAAGATAAGTTTATTAAAGGATTTCTTTAATAAATATTAAATACCTGAATTTATTAATAGATATTAAATACCTGAATTTATTAATATTTATTAAATACTTGAATTTATTGACAAACATTTAATACCTGATTTTTAAAAAAAATATTTAATACCTGAATTTATTAATAAATATTAAATACCTGAATTTATTAATAAATACTAAATAAATAAATTTCTAAATAATTATTAATTACATGAATTTTTAATAAGTATTACATACCTAAATTTATTAATAAATATTAAATGCCAGAATTTTTTAATAAATGTTAAATATCTAAATTTATTAATTAATATTAAATATATGAGTTTTTCATAAATATTTAATACACGAATTTAAAAATAAATATTTAATACACGAATTTATTAATAAATATTTAATATACGAATTTATTAATAAATGTTTAATACACGAATTTATTAATAAATATTTTATACCTGAATTATATTAAGTGTCAAAATAATATTTGACACCTGCATTTTTTCATAAATATTAAATACCTAAATTAATTAATAAATATTAAATACCTGAATTTATTTACTACTATTAGAAAGTGTTAGTCCATGTTTTGTTTAGTTTTTAATTTTGTGATCCGTAGCCTTTGAAAAGTCGGGAACTACGGAATTAACGCATAAACATTGAGCTGGATTTCATAGTATTGGTTGAGGGGGGGGGGAGGGCATAAACTCAATACAATACGTATGATTACACCCCAAGACCCCCCCCTCTTTAACATACATTCTCTCAAACATGATGAAACAAATTACAAACCTTACGCAACACCCCTCAATATCTTAGACACAATCCATAATAAAGACATATCTTCCTCAGCGATAACCCAATCCAAAGTGCAATTAACCGAGGGTGAAACGGAGATAAGAATACAAGACTCAACCAACCAATCAAAAAATACAAAACAAAAAAAAGACTACATTAAAAAAAAACCTTTATTTACTTTCCAAAGTCCCGTACACTTTCGTATAACTCCATAGACTCCCGTATCACGAATCGTGTTCGTGTCTCAAGTATACGATACGCCATCCCAAAATAGGTCCTTCCATGCCTTATCAGCAGGGATTGAAGTCCTCCGCAGAAAGAGATATGTAAAGTTCAAAGAATAGGGTTTTATCAGTTTTTTTTATGGGTGGCGAAGTGTCTCGGGTATGTGGCGAAGTGCCGCTGTTGAAGTATATTGAGGTTTGTGTTCGGAGAGTGCGGTTCTAGGTATGTGGCGATTCCGTTGCTTGTGTTGCGTCGATTTCGTGGATGTTGTGCTTTAGTCTGATTCCTCGTTCAGAAGGGTTGGCTAACTTGTAAGTGTTGTTCTCCTTACCTGTGGTCTCTGTTTTGGTTTTTGTGTGTGTTTACCCCTGATTGTGATGTTTAGGATAAGGAAATACCTACCCACCAGATGCTTCAACTGTACACTCATTCCTCCGTCAGTTATTCACGTATTTCCCCTAGTAGTTCATTCAAATAAACTATTTATAAGTTCTATTATTATTCATCAAATATACGCATAGTAACTTAATTATCTAATCATCTAACGTTCAGACATCATGGCAATCTGTACATACCTATAGCAATTCATCTAGCTATTCATATTCATCAATTCTAACCATTTTGAATGAACTTTTTAATAATCAAACCATTTACATATATTCCTATAGTAGTTCATCCAATTAAACTATTTATGCATTTGATCTTATCCATTTCAATCCTTATACAAGTTGTCATAACTCTCCTATCATTTAACAATTCATCCGTTATGAATATATACACATTCCTATAGTAGTTCATCCAATTAAACTATTTATGCATTTGATCTTATCCATTTCAATCCTTATACAAGTTGTCATAACTCTCCTATCATTTAACAATTCATCCGTTATGAATATATACACATTCCTATAGTAGTTCATCCAATTAAACTATTTATGCATTTGATCTTATCCATTTCAATCCTTATACAAGTTGTCATAACTCTCCTATCATTTAACAATTCATCCATTATGAATATATACACATTCCTATAGTAGTTCATCCAATTAAACTATTTATGCATTTGATCTTATCCATTTCAATCCTTATACAAGTTGTCATAACTCTCCTATCATTTAACAATTCATCCATTATGAATATATACACATTCCTATAGTAGTTCATCCAATTAAACTATTTATGCATTTGATCTTATCCATTTCAATCCTTATACAAGTTGTCATAACTCTCCTATCATTTAACAATTCATCCGTTATGAATATATACACATTCCTATAGTAGTTCATCCAATTAAACTATTTATGCATTTGATCTTATCCATTTCAATCCTTATACAAGTTGTCATAACTCTCCTATCATTTAACAATTCATCCGTTATGAATATATACACATTCCTATAGTAGTTCATCCAATTAAACTATTTATGCATTTGATCTTATCCATTTCAATCCTTATACAAGTTGTCATAACTCTCCTATCATTTAACAATTCATCCGTTATGAATATATACACATTCCTATAGTAGTTCATCCAATTAAACTATTTATGCATTTGATCTTATCCATTTCAATCCTTATACAAGTTGTCATAACTCTCCTATCATTTAACAATTCATCCGTTATGAATATATACACATTCCTATAGTAGTTCATCCAATTAAACTATTTATGCATTTGATCTTATCCATTTCAATCCTTATACAAGTTGTCATAACTCTCCTATCATTTAACAATTCATCCGTTATGAATATATACACATTCCTATAGTAGTTCATCCAATTAAACTATTTATGCATTTGATCTTATCCATTTCAATCCTTATACAAGTTGTCATAACTCTCCTATCATTTAACAATTCATCCGTTATGAATATATACACATTCCTATAGTAGTTCATCCAATTAAACTATTTATGCATTTGATCTTATCCATTTCAATCCTTATACAAGTTGTCATAACTCTCCTATCATTTAACAATTCATCCGTTATGAATATATACACATTCCTATAGTAGTTCATCCAATTAAACTATTTATGCATTTGATCTTATCCATTTCAATCCTTATACAAGTTGTCATAACTCTCCTATCATTTAACAATTCATCCGTTATGAATATATACACATTCCTATAGTAGTTCATCCAATTAAACTATTTATGCATTTGATCTTATCCATTTCAATCCTTATACAAGTTGTCATAACTCTCCTATCATTTAACAATTCATCCGTTATGAATATATACACATTCCTATAGTAGTTCATCCAATTAAACTATTTATGCATTTGATCTTATCCATTTCAATCCTTATACAAGTTGTCATAACTCTCCTATCATTTAACAATTCATCCGTTATGAATATATACACATTCCTATAGTAGTTCATCCAATTAAACTATTTATGCATTTGATCTTATCCATTTCAATCCTTATACAAGTTGTCATAACTCTCCTATCATTTAACAATTCATCCGTTATGAATATATACACATTCCTATAGTAGTTCATCCAATTAAACTATTTATGCATTTGATCTTATCCATTTCAATCCTTATACAAGTTGTCATAACTCTCCTATCATTTAACAATTCATCCGTTATGAATATATACACATTCCTATAGTAGTTCATCCAATTAAACTATTTATGCATTTGATCTTATCCATTTCAATCCTTATACAAGTTGTCATAACTCTCCTATCATTTAACAATTCATCCGTTATGAATATATACACATTCCTATAGTAGTTCATCCAATTAAACTATTTATGCATTTGATCTTATCCATTTCAATCCTTATACAAGTTGTCATAACTCTCCTATCATTTAACAATTCATCCGTTATGAATATATACACATTCCTATAGTAGTTCATCCAATTAAACTATTTATGCATTTGATCTTATCCATTTCAATCCTTATACAAGTTGTCATAACTCTCCTATCATTTAACAATTCATCCGTTATGAATATATACACATTCCTATAGTAGTTCATCCAATTAAACTATTTATGCATTTGATCTTATCCATTTCAATCCTTATACAAGTTGTCATAACTCTCCTATCATTTAACAATTCATCCGTTATGAATATATACACATTCCTATAGTAGTTCATCCAATTAAACTATTTATGCATTTGATCTTATCCATTTCAATCCTTATACAAGTTGTCATAACTCTCCTATCATTTAACAATTCATCCGTTATGAATATATACACATTCCTATAGTAGTTCATCCAATTAAACTATTTATGCATTTGATCTTATCCATTTCAATCCTTATACAAGTTGTCATAACTCTCCTATCATTTAACAATTCATCCGTTATGAATATATACACATTCCTATAGTAGTTCATCCAATTAAACTATTTATGCATTTGATCTTATCCATTTCAATCCTTATACAAGTTGTCATAACTCTCCTATCATTTAACAATTCATCCGTTATGAATATATACACATTCCTATAGTAGTTCATCCAATTAAACTATTTATGCATTTGATCTTATCCATTTCAATCCTTATACAAGTTGTCATAACTCTCCTATCATTTAACAATTCATCCGTTATGAATATATACACATTCCTATAGTAGTTCATCCAATTAAACTATTTATGCATTTGATCTTATCCATTTCAATCCTTATACAAGTTGTCATAACTCTCCTATCATTTAACAATTCATCCGTTATGAATATATACACATTCCTATAGTAGTTCATCCAATTAAACTATTTATGCATTTGATCTTATCCATTTCAATCCTTATACAAGTTGTCATAACTCTCCTATCATTTAACAATTCATCCGTTATGAATATATACACATTCCTATAGTAGTTCATCCAATTAAACTATTTATGCATTTGATCTTATCCATTTCAATCCTTATACAAGTTGTCATAACTCTCCTATCATTTAACAATTCATCCGTTATGAATATATACACATTCCTATAGTAGTTCATCCAATTAAACTATTTATGCATTTGATCTTATCCATTTCAATCCTTATACAAGTTGTCATAACTCTCCTATCATTTAACAATTCATCCGTTATGAATATATACACATTCCTATAGTAGTTCATCCAATTAAACTATTTATGCATTTGATCTTATCCATTTCAATCCTTATACAAGTTGTCATAACTCTCCTATCATTTAACAATTCATCCGTTATGAATATATACACATTCCTATAGTAGTTCATCCAATTAAACTATTTATGCATTTGATCTTATCCATTTCAATCCTTATACAAGTTGTCATAACTCTCCTATCATTTAACAATTCATCCGTTATGAATATATACACATTCCTATAGTAGTTCATCCAATTAAACTATTTATGCATTTGATCTTATCCATTTCAATCCTTATACAAGTTGTCATAACTCTCCTATCATTTAACAATTCATCCGTTATGAATATATACACATTCCTATAGTAGTTCATCCAATTAAACTATTTATGCATTTGATCTTATCCATTTCAATCCTTATACAAGTTGTCATAACTCTCCTATCATTTAACAATTCATCCGTTATGAATATATACACATTCCTATAGTAGTTCATCCAATTAAACTATTTATGCATTTGATCTTATCCATTTCAATCCTTATACAAGTTGTCATAACTCTCCTATCATTTAACAATTCATCCGTTATGAATATATACACATTCCTATAGTAGTTCATCCAATTAAACTATTTATGCATTTGATCTTATCCATTTCAATCCTTATACAAGTTGTCATAACTCTCCTATCATTTAACAATTCATCCGTTATGAATATATACACATTCCTATAGTAGTTCATCCAATTAAACTATTTATGCATTTGATCTTATCCATTTCAATCCTTATACAAGTTGTCATAACTCTCCTATCATTTAACAATTCATCCGTTATGAATATATACACATTCCTATAGTAGTTCATCCAATTAAACTATTTATGCATTTGATCTTATCCATTTCAATCCTTATACAAGTTGTCATAACTCTCCTATCATTTAACAATTCATCCGTTATGAATATATACACATTCCTATAGTAGTTCATCCAATTAAACTATTTATGCATTTGATCTTATCCATTTCAATCCTTATACAAGTTGTCATAACTCTCCTATCATTTAACAATTCATCCGTTATGAATATATACACATTCCTATAGTAGTTCAATCTAACTGCTCATACAACTTAGCTATTCATCCATCTTTTTCATATTGCCATGATACTTCAGTAATATCACGAGCATGTTTATTTATATATTATAGTAATATATCTAGATTTTCATATATACCACTTATTTATCAATTCTACGCATTTTGCCTCAACTTTCCAAAAGCAATACATTCATATTATTTATTTAAACTAATCAAACATTGGAGCTGCTCACAAGTCTTCAATCATCTAAGCATTCATCCATAATTGAAGAAGTGGATGTAAGAACCAGACAATTCCAGCTTTTAAAATTATTCAGTAAGTACGAAAAATATTACACGTTTCTTGCATTGTATAATACAAAAGTACAAATGAATATTTTCCTTTATATATCTAATAGCCGTTGCTTAAAGCGTTTTTGGTTCTTGCACCCATCGATGGATTTTTTTAAATAGGAATTAGTGAAAACACGTAAATCAGAAAAAGTAAAGCTGTTTGATTCTTGCACACACATTTTCAATTATTAAACATAAATTCCTAATGTAGCTCACTTAAATACTGATAACTCTAAAATCGTCTAAAAATTCATCTATTGTAACTATTTATGCATTCACTCTAATAAAACCATTTACACAGTCTAGAAATTCATCAGTTCTACCCGTATTGCCGTAATTCCATTATGCCTTCAATCAGAGAATATGAATTCCCATTCATTTTTTTAAATTCATTTTTTATCTGTTTCTTAGTATTACAGCTACATATCCGACTACAGCATATGCGTTATCTTAATACGATATGTTACCCAACCAGTTATCACCTACCTGCTCATTCACGAAGGTACAGACATACAATGAAACAACATTTAAACAAAACAGAACCACAAAATCTATCGAAACCAAAGGTGGTGTAAACATTTTTTATGACATAAGCGACAATGATTTTGCTATCAAAACATTTTGCAAGATAAAAAACCCAATTATGATAGGAATTCGCAGGAACGTCCAAATAACGCACATAAATCAATCAATAATCCTAGTTATCAGAAAAGTTAAACTTAATTTCTCTATCGAAGCCGAAATCAATCTCTTCGGTGAATTAATTCGAATAGTAACTCAAGCAAATTATCTTGACCTTACAATCAATAATACTCTCACATGGACTAACCAGGTTAAACATGCAACCAACAAAGCCCGAGCAGCCATGGCCGGACTCCGGCCCATTGCGTGTCGAAAATCCAAACTAGTACAAAGACAAAAGTACTTTACATTTCAACTATAAGGCCAATTTTAACTTGTGTCCCACCTGCAATAACCGCACTCAATGAAACCAAGGCACTTACACTTCAAAAATGCAAAAACAAAATCCTCAGGAAGATGGTGGATGTCCATCGTTTTGTGCGCGGTGAACTCGTATCCAAAGTCATAAAAATTAACTACGCATAGACATATCTGACCAACTGTCTACGTATGACAAACACACATACACATGTCTGAAGCCAAGATTGTTTATAAAGTCCTTAAACAAAGATTCCGACTTGAAGGCATCCCTTCTTTACGAAATCCTGAGGGAAGACATCCGAGTTAGACCCTTCGCAGCGTTCTGCTCTTCAGATACAAATATGTCCCTTCTTTAGCGGGGGACACATCTAAGCCAAGTACTCAGTACTAAAATAGCGATTGATACTCATGAATTATTTTTTACATATGTACAATAGTACAGCAGTTTGTCTTTCCATCACTGGAAAGTTCCCTAATTTAGTAAACCTACTAACATTTATGTCCGATATCATGTGTCCGGTGCTTATAGGATCCCTTCCGATGAATCGGAAAGATAACAATTAACTCTTTGCACTCCAAGAACTCTTTGGGTTTTCCGTTCTTTCTACTGAACAGTTATTCATCCTTATGTTCTTTTCCCTAGAATTTGTTATGCTTATAGAAAAAAGAAACCTAATTTGTTTTGGATTTGCAAAAGAACGAGTTAAAAAAAATATCGAAGTTTTTTAAAAACAAGATCATGCTTTTCTCGTTTATTTTAAAGAACAGGGAACCAAAAGAACGAGTCGTTATGTTGTCGCCTGAGCGGCACTCACTCTATATAATGTGCAATTCTTGTATTACTTATGTACGAATTAGGAATGATACAGAATAATATTTTAATTTTGAGCTCATTGAACTAAATCGAGGTAACTGCGCGCTACTTTTTGTTTACCGATACCAGAAAAATCCGCCTATGAATGGGAACAAACGATAATGTCCTATTTTTAGCGTCGAAATGTTGCTAATCTTTTACATCTTAATTTCGATGTCAGTATTTAGTTCGTCATTCTTGCTTTTTGATAAAATGTCGCTTATATTCAATAGCAGATAATATATAACTTCACAAAATGTCTTCTTTTCAGAAAGGGTTTGATATAATATAATGGTATAAAATGGTTTGAAATTTAATACAGCCAATGGGACTAGAGGTCAAAAGTACAAGTTATACAAATAACGATTTTATCTGGGAGGGTAGAGTTAATTATTTTTATAATGCAGTAATAGATAAATATAATAGTGTGCCTGGAGGGGTGATTAATTTGTCAGGGATAGTTAATTTTAAAAGGCGATTGAATTGGTATTGAGGAATCGTTAGGATGCATTAAATAGGACCAACCTTACTGGACTTAGAACCTGTAGTTGGCTGGCATTGTTTGTATTTCTTAAATCAATAACATTGTACTTCACAGTGTAGCCTGCCAATTGGCACTGTTATGGGATTATCCATATTAAATTGAATAGTTTTAGACGTCATGTGACATGATTTTATATTAATGAATTTATTTAGACTTTTCCCGCCTCCCCCTTTTTTATATTTGGATTTTATTTTTTTCGACAAAATTTTTATTAAAATTGGGTCAATTTTCAAAAAAAAAAAAAAAAAATTTTTTTTTTTATTTTTTTGATTTTTTTATGAACGTTTGAGACTTTTTTAGGTTTTAAAAACAATAGTTCTTATTTGATACACACATTTACATATTCAAACATATAAGATATTTACACGTTAATACTTACAACTGCATTTAATAAATTAAACCCAAATATAGAAAAGTATTTGAAAAGGCATTAAGTACTCTTACGTGAAGATTTGATAAAATTTTTGATTGTTATCATAAAAAGAAATCCAAATACATTTTTTTATTTGGCAATGCAAATCTATTTAATTATTAAATATATGAGAAAGAATAAGTAATTTCACTAACATCGATGAATAATGTCCCTTATACTGTTTTGGAATTGAAATTTTAATAAGTTTTTGATAGCTTTAATGGCGTTTTTCTTCATTAAAAAAAAGTACATTTTTCAAATTAGTAATAAATGCAGAATACATTATTGCAAACCCCCATTTAATGAGAGTGATAGCCTGGTTAGGACGACATAGGGCTCGGTTGGTTGAATTAAAGTTGCACTAAAGTTTCGCAATGGGCTACTGACGACCGGTTTAGGATTTATCCCGATGGAAAGATCCGGAAATATTTCCTTGTCATTTTGAACCATAATCAGATGACGGGGACAACACATGAGGTGTCATCCTACGCATCTGACGTAGCTGTGACGATCTTTTGATAAGATCAGGTTTAACGGTGACCAGTTTCCTAAATATGGTGGAAGGCATTTATATCCGACGAGGAACGAAATTGCCAATCCACCGATTATGAGCTCGCTGCCCTCTCAAACTCGAGTTGCGAACCACAACTCTTTGGCTATGGGTCCGTTACCTGGGTCACCACATGCCCACGCTCATAGTCGGAGAGTTGTGCGTTCGATGATCTTATTCTGTAGCTCAACAAGCTCGTAATAGGAGAATTGCGAGTTTGAACCTCGTCACACGTCAAACACCAGTTGTGTAGAGGAGAATGGTTCACGTTATATATGCCGTAGTCCAAATGTCTTCACGAATGTTCTGTTGAGGATATTTGTCGAGTACAGTGTCAACTTAGATGTTGTTCTCATCATATGGCCATGGTTTATAATAAATAGGCAGTACTGTTGGGTATTTCCTTCCGAACCAATAGCCCATTTTATAGCTCTATTGCGAAGAACCGATCGTCGTCAATAACGCCACTGTATTTCTTTCTTTCCATTTGAACATGGCATTTGCCCCCCTTAGAAAACTAACACAGATTGCATCTAGTGCCGAATGTCGATACAGGATCTGGTTCCCGTATCTTTGCCCTAACCCTAAAAGCTAGTGACAAGTCTAATAAATAACCCGATTGGCGAGATTCATTTGAGAGATAAGATTCAAAATGGCCGGCACCTGCTTCGGATGTAATAAGTTCTTTTTCCTTTTCTTTTGGCGAGATTTTGAGAGAGTTTCCCGAGTTAAATGGAGCATTTTTTGTGTGTGTGTTTATCGATTTGATGCGGTGAAAGATGCTATCTTTTATTGCTTTGAAATGTGTGTTTTAGAGATGGGGGTTGTGTTTTTAAGAATTACGGGGGGGAAATGGGATGGAATAATGCAGATTTCGTGACCCATTTAAAATACATAGAAGAAAAAAAATTATAGAACGATTTCGATTCCGATTTGGCTACTTGTCAAAGATTTGACGCTTAGGTTAATGATAAAAACTTGAACTAGAAATAATGTTGATTGGTTGGATTAACGTCGTACTACAGCAGTGGGCTACAGGCGACGATTTGGGGTCTATCTCGAAGGAAAGACCCTGGAGAACTGCTTCGTTTTTTAAAATTATGGTCAGATGACGAGGACAACACCTGAGCAACCCCAATAGACCTCAGGACATTGGACAGCGATGAGATTAAAAAACATCAGTCATTTATATACGGAGGTTGAAATTATGGCTATTTTTAGAAGAATTTTTTAAGGAACGAATCTGGCAACCCTTCGCTACAATTGTCCACGTAAATATTCGAACTCGCAATCATCCGATTACTAGCTAGGTACTAGTTGGTTAACTGGGCAAACAGCACCCCCTAAAAATAGTGATAAAAATGTAGTTTAAATTTTTTTTTATTGAGAATGTCGTTTTAAATGGTATGTAAAAAAACGATTAGTGTCAAGTACTAAATTAAATTTCAATTTTTTTTATATTTTTAACTGTATAATATAGTTTATAATTTTTTATAATATAGTTAATAATTATTTTATAATATAGTTTATTTATAATTATTTTATAATACAGTTTATTTATAATTAATTTATAACATAGTTAAATTATAATTATTTTATGATATTGTTTAATATTTTATGATATTGTTTAATATTTTATGATATTGTTTAATATTTTATGATATTGTTTAATATATAATGATATTGTTTAATATTTTATGATATTGTTTAATATTTTATGATATTGTTTAATATTTTATGATATTGTTTAATATTTTATGATATTGTTTAATATTTTATGATATTGTTTAATATTTTATGATATTGTTTAATATTTTATGATATTGTTTAATATTTTATGATATTGTTTAATATTTTATGATATTGTTTAATATTTTATGATATTGTTTAATATTTTATGATATAGTTTATATATAATTATTTTATAATATAGTTTAATTATAATTATTTTATAATATAGTTTAATTTTACTTATTTTATAATATAATTTAATTATAATCATTTTATAATATAGTTTAACTATAATTATTCTATAATATAGTTTAATTATAATTATTTAATGATATAGTTTAATAATTATTTTATGATATAGTTTATATATAATTATATTATGATATAGTTTATATATAGTTATTTTATGATATAGTTTATATATAATTATTTTATGTTATAGTTTATATATAATTATTTTATAACATTTTTTAATAATTATTTTATGATATAGTTTATATATAATTATTTTATAATATAGTTTATTTATAATTATTTTATAATACAATTTATTTATAATTATCTTATAATATAGTTTATTTTTATTTGCGTTCTCAGGACACCGCTAAACAAGTACTCTATTTGTAACGATAAAGCCGAAAATGGGAAGACGACAATTTGTGAAATATTTTTTTTCGATAATACATGACAACGCCTGTCAATGCATGACAACGCATGTCAATGCATGACAACGCATGTCAATGCATGACAACGCATGTCAATGCATGACAACGCATGACAACACATGTCAATACATGACAACGCCTGTCAATGCATGACAACGCATGTCAACGCATGACAATACATGACAACGCATGTCAACGCATGACGATACATAAAACTGCACAACAACGCATAACGTTGCGTGACATGAAGGGGGGGGGGGGAGTGATAAAAAGGACGAAAAGAAGTGCGACGTAATGAATGAACGCTCCCTTATATATATTCTTCTGTTTGATTCCAGGTGAGAGTCCGGACCTTGTGGGTGATCTGCAGCAGGTAGCGTCTCTTCCTAGCGAACACCTGTACCTGCGAGACTTCGGGGGCGAGACCTTCGTCCTGGCCAAACACAAGCTGCGCAGGGGGACGCTGCTCGGCACCTACTCGGGAAAGCGACGGCGCGCATCTAGTCAAGGAGCGGCGGAAGAGGAGGACTGCACCGGTCTCTTGAAAGTGAGTGTTTCCCTCGTGAAACGCCTTCAAAATCACGTCCAGAGGTATTATCAGGATAAAGACACCGTGTTGCGAATTTACGGGGATCCGTTCTACGGACTGTAGTAGAGCGAATATGACGTCATAATCGTGAAACCAACATCTCGGACCGAATGGCCTTAAACACGTGACTTCTTTTCAAAATTATGAATTAAAAGAGACTCGCGATTGGCTGATGAATTGGGAAATGTGTAACAGTGAAAATTTATGAATGGAATGAAGTAATTAACCACGTGTCTGAGGCCATACATGTTGGCCTCACTTTGATGTTAGCGAGATTATAACATTATGTTTTCTCTACTATGAAGGATCCATGCTCGAAGGTTCTAACACTGTAACAGTATGACTGACAATATTATTGACTTGGATTCTGTCTCGTTCAATAGGAAATTAGGAGTAATGAGCTTTTGTATTGCTGGAACATTATTGTATTCTACAAAAAAAATATTAAAAATCCAGTAACATACAATTTGCTATTATAATACCATATAAATTGTATATATACCTTAGTTTCAATAGTCTTGCAAGATGAATTTTTTTATAACAAAGACTAAATTTAATTCTTTATAAATGGCACGTTTCATTAAACATCAAACTTTAAATTATTTTTTTATTAAATATATATTTTTGTTGTAGAAATCCATTTTTTTTGGCTGTACAGTTTTTTGTTAACTGTACAGCCAAAACTTTTGTTAATTAATAAATAATTATAATTATTAAATAATTATAATTATTAAATAATTATAATTATTAAATAATTATAATTATTAAATAATTATAATTATTAAATAATTATAATTATTAAATAATTATAATTATTAAATAATTATAATTATTAAATAATTATAATTATTAAATAATTATAATTATTAAATAAACATAATTATTAAATAATTATAATTAATAAATAATTATATTTAAAAAAAATAATTATAATTAATAAATAATTATAATTAATAAATAATTAAAATTAATAAATACTTATAATTAATAAATACTTATAATTAATAAATAATTATAATTAATAAATACTTTTATTAATAAATACTTATAATTAATAAATAATTATAATTAATAAATAATTATAATTAATAAATAATTATAATTAATAAATAATTATAATTAATAAATAATTATAATTAATAAAAAAATTATCTTAATAATTTTTTTGTTTTGTTGAAAAACAATATAAATTTCTTTTAAAAAATCACATTCTAATTGTGATAAAGTATTATTGATATAGAGACTTGTGATATATTTTTAAATCGAGCAAATATTTCAGTCGTGCTGCCATCTATGTTTCATAATCTGTACTGATTTATTAACAGATCAGCCGTTCCGACGGTGGTTCTCCAGTTCACGTGATGCTTGAAAATGAAGGCCATTGGCTGAAACTGATGAGAACGGCGATCTTACCCACCGACAGTAACATTTGCTTGCGAATATCAGGTAAGCATTTATCTAACACTTTACCTTTGATGCTTTTATACGATTTAAATTAAATTTATATTGCTTGAATTCTACGTTGCGTATTTGCATTTAATTAAATACATAAATCTATAAAAAAAAAATAACGGCGGAATAAGTAACGGCGGGATAACTGTTAAGTAACGGACGATATTCCGGTTAGTCAGGGTTACTAAACGCTGAAGGACGTCAAACACAAGAACAACGTTTTTAGATGCGAAAACGTCTGTAAAATCGGTATGGGCTACTTCTCTGCATGTAGTAAAATAAAAATCGACACCTTTCAATTCCTCTGAGGATAAATGACATACCATCGTGAAGAGGAAAGTAAGACGTTATAAATATGCCGATTGTTAACTCGTTCCCTCTTACTTTTGTACCGCGTTGGGTGGGGGGCGCAATTAACTGTAGTATACGCTTCTACACCATAACTTCATGTAGAATCATCCTATGAGGATAAATGATATACATCGCGTCAACCAGGATGACGCGATCTTTATCCATTCCATCCACTGACCTGGAGAAAAATATTAAAAAACCAAACCTTATGGAACTTTGGGGCTTGTAGCTACCCGATTTTTTAATGATAGATTCTAAATTGTGTAAAAGCTCTACTTGAAAACTCCTGATTATCTTAAAGATTCGAATGATCTTGTGATCAGATGGTTGCCAGCTTCGCTACAAAAATACTAGAAAAAGTCGTCCAGAACATCCGCAAAAATTTATGGCGTGTATACGGGACTGGTACACGATAAATCTGATCGGGGTCCAAAGTCCCGACGTCTATTGAAGGCGTTGGGTGCCAGTTCAGGTGTTTCCTCGTCATCTGACCATGGTTCTAAAATAACGAGGTGCATGTATATGAATGTGTGTGTAAATGTGTATGTGTTCCCGGGTCTTTCCTTCGAGATAGACCCCGAACCGTCGCCAATAGCCCACTGTGCAGCTCTAGTGCGACGTTAATTAACAAAACAAAACAAAACAAAACAAAATCAAACCAGAACATCCATCAAGTTATACCGGCGTGTATACGGGACTGGTGCACGATACATCTGATCGGGGTCCAATGTCCTGACGCCTATTGAGGTTTCGTCGGATGCCATCTCAGGTGTTGTCCTCGTCATCTGATCATGGTTCAAAAATAAGAGGCATTGTTTTCGGGTCTGTCCCTCGAAATAGGCTCCGAACCGTCGCCAATATACCAATGTACAACTTTAGTGCGACGTTTTTAAACCAAACCACCCAACTTTTAAAGCTCCGGTTTTACACGCGCTTGAAATAAACGCGAGTTGCTTACTGCCGTGTGAAACCTGCCTAAGACTGCGAGATGATGATGCAAAGACATACGTGCGCACTTTATCAGCAAAGGAAACTTCTACCACCAGAGATAAGGCAGACAAGAATCGGTGCTTCGAATCGAATCTGAAATTAGATCAGGATCTTCGTTGCATAACCCAAAAAACCATTTTGTAATCAATTTCCCACAATCATTTCACTTTTATGGTGGCAACATACTTTCAATTCTACTTCATATCGAGGCTCGAGCTGCGATCGTCGGGCCCCATCCTGAATCGAAGCACTTCAATTTGGAATTTATGAATCATATCGGATCCTGATTAAACTGCTGCTGGGCGATAGCAGGGGCGGGGGGAGATAACGTCCATGTTTCTAGAAGGTATTTTGTTTACTTTGCTGAGCATCCGTTGATTTGGTTTTGTTGGGGATATGTACGGGCATCTTGCCTTTACAGATGGCGTACACTAAACAATACAGAAATCTTATAATATATCTTTGATGTTACTTTATGTTTTTGTATCTATTTATCTTTTATTTTCTTCCTACACTTATCATATTTCACTAGCGCGGTGATAAAAAAAAGTGATATTTGTTATCGAATATTACCAACGTAGAAAATACATTTTTATTATCCTGAGATTAGGCAGTCGAGAATTTGAGTACAAGTACAGTCGAGATTTTGAGTACAAGTACAGCCGAGAATTTGAGTACAAGTACAGTCGGGAATTTGAGTACAAGTACAGTCGAGTTTTTGAGTACAAGTACAGCCGAGATTTTGAGTACAAAAGCAGTCGAGAATTTAAGTACAATTACAGTCGAGAGTTTGAATACAAGTACAGTTGAGAATTTGAGTTACAGTCGAGTTTTTGAGTAAAAGTACAGTCGGGAATTTGAGTACAACTACAGTCGAGAATTTGAGTACAAGTACAGTCGAGAAGTTGAGTACAAGTACAGTCGATAACTTAAGTGCAACTACAGTCGAGAACTTGAGTACAAGTACAGTCGAGAACTTGAGTACAAGTACAGTCAAGTTTTTGAGTAAAAGTACAGTCGGGAATTTGAGTACAACTACAGTCGAGAATTTGAGTACAAGTACAGTCGAGAACTTGAGTACAAGTACAGTCAAGAACTTGAGTACAAGTACAGTCAAGAACTTGAGTACAAGTACAGTCAAGAATTTGAGTACACGTTTTGTCGAGATTTTGAGTACAAGTACAGCCGAGGATTCGAGTACAAGTACAGCCGATGATTTGAGTACATGTACAGCTGAGAATTTGAGTACAGTACAGTCCAGAATTTGAGTACAGTACAGCCGAGAATTTGAGTACAGGTACAGTCGAGAATTTGAGTTCCAGTATTATCGAGAATTTAAGTACAAGTACAGCCGAGAATTTGAGTACAAATACAGTCGAGATTTTGAGTACAAATACCGTCGAGAATTTATGAGTGCACATGAATTACATAATTCTTCTTCTTTATTCTTCTCCTGAAAAATAATTAAAGATGTCCGATCTTGGTGGATGCAGTCTCTCATTTCACTTTCCGTCCAGCGTTCTCTTATCACGTGAGAGTCACTCTTTTTCACCCGAGTTATCTAACGGAAGAGTGAAACGCACCACTGATAAACTCCCCTCCACGGAGTGGCGCAGATAAGATAACACCCCTTTTTGCCAGAGATGCATTGTTGTGGCCAGGGGAAGATAAGACAACGCACACGGCGCGGAGAACTGTTATTATTATATTTAGTTACTCGGAGTTTGTTGAGCTGCATCAGCGAAATGCGACAGCTCTTGCGCCTTAAAAAAAATAAAGAAAAATGCGAGATAAAAAAAAGTGTGAATGAACAAGAAGGTTTTCTGTGTGGATAATGTAGAGGAAAGAAGGTAATGTAGAAATGTCTGGTTCAGTTATGAATTTGTGTTGTGAGATATGTATTCACATGTCGCAAACGTTTGAGAGTTATTTTATTTTAAATATGTCGGGTTCGAATTCTAGAATGACTTGAACGTTAATAGGGTGGCAATTCCAGTTTAGGTGTAGACACTGATCTTATTGGGGGCTGTAGAGTGAAAGATGATTTTACAGTAATGTAGGTGTACGAAAATAAGTCAAAGGCATACGTTTGTCTCCAAAAAATGTTTATTGGTTAATTGTCACCCTATTTATGTATTGTCTCATATGGATATACTTTTTAATGATCCTAGATTTTTTTAGAAGTTAGAATTTTATTATCTCTTGCGCCCCTAATAAGTATGGTGTGTAAAATAGTTTTATACTGAACAAGCTTTATTAACTTTTAATACTGATAACTTTATTCAAGTATTTCTAAACAGACTTTCATTCTATTATATGACAATTCACATCCATGTGTTTACCGGGATTCGAACCCGGACCCACTGTGTGGCAGTTTAGGTTAAAGCACTGTTGAATGACTTCATTATTAAAAAAAAATGTAAGTTGTTGGATTTAAAAAAAAAAAAAAATGTTTCGTATATTGAAAGAAAAAACGATAATACCTTTTTTTATTTGTTTTTTTTTGTTCTTCCTTATGGAAAGTGAAAAAATAATAGCTTTTAAACGGATTGAATAATTTTAATGATTTTTTCAATAAATGCAAATTAAAAAAAATAAACTATCAACTTGGAACATTTTTTGACTTAGATTTTTTTTTTCTGAAATTACCTTATTTCAGAGGATAAATAAAACTTGTAGATAGTGAAGTAAAAACATTTGTAAATACTTAATGAAATAAAAAATATTTTTTTTTTCTCCAAATTCATTGAAATAGACTTACAAATTCCGAAATTTGCAATATTTCAGGAATTTGTTTATTTTATCATTATAATTTTTAACAAATGAAACATTTTCAAATCTTGAAACTTTTTAATAATTATCAATTATATAATTAACCACTTAATAATTAATTATATGAATTATATAATTAACCAATTAATCAATTAATAATTCATTATACCAATTATATAATTAACCAATTAAAAAAATTAATTATATACTTAACCAATTAATAATTAATTATATCAATTATATAATTAACCAATTAATAATTAGTTATATCAATTATATTATCAACAATAAGTATTAATTAAAAACTATGATTATTATTCTACAATTTATATTATACATTTGTTTATTATACAATTTTAATAATCGTTTGAATTCTTTATTAGGTGAAGATATCGTGTGTAAAGTCACTAAAGACGTGAACAAGGAAGTCGAACTGAAAGTCACCTATCACATCGCAGACCCAGAAGACGCACAAGAAGAACATTTTGACCATTCCGAATTTTCTCCCGCACTTTCAGAAACTTTAAAAGACGACTCGGACTCGAATTCGTCTGACGAAGAACGGAATCCTTCGTCGAAAACAAACGAAAGTTCGCAAGAGATGTTAGACTTTGCATCGGAGAGAACCGAGAGTTTTAACGAGGACATGCATTCGAAAAGCACTACGCAAAGTGACTGTGATTCCATGGAAGTTGAAGGGTCCAGGAATGAAGTGGTCGACAGCGATGGCGAAAATAGTGAAATTCAGGAGGAAGGATGTAGTTCGCGCGTTCAGGTGTCGCCATCTAGAGGTGAGTACCGATACTTTTATTTTTAGTTTATTTATATGTGTATAGATGGCAGCACCAGGAATGGGTTTGATCGTTTAAGTTTTAAAATATTTTTGAAGGCAATTTATACATGTCATTGTCAAGTTTTCTCGATTTAAAAAAATAAATAATATTTTAAGATTTGCTAGGAAGAATTATGCTTGAGTTGGTTTTGATTTTAATGAATTTTAGAGATTTGTAGAATAAAAATTACGTCTTCCGTCGAAATTAAAATGTAATATTTTTAAAGAATTTTTTCACTTGAGAGATTTGATAATTTTTTTAATTTTTTTTTTCAAATGAGTTACAGAATTTTTTTTATTAAGAAAAGCTTTTTTAAGTTAAAATAACATCAATAGAAGATTTTTAAAATTACAATTCACTAAAAGTTAATCTAACTAATTATTATAATTTGATACTAAAAAAAATGTAAAAAAGTTTTCGAATGTTATAATTTTTTTTAGTTTTATTATTTCTAAATATATTTATAAAGCATTTTCCCTGAAGTTTGCTTGTTTTAAAATAATATGCAATTTATATTATCATTGCATAATAACGATAGTTTATTTTATAAGATAAGTAATAAATGATCTGTACTATTTATAGGGCGATGTTTTTAATTTTAGTAATTGTATTCAAGATTATTGTAAGAATAACAATAGCAGATTAAAATTATCAAGATATGAAGCCCGTTCCGTGAATCCAGTTGCTGATACCGTTTCAATATCTGTTTCAATATCTAATGGTAGTTATCATAACAGAAAACTTGTTATTTAACTAATAATTTGAAATTATTTTCAGAACAATTAATTTTGTTTCAAAATTAGCTACTTGGGTCCTTCTAATTTTACACGCAGATTTCATGTCCTTTTTTACCCTTCCATTTTTACTGAAGTGATATATTTGTTTTAGTTTCCCTTACAGTTATCATTACAATTGTGGTAAAATAGGCCTAAATATAACATAAGCTGTTATGATGAAGTAACTTATGTCACTGTTTTGTAAACTCTGTTACTTGTAAATGGTAACGCATATTTCAGTAAACATAGGTGATATGATGAACATAAGCTGTTATGATGAAGTAACTTATGTCACTGTTTTGTAAACTCTGTTACTTGTAAATGGTAACGCATATTTCAGTAAACATAGGTGACATTCAGCATGTAATTTTTTCCCTTACAGTTATCATTACAATTGTGGTAAAATAGGCCTAAATATAACATAAGCTGTTATGATGAAGTAACTTATGTCACTGTTTTGTAAACTCTGTTACTTTTAAATGGTAACACATATTTCAAGAAACATAGGTGACATTCAGCATGTAATTTTTTTTTCCCCAGAAACTATTTTTCGGATTTAGTTTTTTGTGACATTGCCTGATACTGATAACAAATCAACACAAAATAGATTTCCCATATTTCCAAAATCTGTACATAAATGTAATAAAAAATTGATAATAAAGTTTAAAGAGACTAAAAACACTCGCCTGTAAAATAGTTATTTAACCCCAAATTGTTTCTGTTGTACGCAAGATATTCCAAATTGACTACTGTTATTGTTTGTTCCCTCCTAAACTTCACTTCTGGCCATTGCTGCTCTTTTGGGACAATAATAAAAATATGCGCAATTGGTAACAAAAGTTACATAACAGAAACTACAAAAACCTGCGACAACAATTTTCCAGCTAAAATGGATAAAATTATGTGGGAAAATACGACTAGCCATGTTCATTTGGAACTTTTTCAAAGTTACGAAAAGCATTTTATCTCAATTTATAAAATAAATGGAAGCTTTTCAATTGGGCTGAAATGACTAATTTTGTCAAATAATATTGATCCTACAATTTGGACCAATAACCTTTTGTAACAAAGACACAATACATTGGCAACCAATAATTCAATTTCTAGATTCCAGAGAACAGATGCCGATTGTTGTTTAGTGGTATTATTCCGAACGTGCACCCCGATGGGACTTTCCGTAGTTCCGTGAAACACGTTCGGGCAAATATTCAATTACAACTCTCGGTTTGCGTCCGTTATTAGGCTTAGTCTCGCGAGTATGTATCGATAAAAGGAAATCAATTGAGACACTGGGATTTCTAAATAAGGGTTGTCTTAAAATATTGGTTTCCGCACTTTTTGACGAGAAACGTTTTAAAATCAGCTACATTGTTTATCAGGATAGAAATGCAATGCTACTCTTTAAGGGTAATACGTTCCAAGTTCCAAGATTATAACTGTGTCAAATAGCAATATTAACATAAATTTTGTACCGTTCGATAAGAAATTATGCAAAGATGAAAATAAAACCTTGGAATAAAGCAAAGCACGGACGTGGCATGGATTTTGTGGAGTAACGTATTTTCTTCTGGTGGCAAGGATTTCGTTGGCGATCAATTGCTATTTCTATAGTAGCATTTCCTAAATAGCGTTTAATATAAAACCTTTCTGGTCGCGGTCCGATATAGCCACACCCGATTTTTTTTCAGTGTTTGTGGTAGTTAAATGTACAATGCATACTGAGAAAGTACTAAAAATTAGCGAGAAAAGTAATGCTGGAAATAAAAAGGCTTATAGTATCAATTAAAATATTTTTACTTCACATTTAGCAGAAAATGGTTACAATAGAATACACTGCTTTAGTTACGATTTCGGTAATAATAATAATAAAAATAAAAAAACTTGCAGCATAAAAAAAAATTGAAGAAGTTGTGAATATTTATATTTAATTAGAACTGTACGTTGAAGAAATAACGCTAATTCATGCTTATTTCAAAGTTTAATTTTGGTCATTATCTATTGCAATAAAAAATACTCAAATTCTATAATGACGAAAAACAGAATAAATGGAAATGCGTCTAAATTTCGCACTTATATTGGTACTGCATTTTACAATATTTGCCAAAACTAATGGTTTGAGGTATACTATAAAAACCATATTTTTAAATAGATTAAGGGTTTTAAATACAGGATCAGCCTATATAATTCGGCGTATATTGAATTTGTATATTGAAACCCGATGAATTATTTAGGCTAACCTTGTATATATATATATAAAAAAGTATACACATAATTTTTTTTTGAAAAAATTCGAGACACTGAAATTAATTGAGGTATACTATAAAACCTTCTTTTTAAAATAGATTAAGGCTTTTAAGTACAAGATCAGCCTATATAATTCGTCATATATTGTATTTGTATATTGAAACCCTATGAATTATTTAGGCTAACCTTGTATATATATAAAAAAGTATACACATATTTTTTTTTTTGAAAAAGTTCGAAACACTGAAATTAACTTTACAATTTCAAATATCCTTTGAGCGTCTGCGAGCTCACTTACAATACCCCCTCAACGTCACCAAACTCCAAAGATAAACGCTCCAAAAGGATAAACTTTCGCAAAAAATAATCAACTCCACAACCAAACATTTCGAATTAATAACAATCCCCCCCTGCAAACATTCTCAGTCTGAAGACAAACAGAACGAATCCAAGTTAATCCTCCTCGAACCCTGGCTAACATCCCTCAAAGCATTAGCCGGACTGGGGAGAAGAAACAAGAGTAGTGATTTCCTTTTTAAGTTTACATTCTTCCTCAGGGGCTATTTCTCTTTGTTCTTCGGTATTTGTCCGAGTCTCTTGTGTTGTAACACGTGGTGAAGGGTCCTTTTGTCTCCCCACAAAAACAAACAATGGAATTGAACAAGGCACTCGGGGCAGTCGGCTTGAAACCGAAATTGAGAACATGGTACTATTTGAGTTGGGGTACTAGAAAGCTGTGTCGTATACTAGGAAGCATTGCGGAAAGAGACTAGGATTGTTTAATTTAGAGACACATAGCTTTTATTTTTATTGAGGAAGGTTAATCTTTTGCAAGTTGTTTTATATGATTTGGTAACATTTATTGCAATATATTAGTTACCGTTATCATAATTATGAAGATAATATGAATATTTTTGTAGAATTGCTTGGGATCTTTTTTAGCCTAAATGTGAAAATGACATTCATATATTAAATACTATATGTTTCAATAAATTGATCACTTAAGAAATATAATTATTTAACTTATTTTTTTTTCTATTTAGATAAGGTAGCTTTTGAAATTCATTAAATCGTGTGTATTTATTTTATTTCAAATATTAATGATGATATTGCGAACTATATCATTTTACCAACTTCAATTTTCTTGGGTGTACTTTTAAAAATGTGGGTGAAATTTAAAGATACGCTTTCAAATCTGAAAGTAGAAAAATAATCTACTTACATTTTTCTTTCCAAGAAATAAACGTTTAATCCATCCACTATAGTAGTTGATTCAAAATGGACACATCAAAAAGAAAATGGTGCTTTTTACAAGAATATCTGAAAAATAATTCATTTCGAGGTTAAAATACATGAGAATGAAAGCAAAGAAGAAAGTATAAAAATGAGGCACCAACGAACAAAACTGTAATTATTCCACTGGTATAAAGCATGATCTACTTACTGTACTTAGATACCACATTCCTGATTATAGCTGGAAGCGTACAAAAGTTACAGGGGTTGGGGGTGAGAAATGACTTTAATTGGCGCTCTGTATAATAATATATTTAACCTTATTTTTTTATTCAATACCACCTTTATAAGTTAATGTTATAGTTTAACTAATGTTAGTGTTTTCTTCTACAGATGATAAAGCAGACGAAAATGCGTCGCCATTAGAAACCCATTCCTCTGCTGGAAGCAGACTGAGGGAAAACATAAAGCACCTGGAGCCAGAAATCGCACCAAAACAACTCCACCACCACCACAGAGAAGGTGATCGTATCCACAAATGCCAGTTGTGCAATTTCATAACCCAAGATCAAAATGTTTTAGATAAGCATTTACAGTCACATCGAAGCCCGCCCGCCAAGAGGCCTTCATCGAAAATGACAAACGCCAAATCGTACTGCGATGCCTGTAAGATTCAGTTCATGTCCATCGACACCTTCCACGTCCACAAGCAGCTGTACTGCAAGGGGAGACACGAAAAAGACGAAGGTTCTTCGTCGCCCTCACTTCCTGAACACGTTCCGGTGGGTTTCAAACCTGGTCCCGATACCGTGATCATCAGAAGTAGCATCAATGGAGGGTTACCATCCTCATCCCTCATACACCCTCAGGCTATCTACGCTGCCATATCCACTAACCCTTTGATACTTCTGCCCTGCTCGCTGGTGAACGGACAAAGTTTGATTCCCCAGACAGGTGTTATGCCCACCGGGGCCCCAGGTATCGTTCTACAAACCGGAATCGCATGTCCGACCATTGTGGAGAAACCGCCATCAGCTGCTGCCAAACTTAAAGAAGAAAGTTTGCCATCAAGAAAGACTAGTCATCCGATCATGCACTTTAGTAGTGATACTGTGGATAGACCATCAACTAGCTCCTTCAGGAAACGAAAAATGAGTGAAGGGGATGTACTCAACCTTAAAAAATCTTGTTCTGGAGTATTGGTACACCCATTAGACTCGGAAGGGACTCACGAATCAGAATCAACGAGTGTAGTTGACCAAGATACTCCCCTGGACTTGAGTTTGAAGACATTATCCACTGCTACGTGTAGATCCCCGGTTAAACGCAAGGATTCTGTAATTTCTCCCGGATGTCATTCACCACCAAACCAAACCTCAAGTGAATCCGGGTCACCACAGCGATCATCCGTTGTGCATTCTCGCGTGACGTCATCCCCTACCAACTCATACAGTAACGACAGTGTTCATTGTTATCCAACCCAAATCCCTGTCGTGTTGGCTAGGCAATCTTCTGTCGATAGAGTTTCGCCTCAACCACCTGTTCTTCACGTGGACGCATCTGTGGAGAAACAGTTACCTCATCCCAGCATGCCACCACCGAAACTCGTCAAGCAGGGGAATAACGTATGCGAAGAATGCAACATAGTCTTCTACAAGTACGACAACTACCTGGCTCATAAGAGACACTACTGTGCCTTTCGAAGGAGACAGCTGTCGGCTCTAGCTGCGGCAGCTTCTTCAAACCAGGACCAGTCGAGCGATGACAATAACAGCAACCACAGTGGATTGAACGATTCTTCACAGACTTACCAAATGGACGAGGGTGGCAAATCCGGCTCCAGAAGAGATCAATCGGCGGACCACTTCAGATCGGTCATCACAAAATCTTCGCACTCTGTCTACTGCTGCGATGCCTGTGGTGTCAAATTCAGCACCCCGGACAACCTGGAAGCGCATCAGACTTATTACTGCATCAAGAAGTCGGACAGCGCAATGTCCAAAGCCGCTGCACTGAGGGGGGATAACAGTGGCAGCCCGCAGAGCTTGGAGTCCCCTTTTGCGGGTCCTGAGGAGTGGAAATGCAACTACTGCGACGCGACGTGTTCCTCGTACGAGACAATCCGTCGCCACCTCTTGACTCACAGTGAACTGCGGGGATTCAGGTGCATCGTGTGCGGTTACAAAGGAAACACCTTGAGGGGCATGCGCACTCACGCTTGTGAGCACATCACCGAGGGATCCAGTTCCATCGAAGAATTCATCTCGACGAAAGTTGTCGCCGAAAACGGCATAGTCCCGATCGTCCCGAACGCAGTCAACCACAGCGACGACGATTCGGACAATTCTAAAGACGCCAAAAGTACCGTTCGGAGAGATCCTTCAGAAAGGACGGGAACTTCTTCCTTCAAAAAGAACGCCCACTCTGCTGCGGATCATTCTGAATCCAGTTCCAACTCCCCTCGGATTGTCGAGAAGGGCTCCAGAGACCACGTGCCAAATTCGAACAGCCCCGTCAAAAGGGAAACTGGTTCCAGCAGCCCAGACGCCAATGGTAGCAGCCCCCACGATGGCGTGAATCCAATGGCCTTTTGTGATGTAGTCATCAAGACCGAAAACGACCAATCGAGTGGGGAAGACTCGTCCAGAGACGGCCATTCGAAAGCTTTCATTAAGTTCGAACCCGAACCAGAGTACGACAGCGACGACAAACCCCAGGATCTGTCCAAGTCCCCTACTGGTCAGTCCACTTCGGTCATCCGCCGGGCGCCTGACGTTGAGGGGTATCCCCGCTTTCTGCCAGCTAAAAGAAAAAGCAAGTCGCTGGGCCGACACAACTCGGAGACGAAGTACTGTAAGGTGTGCGATATTTCGTTTTCCCACTTGTCGAACTTCATAGCACACAAGAAGTTCTACTGCGTTTCGAGAGTCATACAGAACTGCATCCAAGAGGCGGCGACTGTGCAGTGACGCATTTTTAATTGAATCAAAACACTGGGCTTGCTTGTACGTTGTTGTGGAAGAGATTTACTTGTATGTAACTTTTACACCATGTCAATACTGATAAAAAGGCATTTGCGAGCTTACGAAATATTTTGATGCGATTTAACACTGTATGGAAATTGAATTTTGAGCTCCCACACATAGTTTTTAAAAGCGCAATTGTATTAAATGGTTAGAAATAATAGGGAAGTTGGGGTCATCCCAAAATCATCACAAAAGCACAATAAATTTATAAGTATAATAAAAAAATATATTCAATTAAAAAAAGGCAATCTTAAAAGTTAGTTACTCAAAGTTGTTTTCTTTTGTTTTACGAAGCGAAGTTCTTCAGTGTTCAAAGATTCCTAGAAGTCCTTTTAAGCTTATTTCTTAGATGTACTTAGGTGGTTTTAAAACTCCTTATTTTAGTACTGTACTTTTTGTATTTGTATATCCTTTTTCGAGGGACCTTAAAAATTCTTAAACCATTGTTGTTTTTAAATAACAGTTTTCGGATTTTTTAAAAATGAATTAGATTTTGTTTTGTTTGAAAAGTGTTCCATTTAAAACCTGAAACAAATATTAAAAGGGAATAAACATATATTAAAAGAGAATAAGTTAAAAAAATAATTAGATTGAATTTAAAATTTATCCCATTAGAAGGATTTTATCATGTAAAGCAGCGGGTCATGTAAAGAAGCTTGTGGTACGCGTATCTCTGGGGGTACGTGAAGGTCCGGTTGGGGGTACGCGAGAATAATATTGGCCCAAAACACTTAACATAAATACAATAAGTAAAATCAAGAATAAAAACTTCTGTCATCAATTTGAGTAGTTTGATTAATTTTGCCAGCCTAACTTACGAACGTTATTGCGTAATAAAAACAAACTTTTTTTTTCTGTAAGTTAATGAGTAAAAAGGATTATAAAAGATGGCGGTATTCTAAAATGAAAAGTATTATTGAGGGGTATGTAAAAAAAAAAAAGGTTGAAAAAATCGAAAGTCCACTGACGTTAAGCATGATATTTTCTAATACAAACTATTGCATCGCAATATAAATGCATTAACAGGAATTTTCAATTAGTTTTTAAGCCTTCGAAAATTTTCAAAATGATCTTTGAAACTTAGAATATTAATACAAATCCCGTTCACACTAATATGATGCGAAATATTTTTAATCTTTATAAAACAACGAGTTAAACTATTACTAGAATTAAACTGGAGAATTGATTAACAATAATGTCTTCAAATATGCTTTTTCATGAATTGATGGATTCAACCAGGGAAATTCAGAGAATTCAATTTATAGAATTTGAGTGGAAACCCTGAAATCGAAGATTCAGTAGTCTATGATTGTTACCACGCAGCTGCTTAAATATTCCATTCAAAAATTTGAAGTTGTGATACACTTTCAACTTTTGGTTGAGGATATCAGTTATATATGTAATATGTAAATATTATTTATAATTGCATACTTAAAGTGATATGGGAACTTGAGGTTTTCAACCGCGTATTACGTTTCTCCTGTGCTAAAAATAATCATATTTGCAATTTTTATAACAACAATGTCGCCTGTAATTGGCGCGTAGTTTGATTTATTCATTAATTTAACAGATATATTGGTGTGCATATGATGTAAAATGTATCATTGTCATAAAGGCATGTTGTGATATTGTCTTATGTGCAACGGCTTACATTATTTCTTTTCAGAATGTCTTGTAGATTTGATAACCCGGTGCTAGGAATTTAGAAACTTTTTGAAATGCCAATTTGAAGTGTGACTTGCTGTGTACATACGTTATAGGACCTGCTTTTATTACGAGTTTTCATGAAAGGTTCTGTTTAGTATTTAAACCTGGTTTATATAAAATAGAAACAAAAACTTTTTTGCATTTACTGAACGGAGAAAATAAAACATTAAAGTTTTTCGTTTTTATGTAATGTTTACATTATATTTTGTTTCATTATCTTGTTATGAATTAAAATAAAATAAATAATGACATTGTGTGTGTGTTATTGTATTAGTATTGATTCCCCGAATTTCAAATATAGAGGGTAGTCACAAATGTTTGGAAAATTCTCATTGTTTGGCTGTTTTACATTTAGCTGTATAATAAAACAATATTTTTATCCAACTACTTCGCTTATAATTTAAACAAAATTTAAACCAGCGACTTGTTTATGGGAGATCCGAGCCCCAAATTCCGAAAAAATAAATTTTTTTTTCGTAAAACGATGCTACACAAAAATTAAGAAGATGTGTTCAAAATTTTAAACCAGTAAAAGACAGAGAATAAATGTTTATTTAGATGTTTATATACCATTTATCATCTTTCAAATTAAATTTCGTCTGCAGCATTCGTCATTTACTCAAAACATTATTTTTTAATTTTGGTCACGCGCTGTAAAAAAAGAATATAAAACTAAATTGTTAATAGTTTTTGAAGCTTTAATATTTCTTTTATAAACGTATGAATAGTTTTTTAAAAATAAGTTATAAATTATTCATTTACGAATTAACAAACATAAAAATTTGAATATTTGTTAGGTTGCGAATTTGAAGTAAGTTTTTAAACACAATTAAAGCACAAATCTACAAAAGTCTTTTCATTCAGCTGTAGTATATACTTTAGTGTTAAATATTTAATCAATTAAATTTTTTTAAAAACTTTAAAATTTGAAGAAGGAGTAGTGTTTTTAAAAAAATACTATTTAGGCTTAAAAAATGTAAAAAAAAAATACAATTTAATTTTTTTTTTGATTATTGTTTAGAGCAATATGTTTTAATAATGCAAAACAAAATGTTATTTCTAAATTCATTAATAAAAAATTAGGATTTGGGGCTCGGGTCCCCCTTAAAGTACGAGTTGGACAAAAATAGCGATTTATTATGTTAATACAGCTAAATGTGATACACCCAAACAATTACCATCCGTAAAAAATTGTTATCACCCTATATGAGTTTTGAATAAAACCAAATTAATAATTTTTTTCCCCCGTCAACATTTTAATAATATCAGAAGTCATTTATGACGTTTAAAATTTTTGTAGAAGTCGTGTCCCTGTGATAGTACATTTGTAGAGGGGAAACCAACATTTAGTTAACATATTTATCTAAATTAAGCCAATGCATAATTGTCCTTAAGTTGATTATTGCTAGCATTATTAAATTTAAAAGAGCACTTTTCTTACTCCATTGTGGGAAGTAACTAAAAATCCAAGTCTCAATTATTTCTAGAATTTTCAGCAAATTGTAACAAAACATCCAGAAATAATTTTGTTTCAATTTACCAAAGGTTGCCTTTTTTAAAAAAATGTACTGTATTACTAAATTCTCATATAGATTATTTGGCTTTTCTTCTACTTAAAGATATAAGTTTAAATAACTTGAATATTAACTGGAGTATTTGAAAATAAATTACCCAAATCAGTTCCATGGAGAAATCAGTATTTGAATTCTGTAAAGTAACCAAAACTAACCATAATCATTATTTCAAAGAAGAAAGTTTTAGTCTTGAAAGTGACTCATTAAATATAGTAGAAAAATTATTCGAAAACTGATTTAGAACTATATCCTCCTGCAAGGAAAATGAAATGGAAAGTAATTTTGAAGAATTCTGCTTATATGTCTTCTTATTAGAGACTCTTTAATAAAGCAAAATTGTTCGAACAGTTCATTTAAAAAAATTATTTCATTCAATATCTTATTATATTTTATTAACCAAATTTGTATGGAATAGTTATATTATAAAATTGGAAATGCATTAAGTAAGAGCCACTTTGTCTCACGTTTGTGGCAACAGTTGGGATGGTTTAAGATCAATACGCAAGTAAAATATTAGTTGCATGTGGTTAATTATATACAGTTAATAATATCACTATCATCTTAAAGTATATATCCCTCTCTATATCACTATCATTATATACAGTTAATAGTATCACTATAAACTTTTTTTGGGTACACCATCAAAATACTTGGTAAAATATTTTCAAAAATTATTTATATATATTTTATTATATTTTATTAAAAAATCCAGGTAGGTATTAAAGCATATGATTGGTTCAATGATATGATTGGCATATGATTGATATGATTGGCATACGATTGATATGATTGGCATATGATTGGTTTATCAAACAGTCTTAGTTTGTATAAAATTTATTTCTAAAACTTATCCAGTTTAGTTTTTCTGTTTATACAAAGCCTTAGCTAGAATCAGTGTTACTCTTTAATTTTCATAGGAACAGTGATAATGGAGCTTATAGTATAAAATAAAAAAAATTAATAAATACTTATATATGTCAATTTCTCTATAAAAAAAAAGTTCTGTTAATTTCAACGAGTTGCGAAAATAAAAATATCAAAAAATAATTTATAATAAACAATTGATAAGTCAAAATATAACAAATATTAATTTTAAGAGGGTTATGGCGTTTTAAAAAGTTTATTTGACAGGAATACCTTTTAGACTTTTATGCATGTTGCGATTTTAATAAATCTTTACAGCAATACAATTGTGCTGAATGATTTATGTTTTAAATGTAAAAATAACTTGTGAGTATACTTAAAGGCACCATTTTCCAGGAAAGAGATTTTTTTTTCTAGAAAGAAGAAAATTGTTTAACTTTTTTAAAACTCATTCCACAATGAGTGAATCATTAGAAATCTTAAAAATAGAAATATACGTGATAAATGTACAACTAGAAATTATAAAAAAAAATTAACTGAATAATTTTAAGTGTGTTATCATTTGTATCTTCATTTGTGAGAGATTCACAAGAGATTTGATCTACGTATTAAGAGATAAAACGGTCAAATATACCTTTCATGATCCGTCAAAAAAGGGTTAAAGAATCAGTATAGAATTTTATAGATGTTGACAATTTGATCTATGGGCTTTCTATCCTTATTGATGCTAGAAATAGTTGATTATATTTTTTTATATATTGGAATTATAAACATATTTACTACTACCAAAAATACCCGTTCTTTTTTCAACCTTTGAGATACTATTCATATGTATTATTTCTGTAGTAAATATCCCTTTTACACCCCCTAGACGCAACGCATCTTAACATATGACGTATCAAAAGCAAGATAATTTCATGGACCTTTGACAAATCGTACTTTCATCTTATAAATATAATAGTTTTTTTTTTGAAAATGCGATTAATATAATTAATTTTATTTAAAGGTTTTCCTGAACAAGCCAGAGATAATGTTGCCATCTAGGAACAGGCAGCTATATATATATTTTAATTTTTTGGCCAAAAAAGGGTTGTTAATATCTTTAACGCAAAATGGGCATGCTAGTAATTGAAAAATTTATTAAAGCTAAGGAGGAAAAATTCACAATGAATTTTATCATATTAAGGTGATTTATTGCGTTTATTTTACCATGTTGTCTTTCGTCCTGTGTTGTCCGCGTATCGTCCTTACTTGTTTTCCAACAAGCCATTCATTACCATTGCACCAACATGTTAATCAACTAACAGTCCTATAGGAGGTAAAAGGGGCTTCGCCCCTACGGTACTCCGAACGCTTCGCTCAACTATATATGCGATATGGACGAAGTAAATCAACTTATGTGTAAAAAAAAAGTCGAGGGAAAATTCAGTGATGTAATATTTTAATTTTCAGAGATTTGGACAAAGCACGTTTCGAATAATGCTTCTAATTTTCAGAATTCAGTTCACTTCACCAAAAAGTTATATTTCCAATACTTTCTGGAACATTCACCCAGTAAGACCACACCATCGAACTGAAGTGAACTGCACACACCATCGAACTGAAGTGAACTGCACACACTGTCTTTTCTTTTAAGAGCGATGTTTTGAACGTATCGAAAGTAATTTTGTAAACAAAATAAAAAGAGTTTCTTTGCCGATAGCAGACATATTATTTTATACGCGGCTCAACACTCTTCAAACTTAATATCATTATGTTTTTACTTAACCAATTTCAATACTCAGAGACAAGTATAGACATAAGCAAATTAAAACGTTATCAAAATACAAACATAAAGAAATAACAAACACACTTTTTAGGTCCACGTGATAAACGCGCGAGAGCTTCGACAGATGACTCTGCGACTGGTGGATAAAAATCACGTGGTTTGTATGCTCGAATGATAGAGTCACCTGCAGAAGTTAACGCACTTAAATTGAAGTAGTTATGCAACTGAAAATATACAACCCTTGCGATGAGGTAATATTTTCCAATAACTGCTATCCCACTTTCCCACGTAAATTCCCTAATCAGGTATCAAGAAGTCCCAGAATATCCTATTCTAAGACCCATAATAAAATAGTTGAATGCAGGGTTCAACAAAAGGACCAGACTTTTGGGAGAGTTGGAGTCCATAAACTATTGCATGTGGTGCTTTTGTTCACCGGCTTCTAATCTTCGAACATGGATCCTTCATAGTAGAGAAAACATAATGTTATAATCTCGCTAACATCAAAGTGAGGCCAACATGTATGGCCTCAGACACGTGGTTAATTACGTAATTCCCTTCATAAATTATCACTGTTACACATTTCCCAATTCATCAGACAATCGCGAGTATTTTTTAATTCCTAATTTTGAAAAGAAGTCAAGTGTCTGAAGCCATTCGGTCTGAGATGTTGGTTTCACGATTATGACGTCATATTCGCTCTACTACAGTCCATTCATGTTCGAAGTTTCCAATCGACGGCTTGATACAAATTCTCGAATTATGGTCAAGCCGACAAGATACATTCTTACTTAAAGTAACCAATTAGACAGTTACAGGTAAATTCTGGGGTGCGCCCACAAAATTCTACAGATCGTTTTTTGACACTCCTACTTCCAACATCCAAAAATAGACACTCTCATTTTGGAGAGTGTGACCTCCTTTTCTGAGCGAAGAGCCAATCAACGAAAATGTACGAAAGAAGTCTTAATTAACGATGTGTTAACTCAATAATTGTAATTTAAAACTTTTATCTACTCGTCACCTTTCGATTTTCAGGGAGTGTTGCGAGTCTGCATCATCCTTATTTACTCGCACATTTAATGAATTTGTAAAATTGATGAATGTCCGATCTAAGTGTTCCTAGCGCAATTAAGTTAGGGGAGTTCAGCCTTTTATGCTATCAAAGCAACAGGAAAAAAGACGTTCCGGATAATTTAATTGGCAAGTCACAACGCAATGGTTAATCTTATTATTTGCGATCACTCCAATCTTAATGGAAATATTAAATATAATAATAAATTTATTATTAAAGGCTTTATATTTATACAACCGTAATGTATTTCACAAGGTGTTGGATCATTTCTGCATAATGGTTAAATAACGTTCACGCAGAATGGGAATAATGATTGCAAAAATGATGCAAAACGTTATGGGTCCACTTTTTGTTGAAATACTACAATATCAACGTTTTATGTTAGCTAATTCTGTAGTTTCATTGCACAATGTTGAAAAACAAAAAGAACAATGATTGATTTTAAAATAAAAGGTATTAATAGGTCAAAATGCTGTGTGCTGTACGAAGACATGCCTTTTTTATCTTCGTTGTTTATACAATCATTTTACAAGGACCTCTTTCGATTTTTCTGAGGAGCATTACCACTTTATTTGTCGGTGTCGTATGTCATACGTTCATCATTATTTGAATCGGAATGTCGCGAAAAATTGCACCAGGACTGTTTTCAAGCAAAAAACTGTTTACGACAAAAGTATTGCAAATTTCAGAATTCCGGATAGAACATACACAATGTGTCAAAGAATTTTTTAAGATTTTAAGACTGGGTTTATAAAATTAAATAAAAACAAGTAATTACATATTTTTTATTTTTATTCAAAATAATCTCCTTTGGTTTTAATACATTTGTTACAGTGGCTTAATAATGACTCCAATGCCTGTTCGAGTTCACTTTGTGGGACTGCTTCCAAAGCTCGAGTCAAAGCAGTTTAAGTTTTGGGAATAAAAAGAAGTCGCAGGGTGCTAAATCAAGTAAAAGATTTAACACGCAAAAATACTTTTTTTTTTGCCAAAAATCGTTGCACCTTTAGTGAGTTGTGATTAGGTGCACTATCCTGCAACAAACACCAACAGTTTCAATACCGATATTCTGGACGAATGCGATGAATTCTGGCCATCAAACTCTTCAAACCGTTTAAATAATACTCACCAGTAATTGTTTGTATATCAAAGAATGTGATGAGCATTGTTTTTATTTTTGAATTAACTTTTCTTGCTTTTTTTGCTTATAGTAAGTTTTGTGACTTTCACTCTGCACTTGTTTCATTAAATGATACGTTTCAGTGGCACTTTTTTAAAAGTTTTGCATGAAATTTAATTACAGCTCTTTTTTCCATGATTTTTTTTTCTTCTCTGAGAAACATCCGTATCGTTTGAGACAGTGAACAAATGCATTGAAGTATTGATAGTGCGTCAGCTGATAGTTAAGGTATATCACGCGTGCGCGATACACATATGACGCCATTGTAGGCTGATATCCAGCGCTAGTGTTAAACATTCTTTGACACACTGTATACATTCATACAGGGTGTGTTCCAGAAGTAATGCGACTAAATTCATAAAAAATCATTTATTCGACATATTCGTACTATTAGTTAAAAATCCTCAAAATAGCACCCTCCTGCGTCGATACATTTATGGAGGCGGTGTTTCCAGGCCTGGAAGGCATCTAGGAAGGCTTTCTCCGTGAGGTCCTTTAGAGCCGATGTAACATGAACCTGCATGTTTTCAATCGTGTCCCAATGTTTCAATTTCAGGGCTCCTTTTAAGAGAGGAAACCAAAAAAAAGTCTGGAGGAGCCAGGTCAGGACTGTAGGGCTGTGGGGAACCAGTGTGATATGGGTCCTGGCTAGAAAGGAGGGTCGCGCGCTGCCGAAGTGACATCAAGGACGCATGGAAACTTTATCACGATAACGCGCCAGGCCACAGCTCCTTCGTTGTCAACGATTTCCTGGCCAGGACGCATACCCCACTGGTTCATCAGCCTCCTACAAGCCTGACCTGGCTCCCACAGACTTTGCTTTTGTTTCCCCGCTTAAAAGGAGCCCTGAAAGGGAAACATTGGGACACAATTGAAAACATCCAGGCTTATGTTACATCGGCTCTAAAGGACCTCCCGGAGAAGGCTTTCAAGAATGCCTTCCAGGCCTGGAAAAACCTCCTCCATAAATGTATCGACGCAGGAGGATGCTATTTTGAAGATTTTTAACTAATTGTACGAATATGTCCAATATATGATTTTTTATGAATTTGGTCGCATTACTTATGGAACGCACCCTGTATACAAATATAGGAATGGAAATTGATAAAATAAAACCCGATCAAAAAGGCGTAAATCTATAAAATTTATTAAAAATAGGAATTTAGTCCCATCTACCAACAAATTCATTCATTCGAATATCTTTTCTGTTAAATCCCATATTCCAAATATTCTTCAATATAAGAAAACAACCGTTTTGAAATTACGGGAATATCCACCCTTACTCTACAAATCTCTATACAAATAAGCGAATCAAGACTTATAATACCGATAACAAATCAACCGACTACGCAGCTGCCTTTCGTCGGGAATCGCAATAAAAAAATCGTTATTTCCCTGAAACAGCAACGTGACGATGACAAGACCTAACGCAATAAGACACCCGGCATTTGCACTCGGAGAAAGATCCCGTAACACAATAGAAGAGACGGGACCATTTCGGACAGCGACTGGGTCTAGCCTGGAATCCAATAAGACGAGGCGCTAAGAAACTAATAAAGGAAACTGAAACGGCAGTGATTTGGGCAGAAAGTTAAAGGGTCTGATATGGTATATAATGGGATTCGATCGAAAACATTTGTAAGGAGAAAGTGAAGAAATACTTGATGTTTATTGGCTATAAGGAATATTTTGTTTAATTTTTTCATCGCCAAGTTTTATCTATTATGGATTGGTTTAGAAATTATTCTAATTTTGAAAAATAATTTTTGCAATGTTGCAATAGTGTTAGACTGTCAGAAGTAAGACTCAGAGGAGGGTTGCTGGCGCTGTATGTTCCAAAAGAATGGGAGGATTCCAAACAAAGTTGATATTTCTTTTTATCATCTAAATTATCTTTGTACATAAAGACACTCATCCTCTCTACATTCCACCCAAAGAATTGAGTAAAATCGTCCATTTCTATGGTTGAAGCAAGGGAATTCTGTTGAAAGGCTTTCTCTTCGCGGTAGGACAGTAATATAATTTAAATTAATAAAATTATACAGGGTATGTGTGCTCTTTAACCTGGGAAAGTATTAATAAGAATTTGATAAGGTTTAATAACGTAACAGTTATGATATAGTTTGCAGAAGGTTTGATGATTTTTCGAGATCTTAAATAAATTAATACTTATAACTGTAAAAATATTTTCCCTGTGCATTTTTCAAATAGAAGGGATATCAAATTTCGTTCACGTTATTCTGAACATCGGTAAGATCGAACCTAATGAATGATAAGCTTAGTCTAAAAGATGGTTTATTATGAATAGCTCAGTTGCAAAATCAGCTTTATGCACTTTTAACTATTTTGAGAAAATTGTACAAAATCACCAGATTTTACAAGTGATAATCACACTGTACAAGTGATAACCAGATTATATAAATTATATAAGTGATAATCACATGATATAAGTGATCATCAGATTATTTAATTATATAAGTGATAATCAGATTGTATAAATTATATAAGTGATAATCAGATGATATATGTTATATACAAGTGATAATCACATGATATAGGTGATAATCACATGATATAAATTATATAAATGATAATCAGATGATATACGTTATATAACTGATAAGCACCAAATGATATAATGCTGTGAAAAAATTTCCTGAAGTTTTTATACTTTTCTTCCCCCTTTATTGTAAGGTAGAAATTGAATCCTAAACTATAAAATCATATCAAAATATAATTTTTTGAACTTTTTGGGATATAACTCTTTTTGCATGTGGGCTACTCACGTGTTTATTTTCGAAACGTTAAAAAGGCTCCGAGTTATTACAGATTACTTCTTTTACTGTCCATTCTTTGGCACATCTTTTTTTTATGAGTCTAAGCATAAATATTTACTGTGTGCACTTTAATTTAATTTTTTAATGATTTTTAGCGATTTAATAGACAATTTTTCATATACATTTCAGGAATTTAGAGTTATTCCATGAAAAGTGAAAATTTAAAATACCACTAAAACAGCTGTAAACATTTGTAACTAAAACATTTATTTATATGATACCTGTATGTCGCTTTAATTAACTTTGTGAAAATTAAGGGACTAGAAAGAAATAACATTTTAAGTAATTAAAAAAACATCATAGAAATAAAACAATGTATTAATTTTCTAATGAAAATTTCCATTCGTGATAACATGTCATACACCTTTATAGCAGAAGAAGTTATAGCAGACGAATTTAGAAGGTTGCAATATTGGATCTGTTCTTCTTGAATATTTTAATACTAAAATTCCATCAGAGTAATCGTATTAAATCTGGTTAGTTAAATTTATTTATTAACAATAATTGAGCATTGCATATGGTTATTGTTACTGTTATATTATTATTATTTGACTAGCATCCTTAGGGCGATAATAATCGCATTAACAACGCCTCCCCACCCCCACACACGCATTCGTTGTAACTACTCCTATTTGGCACTCCATTTTAAGAATTCTATCAATAGATGGCAGCACTACCAACGGCTTGTTTAAAAACTGCTTGGAAACTAATTATTTTAAAAGCATTAAAGAAAAAAAAACGTTAATATTTATGAAACAAAAGTACGATTCGTCACAGCTCTGGGAAATTCCTTTTTTTATATACCTGGCCGTTGTTTGCGAGACCCGCGAAATGGATCTTTACAACTGAAATAATAAATATGATTGATTTTTTAACAAAATACGATTAAAGATAATCTATTTTGATATTAGGAAGGTTTGTACATTGAAAACTTTATTTGTAATTATTGCAAATGACGATTAAAATAAAGTCAAACATATTACTAATCCCATTAATTGTCAGTGGACGTACAACAATATATACATATATATATATATATATATATATATATATATATATATATATATATATATATATATATATATATATATATATATATATATATATATATATATATATATATATATATATATATATATATATATATATATATATATATATATATATATATATATATATATATATATATATATATATATATATAAGGAACTGAGAAAATAGATCACATGCAAGCATTTAAAAGACCCCATAAGTTTTTTTTATAAGACTTAAGAATAAGGGGGCAAAACTGTTTTTCACCGCCAACTTTGTTAACAAAAGGGTTACAATTTTTAAACTCGCGATTTAAACCATTTTTTAGTCACAAAAAATAAGAGAATATAAATAAACATCCATGTAAAATTTAGACTGCACAAATGTAACTAAAATCATATTTGGCGACAATAATTTTGACACCATGGCGGAGTGCCCCTTATTTTTAAGTATAATCTAATTGGTTATTTTGATACTATTGCAAATACCGAGTTGCCATTTTAAATATCGAAACAATTTATTAAAAATTAAAAATAATGAAATATTTCAATGTTATTGACATTGCTCTAGTTAGTTTGTTATAGGAATAGAATACAATTTAGTTACAAGATAACGTTACAAATGCAAGCATTGAGTTACAAACGCACAAAACCTTTTTATTTAATTTGTTCAAAGTATGATTGCTTTTACGCTGGTTTAATTAAGATGTCGTTTTAAGTTGAATAATATACTTCCCGCTATTTAAATTGCGTTTTAGATGCTTGCAAATTAAGAGTTTGGATCATTCAACCACAAATTTAATTTATACACGCATAGTGTGTATTTTTTTTCATTTGAGGTCTCGTGACGTAATAGAGAGTTTGCGTCTTTTTTTTGGGTAACACTTTCGTGAGACATTTTGTTTGAAAGAAATAGTAACAGGGATGTGGTAATTAAGTAGCAATTCCAAAGAGACGTTTTTTTGTGGATTTCTTTTAAATGTTGGTGGTTGTTTTTTGCTTTTGCTAAAAGTAATGGATGTTCAAAAGGCAAGTTAATGTGTATGGTGATAAGAACGACATTGTTGAAAGTGATTTTCTTTTTTAAGAAAACCATTTATTTTAAAAACCTTTTTTATAAAATTTCCAATTTAGGGGTGAGAATTATTTAAAAAAATGCATAATATAAAAGAAAAAATTATGCTAAAATTAAGTACAAAAATATTATACCAAAAGCAATACTAACATTAAGTATTTTTGTATAAGTACATTTCCTTTATACAAATATAAATAAAATTCCCATTTTTGTAATGCTGTCTCGATTTGAATATAAAAATAAACAATTTTTTCCGGATAATTAATTGACATGTTCGGGATTAATTATTCCTGATTTAATTAAATCGTAAAGAAGTTTATCTGTGGGCTTATGTTAAACTCATTTGTAATTTTGGTATTGATTTAATACCTATGTTCATTTTAATGACATTTAAATTTTTAAAGGTATTAGGTTCAAATTTTTTTGGTTGGTTTTACTTTATATAGTTAATTTTAAAAGGATGCAACTCAAAATAATAAATGAAATTTAGTTTGCTCTAAAACTACCTTTGAATGCGAAAAAACCTACGCCCTCCCATTTTAGTTCTATACACAAAGTATAAGTAACATTTTGTTTTAACTATGCCAAGCAGTTCCTGATTTACTATTAATTATTAATTGATTAAATATTTATTTGTATTTAAAACCCAATAAAAAACTTATTTAGTTATTTTTTAAATGCATGCTATTTCTATAAAAAATAAATATGATAAAAAAACGCGATCTACAAATAAATATATAATTAATTACTCGTCTTTGAATTTAAGATTGACCTAATAAAAATTTGTCAATAATCTTTTTCATACACTAATCTTTTCTTATAAATATATTCAATCGCAAATAAAATATTTACTCTCACACTTTCTTCATGGGTAATTGGTTTCAGAGAATTTAGCAGAAAGTCATTTGAGGAAGTTTGCACAAGCGAAATTGAATTAGTTAAAAAAAAATGTCTAATCACTAATTCATTTGTTTTCTCTCTATAAAAACGAATTCCTTTCTGTCGATACAGTTCTTTCATTAGACTATTTTTTATTTAATTTCATGTTAAGACAAGGGTGTTTTTTGGCGAAATTAATTAGATACGAATAATTTTTATTCATTTTTTTTATAATTGTTTGGCTGCTTGGATTTGCTTCTATTTACACAACAATAGTTTTACGCATCAGGAATGCAGCAACGCATTTTGAATTATAACGCTTTTTTTATTTTTAAAGTTTCAGTCTTATAAGAAGAGTGTTTAACGTTTTTTTTTGTTGATTCGACAGGAAATAAGTAATAAATAAACGACCAGTGAAAATTGTAAAGTTGATTATTTGTTTCCTCTGAAGAATAAAGTGGGTGAATATTGACTTTTAAATTTATTGCGAATTGTAATGTTTAATGTAAAAATACTTGGATAAAAAAGATAAGAGAATTGGATGACTTTCTACGCCCTTGAGAGTCTTGATAGTTAAGTTTAAAAGTTGAATTTATTATTAAAATGTGTTAAACAAAATGTTTAAAAAAAGTAGATATAAAATACTTTTTAAAAATATATTTTTATAAAATGCATTGAAAATTAAAAACAAAATAAACCATTGTGGATAACTGACTAAATAAAAGCGTGGGACGCTGAAAAATTCGGTATCGTGTTATTGTACGCCTTTCGTATGTATACAACCTATCCTATACATTGTAGGCAATTAACAACAACGTTTATTTCTGCATTTCAGTGCGTTTTATAAAAGTTGTTTTAAAAACCCTATTTGTACTTTTTTTTCCATTTTACTTAAGTGCTGAAAAATAAATGTTTCGGCATTTAAATATTTTATGAAAACTAAATGTGTTTTATTATTAATCTCTAAACATAAAAGCAATATATGGCCTTAAAACTACCTGACGGATACAAACGTGTATATCTATTCGAGTATCTCCAGTTTTTTCAGAAATACACATAATATAAAAGTTCAGAAAATATCTGTACTTTGAATTTTTTTTAATTTAAAGCATTGTAGCGGCTTTTAAAATCCTTCTCTAATGAAATAATTAATTTTTTTTAAAGAAATAATGTGTTAAAAATATAAATTAAACTCATCTGCAGTGAAAACAAACCTACAGATTCGGTATTTTGTTTATCCATCAGAGGGTTAATGGCTTTTTACATATTACCTTTAGAAACATATGCAAATAAAAATTGGGTTCAATTAGGTTTTGATCGCATGGCTGAATGTGATTCTGATGATGAAATCATCTTAAATAATATTTTGATGCGAAGGTTAGTTATCTAGTAATAACTTTTGGTAAAAAGAGGGTTGTAAAAATCTGTTTTCGAATTTTATTTCAATAGACTTGTTAGTTTCATACCATAAGTTTAAAAACTGGAGAAATTATGACTGTTTAAAAATAATAGAAATGTTTTAGTGAATACTGTTCTTTTATTTATGGTACATTGATGTCAACTTTTATACAACGTATATTCCAATTATGATTTATAAAAGTTTACACTATTAGTTCTAGAAAAGAGTTGTCATCGCCACTAAAACAAGCTTAACTTTATATGACACGGAACAACTGAAATGGTCACCCTCTCAAAACGGAATAAAAAAACACAAAAAACATACGTCATTTTTATTGACTTCAAGGAACATTCATGTCAAATTTAAAGAAAATCGAACAACGCTCTAGGTCGTGACTGCGTAACAAACAAATTTACAGTAAAAAAGCCAAAATGCCGAACGGTCGAGTTATACAGGATCTCGCTAAAGCTTGGTTAATAGCGTGTTTAAATGATTCTATGTTAAAAAAGAGTTAACCTTATATAAGCATATAAATATTGTTGTAATCTTTATCCCAGATACTTTCAATTGTGTTGATGTAAATTCATGCAATTCATGTAAGTATTATCAATTAATTAGTATTAACCCATAGACGATCAATCGATTTTTGAAATCGTAAAAATGTTTTTGTTGGAAGCAAATTTAATTATTCTTAACAGTACTTATTTTGTTCAAAATTTAAAAAAAATATATTAATTATTTTTTAAAAGGAAATTTAAAATACATTGAGAAATTTAATATTTTTATAAATATAAAAACTCAATACATTGCTGGAAAAACCGTTTTTGACACACTTAAAATTAAATATATATATTTAAAGAGATTTTTTGTTCACTTGGTAAGAAACTTTGTCCTGTAAATTTTTAATTTAATATCTTAATTCCATGAATAAATTATTCAATGAATAAATTATTCAATGAATAAATTATTCAATGAATAAATTATTCAATGAATAAATTATTCAATGAATAAATTATTCAATGAATAAATTATTCAATGAATAAATTATTCAATGAATAAATTATTCAATGAATAAATTATTAAATGAATAAATTATTCAATGAATAAATTATTCAATGAATAAATTATTCAATGAATAAATTATTCAATGAATAAATTATTCAATGAATAAATTATTCAATGAATAAATTATTCAATGAATAAATTATTCAATGAATAAATTATTCAATGAATAAATTATTCAATGAATAAATTATTCAATGAATAAATTATTCAATGAATAAATTATTCAATGAATAAATTATTCAATGAATAAATTATTCAATGAATAAATTATTCAATGAATAAATTATTCAATGAATAAATTATTCAATGAATTATAATTACAATGAGTTTAGGAAATACAAATACAAATTTAAATATACCAATACCTGCATGGGAAATATTTCGCATAGAAAAGTACACCTTATTAAACGTAAATCGATTACGAAGCACCTTAAACACTTCTTCCACCCAAACACCTAAAAACCCAACAAACTAAAACAATCTTTCGACATTTCCCACCCAATAACACTTGCCATGAGAACAAACAGTTCGAATGTACCAACTCTCACAAGAACATTTTTAATTAAAATCCACCCTTCCTGTTCTCGCTGAAGGAATTAGGGGACACTGGTGTCGGGGTATTGATCAGGCGGCGCAAGTGTTGCGCAACACTCGTCAAGATTAGTTCCCGCCAAAAGCACTTCGGAGAAGATTTCGAAGTGCGCATCCACTGTTTTGAAAAGGTGGAACTCGAAATTCGAAGTTTTGGCTGGTTTCGAATTAATTTGGAGATTTGTGTATTGGTAGGCGCTGCTGGGAGATTAGATTTGCAATAGTCTGAAGTGGTACATGAAAAAAATAGGTTTTATAAAAGGTATTTGGATCAAAATACAGGTTTCATAACAGTTTAAACCTGAAACATTTAGCGCTAAAATTCTTGAGCGGAATATGAAGGTTTTTTTTTAAAGTTTGTATGCAGGCAAATGAAAAAAAACTTTAAAAAACATGCAGATTTTTATAAAGGTATTTGGGAGAACATGATAGTTTCTCGAATGTTTTATTAAATAATTTATCAATTTATAAAGGTTTTGATGAATATTGTATGCCATTTTTGCTGGGATGCAGCACTTATACCAGAGTTTGTATCTCAAATATTAGTGACAATTACACAACCATCTACATTAATTTAATATAATATGATATCAGTAAAATCTAATCAAAAAGTCAGTAACCCAGATAACACGACGATATGAGCCCATTTGGGTTGGTAATGGGTTATTCATGTGGGTTATGTATTACTCAACTGCACACATATGGGATTACCCATATGGGCCCGCACGAACAAGTATATAACTAAGGTGATCGTTTATTTTTGGATCCATGTGTGTTGGTCATCAGGGCCCATATGGATAAACTATATCGCCCAGTATGGGCAATTCCATATGGGCGCATGTGATGCAAACCAACTGGTCCAGTATAGAACACAAGGAGTAGTTTAATCCTGGATCCACATGGATTGTCCATCTGAGCTCATGTGGATAATTTAATATACACTAATAAAATTACAAGAGGCGACCTATGTTGTGTCTCTAAAAGTAATGATAAAATTCTGATGAGGATTCGTAAAATCATAATTTCTATTTGGGAGGATTTGGCGATCGATTTTTTTTATTTTCTTTATTTCGATATCTTATATTGAAGATCAACAATGAAAAGATTTTTCAAATAGACCAATAGTTAAATTTTGTTTTTATCAATATGTTAGATCGATCTTAATGGAACTTAAAAAGCTGAAATTAGTAGTTGAGAAAAAAAATATTCCTTTTTATTTTGCGTCAGTATATTAAAAACGACTGAAATGTTACAATTTACTACCATCACTTCTCATTGATTAGCATGCCTTTTTATATTTTATCAGTACATAACTTTTTACTGTGGGTGCATACATATTGCCTATATATTCATATTTTTTTAATCAAAGAAGACATTCCCTTGAATCTTTATACAAATTCAAAAATCTTTCACAAAAAATAAAAGCACTATTAGTAACTTCCACATAATATTTCACAGCCTTCGAAACATTAATTATTTTAAATTGTTTTGCCATTCTTGTCTAGTAGATTCTTTTAAGTTTTAAAATTAAGGCATATGTGCAGTTATGTGTAAAATTGCAGTTTACTAATTATTACAGTAAACCTTCTACATAACGACCCCTAAAGCGATCCAGTTTCGTTAACGAAGTTGGGTTTAACGTAAGGTCGTTGATTGAGCTAAAAAAATTTACATTCAAACTATTGATTTACTGGGATTTACATGTGGGTGTTAAATTGCAGGTGGTGTTGTAAGGAAGGCGTCTTTACAACGTCATTGTAAGAAAAGTAAAATGTATTAAAAATATTGAATTCCAGGATGTTTTTAACGTATAGATTCAATATTTTTTAATTAATTAGAATATCTACTCTGACGGTTAAATTATACTTTTTAAAATGAATTGATTTAACAACAACCTACTCAGTGAAATAATCAGCTTAAAAAAATCTTAATCAAAGTCTTCATAAAATCTTTATGCAACCTTAATGAAAACACAATGTTTTATGAAGTTTTTATTCATACAACCATTAAAAAACCTGCATTTCCCCTTCAAAAACTTTCAATGCTGAATTTTTCGGCATTAAACGCTAAATCTGTATGTTATTTTAATTATTCTTATAAAACCTTCATTTGCCAAAATTTTATTGCCTATTTTGTTTGCTGGGTATTTAAAAATAAACATTGAATTTATGATTTTACACTTATTGTATATTGAAATGTTAAAGTTTTGAAATTACTTTTTCTTAATTTGTGTATGAAAAAAGTAACCTTATAACGAAACAGTTAAATTGATCGGTAAATATTCAGAGTCGGCTGATGAAATTGAACGATTCCTCCCTCCCACGCAAATATCTTTTTTGTCAGACATTGAAATCCTATTTTATAACCGCTATACACTAAATAATAAAACTTCAATCTTTATAACATTTACGTTGGCGTAGGTGGCAACATTGGTAAAATTTTCTTTCGTTACGAAATATTCCATTAACATTTGCTTTTGACAGTTCCTTTGATTTGTTCATGAACATGTTCTTTAGTTTTACTTCGACGACTATTGCCAAAGTGTAGGAGTTACACTTCTACGATATATATTTAAAAAAAAGATTAAAAAGATTTAGTAGAGACATAGTTTAGGTGCATTTCGAAAGTGCAAATGGCATTTCATTCAACACCGCTCTTACTTTCGCAATACTTTGGAAACTAATGAATGGAATTCATTCATGAAGAAATGGACACGAAGAGATTTCATTGAATTTTCTAAATAGACACAAGATGTATTTCAAGGAGATATGATAAGTGGTTTTTCGTAAAGAATTGAAATATAAGTATCTATTTTAGGGGAAAGAAAATATATACTACTTTTCTGGAATAACTTTAAAGTATTTTCTATATGAAAGGGGTTGCATTGTTTTAGAAAATAAACTATTGAGAATACAAATGTTATATTTAAAGTTTTATTTTATTTATATGAAACCTTGTATGAAGTAAACTAACAAAGTTTTTGTATAATGGGAATTCAGAACATTAAAATTTTCTTCAGAAAAAACTTTCATTAAAAATATTTTTGGTGGTATATAAACAATATTTAGTTAAACTAATGTTTAATTTATCGAAATTCAAAACAATTTACGAATAACTTGAACTTTTAAAGTATCCTATTACTTTTGAAGAGCGAACTACTCATACAAAACACTTTATTTTTAAGTAGATTTTATTAGTCAACTGTAGGAATTGTCCAGAACTACAATTCAAATTCTAAACAATTAATTCTGCAAACAAAGTGATATTTCTAAAATTTGGAGAGTTAATAAGAATTTGAAAAAATATACTTAAAAATGAGCTTAGATTAAAGAAAAACTTTCAACTCAAAACTTCATTCAGGAGATAAGACGATTAGAAGTGACAACTTCTATAAATATTTCACAATTACAAATTTGAAGAGTGATTCTTTAGTGCGTATAATCGGTGGAAAAGTGATTTAAAAAGTTTTAAAACTTTTATTCAATTAAGATCTCGACAAACTTTAACAAATATACTATAAAATTTGAAAAACAGCACTTCATGATATTGTATTTAATTATAAGGTGAACATTTATTATAGTGTTTTGGTTTAAACGGGGTATAAAAGGTAACGGGTACTTTGTATCATTGTAACCACTTTAGCGAATCTTTTAGAGAAAAAGAATAATACGAGGAAAAGTATTATACTCTTTAAGTAAATATACGATTGCTCTCTTGTAGTTTCCTATAATTTTATGGTTGCCATTAAGCAGTGGCACCGTGCTATAATAATTTGGCGAATTCCTTACCTTTTGTGACTTTCACTAGGGTGGCTGTGATAAAAAGCAAATAACAGTGGGATGGTTAGTGGTTTTAAATGATATGAAGCTACTATCAGAAACATTGCTTACTTATAATTAAAAAAACTATTTTTTATAAAATATTTTCCTGAAATTTAAAATTTAAAAAAGTATTTCAATTGAAAACAATATTGTTTTAACTGCAAACGGATCTTTATATATATTTCTCTTACGCGGTGATTGAAAAACGCTGTTTTTCTGTACGCGGAGTGGCAACAAGTTAGTTTGTTTACGAAATTCTGTTGCACCCGCATTTTTATTTTGCCATTATGTAAGCCATTTTGACGATTAGCCTCTTCAATTCATTAGTAAATAATTATTTTGTTGATGTCAGCTTACATTAGGAAGAATATAAACCCTATTACATTAAAAATAGAAGTTTTGTAAAACGTATCCAAACTGCAATTTTACAGAAAATTGACGTGGCGCCATCTGTTGGCAATTTTGAAAACTAGATTTCTATGAACTTCATTTTTATGACGTATAACCTAGTAACGTACACATTTCTGGTAGGCAAGAGTATGGTAAGCTTAACGTCAATTATGCCAAAACAAACTACCAATAATGTCATAAATTAAACTAAAACGCAGGAAAGGTGTGAAAATAACGTGGAAAATAATAAATAATGGTAGAAATATAATAATAATTAATGGCGGCTTGCCAGTGGTTCCATTGTTTTCATTTGTAGTTTAAAAGAAATTAAATTATATGATTTTATATTGATTTACATGGCGAAAAAATGTATTGATGCCAAGATGAATTATAATTTAAATTTAAAATTTCAACGTTTAAAGTTTTTGGTAATTTTATAAAAAAAGGTATTGTTACTAGGAAACATTGTTATTGTGTCCTACCTTTTAGCGAGCGAAGCGAGAAGTGGTTTGCGGAGCAAACCTATGAGGATTGCGTAGCAATCCTTCGGGGGTTGGCGGAGCCTCCTAGTTTATTTTATTTTTCTTAACCGTTACATGTGGACTGGGCAAGATATGTCCTGTAGATTTTATTGGTTCAGCGAGTGTTTGGGACAATTTTGACTACGGAGAGGGGGGAGAGGGGGGGGGGGATAATTTTTAAGACATGTGAGATTAAAAGTATGCTGCTTGCTGAAGAACATTTCGGACATGTGGCGCTTGACTAATTGTTTCTATAGTTTGTTTTCAGTTTTTCAACCCTTCAAGTGCCCCTACTCCATCTGAGAATCTACGTGCTTTGCGGAAGAATTGTTAAAGATATGTCTGTCAAACAGTTACACGCCTTTTATTGTAAGGCAAGTCGTCCTTCTACAACGCTTTGAGAATTTCAAGCGAAATTTCTTTAACGGAGCCCGCATGAAAATGTTCAACCGAGCCTGTAATAGTGCTAATAACAACACCAAATAAACTACAGGAATAAAACATATTCTAATGAATAAATGTTTATTAGTTAGTTGATATTCTAAAACCCAAAAAGGTTTTATGTCCCGTAACTAGAAAATTATTAAAACGAACTAATAATCCACACAAAACTCACGTAATCGGAGTTGAAGTATGAAAAACAAGCCGAATTTAAATTAATGTATTGTGTCTATGCCTGTTGTTTAACTATTAAATGGATGGTTTAACTGAATTTCAATTTATGATTTCGAAACTGGGTCTTACAATATAAAGATAAAACGGATTTGTTAGAAAGAAACATATTCATATTTAATATAACGAAATACTAAAATATTCAGTAGATCAATGGAAAAAATTAACACAAAATATATTTTATTTTAAATTTTATACAATGTAAGCATAATTATCAAATATTCTAATTCGTTTTTATAAGGAAATTCTTCCACATTTGAATAACAATGCCCATTGATTTTGGGTGGGTTGCAATTTCCTTCATAAACCATTTGATTTCCGACAAGAGCTCATTTATATTCAGTGAGATTTAAAATAAATGAAATAAAATCCTAAACGGTTTTGTCAGCTTTTAAAAGTAATATCCACATAAACGTCAAATTAGATTCGATGTCTGTTGTCAAAGAATTTAATGCATTTTATGAATTTCTATACACGCCAATTAGCATGCATAGAAATTCATAAAATGAATTGAACATATTTTCAAATATATATATATATATATATATATATATATATATATATATATATATATATATATATATATATATATATATATATATATATATATATATATATATATATATATATATATAAATGTTTTGTTTCTCGTTAGAGGAACTCATGTATATGCATTCATAAATTTGCAATGCATGTATCATGTAAATGAAAAGAGCGTCTTATCTTTTTAAACGGAAACGGAAAATGTTTCAGATAAATATATTAAAATTGAAATAAAAAATAAATAAAAAATTATATAATCGTTTCTTCAGGTTATTTTGTTGTTAAGATTTTTATATAAATGCGTTTGGAAGCAAATAAGTCTTTAAAAAAGGCTCAGGGTACAGCGGTCATCGTCAGAAACTTGACCGATTTGCAAATTGTCGATATTTCAATGTCCTTTTAGGATAAAGGACCTACCATCGTGAAGAGGAAGATAGGTAATGTCAACCTAGTCGATCATTAAATATCCCCCCCTCTGACATCTGTATCGCGTACGATGAAAAAGGAGTAAAATTTTGGGCATACCGGGGCTTGTTTAACTGCTGTTTTCTGTGTTAATCGACAGCGATAGAGTGCTGAAATTTGAAGAAAACAATGAATTCTAAATTCCATTCAAATAGTTGTCAGTTTAAACAATTTGTGCGAAAATTGTGTTCAGAATTTGAAAATGACGATTTGTCGACGATTCCACTATGGAACCTTCGAGCATGAATGGTCTGTAGTAATGAATATGACGTCATAATCGAAGCCCACATCTCAGAGCGAAAGGCCCATATCACGTGCTATCTCTTCAAAATTATGAATTAAAAAATACTCGCGTTAGGCTAATGAATTGGGAAATGTGTAACATCGAAAATTCATGAATGGATTGACGTAATTAACCCCGTATCTGAGGCCACACATGTTGGCTTCACTTTGATGTTAGCGAGATGGACGTCATGACTCCTCTACTACAAAGGATCCATGCTCGAAGTATGGAACGAAATTATAACACAAAAGTTCAGTTGCAGATTAAGGAACATAGACTAATGATACAAATAAAGGAATAAAAATGCTGATTTCCGTGTGTCCATCATTGAAACCACGTGATATATGGAAATGCCAATTCATTCATGCCCCAATATTACTTGGTAGGCCTTGGCGACTTTAAGAACTAAACGAGATCGAATCGTAATGTAATATGGTTTTGTGTTTAATTTTGTATTTAAATATCGTTTTTTTTAACGAGTGGCACAATTTAAGGGAGTTTAACAGATATATTAAGGAGATTTTTCTTACTTTGTAGTTTTGAAATAATTGCATTACGTTTTTATGTAAAAAAATTATCATAAGCGAAGTTCTTTCAATTGTTAGTTTGTATACTTCAATAAGAAAATATGAACAATAAAACCTGAGAAATATAAAGAGTTTCGCTTCTTCGAGTATTGAACACAAATAAAATATTTTCGTTTCGTTAATGAAGAGGAAATATTTAGCGCATATTGTTTGAAAATAAGTAAATAAGTACATATATGTTAAAAAGTTGAATACGGACAGAACTCCTTTAAAGAAGAAAGTGCGCCAAATTTGAAACTCCTGCAGATGTCTGAACGCCAAATGTGGCAGCGCTATAACCACGCGATGTGGGTTTTTCTTTTCAAAGTTGACACCGCGGCCTTACGAGAGTCTGGTAGTGAAGGCGCTCTCTATTTAATATTACAACTCTCTGGTTTTTCCATCAATGCACTCAAGTTATAAATTCATAAAAATACTCCCTTTTACAATATTTATGATTTTAGATGCAAGTAACAAACCATCTCTTTACAATTAATTATAAATTAAAAAATAATATAAAATATTATGCTCAGGAAAAATTAATTAAACTTCAAAACGGTGAAAACAACTTTTCAATTGCCAAAATCGCTTGCGCGTCAGTGTGCTTAAAAAAATAATTTCAATTTTATCACAGTTTTGAAGTTTGAATTTAAACGTCAGATCAGTTTTATAGGTTTGATTTAAATTTGTTAAAATTCATTGCATTTACTATTTAACTAGTTGAAAGGGGATTTTCTATTATTTTTTTTAAGGAATCAAAACTTTTGCAACATAGAAAAATTCATAAAAAGTGGAAAATAATAGGTTGAAAAGATTAGGCTTAAAAACGAAAGATTGAATTTGAATAGATTATAGATCTAATATGATAGAAAGTGTTTTTTAATAATTTCTATAAAAAAGGTTGTTTTAATTTAACACCGTGCGAAGAACGTATAATTTTTTTTATTTATACCCAGCAAGAAAAAGCAATAAACTTAATCGAAATTGTAAACTTAAAATATTTATATAGGATATTAAAACAAAAAACTGCAGCGTTTTTAAATTTATAATTTTCCTTCATTATACATTTCACAGAAACCATAATCTCAAAAAACTTAGTAAAACATAAATTCGAAATTGAAGGTTTTTGCAGATTTTTTTTGGTGGTTTTTATAAGTTTTATCATAAATGTGGAAAATACCTTTAATTTCATAGATCTTTAAAAAAACTGCATTTTTCAAGCATTGAACCTTAATTTTGATAAAGTTTTTATGCTGAAGTTTTTGCTGCGGTACAGAAGAACGTAATAAATTAAATTTGTATTTCGTAATAACTTATATTTACGAGAAAACTGAAATTCTTAGAAATCCTTATTTTCATGTGTTATCTTCATGTAACTTTTTATCTCAATTTGCAAATATTTTTTTTTAAATATTATTTTTCAAAAATATATTGTATTTTAAACGTTACTAGATACATAATAGATAGTTATAGAAGAATAAGAAGAAAAAAAACTTGTTATTTTCCCGCATAGAACCCTCATTTTCACAATTTTGAAAAAATTTTATGCTGGCGTTTTTGCTGCGGTATAGAATCAATCGTGATAAATCAAATTTGTATTTCGTGATAACTTATATTTACTAGAAAACTGAAGTTCTTAGAACTCCTTATTTTTATGTGTTATCTTCATGTAACTTTTTATACCAATTTGCAATATTTAAAAAAAAATATTATTTTAAAAAGATATTGTACTTTTCAGACGTTAGTTGATACATAATAGATAGTTATAGATCTAACCTACAAAAAAAAAAAAAAAAAAAAAAAAAAAAAAAAAAAAATTGTAATTGTAACGCATAGAACTCTCATTTTCACAATTTTGTTGAAGGTTTTATGCTGACTTTTTTGTTGCCGTATAGAAGAACATAATAAAGAAAATCTGTATTTCTTGATAACTATATTTATGAGAAAACTGAAATTCTTAGAACTCCGTATTTTTATGTGTTATTACTGTTTATCTCAATTTTCAAATATATTTCAAATATATTCTACTTTTCAAAGTTACTAAATTCATACTATATACCTACAGAAAAAAACTGCAGTTTTCACGCATAAAATTAGGATTTACACAATTTTGATGAAGGTTTTGTGCTTTTTTTTTAGCTGAGTATATAAGAACATAGTAAAAGAACATTTGTATTTCAGGACAAATCAAACTTACTAGAAAACTTAGATTCTTAGAACTGTTTATCTTCATGTGACCTTTCATCTCAATTTGCATACAACATTTTTTTTTATCTTTTCAAAAGTATTCAACTTTACTAACAATACTAACGTGCCAATTTGCATATCTTGCATCAAAAATATATTCTCAAATTCTCAATAACAATTTCAATTCCGCCTCTTTGTTTTAGACTTTTAGTTTGAAAGCAATTTTAAGTGTAACCGAAGACGGTTCCAATAATTCTCAGGAGACAATTTGAGGGCAAGAGAATTGCAGTTGCGTAAACTCGGGCGTCGATTGCAGTCTAGACGAAGAAAAATATACGAGAAAAGGGGAATTGATAACAAAGTTTCTTCTATAAGGACACACTTTAATCAACTTTCTTTTGCCTTTTGCTTCGGGATATTTGGTTTGTTTCCATTTTATTTTTTAGTTTAAAAACCGTAGCAGAGATTTCTAAAAAATATTTTCTAAAATGGAAATATCAATTTGTATTGTTTTTTCTTGAGAAAATCGATTTCCTTTTATATCAATTCTTTTTCTAGAAATATTTCCTTGGCAAATTATATTTCTTTGATACAAGATGTTCGTTTCAGAAATTCTGCGCGCTACCGACTAAACTACAAACGCATGTTCCAGATATCGGGATTTTTTAAAAAAAATGTTTCTGAATAATATTTGTAAAAAAGTTAAAATCATTTAACAAATTCCACCAAAACGAATTCCACCGTAAAGTACTCATCTTGAGGGTAAATAGTACTTGTGTATAAATTTTCAGCCTCTTTTATACAGATTGGAAGTTGGTGATTTACAATTAAATAAAATAAATGTTGGATAAATTTTTAGTATTTTAATAATTTTGTTTATAATAATAAAAGTAAGAGTATATCTATACTCTTACTTTTATTATTATAGACAAAATTATTAAAATACTAAAAATTTATCCAACATTTATTTTGTTAAATACTAAGAATATTATTTTTTTTAAAGAATTTAAATGTATCCGACATTTTAGTCGCAGATGCGGTAACTATTTAAAATAAGATATATTATTATAAATTAGATATAAAGAAAATTCTGCTGAATATTAAGTATTTCTAGTTGCTAGCAACTTTCTAGTTGCTAGCAACTTTCTAGTTGCTAGCAACTTTTTAATTGCTAGCAACTTTCTAGTTGCTAGCAACTTTTTAGTTGCTAGCAACTTTTTAATTGCTAGCAACTTTTTAGTTGCCAGCAACTTTTTAGTTGCTAGCAACTTTCTAGTTGCCAGCAACGTTCCAGTTGCCAGCAACTTTCCAGTTGCCAGCAACTTTCCAGTTGCCCGCAATTTTTAGTTGCTCGCAACTTGCTAGCTGATTAGCCTAGCACCGAATTTTTCATTTAATTTTTTTATCGCACCCAACGCAATATATATATTATTTGTAATATTATTTGTATTATGTATATATATATGTATATATATATATATACATATATAAACATATTATATACACATATATATCTACATATATATATCTACATATATATCCACATATATATCCACATAAACATATACATATTTTCCCAATATGTATATATATTCCCAATGCAATATTTCGTGTTTACTTACAAGTTACTTCCACTGATCTTAAGTTTATTAACGACGGCTCAGAGATTAAGAATTATTTGAAAAACATTGACAAAAAAGAAGGGCAGCGAAAGATATAATTTAATATGTATATAGTTCCCCAGTTTTAAGAAAATTATAGTTCTGGAAGTTTAGTTGCTAGTTTAACTGCTTTCCAGTTGCCAGCAACTTGTAAAATTGAATTTGATCAGACTGATCTCAACAACTGATAAAAAGAAACACACTAATACAGAAAACAAAATTGGTCTTTTCCCGACCTTTGAAAAGTTAGATTAAAAGTAATCCACCTCGCGACAATTTATCCCCCACACATGAAGAGTTGAAACAACGATTTGGATTTCCGAGAGTTTTGACGTTCTATCTTGGAGTTCTGCTGAATTCATGCTGGTGCCTGCTGGCCTGATAGATCGTTTGGTTTTCCTTCTGCCGTCATCATTCCGAACCATCGTTAGCAAATTTAAAATCTAAAGTTGAAAAGTGCATTTCATTTTCGTTTACTACAAATCAAACTAACTAATCAAATGAAATTTTAAATGTTTAAAGAAACACGAAAATCAACCAAACTAACTTGCAAGAAGGATTTTAGTTGCACTTTTGCATCTCCAGGTCTTAGAAACTTTTTAGTTGCTAGCACCTGAAAATTTGTATGGAACTGCAAAAGTGCATCCAAGTTGCAAGTTGAATGTTTTTTTTTAAAAATTATATTTTTCGCTGCCCTTCTTTTTTGTCAATGTTTTTCAAATAATTCTTAATCTCTGAGCCGTCGTTAATAAATTTAAGATCAGTGGAAGTAACTTGTAAGTAAACACGAAAACCAACCAAACTAACTTGCAAGCAGGATTTTAGTTGCGATTTTGCAGTTCCAAACAACTCTTTAATCGATAGCAGCTTTTCAGTTGGTAGCAATTTTTTAGTTGCGAGCAACTTTTTAATTGCTAGGAACTTTCTAGTTGCCTGCAATTTGTCAGTTGCTAGCGAATTTCAAGTTATGTTTACACTGTGAGAACTACAGACAAACTGGTTACCTAGTCCACCAAAAAGGTGCTTATTTTTAGAACCAATATAATAACACATTGTTAAGCATAGAAATCATAATGAATTTAAAATTTACACTTACAACTCAACCTGAAACAAGTAAATACCAAATTTTATATAATTCGATAAAATAATTTGCGATGAAACGACACACATTGAAGTTGCGGATCAAGTCCTCGCGCTTTTCATAAGTAGGCCTTGCACTTGATGTCCGAGACACTGTATTGGTTGCTTCCCCCTCTTTTTTTATAATGTTTTTCAAATAATTGTTAAACTCCGAACCGTCTTTAATAAACTTAAGAAAAGGAAGTAAGTTACTGACTTACTTAAATTCTAAAGTCTCTTAAGAACAAATCTAATCAATTAACAAATCAAATAAAGTGTTAAACGTTTAAAAAACAGGAAAAACAACTCCATAAACTTGTAAGTAGCTTTTTAATAGTACTTTTGCAGTTCTAATAATATTTTCAGTTAAAAGCAACTGTTTAGTTGCCATCAACTCTTCAGTTGCTAGCGACTCTTAAGTTGTTAGTTAGGAATAGCGCAACTCCCCAGTAGCAACTCTGTGCCAAATTCTCAGTAGTAACTACCGAGTTAACTGTGTACTTTTAGTTGCAAGCAATTTGTACACGTTGCAGTTATCCAACCAATACCCGAGTTGACGAAAGGTTTAAAGGACATATGTCCTTTTAACTTTTAAATAGTTGAAAACTGCATTATTAAAGGAACGGTTGTTTTTGTCCTGCAGAGCGTTTGATTACATAATTAATTGGGAAAACCTTCACTGCGTAGTTTATTTGAAAATATAAATTGTCTCATTTTTAAGAATTATCTTAAGCTCACGTATATTAAGATTTTTCCCAATGGTCTTTCAAACGTTTAAAAAAGCACGAAAAACAACTGCATTTAACTTTGTTACAAGCAGCTTTTCAGTTGCATCCAGCTTCTCTGTTGTAAGGAACTTTTATGTTGCTAGCAATTTTTTAGTTGCCCGCAACTTGTGAGTTGCTTGCGACTTTTAAGGTACGATTACACTGCGGCAACTACAGGAAAACTGATTGCCTTGCTTACAGGGCTGCCAATTCTAAATTCGCCGATGCTCGCCGTCAAATTCAGATTCAAACTTTGTAAAACAATTTACGTTTTGCAAAAATGGGATGTTTTTCTTACATTTTTTATATCCCTCGCTTCCCCTCTTTTTTTAATGTTTTTCAAATATTAGTTAAATTCCGAACCGTCTTTAATAAACTTAAGAAAAGGAAGTAAGTTACTGACTTACTTAAATTCTAAAGTCTCTTTAGAACAAATCTAATCAATTAACAAATCAAATAAAGTGTTAAACGTTTAAAAAACAGGAAAAACAACTCCATAAACTTGTAAGTAGCTTTCATATTGTACTTTTGCAGTTCTAATAATATTTTCAGTTAAAAGCAACTGTTTAGTTGCCATCAACTCTTCAGTTGCTAGCGACTCTTAAGTTGTTAGTTATTAATAGCGCAACTCCCCAGTAGCAACTCTGTGCCAAATTCTCAGTAGTAACTACCGAGTTAACTGAGTACTTTTTGTTGCAAGCAACTTGTAAACGTTGCAGTTATCCAACCAATACCCGAGTTGACAAAAGGTTAAAAGGACATAAGTCCTTTTAACTTTTAAATAGTTGCAAACTGCATTATTATAGGAACGGTTGTTTTTGTCCTGCAGAGCGCTTGATTATATAATTAATTGCGAGAACCTTCACTGCGTAGTTTATTTGAAAATATAAATTATCTAATTCTTAAGAATTATCTTAAGCTCACGTATCTGAAGATTTTTCCCAATGATGTTTCAAACGTTTAAAAAAGCACGAAAAACAACTGCATTCAACTTAGTTACAAGCAGCTTTTTAGTTGCAACCAGCTTCTCTGTTGTAAGGAACTTTTTTGTTGCTAGCAATTTTTTAGTTGCCCGCAACTTGTGAGTTGCTTGCGACTTTTAAGGTACGATTACACTGCGGCAACTACAGGAAAACTGATTACAGGGCTGCCAATTCTAAATTCGCCGATGCTCGCCGTCAAATTAAGATTCAAACTTTGCAAAACAATTTACGTTTTGTAAAAATTTGATGTTTTTCTTATATTTTTTGATATCCCCCTCTTTTTTTTAATGTTTTTCAAATGATTGTTAAACTGCGAACCGTCTTTAATAAACTTAAGAAAAGGAAATAAGTTACTGACTTACTTAAATTCTAAAGTCTCTTAATAACAAATCTAATCAATTAACAAATCAAATAACGTTAAACGTTTAAAAAACAGGAAAAACAACTCCATAAACTTGAAAGTAGCTTTTTAATTGTACTTTTGCAGTTCTAATAATATTTTCAGTAAAAGCAACTGTTTAGTTGCCATCAACTCTTCAGTTGCTAGCGACTCTTAAGTTGTTAGTTAGGAATAGCGCAACTCCGCAGTAGCAACTCTGTGCCAAATTCTCAGTAGTAACTACCGAGTTAACTGAGTACTTTTAGTTGCAAGCAACTTGTAAACGTTGCAGTTATCCAACCAATACCCGAGTTGACGAAAGGTTAAAAGGACATATGTCCTTTTAACTTTTAAATAGTTGCAAACTGCATTCTTAAAGGAACGGTTGTTTTTGTCCTGCAGAGCGCTTGATTATATAATTAATTGCGAGAACTTTCACTGCGTAGTTTATTTGAAAATATAAATTGTCTAATTCTTAAGAATTATCTTAAGCTCACGTATCTGAAGATTTTTCCCAATGATCTTTCAAACGTTTAAAAAAGCACGAAAAACAACTGCATTCAACTTAGTTACAAGCAGCTTTTTAGTTGTAACCAGCTTCTCTGTTGTAAGGAACTTTTTTGTTGCTAGCAATTTTTTAGTTGCCCGCAACTTGTGAGTTGCTTGCGACTTTTAAGGTACGATTACACTGCGGCAACTACAGGAAAACTGATTACAGGGCTGCCAATTCAAAATTCGCCGATGCTCGCCGTCAAATTAAGATTCAAACTTTGCAAAACAATTTACGTTTTGTAAAAATGGGATGTTTTTCTTATTTTTTTTGATATCCCCCTCTTTTTTTTAATGTTTTTCAAATGATTGTTAAACCCCGAACCGTCTTTAATAAACTTAAGAAAATGTAATAAGTTACTTCATTACTTAAATTCTAAAGTCTCTTAAGAACAAATCTAATCAATTAACAAATCAAATAAAGTGTTAAACGTTTAAAAAACAGGAAAAACAACTCCAGAAACTTGTAAGTAGCTTTTTAATTGTACTTTTGCAGTTTTAATAATCTTTTCAGTTAAAAGCAACTGTTTAGTTGCCATCAACTCTTCAGTTGCTAGCGACTCTTAAGTTGTTAGTTAGGAATAGCGCAACTCCCCAGTAGCAACTCTGTGCCAAATTCTCAGTAGTAACTACCGAGTTAACTGAGTACTTTTAGTTGCACGCAACCTGAAAACGTTGCAGTTATCCAACCAATACCCGAGTTGACGAAAGGTTAAAAGGACATATGTCCTTTTAACTTTTAAATAGTTGCAAACTGCATTATTAAAGGAACGGTTGTTTTTGTCCTGCAGAGCGCTTGATTATATAATTAATTGCGAGAACCTTCACTGGGTAGTTTATTTGAAAATATAAATTGTCTCATTCTTAAGAATTATCTTAAGCTCAGGTATCTAAAGATTTTTCCCAATGATCTTTCAAACGTTTAAAAAAGCACGAAAAACAACTGCATTCAACTTAGTTACAAGCAGCTTTTTAGTTGCAACCAGCTTCTCTGTTGTAAGGAACTTTTTTGTTGCTAGCAATTTTTTAGTTGCCCGCAACTTGTGAGTTGCTTGCGACTTTTAAGGTACGATTACACTGCGGCAACTACAGGAAAACTGATTGCCTTGCTTACAGGGCTGATTCTAAATTCGCCGATGCTTGCCGTCAAATTAAAATTCAAACTTTGTAAAACAATTTACGTTTTGTAAAAATGGGATGTTTTGTTTTATATTTTTTTATATCCCCCTCTTTTTTTTAATGTTTTTCAAATAATTGTTAAACTCCGAACCGTCTTTACTAAACTTAAGAAAAGGAAGTAAGTTACTGACTTACTTAAATTCTAAAGTCTCTTAAGAACAAATCTAATCAATTAACAAATCAAAAAACGTTAAACGTTTAAAAAACAGGAAAAACAACTCCATAAACTTGAAAGTAGCTTTTTAATTGTACTTTTGCAGTTCTAATAATATTTTCAGTTAAAAGCAACTGTTTAGTTGCCATCAACTCTTCAGTTGCTAGCGACTCTTAAGTTGTTAGTTAGGAATAGCGCAATTCCCCAGTAGCAACTCTGTGCCAAATTCTCAGTAGTAACTACCGAGTTAACTGAGTACTTTTAGTTGCAAGCAATTTGTACACGTTGCAGTTATCCAACCAATACCCGAGTTGACGAAAGGTTTAAAGGACATATGTCCTTTTAACTTTTAATTAGTTGAAAACTGCATTATTAAAGGAACGGTAGTTTTTGTCCTGCAGAGCGTTTGATTACATAATTAATTGGGAAAACCTTCACTGCGTAGTTTATTTGAAAATATAAATTGTCTCATTTTTAAGAATTATCTTAAGCTCACGTATATTAAGATTTTTCCCAATGGTCTTTCAAACGTTTAAAAAAGCACGAAAAACAACTGCATTTAACTTAGTTACAAGCAGCTTTTCAGTTGCATCCAGCTTCTCTGTTGTAAGGAACTTTTTTGTTGCTAGCAATTTTTTAGTTGCCCGCAACTTGTGAGTTGCTTGCGACTTTTAAGGTACGATTACACTGCGGCAACTACAGGAAAACTGATTGCCTTGCTTACAGGGCTGCCAATTCTAAATTCGCCGATGCTCGCCGTCAAATTCAGATTCAAACTTTGTAAAACAATTTACGTTTTGTAAAAATGGGATGTTTTGTTTTATATTTTTTGATATCCCCCTCTTTTTTTAATGTTTTTCAAATATTAGTTAAATTCCGAACCGTCTTTAATAAACTTAAGAAAAGGAAGTAAGTTACTGACTTACTTAAATTCTAAAGTCTCTTTAGAACAAATCTAATCAATTAACAAATCAAATAAAGTGTTAAACGTTTAAAAAACAGGAAAAACAACTCCATAACTTGTAAGTAGCTTTGTAATTGTACTTTTACAGTTCTAATATTCTTTTCATTTAAAAGCAACTGTTTAGTTGCCATAAACTCTTCAGTTGCTAGCGACTCTTAAGTTGTTAGTTAGGAATAGCGCAACTCCCCAGTAGCAACTCTGTGCCAAATTCTCAGTAGTAACTACCGAGTTAACTGAATATTTTTAGTTGCAAGCAACTTGTACACGTTGCAGTTATCCAACCAATACCCGAGTTGACGAAAGGTTAAAAGGACATATGTCCTTTTAACTTTTAAATAGTTGCAAACTGCATTATTAAAGTAACGGTTGTTTTTGTCCTGCAGAGCGCTTGGTTATATAATTAATTGCGAGAACCTTCACTGCGTAGTTTATTTGAAATTATACATTGTCTCATTCTTAAGAATTATCTTAAGGTCACGTATCTGAAGATTTTTCCCAATGATCTTTCAAACGTTTAAAAAAGCACGAAAAACAACTGCATTCAACTTAGTTACAAGCAGCTTTTTAGTTGCAACCAGCTTCTCTGTTGTAAGAAACTTTTTTGTTGCTAGCAATTTTTTAGTTGCTCGCAACTTGTGAGTTGCTTGCGACTTTAAGGTACGATTACACTGCGGCAACTACAGGAAAACTGATTGCCTTGCTTACAGGACTGCCAATTCAAAATTCGCCGATGCTCGCCGTCAAATTAAGATTCAAACTTTGTAAAACAATTTACGTTTTGCAAAAATGGGATGTTTTTCTTACATTTTTTATATCCCTCGCTTCCCCTCTTTTTTTAATGTTTTTCAAATAATTGTTAAATTCCAAACCGTCTTTAATAAACTTAAGAAAAGGAAGTAAGTTACTGACTTACTTAACTTCTAAAGTCTCTTAAGAACAAATCTAATCAATTAACAAATCAAATAAAGTGTTAAACGTTTAAAAAACAGGAAAAACAACTCCATAACTTGTAAGTAGCTTTGTAATTGTACTTTTACAGTTCTAATATTCTTTTCATTTAAAAGCAACTGTTTAGTTGCCATAAACTCTTCAGTTGCTAGCGACTCTTAAGTTGTTAGTTAGGAATAGCGCAACTCCCCAGTAGCAACTCTGTGCCAAATTCTCAGTAGTAACTACCGAGTTAACTGAATATTTTTAGTTGCAAGCAACTTGTACACGTTGCAGTTATCCAACCAATACCCGAGTTGACGAAAGGTTAAAAGGACATATGTCCTTTTAACTTTTAAATAGTTGCAAACTGCATTATTAAAGTAACGGTTGTTTTTGTCCTGCAGAGCGCTTGGTTATATAATTAATTGCGAGAACCTTCACTGCGTAGTTTATTTGAAATTATACATTGTCTCATTCTTAAGAATTATCTTAAGGTCACGTATCTGAAGATTTTTCCCAATGATCTTTCAAACGTTTAAAAAAGCACGAAAAACAACTGCATTCAACTTAGTTACAAGCAGCTTTTTAGTTGCAACCAGCTTCTCTGTTGTAAGAAACTTTTTTGTTGCTAGCAATTTTTTAGTTGCTCGCAACTTGTGAGTTGCTTGCGACTTTAAGGTACGATTACACTGCGGCAACTACAGGAAAACTGATTGCCTTGCTTACAGGACTGCCAATTCAAAATTCGCCGATGCTCGCCGTCAAATTAAGATTCAAACTTTGTAAAACAATTTACGTTTTGCAAAAATGGGATGTTTTTCTTACATTTTTTATATCCCTCGCTTCCCCTCTTTTTTTAATGTTTTTCAAATAATTGTTAAATTCCAAACCGTCTTTAATAAACTTAAGAAAAGGAAGTAAGTTACTGACTTACTTAAATTCTAAAGTCTCTTAAGAACAAATCTAATCAATTAACAAATCAAATAAAGTGTTAAACGTTTAAAAAACAGGAAAAACAACTCCATAAACTTGTATGTAGCTTTTTAATTGTACTTTTGCAGTTCTAATAATCTTTTCAGTTAAAAGCAACTGTTTAGTTGCCATAAACTCTTCAGTTGCTAGCGACTCTTAAGTTGTTAGTTAGGAATAGCGCAACTCCCCAGTAGCAACTCTGTGCCAAATTCTCAGTAGTAACTACCGAGTTAACTGAATACTTTTAGTTGCAAGCAACTTGTACACGTTGCAGTTATCCAACCAATACCCGAGTTGACGAAAGGTTAAAAGGACATATGTCCTTTTAACTTTTAAATAGTTGCAAACTGCATTATTAAAGTAACGTTTGTTTTTGTCCTGCAGAGCGCTTGGTTATATAATTAATTGCGAGAACCTTCACTGCGTAGTTTATTTGAAATTATACATTGTCTCATTCTTAAGAATTATCTTAAGGTCACGTATCTGAAGATTTTTCCCAATGATCTTTCAAACGTTTAAAAAAGCACGAAAAACAACTGCATTCAACTTAGTTACAAGCAGCTTTTCAGTTGCAACCAGCTTCTCTGTTGTAAGGAACTTTTTTGTTGCTAGCAATTTTTTAGTTGCCCGCAACTTGTGAGTTGCTTGCGACTTTTAAGGTACGATTACACTGCGGCAACTACAGGAAAACTGATTGCCTTGCTTACAGGGCTGCCAATTCTAAATTCGCCGATGCTCGCCGTCAAATTCAGATTCAAACTTTGTAAAACAATTTACGTTTTGTAAAAATGGGATGTTTTGTTTTATATTTTTTGATATCCCCCTCTTTTTTTAATGTTTTTCAAATATTAGTTAAATTCCGAACCGTCTTTAATAAACTTAAGAAAAGGAAGTAAGTTACTGACTTACTTAAATTCTAAAGTCTCTTTAGAACAAATCTAATCAATTAACAAATCAAATAAAGTGTTAAACGTTTAAAAAACAGGAAAAACAACTCCATAACTTGTAAGTAGCTTTGTAATTGTACTTTTACAGTTCTAATATTCTTTTCATTTAAAAGCAACTGTTTAGTTGCCATAAACTCTTCAGTTGCTAGCGACTCTTAAGTTGTTAGTTAGGAATAGCGCAACTCCCCAGTAGCAACTCTGTGCCAAATTCTCAGTAGTAACTACCGAGTTAACTGAATATTTTTAGTTGCAAGCAACTTGTACACGTTGCAGTTATCCAACCAATACCCGAGTTGACGAAAGGTTAAAAGGACATATGTCCTTTTAACTTTTAAATAGTTGCAAACTGCATTATTAAAGTAACGGTTGTTTTTGTCCTGCAGAGCGCTTGGTTATATAATTAATTGCGAGAACCTTCACTGCGTAGTTTATTTGAAATTATACATTGTCTCATTCTTAAGAATTATCTTAAGGTCACGTATCTGAAGATTTTTCCCAATGATCTTTCAAACGTTTAAAAAAGCACGAAAAACAACTGCATTCAACTTAGTTACAAGCAGCTTTTTAGTTGCAACCAGCTTCTCTGTTGTAAGAAACTTTTTTGTTGCTAGCAATTTTTTAGTTGCTCGCAACTTGTGAGTTGCTTGCGACTTTAAGGTACGATTACATTGCGGCAACTACAGGAAAACTGATTGCCTTGCTTACAGGACTGCCAATTCAAAATTCGCCGATGCTCGCCGTCAAATTAAGATTCAAACTTTGTAAAACAATTTACGTTTTGCAAAAATGGGATGTTTTTCTTACATTTTTTATATCCCTCGCTTCCCCTCTTTTTTTAATGTTTTTCAAATAATTGTTAAATTCCAAACCGTCTTTAATAAACTTAAGAAAAGGAAGTAAGTTACTGACTTACTTAACTTCTAAAGTCTCTTAAGAACAAATCTAATCAATTAACAAATCAAATAAAGTGTTAAACGTTTAAAAAACAGGAAAAACAACTCCATAACTTGTAAGTAGCTTTGTAATTGTACTTTTACAGTTCTAATATTCTTTTCATTTAAAAGCAACTGTTTAGTTGCCATAAACTCTTCAGTTGCTAGCGACTCTTAAGTTGTTAGTTAGGAATAGCGCAACTCCCCAGTAGCAACTCTGTGCCAAATTCTCAGTAGTAACTACCGAGTTAACTGAATATTTTTAGTTGCAAGCAACTTGTACACGTTGCAGTTATCCAACCAATACCCGAGTTGACGAAAGGTTAAAAGGACATATGTCCTTTTAACTTTTAAATAGTTGCAAACTGCATTATTAAAGTAACGGTTGTTTTTGTCCTGCAGAGCGCTTGGTTATATAATTAATTGCGAGAACCTTCACTGCGTAGTTTATTTGAAATTATACATTGTCTCATTCTTAAGAATTATCTTAAGGTCACGTATCTGAAGATTTTTCCCAATGATCTTTCAAACGTTTAAAAAAGCACGAAAAACAACTGCATTCAACTTAGTTACAAGCAGCTTTTTAGTTGCAACCAGCTTCTCTGTTGTAAGAAACTTTTTTGTTGCTAGCAATTTTTTAGTTGCTCGCAACTTGTGAGTTGCTTGCGACTTTAAGGTACGATTACACTGCGGCAACTACAGGAAAACTGATTGCCTTGCTTACAGGACTGCCAATTCAAAATTCGCCGATGCTCGCCGTCAAATTAAGATTCAAACTTTGTAAAACAATTTACGTTTTGCAAAAATGGGATGTTTTTCTTACATTTTTTATATCCCTCGCTTCCCCTCTTTTTTTAATGTTTTTCAAATAATTGTTAAATTCCAAACCGTCTTTAATAAACTTAAGAAAAGGAAGTAAGTTACTGACTTACTTAAATTCTAAAGTCTCTTAAGAACAAATCTAATCAATTAACAAATCAAATAAAGTGTTAAACGTTTAAAAAACAGGAAAAACAACTCCATAAACTTGTATGTAGCTTTTTAATTGTACTTTTGCAGTTCTAATAATCTTTTCAGTTAAAAGCAACTGTTTAGTTGCCATAAACTCTTCAGTTGCTAGCGACTCTTAAGTTGTTAGTTAGGAATAGCGCAACTCCCCAGTAGCAACTCTGTGCCAAATTCTCAGTAGTAACTACCGAGTTAACTGAATACTTTTAGTTGCAAGCAACTTGTACACGTTGCAGTTATCCAACCAATACCCGAGTTGACGAAAGGTTAAAAGGACATATGTCCTTTTAACTTTTAAATAGTTGCAAACTGCATTATTAAAGTAACGTTTGTTTTTGTCCTGCAGAGCGCTTGGTTATATAATTAATTGCGAGAACCTTCACTGCGTAGTTTATATGAAATTATACATTGTCTCATTCTTAAGAATTATCTTAAGGTCACGTATCTGAAGATTTTTCCCAATGATCTTTCAAACGTTTAAAAAAGCACGAAAAACAACTGCATTCAACTTAGTTACAAGCAGCTTTTCAGTTGCAACCAGCTTCTCTGTTGTAAGGAACTTTTTTGTTGCTAGCAATTTTTTAGTTGCCCGCAACTTTTGAGTTGCTTGCGACTTTTAAGGTACGATTACACTGCGGCAACTACAGGAAAACTGATTGCCTTGCTTACAGGGCTGCCAATTCTAAATTCGCCGATGCTCGCCGTCAAATTAAGATTCAAACTTTGTAAAACAATTTACGTTTTGTAAAAATTGGATGTTTTTCTTATATTTTTTTATATCCCTCACTTCCCCTCTTATTTTAATGCTTTTCAAATAATTGTTAAATTCCAAACCGTCGTTAATAAACTTAAGAAAAGGAAGTAAGTTACTGACTTACTTAAATTCTAAAGTCTCTTAATAACAAATCTAATCAATTAACAAATCAAATAAAGTGTTAAACGTTTAAAAAACAGGAAAAACAACTCCATAACTTGTAAGTAGCTTTGTAATTGTACTTTTACAGTTCTAATATTCTTTTCATTTAAAAGCAACTGTTTAGTTGCCATAAACTCTTCAGTTGCTAGCGACTCTTAAGTTGTTAGTTAGGAATAGCGCAACTCCCCAGTAGCAACTCTGTGCCAAATTCTCAGTAGTAACTACCGAGTTAACTGAATACTTTTAGTTGCAAGCAACTTGTACACGTTGCAGTTATCCAACCAATACCCGAGTTGACGAAAGGTTAAAAGGACATATGTCCTTTTAACTTTTAAATAGTTGCAAACTGCATTATTAAAGTAACGGTTGTTTTTGTCCTGCAGAGCGCTTGGTTATATAATTAATTGCGAGAACCTTCACTGCGTAGTTTATTTGAAAGTATACATTGTCTCATTCTTAAGAATTATCTTAAGGTCACGTATCTGAAGATTTTTCCCAATGATCTTTCAAACGTTTAAAAAAACACGAAAAACAACTGCATTCAACTTAGTTACAAGCAGCTTTTTAGTTGCAACCAGCTTCTCTGTTGTAAGGAACTTTTTTGTTGCTAGCAATTTTTTAGTTGCCCGAAACTTGTGAGTTGCTTGCGACTTTTAAGGTACGATTACACTGCGGCAACTACAGGAAAACTGATTGCCTTGCTTACAGGGCTGCCAATTCTAAATTCGCCGATGCTCGCCGTCAAATTAAGATTCAAACTTTGTAAAACAATTTACGTTTTGTAAAAATTGGATGTTTTTCTTATATTTTTTTATATCCCTCACTTCCCCTCTTATTTTAATGCTTTTCAAATAATTGTTAAATTCCAAACCGTCGTTAATAAACTTAAGAAAAGGAAGTAAGTTACTGACTTACTTAAATTCTAAAGTCTCTTAATAACAAATCTAATCAATTAACAAATCAAATAAAGTGTTAAACGTTTAAAAAACAGGAAAAACAACTCCATAACTTGTAAGTAGCTTTGTAATTGTACTTTTACAGTTCTAATATTCTTTTCATTTAAAAGCAACTGTTTAGTTGCCATAAACTCTTCAGTTGCTAGCGACTCTTAAGTTGTTAGTTAGGAATAGCGCAACTCCCCAGTAGCAACTCTGTGCCAAATTCTCAGTAGTAACTACCGAGTTAACTGAATACTTTTAGTTGCAAGCAACTTGTACACGTTGCAGTTATCCAACCAATACCCGAGTTGACGAAAGGTTAAAAGGACATATGTCCTTTTAACTTTTAAATAGTTGCAAACTGCATTATTAAAGTAACGGTTGTTTTTGTCCTGCAGAGCGCTTGGTTATATAATTAATTGCGAGAACCTTCACTGCGTAGTTTATTTGAAAGTATACATTGTCTCATTCTTAAGAATTATCTTAAGGTCACGTATCTGAAGATTTTTCCCAATGATCTTTCAAACGTTTAAAAAAACACGAAAAACAACTGCATTCAACTTAGTTACAAGCAGCTTTTTAGTTGCAACCAGCTTCTCTGTTGTAAGGAACTTTTTTGTTGCTAGCAATTTTTTAGTTGCCCGAAACTTGTGAGTTGCTTGCGACTTTTAAGGTACGATTACACTGCGGCAACTACAGGAAAACTGATTGCCTTGCTTACAGGGCTGCCAATTCTAAATTCGCCGATGCTCGCCGTCAAAATAAGATTCAAACTTTGTAAAACAATTTACGTTTTGTAAAAATGGGATGTTTTTCTTATATTTTTTTATATCCCTCGCTTCCCTTCTTATTTTAATGCTTTTCAAATAATTGTTAAATTCCAAACCGTCGTTAATAAACTTAAGAAAAGGAAGTAAGTTACTGACTTACTTAAATTCTAAAGTCTCTTAAGAACAAATCTAATCAATTAACAAATCAAATAAAGTGTTAAACGTTTAAAAAACAGGAAAAACAACTCCATAACTTGTAAGTAGCTTTGTAATTGTACTTTTACAGTTCTAATATTCTTTTCATTTAAAAGCAACTGTTTAGTTGCCATCAACTCTTCAGTTGCTAGCGACTCTTAAGTTGTTAGTTAGGAATTGCGCAACTTCCCAGTAGCAACTCTGTGCCAAATAAATCTATAAGTATTGTAAATTCTACACAAATATAGAAATACACAAAAAATCCTTAAGTAATGACAAATTTACATAACATATTAAATCAAACTATATGAAGGAACTTTGAACAGTTGAAGGTGGATCCACCTTCAGGCCCGTCGCACCGGGGGGGGGGGGACAACAATTATGGCAGCAGGTGAATGTGTATATTTGTGGTTTTAAAAACTGTCAAAGTAATTCATAGGATAGTTGCAGATTTATTTTTTTCCATTCATAAAGATTTATTGATTTAGCTTGCTGTGCAGGCCCGTCGTACCGGGGGGAGCACGACCCCCCCATAATCTGAAGACCCTGAAAATTGGGAATTTCAACTCCTAAAAACCCCGAGTTGAGAAATTTTATCCCTAAAAATATTATTGTTAACATATGAAAGTTAGGAAAGATTAGAAATCGTCCAACTTGTAAGATTACGTTTAAATTAGACTTCAAAATGGACGTTGCATTGGAATAATTTTGCATCGATCAAACTGTTGGTCTGACTTGTACGGATGCATTTTTCGCTACATACTTTGTAATGGGGATTTTACGCTTTTGTGACATAAATACACAGCAGTTGGTTTGTACAGAGTAGTAAATTCATGAATTTTATTCCCAACTAATTTCTAATTTTTGTTCCAGCTTCGGTCTTTCTTCTTTGATTTTTTAGGTCTTCTACTTTCAGATTTTGTTCGCTTTGGTCCCTTTGGGGGGAACATATGTGCTTGATAACGATGGGTCAAATGCATTGCTCTCTTCATGGTCTATTTGACGACTTATTTCGCATATGGAGGATAATATTATCCGTGGAAAGTGATCGAGATCACCTTACACCTCTCATCATCACTTATTTCGGAATGTTTGTCAGTATCTACATCAGCACTTTTAATAGGGGCTGGATAACCAAATTAGTATGTTTGGCAGTCATGGCCACTATCTGACTCAGAATCACTGTCAGGATTAAAAAACACATCTAAAGTTTCATTTAGTGTAAGACTGAAAAGTAGGGGGGAGGGAGGTACTAAATATTTTGTTTGAAAAAAAATTAAATATTTACCTAAAATATTTTATTTTTAATTCATAATTAAATTTTTACCATGTTTAAGCTTTCAATTTAAAATAAATAATCAAATCGGTATCGGAACCTTTAAAATAATAAGTAACTACCTATAGTGCCGAACTTCACACATTCGGCGGTTGGCAAGATAACTTGCCAGTCAAAAATACGTCTACTTAACAGTTATAAATATTTTTTTATTTAGTTTTTTAGTGTATTTATATGAACAATGGATTCATGTCAATGCAATAAAGCACAAAAAATAGACCATAGACAGTAATAAAAGTATTTTTTTAACAAGAAATTTTAACTTTGAACCACTATTTCACCTACAAAGCTATCTGCGAATTACACAATCAGCGCCGCATTTTGATTGGTGGATTCTTAGAAAGAAAAAAACCACTAATTGGAACAATTCCCACAATCAATTGGCAAAGGAAAAAAATAAAATGTCGAATGGCAAGTTTTCTTGCCAACCGGCGTTAATGGGTTAACTGAGTACTTTTAGTTGCAAGCAACTTGTAAACGTTGCAGTTATTCAACCAATACCCGAGTTGACGAAAGGTTAAAAGGACATACCGTATATACTCGCGTATAAGCCGAGAAATTTAAGTCAAAATTTTCATCAAAAAGTAGGGGGGTCGGCTTATACGCGGGTCATTAAAATTTCTAATATAATTTGCCTAAAATGGAAAAAGGAGAGAAGTTGAAATTAGCGGATTCTTCTGAAATCGCGCCGACACGTTTCCGAGATCGAGAATGTGCATCGCGTGCTGATTGAAGACCGTTCTGCGCATCGCGGGGCAATCGTGACACAAAATTTAACTATTCCCATAAATAATCAGTTTAACTTAATAAAAAGTATATATTTTAATAAATATTTAATTGGTTTGTAGAATTTATGAAGCTAGTAAACGCTACTTTAATAGAATTTTGGATGGAAGACTAAGAAGTTGACATCGTGCGTAGCGAATGACACCACTTTAAAGTCAATGTCTTTCTTGCTCGATTGCAACAATTAAACAAAATTTATTTCCCCAATGCAGATTTTATTCCTTGATAATATTATGTACAGGTATTAATTGTTGTTTCATTAGTATATTGGATGGAATTGGCTTTAAAGCGGTAAAATCGGGGTTGCTAATCGGCGAATTCAAGTTCTACTTTCAAGTCATTTATCTTGTAATTAAAAACTAAATATTTTAATAAAAAGTATATATTCATCCATAAAGTAGTTGAATTTCCTTCTGAGATGGATAAAAAAAATGCTCATCCGTATTTAAAAGCGACAGTAGTCAACGATGTTGACAGAAAATTGATGTTTTCTAAGTTTTTAAATCTTTACAAAACGATGTTAAGGATTAGAAATTGCACATTTTGGTATTTAAGTTTGTGGTCTAAAATATTTTATTTGATAATAAGGGAGATTTAATTTAAGAAGTCCGATGGAGGTTTGAAAGACACCAGGACATCGCGAGTGGTACATACTTTTAAGCCCGATGAATCGTCACGAACTTCGAGGAAGGCCGTTTCTCCAGCCACTTTCTTTAAACTTTTAATTTCTAAGCTTAAATAATTATTTTTCTAATTAAAATGTCACTCTTTCGTCGAGGATTTGCCGATTTTAATCGGAATTTTTCATGTACGAAAATACAACTCGGCTTATACGCGAGTTTCCGATTTTGGACAAAAAATCGTCCTAAAATTAGGGGGTCGGCTTATACGCGGATCGGCTTATACGCGAGTATATACGGTATGTCCTTTTAACTTTTAAATAGTTGCAAACTACATTATTAAAGGAACGGTTGTTTTTGTCCTGCAGAGCGCTCGTTATATAATTAAATGCTAGAACCTTCACTGCGTAGTTTATTTGAAAATATAAATTGTCTCATTCTTAAGAATTATCTTAAGCTCACGTATCTGAAGATTTTTCCCAATGAACTTTCAAGTTTAAAAAAGCACGAAACACAACTGCATTCAACTTAGTTACAAGCAGCTTTTTAGTTGCAACCAGCTTCTCTGTTGTAAGGAACTTTTTTGTTGCTAGCAATTTTTTAGTTGCCCGCAACTTGTGAGTTGCTTGCGATTTTTAAGGTACGATTACAATGCGGCAACTACAAGAAAAGTGATTGCCTTGCTTACAGGACCACAAATTCTAAATTCGCCGATGCTCGCCGTCAAATTAAGCTTCAAACTTTGCAAAACAATTTACGTTTTGTAAAAAGGGGATGTTTTCTTTTATTTTTTAATAACCCTCGCTTCCCCTCTTTTTTTTAACGTATTTCAAATAATTGTTAAATTCCGAACCGTCGTTAATAAACTTAAGTAAAGGAAGTAAGAGACTTTAGTACTTACTTAAGTTCTGAAGTCTCTTAAGTACAAATCTAATCAATTAACAAATCAAATAAACTGTTAAATGTTTAAAAAACAGGAAAAACAACTCCATAAACTTGTAAGTAGCTTTTTAATTGTTCTTTTGCTGTTCTAATAAACTTTTCAGTTAAAAGCAACTGTTTAGTTGCCATCAACTCTTCAGTTGCTAGCGACTCTTAAGTTGTTAGTTAGGAATAGCGCAACTCCCCAGTAGCAACTGTGTGCCAAATTCTCAGTATCGAGTTAACTGAGAACTTTTAGTTGCAAGCAACTTGTAGACGTTGCAATTATTCAACCAATACTCGAGTTGACGAAAGGTTAAAAGGACATATGTCCTTTTAACTTTTTAATAGTTGCAAACCGCATTATTAAAGGAACGGTTGTTTTTGTCCTGCAGAGCTCTAGATTATCTAATTAAATGCGAGAACCTTCACTGCGTTTGAAAATATAAATAGTCTCATTCTTAAGAATCTTATCTTAATCGAGTCTGTCTTATCTTAAGGTCACGTATCTGAAGATTTTTCCCAATGATCTTTCAAACGTTTAAAAAAGCACGAAAAACAACTGCATTCAACTTAGTTACAAGCAGCTTTTTAGTTGCAACCAGCTTCTCTGTTGTAAGGAACTTTTTTGTTGCTAGCAATTTTTTAGTTGCCCGCAACTTGTGAGTTGCTTGCGACTTTTAAGGTACGATTACACTGCGGCAACTACAGGAAAACTGATTGCCTTGCTTACCGGACTGCCAATTCTAAATTCGCCGATGCTTGCCGTCAAATTAAGATTCAAACTTTGTAAAACAATTTACGTTTTGTAAAAATAAGATGTTTTTCTTATATTTTTTGATATCCCTGGCTTCCCCTAATAATAGATAGTTATAACATAATAGATATAACATAATAGATAGTTATAGATGTAATCTACAAAAAAAAAAAAAAATCGAAAAAAAAAAAATTGTAATTGTCACATTTATGCTGACTTTTTTGTTATGGTATAGAAAAACATAATAAAGAAAATATGTATTTCTTGATAACTATATTTACGAGAAAACTGAAATTCTTAGAACTCCTTATTTTTATGTGTTATCTTCATGTAACTTTTTATCTCAATTTGCAAATATTTTTTTAAATATTATTTTTCAAAAATATATTGTATTTTAAACGTTACTAGATACATAATAGATAGTTATAGAAGAAAAAAAAGAAGAAAAAACTTGTTCACTTGTTATTTTCACGAAACCCTCATTTTCACAATTTTGAAAAGCTGGCGTTTTTGCTGCGGTATAGAATCAATCATAATAAATCAAATTTGTATTTCGTGATAACTTATATTTACTAGAAAACTGAAATTTTTGGAACTCCTTATTTTTATGTGTTATCTTCATGTAACTTTTTATATCAATTTGCAATTTTTTAAAAAAAATAATATTTAAAAAAGTTATTGTACTTTTCAGACGTTAATAGATACATATTAGATAATTATAGATCTAATCTACAAAAAACAAACACGAAAAAAAAAAATTGTAATTGTCACGCAGAGAACCTTCATTTTTACAATTTTGAAAAAAGTTTTTATGCTGGTGTTTTTGCTGCGATATAGAAGAACGTAATAAATCAAATTTGTATTTCGTGATAACTTATATTTACTAGAAAACTGAAATTCTTAGAATTCCTTATCTTCATGTAATTTTTTATATCAAATTGCAATTTAAAAAAAAATTATTTAAAAAAGATATTGTACTTTTCAGACGTTAGTAGATACATAATAGATAGTTATAGATCTAATCTACAAAAAAAACCCGAAAAAAAATTGTAATTGTCACGCATAGAACCCTCATTTTCACAATTTTGTTGAAGGTTTTATGCTGACTTTTTTGTTGCCGTATGCTTTCATGTGAACATAATAAAGAAAATATGTATTTCTTGATAACTATATTTATGAGAAAACTGAAATTCTTAGAACTCCGTATTTTTATGTGTTATTACTGTTTATCTCAATTTTCAAATATATTTCAAATATATTCTACTTTTCAAAGTTACTAAATTCATACTAGATACCTACAGAAAAAAACTACTGTTTTCACGCATAAAATTAGGATTTCCACAATTTTGATGAAGTTTTTGTGCTGATTTTTTTAGCTGAGTATATAAGAACATGGTAAAAGAACATTTGTATTTCAGGACAAATCAAACTTACTAGAAAACTTAGATTCTTAGAACTGTTTATCTTCATGTGACCTTTCATCTCAATTTGCATACAACATTTTTTTTTATCTTTTCAAAAGTATTCAACTTTACTAACAATACTAACGTGCCAATTTGCATATCTTGCATCAAAAATATATTCTCAAATTCTCAATAACAATTTCAATTCCGCCTCTTTGTTTTAGACTTTTAGTTTGAAAGCAATTTTAAGTGTAACCGAAGACGGTTCCAATAATTCTCAGGAGACAATTTGAGGGCAAGAGAATTGCAGTTGCGTAAACTCGGGCGTTGATTGCAGTCTAGACGAAGAAAAATATACGAGAAAAGGGGAATTGATAACAAAGTTTCTTCTATAAGGACACACTTTAATCAACTTTCTTTTGCCTTTTGCTTCGGGAGATTTGGTTTGTTTCCATTTTATTTTTTAGTTTAAAAACCGTAGCAGAGATTTCTAAAAAATATTTTCTAAAATGGAAATATCAATTTGTATGTTTTTTTGTTGAGAAAATCGATTTCCTTTTATATCAATTCTTTTTCTAGAAATATTTCCTTGGCAAATTAAATTTCTTTGATACAAGATGTTCGTTTCAGAAATTCTGCGCGCTACCGACTAAACTACAAACGCATGTTCCAGATATCGGGATTTTTTAAAAAAAATGTTTCTGAATAATATTTGTAAAAAAGTTAAAATCATTTAATAAATTCCACCAAAACGAATTCCACCGTAAAGTACTCATCTTGAGGGTAAATAGTACTTGTGTATAAATTTTCAGCCTCTTTTATACAGATTGGAAGTTGGTGATTTACAATTAAATAAAATAAATGTTGGATAAATTTTTAGTATTTTAATAATTTTGTCTATAATAATAAAAGTAAGAGTATATCTATACTCTTACTTTTATTATTATAGACAAAATTATTAAAATACTAAAAATTTATCCAACATTTATTTTGTTAAATACTAAGAATATTATTTTTTTTAAAGAATTTAAATGTATCCGACTTTTTAGTCGCAGATGCGGTAACTATTTAAAATAAGATATATTATTATAAATTAGATATAAAGAAAATTCTGCTGAATATTAAGTATTACCATACCATTAAGCGTTAAAAATTTTAAAATATTATATATATATATATATATATATATATATATATAAGGCAAATAATATATATATATATATATTATTTGTTGTTATTTGTTTTAGCTTTAATATCAGTATCAGTTAAAAAATGTGGGGCATTCTGTAAACTTTTAAGGTTTTCTTATTATTTTGATTACATATTTACCAATAGTGTTAATGAAAAAGTAAATATTTATTGTGTGCTCTTCACGTGGAAAATATTATCTGGGCAGCGAAATGCCACTGCATTTCGGTTTCCAGTATTTATTGCAACTTTCCAGCAACTTGCTAGCAATTTTCCAGTTGCCAGCAACTTTTTAGTTGCTAGCAACTTTTTAATTGCTAGCAACTTTTTAGTTGCTAGCAACTTTCTAGTTGCTAGCAACTTTCTAGTTGCTAGCAACTTTCTAGTTGCTAGCAACTTTCTAGTTGCTAGCAACTTTTTAGTTGCCAGCAACTTTTTAGTTGCTAGCAACTTTCCAGTTGCCAGCAACGTTCCAGTTGCCAGCAACTTTCCAGTTGCCCGCAATTTTTAGTTGCTCGCAACTTGCTAGCTGATTAGCCTAGCACCGAATTTTTCATTTAATTTTTTTATCGCACCCAACGCAACGCAATATATATATATACATATATAAACATATTATATATACATATATATCTACATATATATATCTACATATATATATCTACATATATATCTACATATATATCTACATATATATATCTACATACACATATTTTCCCAATATGTATATATATTCCCAATGCAATATTTCGTGTTTACTTACAAGTTACTTCCACTGATCTTCAGTTTATTAACGACGGCTCAGAGATTAAGAATTATTTGAAAAACATTGACAAAAAAGAAGGGCAGCGAAAGATATAATTTAATATGTATATAGTTCCCCAGTTTTAAGAAAATTATAGTCCTGGAAGTTTACTTGCTAGTAGCTTTCCAGTTGCCAGCAGCTTGTAAAATTGAATTTGATCAGACTGATCTCAACAACTGATAAAAAGAAACACACTAATACAGAAAACAAAATTTGTCTTTTCCCGACCTTTGAAAAGTTAGATTAAAAGTAATCCACCTCGCGACAATTTATCCCCCACACATGAAGAGTTGAAACAACGATTTGGATTTCCGAGAGTTTTGACGTTCTATCTTGGAGTTCTGCTGAATTCATGCTGGTGCCTGCTGGCCTGATAGATCGTTTGGTTTTCCTTCTGCCGTCATCATTCCGAACCATCGTTAGCAAATTTAAAATCTAAAGTTGAAAAGTGCATTTCATTTTCGTTTACTACAAATCAAACTAACAAATCAAATGAAATTTTAAATGTTTAAAGAAACACGAAAATCAACCAAACTAACTTGCAAGAAGGATTTTAGTTGCACTTTTGCATCTCCAGGTCTTAGAAACTTTTTAGTTGCTAGCACCTGAAAATTTGTATGGAACTGCAAAAGTGCATCCAAGTTGCAAGTTGAATGTTTTTTTTTAAAAATTATATTTTTCGCTGCCCTTCTTTTTTGTCAATGTTTTTCAAATAATTCTTAATCTCTGAGCCGTCGTTAATAAATTTAAGATCAGTGGAAGTAACTTGTAAGTAAACACGAAAACCAACCAAGCTAACTTGCAAGCAGGATTTTAGTTGCGATTTTGCAGTTCCAAACAACTTTTTAATCGATAGCAGCTTTTCAGTTGGTAGCAATTTTTTAGTTGCGAGCAACTTTTTAATTGCTAGGAACTTTCTAGTTGCCTGCAATTTGTCAGTTGCTAGCGAATTTCAAGTTATGTTTACACTGTGAGAACTACAGACAAACTGGTTACCTAGTCCACCAAAAAGGTGCTTATTTTTAGAACCAATATAATAACACATTGTTAAGCATAGAAATCATAATGAATTTAAAATTTACACTTACAACTCAACCTGAAACAAGTAAATACCAAATTTTATATAATTCGATAAAATAATTTGCGATGAAACGACACACATTGAAGTTGCGGATCAAGTCCTCGCGCTTTTCATAAGTAGGCCTTGCACTTGATGTCCGAGACACTGTATTGGTTGCTTCCCCCTCTTTTTTTATAATGTTTTTCAAATAATTGTTAAACTCCGAACCGTCTTTAATAAACTTAAGAAAAGGAAGTAAGTTACTGACTTACTTAAATTCTAAAGTCTCTTAAGAACAAATCTAATCAATTAACAAATCAAATAAAGTGTTAAACGTTTAAAAAACAGGAAAAACAACTCCATAAACTTGTAAGTAGCTTTTTAATTGTACTTTTGCAGTTCTAATAATATTTTCAGTTAAAAGCAACTGTTTAGTTGCCATCAACTCTTCAGTTGCTAGCGACTCTTAAGTTGTTAGTTAGGAATAGCGCAACTCCCCAGTAGCAACTCTGTGCCAAATTCTCAGTAGTAACTACCGAGTTAACTGTGTACTTTTAGTTGCAAGCAATTTGTACACGTTGCAGTTATCCAACCAATACCCGAGTTGACGAAAGGTTTAAAGGACATATGTCCTTTTAACTTTTAAATAGTTGAAAACTGCATTATTAAAGGAACGGTTGTTTTTGTCCTGCAGAGCGTTTGATTACATAATTAATTGGGAAAACCTTCACTGCGTAGTTTATTTGAAAATATAAATTGTCTCAGTTTTAAGAATTATCTTAAGCTCACGTATATTAAGATTTTTCCCAATGGTCTTTCAAACGTTTAAAAAAGCACGAAAAACAACTGCATTTAACTTTGTTACAAGCAGCTTTTCAGTTGCATCCAGCTTCTCTGTTGTAAGGAACTTTTATGTTGATAGCAATTTTTTAGTTGCCCGCAACTTGTGAGTTGCTTGCGACTTTTAAGGTACGATTACACTGCGGCAACTACAGGAAAACTGATTGCCTTGCTTACAGGGCTGCCAATTCTAAATTCGCCGATGCTCGCCGTCAAATTCAGATTCAAACTTTGTAAAACAATTTACGTTTTGCAAAAATGGGATGTTTTTCTTACATTTTTTATATCCCTCGCTTCCCCTCTTTTTTTAATGTTTTTCAAATAATTGTTAAATTCCAAACCGTCTTTAATAAACTTAAGAAAAGGAAGTAAGTTACTGACTTACTTAAATTCTAAAGTCTCTTAAGAACAAATCTAATCAATTAACAAATCAAATAAAGTGTTAAACGTTTAAAAAACAGGAAAAACAACTCCATAAACTTGTATGTAGCTTTTTAATTGTACTTTTGCAGTTCTAAAAATCTTTTCAGTTAAAAGCAACTGTTTAGTTGCCATAAACTCTTCAGTTGCTAGCGACTCTTAAGTTGTTAGTTAGGAATAGCGCAACTCCCCAGTAGCAACTCTGTGCCAAATTCTCAGTAGTAACTACCGAGTTAACTGAATACTTTTAGTTGCAAGCAACTTGTACACGTTGCAGTTATCCAACCAATACCCGAGTTGACGAAAGGTTAAAAGGACATATGTCCTTTTAACTTTTAAATAGTTGCAAACTGCATTATTAAAGTAACGTTTGTTTTTGTCCTGCAGAGCGCTTGGTTATATAATTAATTGCGAGAACCTTCACTGCGTAGTTTATTTGAAATTATACATTGTCTCATTCTTAAGAATTATCTTAAGGTCACGTATCTGAAGATTTTTCCCAATGATCTTTCAAACGTTTAAAAAAGCACGAAAAACAACTGCATTCAACTTAGTTACAAGCAGCTTTTCAGTTGCAACCAGCTTCTCTGTTGTAAGGAACTTTTTTGTTGCTAGCAATTTTTTAGTTGCCCGCAACTTTTGAGTTGCTTGCGACTTTTAAGGTACGATTACACTGCGGCAACTACAGGAAAACTGATTGCCTTGCTTACAGGGCTGCCAATTCTAAATTCGCCGATGCTCGCCGTCAAAATAAGATTCAAACTTTGTAAAACAATTTACGTTTTGTAAAAATGGGATGTTTTTCTTATATTTTTTTATATCCCTCGCTTCCCTTCTTATTTTAATGCTTTTCAAATAATTGTTAAATTCCAAACCGTCGTTAATAAACTTAAGAAAAGGAAGTAAGTTACTGACTTACTTAAATTCTAAAGTCTCTTAAGAACAAATCTAATCAATTAACAAATCAAATAAAGTGTTAAACGTTTAAAAAACAGGAAAAACAACTCCATAACTTGTAAGTAGCTTTGTAATTGTACTTTTACAGTTCTAATATTCTTTTCATTTAAAAGCAACTGTTTAGTTGCCATCAACTCTTCAGTTGCTAGCGACTCTTAAGTTGTTAGTTAGGAATTGCGCAACTTCCCAGTAGCAACTCTGTGCCAAATAAATCTATAAGTATTGTAAATTCTACACAAATATAGAAATACACAAAAAATCCTTAAGTAATGACAAATTTACATAACATATTAAATCAAACTATATGAAGGAACTTTGAACAGTTGAAGGTGGATCCACCTTCAGGCCCGTCGCACCGGGGGGGGGGGGGACAACAATTATGGCAGCAGGTGAATGTGTATATTTGTGGTTTTAAAAACTGTCAAAGTAATTCATAGGATAGTTGCAGATTTATTTTTTTCCATTCATAAAGATTTATTGATTTAGCTTGCTGTGCAGGCCCGTCGTACCGGGGGGAGCACGACCCCCCCATAATCTGAAGACCCTGAAAATTGGGAATTTCAACTCCTAAAAACCCCGAGTTGAGAAATTTTATCCCTAAAAATATTATTGTTAACATATGAAAGTTAGGAAAGATTAGAAATCGTCCAACTTGTAAGATTACGTTTAAATTAGACTTCAAAATGGACGTTGCATTGGAATAATTTTGCATCGATCAAACTGTTGGTCTGACTTGTACGGATGCATTTTTCGCTACATACTTTGTAATGGGGATTTTACGCTTTTGTGACATAAATACACAGCAGTTGGTTTGTACAGAGTAGTAAATTCATGAATTTTATTCCCAACTAATTTCTAATTTTTGTTCCAGCTTCGGTCTTTCTTCTTTGATTTTTTAGGTCTTCTACTTTCAGATTTTGTTCGCTTTGGTCCCTTTGGGGGGAACATATGTGCTTGATAACGATGGGTCAAATGCATTGCTCTCTTCATGGTCTATTTGACGACTTATTTCGCATATGGAGGATAATATTATCCGTGGAAAGTGATCGAGATCACCTTACACCTCTCATCATCACTTATTTCGGAATGTTTGTCAGTATCTACATCAGCACTTTTAATAGGGGCTGGATAACCAAATTAGTATGTTTGGCAGTCATGGCCACTATCTGACTCAGAATCACTGTCAGGATTAAAAAACACATCTAAAGTTTCATTTAGTGTAAGACTGAAAAGTAGGGGGGAGGGAGGTACTAAATATTTTGTTTGAAAAAAAATTAAATATTTACCTAAAATATTTTATTTTTAATTCATAATTAAATTTTTACCATGTTTAAGCTTTCAATTTAAAATAAATAATCAAATCGGTATCGGAACCTTTAAAATAATAAGTAACTACCTATAGTGCCGAACTTCACACATTCGGCGGTTGGCAAGATAACTTGCCAGTCAAAAATACGTCTACTTAACAGTTATAAATATTTTTTTATTTAGTTTTTTAGTGTATTTATATGAACAATGGATTCATGTCAATGCAATAAAGCACAAAAAATAGACCATAGACAGTAATAAAAGTATTTTTTTAACAAGAAATTTTAACTTTGAACCACTATTTCACCTACAAAGCTATCTGCGAATTACACAATCAGCGCCGCATTTTGATTGGTGGATTCTTAGAAAGAAAAAAACCACTAATTGGAACAATTCCCACCATCAATTGGCAAAGGAAAAAAATAAAATGTCGAATGGCAAGTTTTCTTGCCAACCGGCGTTAATGGGTTAACTGAGTACTTTTAGTTGCAAGCAACTTGTAAACGTTGCAGTTATTCAACCAATACCCGAGTTGACGAAAGGTTAAAAGGACATACCGTATATACTCGCGTATAAGCCGAGAAATTTAAGTCAAAATTTTCATCAAAAAGTAGGGGGGTCGGCTTATACGCGGGTCATTAAAATTTCTAATATAATTTGCCTAAAATGGAAAAAGGAGAGAAGTTGAAATTAGCGGATTCTTCTGAAATCGCGCCGACACGTTTCCGAGATCGAGAATGTGCATCGCGTGCTGATTGAAGACCGTTCTGCGCATCGCGGGGCAATCGTGACACAAAATTTAACTATTCCCATAAATAATCAGTTTAACTTAATAAAAAGTATATATTTTAATAAATATTTAATTGGTTTGTAGAATTTATGAAGCTAGTAAACGCTACTTTAATAGAATTTTGGATGGAAGACTAAGAAGTTGACATCGTGCGTAGCGAATGACACCACTTTAAAGTCAATGTCTTTCTTGCTCGATTGCAACAATTAAACAAAATTTATTTCCCCAATGCAGATTTTATTCCTTGATAATATTATGTACAGGTATTAATTGTTGTTTCATTAGTATATTGGATGGAATTGGCTTTAAAGCGGTAAAATCGGGGTTGCTAATCGGCGAATTCAAGTTCTACTTTCAAGTCATTTATCTTGTAATTAAAAACTAAATATTTTAATAAAAAGTATATATTCATCCATAAAGTAGTTGAATTTCCTTCTGAGATGGATAAAAAAAATGCTCATCCGTATTTAAAAGCGACAGTAGTCAACGATGTTGACAGAAAATTGATGTTTTCTAAGTTTTTAAATCTTTACAAAACGATGTTAAGGATTAGAAATTGCACATTTTGGTATTTAAGTTTGTGGTCTAAAATATTTTATTTGATAATAAGGGAGATTTAATTTAAGAAGTCCGATGGAGGTTTGAAAGACACCAGGACATCGCGAGTGGTACATACTTTTAAGCCCGATGAATCGTCACGAACTTCGAGGAAGGCCGTTTCTCCAGCCACTTTCTTTAAACTTTTAATTTCTAAGCTTAAATAATTATTTTTCTAATTAAAATGTCACTCTTTCGTCGAGGATTTGCCGATTTTAATCGGAATTTTTCATGTACGAAAATACAACTCGGCTTATACGCGAGTTTCCGATTTTGGACAAAAAATCGTCCTAAAATTAGGGGGTCGGCTTATACGCGGATCGGCTTATACGCGAGTATATACGGTATGTCCTTTTAACTTTTAAATAGTTGCAAACTACATTATTAAAGGAACGGTTGTTTTTGTCCTGCAGAGCGCTCGTTATATAATTAAATGATAGAACCTTCACTGCGTAGTTTATTTGAAAATATAAATTGTCTCATTCTTAAGAATTATCTTAAGCTCACGTATCTGAAGATTTTTCCCAATGAACTTTCAAATGTTTAAAAAAGCACGAAACACAACTGCATTCAACTTAGTTACAAGCAGCTTTTTAGTTGCAACCAGCTTCTCTGTTGTAAGGAACTTTTTTGTTGCTAGCAATTTTTTAGTTGCCCGCAACTTGTGAGTTGCTTGCGATTTTTAAGGTACGATTACAATGCGGCAACTACAAGAAAAGTGATTGCCTTGCTTACAGGACCACAAATTCTAAATTCGCCGATGCTCGCCGTCAAATTAAGCTTCAAACTTTGCAAAACAATTTACGTTTTGTAAAAAGGGGATGTTTTCTTTTATTTTTTATTAACCCTCGCTTCCCCTCTTTTTTTTTAACGTATTTCAAATAATTGTTAAATTCCGAACCGTCGTTAATAAACTTAAGTAAAGGAAGTAAGAGACTTTAGTACTTACTTAAGTTCTGAAGTCTCTTAAGTACAAATCTAATCAATTAACAAATCAAATAAACTGTTAAATGTTTAAAAAACAGGAAAAACAACTCCATAAACTTGTAAGTAGCTTTTTAATTGTTCTTTTGCTGTTCTAATAAACTTTTCAGTTAAAAGCAACTGTTTAGTTGCCATCAACTCTTCAGTTGCTAGCGACTCTTAAGTTGTTAGTTAGGAATAGCGCAACTCCCCAGTAGCAACTGTGTGCCAAATTCTCAGTATCGAGTTAACTGAGAACTTTTAGTTGCAAGCAACTTGTAGACGTTGCAATTATTCAACCAATACTCGAGTTGACGAAAGGTTAAAAGGACATATGTCCTTTTAACTTTTTAATAGTTGCAAACCGCATTATTAAAGGAACGGTTGTTTTTGTCCTGCAGAGCTCTTGATTATCTAATTAAATGCGAGAACCTTCACTGCGTTTGAAAATATAAATAGTCTCATTCTTAAGAATCTTATCTTAATCGAGTCTGTCTTATCTTAAGGTCACGTATCTGAAGATTTTTCCCAATGATCTTTCAAACGTTTAAAAAAGCACGAAAAACAACTGCATTCAACTTAGTTACAAGCAGCTTTTTAGTTGCAACCTGCTTCTCTGTTGTAAGGAACTTTTTTGTTGCTAGCAATTTTTTAGTTGCCCGCAACTTGTGAGTTGCTTGCGACTTTTAAGGTACGATTACACTGCGGCAACTACAGGAAAACTGATTGCCTTGCTTACCGGACTGCCAATTCTAAATTCGCCGATGCTTGCCGTCAAATTAAGATTCAAACTTTGTAAAACAATTTACGTTTTGTAAAAATAAGATGTTTTTCTTATATTTTTTGATATCCCTGGCTTCCCCTAATAATAGATAGTTATAACATAATAGATATAACATAATAGATAGTTATAGATGTAATCTACAAAAAAAAAAAAATCGAAAAAAAAAAAATTGTAATTGTCACATTTATGCTGACTTTTTTGTTATGGTATAGAAAAACATAATAAAGAAAATATGTATTTCTTGATAACTCTATTTACGAGAAAACTGAAATTCTTAGAACTCCTTATTTTTATGTGTTATCTTCATGTAACTTTTTATCTCAATTTGCAAATATTTTTTTAAATATTATTTTTCAAAAATATATTGTATTTTAAACGTTACTAGATACATAATAGATAGTTATAGAAGAAAAAAAAGAAGAAAAAACTTGTTCACTTGTTATTTTCACGAAACCCTCATTTTCACAATTTTGAAAAGCTGGCGTTTTTGCTGCGGTATAGAATCAATCATAATAAATCAAATTTGTATTTCGTGATAACTTATATTTACTAGAAAACTGAAATTTTTAGAACTCCTTATTTTTATGTGTTATCTTCATGTAACTTTTTATATCAATTTGCAATTTTTAAAAAAAAAATAATATTTAAAAAAGTTATTGTACTTTTCAGACGTTAATAGATACATATTAGATAATTATAGATCTAATCTACAAAAAACAAACACGAAAAAAAAAATTGTAATTGTCACGCAGAGAACCTTCATTTTTACAATTTTGAAAAAAGTTTTTATGCTGGTGTTTTTGCTGCGATATAGAAGAACGTAATAAATCAAATTTGTATTTCGTGATAACTTATATTTACTAGAAAACTGAAATTCTTAGAATTCCTTATCTTCATGTAATTTTTTATATCAAATTGCAATTTAAAAAAAAATTATTTAAAAAAGATATTGTACTTTTCAGACGTTAGTAGATACATAATAGATAGTTATAGATCTAATCTACAAAAAAAACCCGAAAAAAAATTGTAATTGTCACGCATAGAACCCTCATTTTCACAATTTTGTTGAAGGTTTTATGCTGACTTTTTTGTTGCCGTATGCTTTCATGTGAACATAATAAAGAAAATATGTATTTCTTGATAACTATATTTATGAGAAAACTGAAATTCTTAGAACTCCGTATTTTTATGTGTTATTACTGTTTATCTCAATTTTCAAATATATTTCAAATATATTCTACTTTTCAAAGTTACTAAATTCATACTAGATACCTACAGAAAAAAACTACTGTTTTCACGCATAAAATTAGGATTTCCACAATTTTGATGAAGTTTTTGTGCTGATTTTTTTAGCTGAGTATATAAGAACATGGTAAAAGAACATTTGTATTTCAGGACAAATCAAACTTACTAGAAAACTTAGATTCTTAGAACTGTTTATCTTCATGTGACCTTTCATCTCAATTTGCATACAACATTTTTTTTTATCTTTTCAAAAGTATTCAACTTTACTAACAATACTAACGTGCCAATTTGCATATCTTGCATCAAAAATATATTCTCAAATTCTCAATAACAATTTCAATTCCGCCTCTTTGTTTTAGACTTTTAGTTTGAAAGCAATTTTAAGTGTAACCGAAGACGGTTCCAATAATTCTCAGGAGACAATTTGAGGGCAAGAGAATTGCAGTTGCGTAAACTCGGGCGTTGATTGCAGTCTAGACGAAGAAAAATATACGAGAAAAGGGGAATTGATAACAAAGTTTCTTCTATAAGGACACACTTTAATCAACTTTCTTTTGCCTTTTGCTTCGGGAGATTTGGTTTGTTTCCATTTTATTTTTTAGTTTAAAAACCGTAGCAGAGATTTCTAAAAAATATTTTCTAAAATGGAAATATCAATTTGTATGTTTTTTTGTTGAGAAAATCGATTTCCTTTTATATCAATTCTTTTTCTAGAAATATTTCCTTGGCAAATTAAATTTCTTTGATACAAGATGTTCGTTTCAGAAATTCTGCGCGCTACCGACTAAACTACAAACGCATGTTCCAGATATCGGGATTTTTTAAAAAAAATGTTTCTGAATAATATTTGTAAAAAAGTTAAAATCATTTAATAAATTCCACCAAAACGAATTCCACCGTAAAGTACTCATCTTGAGGGTAAATAGTACTTGTGTATAAATTTTCAGCCTCTTTTATACAGATTGGAAGTTGGTGATTTACAATTAAATAAAATAAATGTTGGATAAATTTTTAGTATTTTAATAATTTTGTCTATAATAATAAAAGTAAGAGTATATCTATACTCTTACTTTTATTATTATAGACAAAATTATTAAAATACTAAAAATTTATCCAACATTTATTTTGTTAAATACTAAGAATATTATTTTTTTTAAAGAATTTAAATGTATCCGACTTTTTAGTCGCAGATGCGGTAACTATTTAAAATAAGATATATTATTATAAATTAGATATAAAGAAAATTCTGCTGAATATTAAGTATTACCATACCATTAAGCGTTAAAAATTTTAAAATATTATATATATATATATATATATATATAAGGCAAATAATATATATATATATATATTATTTGTTGTTATTTGTTTTAGCTTTAATATCAGTATCAGTTAAAAAATGTGGGGCATTCTGTAAACTTTTAAGGTTTTCTTATTATTTTGATTACATATTTACCAATAGTGTTAATGAAAAAGTAAATATTTATTGTGTGCTCTTCACGTGGAAAATATTATCTGGGCAGCGAAATGCCACTGCATTTCGGTTTCCAGTATTTATTGCAACTTTCCAGCAACTTGCTAGCAATTTTCCAGTTGCCAGCAACTTTTTAGTTGCTAGCAACTTTTTAATTGCTAGCAACTTTTTAGTTGCTAGCAACTTTCTAGTTGCTAGCAACTTTCTAGTTGCTAGCAACTTTTTAGTTGCTAGCAACTTTCTAGTTGCTAGCAACTTTTTAGTTGCTAGCAACTTTCTAGTTGCTAGCAACTTTCTAGTTGCTAGCAACTTTTTAGTTGCCAGCAACTTTCCAGTTGCCAGCAACGTTCCAGTTGCCAGCAACTTTCCAGTTGCCCGCAATTTTTAGTTGCTCGCAACTTGCTAGCTGATTAGCCTAGCACCGAATTTTTCATTTAATTTTTTTATCGCACCCAACGCAACGCAATATATATATATACATATATAAACATATTATATATACATATATATCTACATATATATATCTACATATATATATCTACATATATATCTACATATATATCTACATATATATATCTACATATACATATTTTCCCAATATGTATATATATTCCCAATGCAATATTTCGTGTTTACTTACAAGTTACTTCCACTGATCTTCAGTTTATTAACGACGGCTCAGAGATTAAGAATTATTTGAAAAACATTGACAAAAAAGAAGGGCAGCGAAAGATATAATTTAATATGTATATAGTTCCCCAGTTTTAAGAAAATTATAGTCCTGGAAGTTTACTTGCTAGTAGCTTTCCAGTTGCCAGCAGCTTGTAAAATTGAATTTGATCAGACTGATCTCAACAACTGATAAAAAGAAACACACTAATACAGAAAACAAAATTTGTCTTTTCCCGACCTTTGAAAAGTTAGATTAAAAGTAATCCACCTCGCGACAATTTATCCCCCACACATGAAGAGTTGAAACAACGATTTGGATTTCCGAGAGTTTTGACGTTCTATCTTGGAGTTCTGCTGAATTCATGCTGGTGCCTGCTGGCCTGATAGATCGTTTGGTTTTCCTTCTGCCGTCATCATTCCGAACCATCGTTAGCAAATTTAAAATCTAAAGTTGAAAAGTGCATTTCATTTTCGTTTACTACAAATCAAACTAACTAATCAAATGAAATTTTAAATGTTTAAAGAAACACGAAAATCAACCAAACTAACTTGCAAGAAGGATTTTAGTTGCACTTTTGCATCTCCAGGTCTTAGAAACTTTTTAGTTGCTAGCACCTGAAAATTTGTATGGAACTGCAAAAGTGCATCCAAGTTGCAAGTTGAATGTTTTTTTTTAAAAATTATATTTTTCGCTGCCCTTCTTTTTTGTCAATGTTTTTCAAATAATTCTTAATCTCTGAGCCGTCGTTAATAAATTTAAGATCAGTGGAAGTAACTTGTAAGTAAACACGAAAACCAACCAAACTAACTTGCAAGCAGGATTTTAGTTGCGATTTTGCAGTTCCAAACAACTTTTTAATCGATAGCAGCTTTTCAGTTGGTAGCAATTTTTTAGTTGCGAGCAACTTTTTAATTGCTAGGAACTTTCTAGTTGCCTGCAATTTGTCAGTTGCTAGCGAATTTCAAGTTATGTTTACACTGTGAGAACTACAGACAAACTGGTTACCTAGTCCACCAAAAAGGTGCTTATTTTTAGAACCAATATAATAACACATTGTTAAGCATAGAAATCATAATGAATTTAAAATTTACACTTACAACTCAACCTGAAACAAGTAAATACCAAATTTTATATAATTCGATAAAATAATTTGCGATGAAACGACACACATTGAAGTTGCGGATCAAGTCCTCGCGCTTTTCATAAGTAGGCCTTGCACTTGATGTCCGAGACACTGTATTGGTTGCTTCCCCCTCTTTTTTTATAATGTTTTTCAAATGATTGTTAAACTGCGAACCGTCTTTAATAAACTTAAGAAAAGGAAATAAGTTACTGACTTACTTAAATTCTAAAGTCTCTTAATAACAAATCTAATCAATTAACAAATCAAATAACGTTAAACGTTTAAAAAACAGGAAAAACAACTCCATAAACTTGAAAGTAGCTTTTTAATTGTACTTTTGCAGTTCTAATAATATTTTCAGTAAAAGCAACTGTTTAGTTGCCATCAACTCTTCAGTTGCTAGCGACTCTTAAGTTGTTAGTTAGGAATAGCGCAACTCCGCAGTAGCAACTCTGTGCCAAATTCTCAGTAGTAACTACCGAGTTAACTGAGTACTTTTAGTTGCAAGCAACTTGTAAACGTTGCAGTTATCCAACCAATACCCGAGTTGACGAAAGGTTAAAAGGACATATGTCCTTTTAACTTTTAAATAGTTGCAAACTGCATTCTTAAAGGAACGGTTGTTTTTGTCCTGCAGAGCGCTTGATTATATAATTAATTGCGAGAACCTTCACTGCGTAGTTTATTTGAAAATATAAATTGTCTAATTCTTAAGAATTATCTTAAGCTCACGTATCTGAAGATTTTTCCCAATGATCTTTCAAACGTTTAAAAAAGCACGAAAAACAACTGCATTCAACTTAGTTACAAGCAGCTTTTTAGTTGCATCCAGCTTCTCTGTTGTAAGGAACTTTTTTGTTGCTAGCAATTTTTTAGTTGCCCGCAACTTGTGAGTTGCTTGCGACTTTTAAGGTACGATTACACTGCGGAAAACTTACTTAAAAAAACTTACAGGAAAACTGATTACCTTGCTTACAGGGCTGCCAATTCTAAATTCGCCGATGCTCGCCGTCAAATTAAGATTCAAACTTTGCAAAACAATTTACGTTTTGTAAAAATGGGATGTTTTTCTTATTTTTTTTGATATCCCCCTCTTTTTTTTAATGTTTTTCATATGATTGTTAAACTCCGAACCGTCTTTAATAAACTTAAGAAAATGTAATAAGTTACTTCATTACTTAAATTCTAAAGTCTCTTAAGAACAAATCTAATCAATTAACAAATCAAATAAAGTGTTAAACGTTTAAAAAACAGGAAAAACAACTCCAGAAACTTGTAAGTAGCTTTTTAATTGTACTTTTGCAGTTTTAATAATCTTTTCAGTTAAAAGCAACTGTTTAGTTGCCATCAACTCTTCAGTTGCTAGCGACTCTTAAGTTGTTAGTTAGGAATAGCGCAACTCCCCAGTAGCAACTCTGTGCCAAATTCTCAGTAGTAACTACCGAGTTAACTGAGTACTTTTAGTTGCACGCAACCTGAAAACGTTGCAGTTATCCAACCAATACCCGAGTTGACGAAAGGTTAAAAGGACATATGTCCTTTTAACTTTTAAATAGTTGCAAACTGCATTATTAAAGGAACGGTTGTTTTTGTCCTGCAGAGCGCTTGATTATATAATTAATTGCGAGAACCTTCACTGGGTAGTTTATTTGAAAATATAAATTGTCTCATTCTTAAGAATTATCTTAAGCTCACGTATCTAAAGATTTTTCCCAATGATCTTTCAAACGTTTAAAAAAGCACGAAAAACAACTGCATTCAACTTAGTTACAAGCAGCTTTTTAGTTGCAACCAGCTTCTCTGTTGTAAGGAACTTTTTTGTTGCTAGCAATTTTTTAGTTGCCCGCAACTTGTGAGTTGCTTGCGACTTTTAAGGTACGATTACACTGCGGCAACTACAGGAAAACTGATTGCCTTGCTTACAGGGCTGCCAATTCTAAATTCGCCGATGCTTGCCGTCAAATTAAAATTCAAACTTTGTAAAACAATTTACGTTTTGTAAAAATGGGATGTTTTGTTTTATATTTTTTTATATCCCCCTCTTTTTTTTAATGTTTTTCAAATAATTGTTAAACTCCGAACCGTCTTTACTAAACTTAAGAAAAGGAAGTAAGTTACTGACTTACTTAAATTCTAAAGTCTCTTAAGAACAAATCTAATCAATTAACAAATCAAAAAACGTTAAACGTTTAAAAAACAGGAAAAACAACTCCATAAACTTGAAAGTAGCTTTTTAATTGTACTTTTGCAGTTCTAATAATATTTTCAGTTAAAAGCAACTGTTTAGTTGCCATCAACTCTTCAGTTGCTAGCGACTCTTTAGTTGTTAGTTAGGAATAGCGCAACTCCCCAGTAGCAACTCTGTGCCAAATTCTCAGTAGTAACTACCGAGTTAACTGAGTACTTTTAGTTGCAAGCAATTTGTACACGTTGCAGTTATCCAACCAATACCCGAGTTGACGAAAGGTTTAAAGGACATATGTCCTTTTAACTTTTAATTAGTTGAAAACTGCATTATTAAAGGAACGGTAGTTTTTGTCCTGCAGAGCGTTTGATTACATAATTAATTGGGAAAACCTTCACTGCGTAGTTTATTTGAAAATATAAATTGTCTCATTTTTAAGAATTATCTTAAGCTCACGTATATTAAGATTTTTCCCAATGGTCTTTCAAACGTTTAAAAAAGCACGAAAAACAACTGCATTTAACTTAGTTACAAGCAGCTTTTCAGTTGCATCCAGCTTCTCTGTTGTAAGGAACTTTTTTGTTGCTAGCAATTTTTTAGTTGCCCGCAACTTGTGAGTTGCTTGCGACTTTTAAGGTACGATTACACTGCGGCAACTACAGGAAAACTGATTGCCTTGCTTACAGGGCTGCCAATTCTAAATTCGCCGATGCTCGCCGTCAAATTCAGATTCAAACTTTGTAAAACAATTTACGTTTTGTAAAAATGGGATGTTTTGTTTTATATTTTTTGATATCCCCCTCTTTTTTTAATGTTTTTCAAATATTAGTTAAATTCCGAACCGTCTTTAATAAACTTAAGAAAAGGAAGTAAGTTACTGACTTACTTAAATTCTAAAGTCTCTTTAGAACAAATCTAATCAATTAACAAATCAAATAAAGTGTTAAACGTTTAAAAAACAGGAAAAACAACTCCAGAAACTTGTAAGTAGCTTTCATATTGTACTTTTGCAGTTTTAATAATCTTTTCAGTTAAAAGCAACTGTTTAGTTGCCATCAACTCTTCAGTTGCTAGCGACTCTTAAGTTGTTAGTTAGGAATAGCGCAACTCCCCAGTAGCAACTCTGTGCCAAATTCTCAGTAGTAACTACCGAGTTAACTGAGTACTTTTAGTTGCAAGCAACCTGTAAACGTTGCAGTTATCCAACCAATACCCGAGTTGACGAAAGTTAAAAGGACATATGTCCTTTTAACTTTTAAATAGTTGCAAACTGCATTATTAAAGGAACGGTTGTTTTTGTCCTGCAGAGCGCTTGATTATATAATTAATTGCGAGAACCTTCACTGGGTAGTTTATTTGAAAATATAAATTGTCTCATTCTTAAGAATTATCTTAAGCTCACGTATCTAAAGATTTTTCCCAATGATCTTTCAAACGTTTAAAAAAGCACGAAAAACAACTGCATTCAACTTAGTTACAAGCAGCTTTTTAGTTGCAACCAGCTTCTCTGTTGTAAGGAACTTTTTTGTTGCTAGCAATTTTTTAGTTGCCCGCAACTTGTGAGTTGCTTGCGACTTTTAAGGTACGATTACACTGCGGCAACTACAGGAAAACTGATTGCCTTGCTTACAGGGCTGCCAATTCTAAATTCGCCGATGCTCGCCGTCAAATTAAGATTCAAACTTTGCAAAACAATTTACGTTTTGTAAAAATGGGATGTTTTGTTTTATATTTTTTTATATCCCCCTCTTTTTTTTAATGTTTTTCAAATAATTGTTAAACTCCGAACCGTCTTTACTAAACTTAAGAAAAGGAAGTAAGTTACTGACTTACTTAAATTCTAAAGTCTCTTAAGAACAAATCTAATCAATTAACAAATCAAAAAACGTTAAACGTTTAAAAAACAGGAAAAACAACTCCATAAACTTGAAAGTAGCTTTTTAATTGTACTTTTGCAGTTCTAATAATATTTTCAGTTAAAAGCAACTGTTTAGTTGCCATCAACTCTTCAGTTGCTAGCGACTCTTTAGTTGTTAGTTAGGAATAGCGCAACTCCCCAGTAGCAACTCTGTGCCAAATTCTCAGTAGTAACTACCGAGTTAACTGAGTACTTTTAGTTGCAAGCAATTTGTACACGTTGCAGTTATCCAACCAATACCCGAGTTGACGAAAGGTTTAAAGGACATATGTCCTTTTAACTTTTAATTAGTTGAAAACTGCATTATTAAAGGAACGGTAGTTTTTGTCCTGCAGAGCGTTTGATTACATAATTAATTGGGAAAACCTTCACTGCGTAGTTTATTTGAAAATATAAATTGTCTCATTTTTAAGAATTATCTTAAGCTCACGTATATTAAGATTTTTCCCAATGGTCTTTCAAACGTTTAAAAAAGCACGAAAAACAACTGCATTTAACTTAGTTACAAGCAGCTTTTCAGTTGCATCCAGCTTCTCTGTTGTAAGGAACTTTTTTGTTGCTAGCAATTTTTTAGTTGCCCGCAACTTGTGAGTTGCTTGCGACTTTTAAGGTACGATTACACTGCGGCAACTACAGGAAAACTGATTGCCTTGCTTACAGGGCTGCCAATTCTAAATTCGCCGATGCTCGCCGTCAAATTCAGATTCAAACTTTGTAAAACAATTTACGTTTTGTAAAAATGGGATGTTTTGTTTTATATTTTTTGATATCCCCCTCTTTTTTTAATGTTTTTCAAATATTAGTTAAATTCCGAACCGTCTTTAATAAACTTAAGAAAAGGAAGTAAGTTACTGACTTACTTAAATTCTAAAGTCTCTTTAGAACAAATCTAATCAATTAACAAATCAAATAAAGTGTTAAACGTTTAAAAAACAGGAAAAACAACTCCAGAAACTTGTAAGTAGCTTTCATATTGTACTTTTGCAGTTTTAATAATCTTTTCAGTTAAAAGCAACTGTTTAGTTGCCATCAACTCTTCAGTTGCTAGCGACTCTTAAGTTGTTAGTTAGGAATAGCGCAACTCCCCAGTAGCAACTCTGTGCCAAATTCTCAGTAGTAACTACCGAGTTAACTGAGTACTTTTAGTTGCAAGCAACCTGTAAACGTTGCAGTTATCCAACCAATACCCGAGTTGACGAAAGTTAAAAGGACATATGTCCTTTTAACTTTTAAATAGTTGCAAACTGCATTATTAAAGGAACGGTTGTTTTTGTCCTGCAGAGCGCTTGATTATATAATTAATTGCGAGAACCTTCACTGGGTAGTTTATTTGAAAATATAAATTGTCTCATTCTTAAGAATTATCTTAAGCTCACGTATCTAAAGATTTTTCCCAATGATCTTTCAAACGTTTAAAAAAGCACGAAAAACAACTGCATTCAACTTAGTTACAAGCAGCTTTTTAGTTGCAACCAGCTTCTCTGTTGTAAGGAACTTTTTTGTTGCTAGCAATTTTTTAGTTGCCCGCAACTTGTGAGTTGCTTGCGACTTTTAAGGTACGATTACACTGCGGCAACTACAGGAAAACTGATTGCCTTGCTTACAGGGCTGCCAATTCTAAATTCGCCGATGCTCGCCGTCAAATTAAGATTCAAACTTTGCAAAACAATTTACGTTTTGTAAAAATGGGATGTTTTTCTTATTTTTTTTGATATCCCCCTCTTTTTTTTAATGTTTTTCATATGATTGTTAAACTCCGAACCGTCTTTAATAAACTTAAGAAAATGTAATAAGTTACTTCATTACTTAAATTCTAAAGTCTCTTAAGAACAAATCTAATCAATTAACAAATCAAATAAAGTGTTAAACGTTTAAAAAACAGGAAAAACAACTCCAGAAACTTGTAAGTAGCTTTTTAATTGTACTTTTGCAGTTTTAATAATCTTTTCAGTTAAAAGCAACTGTTTAGTTGCCATCAACTCTTCAGTTGCTAGCGACTCTTAAGTTGTTAGTTAGGAATAGCGCAACTCCCCAGTAGCAACTCTGTGCCAAATTCTCAGTAGTAACTACCGAGTTAACTGAGTACTTTTAGTTGCACGCAACCTGAAAACGTTGCAGTTATCCAACCAATACCCGAGTTGACGAAAGGTTAAAAGGACATATGTCCTTTTAACTTTTAAATAGTTGCAAACTGCATTATTAAAGGAACGGTTGTTTTTGTCCTGCAGAGCGCTTGATTATATAATTAATTGCGAGAACCTTCACTGGGTAGTTTATTTGAAAATATAAATTGTCTCATTCTTAAGAATTATCTTAAGCTCACGTATCTAAAGATTTTTCCCAATGATCTTTCAAACGTTTAAAAAAGCACGAAAAACAACTGCATTCAACTTAGTTACAAGCAGCTTTTTAGTTGCAACCAGCTTCTCTGTTGTAAGGAACTTTTTTGTTGCTAGCAATTTTTTAGTTGCCCGCAACTTGTGAGTTGCTTGCGACTTTTAAGGTACGATTACACTGCGGCAACTACAGGAAAACTGATTGCCTTGCTTACAGGGCTGCCAATTCTAAATTCGCCGATGCTTGCCGTCAAATTAAAATTCAAACTTTGTAAAACAATTTACGTTTTGTAAAAATGGGATGTTTTGTTTTATATTTTTTTATATCCCCCTCTTTTTTTTAATGTTTTTCAAATAATTGTTAAACTCCGAACCGTCTTTACTAAACTTAAGAAAAGGAAGTAAGTTACTGACTTACTTAAATTCTAAAGTCTCTTAAGAACAAATCTAATCAATTAACAAATCAAAAAACGTTAAACGTTTAAAAAACAGGAAAAACAACTCCATAAACTTGAAAGTAGCTTTTTAATTGTACTTTTGCAGTTCTAATAATATTTTCAGTTAAAAGCAACTGTTTAGTTGCCATCAACTCTTCAGTTGCTAGCGACTCTTTAGTTGTTAGTTAGGAATAGCGCAACTCCCCAGTAGCAACTCTGTGCCAAATTCTCAGTAGTAACTACCGAGTTAACTGAGTACTTTTAGTTGCAAGCAATTTGTACACGTTGCAGTTATCCAACCAATACCCGAGTTGACGAAAGGTTTAAAGGACATATGTCCTTTTAACTTTTAATTAGTTGAAAACTGCATTATTAAAGGAACGGTAGTTTTTGTCCTGCAGAGCGTTTGATTACATAATTAATTGGGAAAACCTTCACTGCGTAGTTTATTTGAAAATATAAATTGTCTCATTTTTAAGAATTATCTTAAGCTCACGTATATTAAGATTTTTCCCAATGGTCTTTCAAACGTTTAAAAAAGCACGAAAAACAACTGCATTTAACTTAGTTACAAGCAGCTTTTCAGTTGCATCCAGCTTCTCTGTTGTAAGGAACTTTTTTGTTGCTAGCAATTTTTTAGTTGCCCGCAACTTGTGAGTTGCTTGCGACTTTTAAGGTACGATTACACTGCGGCAACTACAGGAAAACTGATTGCCTTGCTTACAGGGCTGCCAATTCTAAATTCGCCGATGCTCGCCGTCAAATTCAGATTCAAACTTTGTAAAACAATTTACGTTTTGTAAAAATGGGATGTTTTGTTTTATATTTTTTGATATCCCCCTCTTTTTTTAATGTTTTTCAAATATTAGTTAAATTCCGAACCGTCTTTAATAAACTTAAGAAAAGGAAGTAAGTTACTGACTTACTTAAATTCTAAAGTCTCTTTAGAACAAATCTAATCAATTAACAAATCAAATAAAGTGTTAAACGTTTAAAAAACAGGAAAAACAACTCCAGAAACTTGTAAGTAGCTTTCATATTGTACTTTTGCAGTTTTAATAATCTTTTCAGTTAAAAGCAACTGTTTAGTTGCCATCAACTCTTCAGTTGCTAGCGACTCTTAAGTTGTTAGTTAGGAATAGCGCAACTCCCCAGTAGCAACTCTGTGCCAAATTCTCAGTAGTAACTACCGAGTTAACTGAGTACTTTTAGTTGCAAGCAACCTGTAAACGTTGCAGTTATCCAACCAATACCCGAGTTGACGAAAGTTAAAAGGACATATGTCCTTTTAACTTTTAAATAGTTGCAAACTGCATTATTAAAGGAACGGTTGTTTTTGTCCTGCAGAGCGCTTGATTATATAATTAATTGCGAGAACCTTCACTGGGTAGTTTATTTGAAAATATAAATTGTCTCATTCTTAAGAATTATCTTAAGCTCACGTATCTAAAGATTTTTCCCAATGATCTTTCAAACGTTTAAAAAAGCACGAAAAACAACTGCATTCAACTTAGTTACAAGCAGCTTTTTAGTTGCAACCAGCTTCTCTGTTGTAAGGAACTTTTTTGTTGCTAGCAATTTTTTAGTTGCCCGCAACTTGTGAGTTGCTTGCGACTTTTAAGGTACGATTACACTGCGGCAACTACAGGAAAACTGATTGCCTTGCTTACAGGGCTGCCAATTCTAAATTCGCCGATGCTTGCCGTCAAATTAAGATTCAAACTTTGTAAAACAATTTAAGTTTTGTAAAAATGGGATGTTTTGTTTTATATTTTTTTATATCCCCCTCTTTTTTTTAATGTTTTTCAAATAATTGTTAAACTCCGAACCGTCTTTACTAAACTTAAGAAAAGGAAGTAAGTTACTGACTTACTTAAATTCTAAAGTCTCTTAAGAACAAATCTAATCAATTAACAAATCAAAAAACGTTAAACGTTTAAAAAACAGGAAAAACAACTCCATAAACTTGAAAGTAGCTTTTTAATTGTACTTTTGCAGTTCTAATAATATTTTCAGTAAAAGCAACTGTTTAGTTGCCATCAACTCTTCAGTTGCTAGCGACTCTTAAGTTGTTAGTTAGGAATAGCGCAACTCCCCAGTAGCAACTCTGTGCCTAATTCTCAATAGTAACTACCGAGTTAACTGAGTACTTTTAGTTGCAAGCAACTTGTAAACGTTGCAGTTATCCAACCAATACCCGAGTTGACGAAAGGTTAAAAGGACATATGTCCTTTTAACTTTTAAATAGTTGCAAACTGCATTCTTATAGGAACGGTTGTTTTTGTGCTGCAGAGCGCTTGATTATATAATTAATTGCGAGAACCTTCACTGCGTAGTTTATTTGAAAATATAAATTATCTAATTCTTAAGAATTATCTTAAGCTCACGTATCTGAAGATTTTTCCCAATGATGTTTCAAACGTTTAAAAAAGCACGAAAAACAACTGCATTCAACTTAGTTACAAGCAGCTTTTTAGTTGCAACCAGCTTCTCTGTTGTAAGGAACTTTTTTGTTGCTAGCAATTTTTTAGTTGCCCGCAACTTGTGAGTTGCTTGCGACTTTTAAGGTACGATTACACTGCGGCAACTACAGGAAAACTGATTACAGGGCTGCCAATTCAAAATTCGCCGATGCTCGCCGTCAAATTAAGATTCAAACTTTGCAAAACAATTTACGTTTTGTAAAAATTTGATGTTTTTCTTATATTTTTTGATATCTCCCTCTTTTTTTTAATGTTTTTCAAATGATTGTTAAACTGCGAACCGTCTTTAATAAACTTAAGAAAATGTAATAAGTTACTTCATTACTTAAATTCTAAAGTCTCTTAAGAACAAATCTAATCAATTAACAAATCAAATAAAGTGTTAAACGTTTAAAAAACAGGAAAAACAACTCCAGAAACATGTAAGTAGCTTTTTAATTGTACTTTTGCAGTTTTAATAATCTTTTCAGTTAAAAGCAACTGTTTAGTTGCCATCAACTCTTCAGTTGCTAGCGACTCTTAAGTTGTTAGTTAGGAATAGCGCAACTCCCCAATAGCAACTCTGTGCCAAATTCTCAGTAGTAACTACCGAGTTAACTGAGTACTTTTAGTTGCAAGCAACCTGTAAACGTTGCAGTTATCCAACCAATACCCGAGTTGACGAAAGGTTAAAAGGACATATGTCCTTTTAACTTTTAAATAGTTGCAAACTGCATTATTAAAGGAACGGTTGTTTTTGTCCTGCAGAGCGCTTGATTATATAATTAATTGCGAGAACCTTCACTGCGTAGTTTATTTGAAAATATAAATTGTCTCATTCTTAAGAATTATCTTAAGCTCACGTATCTAAAGATTTTTCCCAATGATCTTTCAAACGTTTAAAAAAGCACGAAAAACAACTGCATTCAACTTAGTTACAAGCAGCTTTTTAGTTGCAACCAGCTTCTCTGTTGTAAGGAACTTTTTTGTTGCTAGCAATTTTTTAGTTGCCCGCAACTTGTGAGTTGCTTGCGACTTTTAAGGTACGATTACACTGCGGCAACTACAGGAAAACTGATTGCCTTGCTTACAGGGCTGCCAATTCTAAATTCGCCGATGCTTGCCGTCAAATTAAGATTCAAACTTTGTAAAACAATTTACGTTTTGTAAAAATGGGATGTTTTGTTTTATATTTTTTGATATCCCCCTCTGTTTTTTAATGTTTTTCAAATAATTGTTAAACTCCGAACCGTCTTTAATAAATTTAAGAAAAGGAAGTAAGTTATTGACTTACTTAAATTCTAAAGTCTCTTAAAAACAAATCTAATCAATTAACAAATCAAATAAAGTGTTAAACGTTTAAAAAACAGAAAAAACAACTCCATAAACTTGTAAGTAGCTTTTTAATTGTACTTTTGCAGTTCTAATAATATTTTCAGTTAAAAGCCACTGTTTAGTTGCCATCAACTCTTCAGTTGCTAGCGACTCTTAAGATGTTAGTTAGGAATAGCGCAACTCCCCAGTAGCAACTCTGTGCCAAACTCTCAGTAGTAACTACCGAGTTAACTGAGTACTTTTAGTTGCAAGCATCTTGTAAACGTTGCAGTTATCCAACCAATACCCGAGTTGACGAATGGTTAAAAGGACATATGTCCTTTTAACTTTAAAATAGTTTCAAACTACATTATTAAAGGAACGGTTGTTTTTGTCCTGCAGAGCGCTTGATTATATAATTAATTGCGAGAACCTTCACTGCGTAGTTTATTTGAAAATATAAATTGTCTAATTCTTAAGAATTATCTTAAGGTCACGTATCTGAAGATTTTTCCCAATGATCTTTCAAACGTTTAAAAAAGCACGAAAAACAACTGCATTCAACTTAGTTACAAGCAGCTTTTTAGTTGCAACCAGCTTCTCTGTTGTAAGAAACTTTTTTGTTGCTAGCAATTTTTTAGTTGCTCGCAACTTGTGAGTTGCTTGCGACTTTAAGGTACGATTACACTGCGGCAACTACAGGAAAACTGATTGCCTTGCTTACAGGACTGCCAATTCAAAATTTGCCGATGCTCGCCGTCAAATTAAGATTCAAACTTTGTAAAACAATTTACGTTTTGCAAAAATGGGATGTTTTTCTTACATTTTTTATATCCCTCGCTTCCCCTCTTTTTTTAATGTTTTTCAAATAATTGTTAAATTCCAAACCGTCTTTAATAAACTTAAGAAAAGGAAGTAAGTTACTGACTTACTTAAATTCTAAAGTCTCTTAAGAACAAATCTAATCAATTAACAAATCAAATAAAGTGTTAAACGTTTAAAAAACAGGAAAAACAACTCCATAAACTTGTATGTAGCTTTTTAATTGTACTTTTGCAGTTCTAATAATCTTTTCAGTTAAAAGCAACTGTTTAGTTGCCATAAACTCTTCAGTTGCTAGCGACTCTTAAGTTGTTAGTTAGGAATAGCGCAACTCCCCAGTAGCAACTCTGTGCCAAATTCTCAGTAGTAACTACCGAGTTAACTGAATACTTTTAGTTGCAAGCAACTTGTACACGTTGCAGTTATCCAACCAATACCCGAGTTGACGAAAGGTTAAAAGGACATATGTCCTTTTAACTTTTAAATAGTTGCAAACTGCATTATTAAAGTAACGTTTGTTTTTGTCCTGCAGAGCGCTTGGTTATATAATTAATTGCGAGAACCTTCACTGCGTAGTTTATTTGAAATTATACATTGTCTCATTCTTAAGAATTATCTTAAGGTCACGTATCTGAAGATTTTTCCCAATGATCTTTCAAACGTTTAAAAAAGCACGAAAAACAACTGCATTCAACTTAGTTACAAGCAGCTTTTCAGTTGCAACCAGCTTCTCTGTTGTAAGGAACTTTTTTGTTGCTAGCAATTTTTTAGTTGCCCGCAACTTTTGAGTTGCTTGCGACTTTTAAGGTACGATTACACTGCGGCAACTACAGGAAAACTGATTACAGGGCTGCCAATTCAAAATTCGCCGATGCTCGCCGTCAAATTAAGATTCAAACTTTGCAAAACAATTTACGTTTTGTAAAAATTTGATGTTTTTCTTATATTTTTTGATATCCCCCTCTTTTTTTTAATGTTTTTCAAATGATTGTTAAACTGCGAACCGTCTTTAATAAACTTAAGAAAAGGAAATAAGTTACTGACTTACTTAAATTCTAAAGTCTCTTAAGAACAAATCTAATCAATTAACAAATCAAATAACGTTAAACGTTTAAAAAACAGGAAAAACAACTCCATAAACTTGAAAGTAGCTTTTTAATTGTACTTTTGCAGTTCTAATAATATTTTCAGTAAAAGCAACTGTTTAGTTGCCATCAACTCTTCAGTTGCTAGCGACTCTTAAGTTGTTAGTTAGGAATAGCGCAACTCCCCAGTAGCAACTCTGTGCCAAATTCTCAGTAGTAACTACCGAGTTAACTGAGTACTTTTAGTTGCAAGCAACTTGTAAACGTTGCAGTTATCCAACCAATACCCGAGTTGACGAAAGGTTAAAAGGACATATGTCCTTTTAACTTTTAAATAGTTGCAAACTGCATTCTTAAAGGAACGGTTGTTTTTGTCCTGCAGAGCGCTTGATTATATAATTAATTGCGAGAACCTTCACTGCGTAGTTTATTTGAAAATATAAATTGTCTAATTCTTAAGAATTATCTTAAGCTCACGTATCTGAAGATTTTTCCCAATGATCTTTCAAACGTTTAAAAAAGCACGAAAAACAACTGCATTCAACTTAGTTACAAGCAGCTTTTTAGTTGCAACCAGCTTCTCTGTTGTAAGGAACTTTTTTGTTGCTAGCAATTTTTTAGTTGCCCGCAACTTGTGAGTTGCTTGCGACTTTTAAGGTACGATTACACTGCGGCAACTACAGGAAAACTGATTACCTTGCTTACAGGGCTGCCAATTCTAAATTCGCCGATGCTCGCCGTCAAATTAAGATTCAAACTTTGCAAAACAATTTACGTTTTGTAATAATGGGATGTTTTTCTTATATTTTTTTATATCCCCCTCTTTTTTTTAATGTTTTTCAAATGATTGTTAAACTCCGAACCGTCTTTAATAAACTTAAGAAAATGTAATAAGTTACTTCATTACTTAAATTCTAAAGTCTCTTAAGAACAAATCTAATCAATTAACAAATCAAATAAAGTGTTAAACGTTTAAAAAACAGAAAAAACAACTCCATAAACTTGTAAGTAGCTTTTTAATTGTACTTTTGCAGTTCTAATAATATTTTCAGTTAAAAGCCACTGTTTAGTTGCCATCAACTCTTCAGTTGCTAGCGACTCTTAAGATGTTAGTTAGGAATAGCGCAACTCCCCAGTAGCAACTCTGTGCCAAACTCTCAGTAGTAACTACCGAGTTAACTGAGTACTTTTAGTTGCAAGCATCTTGTAAACGTTGCAGTTATCCAACCAATACCCGAGTTGACGAATGGTTAAAAGGACATATGTCCTTTTAACTTTAAAATAGTTTCAAACTACATTATTAAAGGAACGGTTGTTTTTGTCCTGCAGAGCGCTTGATTATATAATTAATTGCGAGAACCTTCACTGCGTAGTTTATTTGAAAATATAAATTGTCTAATTCTTAAGAATTATCTTAAGCTCACGTATCTGAAGATTTTTCCCAATGATCTTTCAAACGTTTAAAAAAGCACGAAAAACAACTGCATTCAACTTAGTTACAAGCAGCTTTTTAGTTGCAACCAGCTTCTCTGTTGTAAGGAACTTTTTTGTTGCTAGCAATTTTTTAGTTGCTCGCAACTTGTGAGTTGCTTGCGACTTTAAGGTACGATTACACTGCGGCAACTACAGCAAAACTGATTGCCTTGCTTACAGGACTGCCAATTCAAAATTCGCCGATGCTCGCCGTCAAATTAAGATTCAAACTCTGTAAAACAATTTACGTTTTGCAAAAATGGGATGTTTTTCTTACATTTTTTATATCCCTCGCTTCCCCTTTTTTTTTAATGTTTTTCAAATAATTGTTAAATTCCAAACCGTCGTTAATAAACTTAAGAAAAGGAAGTAAGTTACTGACTTACTTAAATTCTAAAGTCTCTTAAGAACAAATCTAATCAATTAACAAATCAAATAAAGTGTTAAACGTTTAAAAAACAGGAAAAACAACTCCATAACTTGTAAGTAGCTTTGTAATTGTACTTTTACAGTTCTAATATTCTTTTCATTTAAAAGCAACTGTTTAGTTGCCATAAACTCTTCAGTTGCTAGCGACTCTTAAGTTGTTAGTTAGGAATAGCGCAACTCCCCAGTAGCAACTCTGTGCCAAATTCTCAGTAGTAACTACCGAGTTAACTGAATATTTTTAGTTGCAAGCAACTTGTACACGTTGCAGTTATCCAACCAATACCCGAGTTGACGAAAGGTTAAAAGGACATATGTCCTTTTAACTTTTAAATAGTTGCAAACTGCATTATTAAAGTAACGGTTGTTTTTGTCCTGCAGAGCGCTTGGTTATATAATTAATTGCGAGAACCTTCACTGCGTAGTTTATTTGAAAGTATACATTGTCTCATTCTTAAGAATTATCTTAAGGTCACGTATCTGAAGATTTTTCCCAATGATCTTTCAAACGTTTAAAAAAACACGAAAAACAACTGCATTCAACTTAGTTACAAGCAGCTTTTTAGTTGCAACCAGCTTCTCTGTTGTAAGGAACTTTTTTGTTGCTAGCAATTTTTTAGTTGCTCGCAACTTGTGAGTTGCTTGCGACTTTAAGGTACGATTACACTGCGGCAACTACAGGAAAACTGATTGCCTTGCTTACAGGACTGCCAATTCAAAATTTGCCGATGCTCGCCGTCAAATTAAGATTCAAACTTTGTAAAACAATTTACGTTTTGCAAAAATGGGATGTTTTTCTTACATTTTTTATATCCCTCGCTTCCCCTCTTTTTTTAATGTTTTTCAAATAATTGTTAAATTCCAAACCGTCTTTAATAAACTTAAGAAAAGGAAGTAAGTTACTGACTTACTTAAATTCTAAAGTCTCTTAAGAACAAATCTAATCAATTAACAAATCAAATAAAGTGTTAAACGTTTAAAAAACAGGAAAAACAACTCCATAAACTTGTATGTAGCTTTTTAATTGTACTTTTGCAGTTCTAATAATCTTTTCAGTTAAAAGCAACTGTTTAGTTGCCATAAACTCTTCAGTTGCTAGCGACTCTTAAGTTGTTAGTTAGGAATAGCGCAACTCCCCAGTAGCAACTCTGTGCCAAATTCTCAGTAGTAACTACCGAGTTAACTGAATACTTTTAGTTGCAAGCAACTTGTACACGTTGCAGTTATCCAACCAATACCCGAGTTGACGAAAGGTTAAAAGGACATATGTCCTTTTAACTTTTAAATAGTTGCAAACTGCATTATTAAAGTAACGTTTGTTTTTGTCCTGCAGAGCGCTTGGTTATATAATTAATTGCGAGAACCTTCACTGCGTAGTTTATTTGAAATTATACATTGTCTCATTCTTAAGAATTATCTTAAGGTCACGTATCTGAAGATTTTTCCCAATGATCTTTCAAACGTTTAAAAAAGCACGAAAAACAACTGCATTCAACTTAGTTACAAGCAGCTTTTCAGTTGCAACCAGCTTCTCTGTTGTAAGGAACTTTTTTGTTGCTAGCAATTTTTTAGTTGCCCGCAACTTTTGAGTTGCTTGCGACTTTTAAGGTACGATTACACTGCGGCAACTACAGGAAAACTGATTACAGGGCTGCCAATTCAAAATTCGCCGATGCTCGCCGTCAAATTAAGATTCAAACTTTGCAAAACAATTTACGTTTTGTAAAAATTTGATGTTTTTCTTATATTTTTTGATATCCCCCTCTTTTTTTTAATGTTTTTCAAATGATTGTTAAACTGCGAACCGTCTTTAATAAACTTAAGAAAAGGAAATAAGTTACTGACTTACTTAAATTCTAAAGTCTCTTAAGAACAAATCTAATCAATTAACAAATCAAATAACGTTAAACGTTTAAAAAACAGGAAAAACAACTCCATAAACTTGAAAGTAGCTTTTTAATTGTACTTTTGCAGTTCTAATAATATTTTCAGTAAAAGCAACTGTTTAGTTGCCATCAACTCTTCAGTTGCTAGCGACTCTTAAGTTGTTAGTTAGGAATAGCGCAACTCCCCAGTAGCAACTCTGTGCCAAATTCTCAGTAGTAACTACCGAGTTAACTGAGTACTTTTAGTTGCAAGCAACTTGTAAACGTTGCAGTTATCCAACCAATACCCGAGTTGACGAAAGGTTAAAAGGACATATGTCCTTTTAACTTTTAAATAGTTGCAAACTGCATTCTTAAAGGAACGGTTGTTTTTGTCCTGCAGAGCGCTTGATTATATAATTAATTGCGAGAACCTTCACTGCGTAGTTTATTTGAAAATATAAATTGTCTAATTCTTAAGAATTATCTTAAGCTCACGTATCTGAAGATTTTTCCCAATGATCTTTCAAACGTTTAAAAAAGCACGAAAAACAACTGCATTCAACTTAGTTACAAGCAGCTTTTTAGTTGCAACCAGCTTCTCTGTTGTAAGGAACTTTTTTGTTGCTAGCAATTTTTTAGTTGCCCGCAACTTGTGAGTTGCTTGCGACTTTTAAGGTACGATTACACTGCGGCAACTACAGGAAAACTGATTACCTTGCTTACAGGGCTGCCAATTCTAAATTCGCCGATGCTCGCCGTCAAATTAAGATTCAAACTTTGCAAAACAATTTACGTTTTGTAAAAATGGGATGTTTTTCTTATATTTTTTTATATCCCCCTTTTTTTTTAATGTTTTTCAAATGATTGTTAAACTCCGAACCGTCTTTAATAAACTTAAGAAAATGTAATAAGTTACTTCATTACTTAAATTCTAAAGTCTCTTAAGAACAAATCTAATCAATTAACAAATCAAATAAAGTGTTAAACGTTTAAAAAACAGAAAAAACAACTCCATAAACTTGTAAGTAGCTTTTTAATTGTACTTTTGCAGTTCTAATAATATTTTCAGTTAAAAGCCACTGTTTAGTTGCCATCAACTCTTCAGTTGCTAGCGACTCTTAAGATGTTAGTTAGGAATAGCGCAACTCCCCAGTAGCAACTCTGTGCCAAACTCTCAGTAGTAACTACCGAGTTAACTGAGTACTTTTAGTTGCAAGCATCTTGTAAACGTTGCAGTTATCCAACCAATACCCGAGTTGACGAATGGTTAAAAGGACATATGTCCTTTTAACTTTAAAATAGTTTCAAACTACATTATTAAAGGAACGGTTGTTTTTGTCCTGCAGAGCGCTTGATTATATAATTAATTGCGAGAACCTTCACTGCGTAGTTTATTTGAAAATATAAATTGTCTAATTCTTAAGAATTATCTTAAGCTCACGTATCTGAAGATTTTTCCCAATGATCTTTCAAACGTTTAAAAAAGCACGAAAAACAACTGCATTCAACTTAGTTACAAGCAGCTTTTTAGTTGCAACCAGCTTCTCTGTTGTAAGGAACTTTTTTGTTGCTAGCAATTTTTTAGTTGCTCGCAACTTGTGAGTTGCTTGCGACTTTAAGGTACGATTACACTGCGGCAACTACAGCAAAACTGATTGCCTTGCTTACAGGACTGCCAATTCAAAATTCGCCGATGCTCGCCGTCAAATTAAGATTCAAACTCTGTAAAACAATTTACGTTTTGCAAAAATGGGATGTTTTTCTTACATTTTTTATATCCCTCGCTTCCCCTTTTTTTTTTAATGTTTTTCAAATAATTGTTAAATTCCAAACCGTCGTTAATAAACTTAAGAAAAGGAAGTAAGTTACTGACTTACTTAAATTCTAAAGTCTCTTAAGAACAAATCTAATCAATTAACAAATCAAATAAAGTGTTAAACGTTTAAAAAACAGGAAAAACAACTCCATAACTTGTAAGTAGCTTTGTAATTGTACTTTTACAGTTCTAATATTCTTTTCATTTAAAAGCAACTGTTTAGTTGCCATCAACTCTTCAGTTGCTAGCGACTCTTAAGTTGTTAGTTAGGAATTGCGCAACTTCCCAGTAGCAACTCTGTGCCAAATAAATCTATAAGTATTGTAAATTCTACACAAATATAGAAATACACAAAAAATCCTTAAGTAATGACAAATTTACATAACATATTAAATCAAACTATATGAAGGAACTTTGAACAGTTGAAGGTGGATCCACCTTCAGGCCCGTTGCACCGGGGGGGGGACAACAATTATGGCAGCAGGTGAATGTGTATATTTGTGGTTTTAAAAACTGTCAAAGTAATTCATAGGATAGTTGCAGATTTATTTTTTTCCATTCATAAAGATTTATTGATTTAGCTTGCTGTGCAGGCCCGTCGTACCGGGGGAGCACGACCCCCCCATAATCTGAAGACCCTGAAAATTGGGAATTTCAACTCCTAAAAACCCCGAGTTGAGAAATTTTATCCCTAAAAATATTATTGTTAACATATGAAAGTTAGGAAAGATTAGAAATCGTCCAACTTGTAAGATTACGTTTAAATTAGACTTCAAAATGGACGTTGCATTGGAATAATTTTGCATCGATCAAACTGTTGGTCTGACTTGTACGGATGCATTTTTCGCTACATACTTTGTAATGGGGATTTTACGCTTTTGTGACATAAATACACAGCAGTTGGTTTGTACAGAGTAGTAAATTCATGAATTTTATTCCCAACTAATTTCTAATTTTTGTTCCAGCTTCGGTCTTTCTTCTTTGATTTTTTAGGTCTTCTACTTTCAGATTTTGTTCGCTTTGGTCCCTTTGGGGGGAACATATGTGCTTGATAACGATGGGTCAAATGCATTGCTCTCTTCATGGTCTATTTGACGACTTATTTCGCATATGGAGGATAATATTATTCGTGGAAAGTGATCGAGATCACCTTACACCTCTCATCATCACTTATTTCGGAATGTTTGTCAGTATCTACATCAGCACTTTTAATAGGGGCTGGCTAACCAAATTAGTATGTTTGGCAGTCATGGCCACTATCTGACTCAGAATCAATGTCAGGATTAAAAAACACATCTAAAGTTTCATTTAGTGTAAGACTGAAAAGTAGGGGGGAGGGAGGTACTAAATATTTTGTTTGAAAAAAAATTAAATATTTACCTAAAATATTTTATTTTTAATTCATAATTAAATTTTTACCATGTTTAAGCTTTCAATTTAAAATAAATAATCAAATCGGTATCGGAACCTTTAAAATAATAAGTAACTACCTATAGTGCCGAACTTCACACATTCGGCGGTTGGCAAGATAACTTGCCAGTCAAAAATACGTCTACTTAACAGTTATAAATATTTTTTTATTTAGTTTTTTAGTGTATTTATATGAACAATGGATTCATGTCAATGCAATAAAGCACAAAAAATAGACCATAGACAGTAATAAAAGTATTTTTTTAACAAGAAATTTTAACTTTTAACCACTATTTCACCTACAAAGCTATCTGCGAATTACACAATCAGCGCCGCATTTTGATTGGTGGATTCTTAGAAAGAAAAAAACCACTAATTGGAACAATTCCCACCATCAATTGGCAAAGGAAAAAAATAAAATGTCGAATGGCAAGTTTTCTTGCCAACCGGCGTTAATGGGTTAACTGAGTACTTTTAGTTGCAAGCAACTTGTAAACGTTGCAGTTATTCAACCAATACCCGAGTTGACGAAAGGTTAAAAGGACATACCGTATATACTCGCGTATAAGCCGAGAAATTTAAGTCAAAATTTTCATCAAAAAGTAGGGGGGTCGGCTTATACGCGGGTCATTAAAATTTCTAATATAATTTGCCTAAAATGGAAAAAGGAGAGAAGTTGAAATTAGCGGATTCTTTTGAAATCGCGCCGACACGTTTCCGAGATCGAGAATGTGCATCGCGTGCTGATTGAAGACCGTTCTGCGCATCGCGGGGCAATCGTGACACAAAATTTAACTATTCCCATAAATAATCAGTTTAACTTAATAAAAAGTATATATTTTAATAAATATTTAATTGGTTTGTAGAATTTATGAAGCTAGTAAACGCTACTTTAATAGAATTTTGGATGGAAGACTAAGAAGTTGACATCGTGCGTAGCGAATGACACCACTTTAAAGTCAATGTCTTTCTTGCTCGATTGCAACAATTAAACAAAATTTATTTCCCCAATGCAGATTTTATTCCTTGATAATATTATGTACAGGTATTAATTGTTGTTTCATTAGTATATTGGATGGAATTGGCTTTAAAGCGGTAAAATCGGGGTTGCTAATCGGCGAATTCAAGTTCTACTTTCAAGTCATTTATCTTGTAATTAAAAACTAAATATTTTAATAAAAAGTATATATTCATCCATAAAGTAGTTGAATTTCCTTCTGAGATGGATAAAAAAAAATGCTCATCCGTATTTAAAAGCGACAGTAGTCAACGATGTTGACAGAAAATTGATGTTTTCTAAGTTTTTAAATCTTTACAAAACGATGTTAAGGATTAGAAATTGCACATTTTGGTATTTAAGTTTGTGGTCTAAAATATTTTATTTGATAATAAGGGAGATTTAATTTAAGAAGTCCGATGGAGGTTTGAAAGACACCAGGACATCGCGAGTGGTACATACTTTTAAGCCCGATGAATCGTCACGAACTTCGAGGAAGGCCGTTTCTCCAGCCACTTTCTTTAAACTTTTAATTTCTAAGCTTAAATAATTATTTTTCTAATTAAAATGTCACTCTTTCGTCGAGGATTTGCCGATTTTAATCGGAATTTTTCATGTACGAAAATACAACTCGGCTTATACGCGAGTTTCCGATTTTGGACAAAAAATCGTCCTAAAATTAGGGGGTCGGCTTATACGCGGATCGGCTTATACGCGAGTATATACGGTATGTCCTTTTAACTTTTAAATAGTTGCAAACTACATTATTAAAGGAACGGTTGTTTTTGTCCTGCAGAGCGCTCGTTATATAATTAAATGCTAGAACCTTCACTGCGTAGTTTATTTGAAAATATAAATTGTCTCATTCTTAAGAATTATCTTAAGCTCACGTATCTGAAGATTTTTCCCAATGAACTTTCAAATGTTTAAAAAAGCACGAAACACAACTGCATTCAACTTAGTTACAAGCAGCTTTTTAGTTGCAACCAGCTTCTCTGTTGTAAGGAACTTTTTTGTTGCTAGCAATTTTTTAGTTGCCCGCAACTTGTGAGTTGCTTGCGATTTTTAAGGTACGATTACAATGCGGCAACTACAAGAAAAGTGATTGCCTTGCTTACAGGACCACAAATTCTAAATTCGCCGATGCTCGCCGTCAAATTAAGCTTCAAACTTTGCAAAACAATTTACGTTTTGTAAAAAGGGGATGTTTTCTTTTATTTTTTAATAACCCTCGCTTCCCCTCTTTTTTTTAACGTATTTCAAATAATTGTTAAATTCCGAACCGTCGTTAATAAACTTAAGTAAAGGAAGTAAGAGACTTTAGTACTTACTTAAGTTCTGAAGTCTCTTAAGTACAAATCTAATCAATTAACAAATCAAATAAACTGTTAAATGTTTAAAAAACAGGAAAAACAACTCCATAAACTTGTAAGTAGCTTTTTAATTGTTCTTTTGCTGTTCTAATAAACTTTTCAGTTAAAAGCAACTATTTAGTTGCCATCAACTCTTCAGTTGCTAGCGACTCTTAAGTTGTTAGTTAGGAATAGCGCAACTCCCCAGTAGCAACTGTGTGCCAAATTCTCAGTATCGAGTTAACTGAGAACTTTTAGTTGCAAGCAACTTGTAGACGTTGCAATTATTCAACCAATACTCGAGTTGACGAAAGGTTAAAAGGACATATGTCCTTTTAACTTTTTAATAGTTGCAAACCGCATTATTAAAGGAACGGTTGTTTTTGTCCTGCAGAGCTCTTGATTATCTAATTAAATGCGAGAACCTTCACTGCGTTTGAAAATATAAATAGTCTCATTCTTAAGAATCTTATCTTAATCGAGTCTGTCTTATCTTAAGGTCACGTATCTGAAGATTTTTCCCAATGATCTTTCAAACGTTTAAAAAAGCACGAAAAACAACTGCATTCAACTTAGTTACAAGCAGCTTTTTAGTTGCAACCAGCTTCTCTGTTGTAAGGAACTTTTTTGTTGCTAGCAATTTTTTAGTTGCCCGCAACTTGTGAGTTGCTTGCGACTTTTAAGGTACGATTACACTGCGGCAACTACAGGAAAACTGATTGCCTTGCTTACCGGACTGCCAATTCTAAATTCGCCGATGCTTGCCGTCAAATTAAGATTCAAACTTTGTAAAACAATTTACGTTTTGTAAAAATAAGATGTTTTTCTTATATTTTTTGATATCCCTGGCTTCCCCTAATAATAGATAGTTATAACATAATAGATATAACATAATAGATAGTTATAGATGTAATCTACAAAAAAAAAAAAAAAATCGAAAAAAAAAAAAATTGTAATTGTCACATTTATGCTGACTTTTTTGTTATGGTATAGAAAAACATAATAAAGAAAATATGTATTTCTTGATAACTATATTTACGAGAAAACTGAAATTCTTAGAACTCCTTATTTTTATGTGTTATCTTCATGTAACTTTTTATCTCAATTTGCAAATATTTTTTTAAATATTATTTTTCAAAAATATATTGTATTTTAAACGTTACTAGATACATAATAGATAGTTATAGAAGAAAAAAAAGAAGAAAAAACTTGTTCACTTGTTATTTTCACGAAACCCTCATTTTCACAATTTTGAAAAGCTGGCGTTTTTGCTGCGGTATAGAATCAATCATAATAAATCAAATTTGTATTTCGTGATAACTTATATTTACTAGAAAACTGAAATTTTTGGAACTCCTTATTTTTATGTGTTATCTTCATGTAACTTTTTATATCAATTTGCAATTTTTAAAAAAAAATAATATTTAAAAAAGTTATTGTACTTTTCAGACGTTAATAGATACATATTAGATAATTATAGATCTAATCTACAAAAAACAAACACGAAAAAAAAAATTGTAATTGTCACGCAGAGAACCTTCATTTTTACAATTTTGAAAAAAGTTTTTATGCTGGTGTTTTTGCTGCGATATAGAAGAACGTAATAAATCAAATTTGTATTTCGTGATAACTTATATTTACTAGAAAACTGAAATTCTTAGAATTCCTTATCTTCATGTAATTTTTTATATCAAATTGCAATTTAAAAAAAAATTATTTAAAAAAGATATTGTACTTTTCAGACGTTAGTAGATACATAATAGATAGTTATAGATCTAATCTACAAAAAAAACCCGAAAAAAAATTGTAATTGTCACGCATAGAACCCTCATTTTCACAATTTTGTTGAAGGTTTTATGCTGACTTTTTTGTTGCCGTATGCTTTCATGTGAACATAATAAAGAAAATATGTATTTCTTGATAACTATATTTATGAGAAAACTGAAATTCTTAGAACTCCGTATTTTTATGTGTTATTACTGTTTATCTCAATTTTCAAATATATTTCAAATATATTCTACTTTTCAAAGTTACTAAATTCATACTAGATACCTACAGAAAAAAACTACTGTTTTCACGCATAAAATTAGGATTTCCACAATTTTGATGAAGTTTTTGTGCTGATTTTTTTAGCTGAGTATATAAGAACATGGTAAAAGAACATTTGTATTTCAGGACAAATCAAACTTACTAGAAAACTTAGATTCTTAGAACTGTTTATCTTCATGTGACCTTTCATCTCAATTTGCATACAACATTTTTTTTTATCTTTTCAAAAGTATTCAACTTTACTAACAATACTAACGTGCCAATTTGCATATCTTGCATCAAAAATATATTCTCAAATTCTCAATAACAATTTCAATTCCGCCTCTTTGTTTTAGACTTTTAGTTTGAAAGCAATTTTAAGTGTAACCGAAGACGGTTCCAATAATTCTCAGGAGACAATTTGAGGGCAAGAGAATTGCAGTTGCGTAAACTCGGGCGTTGATTGCAGTCTAGACGAAGAAAAATATACGAGAAAAGGGGAATTGATAACAAAGTTTCTTCTATAAGGACACACTTTAATAAACTTTCTTTTGCCTTTTGCTTCGGGAGATTTGGTTTGTTTCCATTTTATTTTTTAGTTTAAAAACCGTAGCAGAGATTTCTAAAAAATATTTTCTAAAATGGAAATATCAATTTGTATGTTTTTTTGTTGAGAAAATCGATTTCCTTTTATATCAATTCTTTTTCTAGAAATATTTCCTTGGCAAATTAAATTTCTTTGATACAAGATGTTCGTTTCAGAAATTCTGCGCGCTACCGACTAAACTACAAACGCATGTTCCAGATATCGGGATTTTTTAAAAAAAATGTTTCTGAATAATATTTGTAAAAAAGTTAAAATCATTTAATAAATTCCACCAAAACGAATTCCACCGTAAAGTACTCATCTTGAGGGTAAATAGTACTTGTGTATAAATTTTCAGCCTCTTTTATACAGATTGGAAGTTGGTGATTTACAATTAAATAAAATAAATGTTGGATAAATTTTTAGTATTTTAATAATTTTGTCTATAATAATAAAAGTAAGAGTATATCTATACTCTTACTTTTATTATTATAGACAAAATTATTAAAATACTAAAAATTTATCCAACATTTATTTTGTTAAATACTAAGAATATTATTTTTTTTAAAGAATTTAAATGTATCCGACTTTTTAGTCGCAGATGCGGTAACTATTTAAAATAAGATATATTATTATAAATTAGATATAAAGAAAATTCTGCTGAATATTAAGTATTACCATACCATTAAGCGTTAAAAATTTTAAAATATTATATATATATATATATATATATAAGGCAAATAATATATATATATATATATTATTTGTTGTTATTTGTTTTAGCTTTAATATCAGTATCAGTTAAAAAATGTGGGGCATTCTGTAAACTTTTAAGGTTTTCTTATTATTTTGATTACATATTTACCAATAGTGTTAATGAAAAAGTAAATATTTATTGTGTGCTCTTCACGTGGAAAATATTATCTGGGCAGCGAAATGCCACTGCATTTCGGTTTCCAGTATTTATTGCAACTTTCCAGCAACTTGCTAGCAATTTTCCAGTTGCCAGCAACTTTTTAGTTGCTAGCAACTTTCTAGTTGCTAGCAACTTTCTAGTTGCTAGCAACTTTTTAGTTGCCAGCAACTTTTTAGTTGCTAGCAACTTTCCAGTTGCCAGCAACGTTCCAGTTGCCAGCAACTTTCCAGTTGCCCGCAATTTTTAGTTGCTCGCAACTTGCTAGCTGATTAGCCTAGCACCGAATTTTTCATTTAATTTTTTTATCGCACCCAACGCAACGCAATATATATATATACATATATAAACATATTATATATACATATATATCTACATATATATATCTACATATATATATCTACATATATATCTACATATATATCTACATATATATATCTACATATACATATTTTCCCAATATGTATATATATTCCCAATGCAATATTTCGTGTTTACTTACAAGTTACTTCCACTGATCTTCAGTTTATTAACGACGGCTCAGAGATTAAGAATTATTTGAAAAACATTGACAAAAAAGAAGGGCAGCGAAAGATATAATTTAATATGTATATAGTTCCCCAGTTTTAAGAAAATTATAGTCCTGGAAGTTTACTTGCTAGTAGCTTTCCAGTTGCCAGCAGCTTGTAAAATTGAATTTGATCAGACTGATCTCAACAACTGATAAAAAGAAACACACTAATACAGAAAACAAAATTTGTCTTTTCCCGACCTTTGAAAAGTTAGATTAAAAGTAATCCACCTCGCGACAATTTATCCCCCACACATGAAGAGTTGAAACAACGATTTGGATTTCCGAGAGTTTTGACGTTCTATCTTGGAGTTCTGCTGAATTCATGCTGGTGCCTGCTGGCCTGATAGATCGTTTGGTTTTCCTTCTGCCGTCATCATTCCGAACCATCGTTAGCAAATTTAAAATCTAAAGTTGAAAAGTGCATTTCATTTTCGTTTACTACAAATCAAACTAACTAATCAAATGAAATTTTAAATGTTTAAAGAAACACGAAAATCAACCAAACTAACTTGCAAGAAGGATTTTAGTTGCACTTTTGCATCTCCAGGTCTTAGAAACTTTTTAGTTGCTAGCACCTGAAAATTTGTATGGAACTGCAAAAGTGCATCCAAGTTGCAAGTTGAATGTTTTTTTTTAAAAATTATATTTTTCGCTGCCCTTCTTTTTTGTCAATGTTTTTCAAATAATTCTTAATCTCTGAGCCGTCGTTAATAAATTTAAGATCAGTGGAAGTAACTTGTAAGTAAACACGAAAACCAACCAAACTAACTTGCAAGCAGGATTTTAGTTGCGATTTTGCAGTTCCAAACAACTTTTTAATCGATAGCAGCTTTTCAGTTGGTAGCAATTTTTTAGTTGCGAGCAACTTTTTAATTGCTAGGAACTTTCTAGTTGCCTGCAATTTGTCAGTTGCTAGCGAATTTCAAGTTATGTTTACACTGTGAGAACTACAGACAAACTGGTTACCTAGTCCACCAAAAAGGTGCTTATTTTTAGAACCAATATAATAACACATTGTTAAGCATAGAAATCATAATGAATTTAAAATTTACACTTACAACTCAACCTGAAACAAGTAAATACCAAATTTTATATAATTCGATAAAATAATTTGCGATGAAACGACACACATTGAAGTTGCGGATCAAGTCCTCGCGCTTTTCATAAGTAGGCCTTGCACTTGATGTCCGAGACACTGTATTGGTTGCTTCCCCCTCTTTTTTTATAATGTTTTTCAAATAATTGTTAAACTCCGAACCGTCTTTAATAAACTTAAGAAAAGGAAGTAAGTTACTGACTTACTTAAATTCTAAAGTCTCTTAAGAACAAATCTAATCAATTAACAAATCAAATAAAGTGTTAAACGTTTAAAAAACAGGAAAAACAACTCCATAAACTTGTAAGTAGCTTTTTAATTGTACTTTTGCAGTTCTAATAATATTTTCAGTTAAAAGCAACTGTTTAGTTGCCATCAACTCTTCAGTTGCTAGCGACTCTTAAGTTGTTAGTTAGGAATAGCGCAACTCCCCAGTAGCAACTCTGTGCCAAATTCTCAGTAGTAACTACCGAGTTAACTGTGTACTTTTAGTTGCAAGCAATTTGTACACGTTGCAGTTATCCAACCAATACCCGAGTTGACGAAAGGTTTAAAGGACATATGTCCTTTTAACTTTTAAATAGTTGAAAACTGCATTATTAAAGGAACGGTTGTTTTTGTCCTGCAGAGCGTTTGATTACATAATTAATTGGGAAAACCTTCACTGCGTAGTTTATTTGAAAATATAAATTGTCTCATTTTTAAGAATTATCTTAAGCTCACGTATATTAAGATTTTTCCCAATGGTCTTTCAAACGTTTAAAAAAGCACGAAAAACAACTGCATTTAACTTTGTTACAAGCAGCTTTTCAGTTGCATCCAGCTTCTCTGTTGTAAGGAACTTTTATGTTGATAGCAATTTTTTAGTTGCCCGCAACTTGTGAGTTGCTTGCGACTTTTAAGGTACGATTACACTGCGGCAACTACAGGAAAACTGATTGCCTTGCTTACAGGGCTGCCAATTCTAAATTCGCCGATGCTCGCCGTCAAATTCAGATTCAAACTTTGTAAAACAATTTACGTTTTGCAAAAATGGGATGTTTTTCTTACATTTTTTATATCCCTCGCTTCCCCTCTTTTTTTAATGTTTTTCAAATAATTGTTAAATTCCAAACCGTCTTTAATAAACTTAAGAAAAGGAAGTAAGTTACTGACTTACTTAAATTCTAAAGTCTCTTAAGAACAAATCTAATCAATTAACAAATCAAATAAAGTGTTAAACGTTTAAAAAACAGGAAAAACAACTCCATAAACTTGTATGTAGCTTTTTAATTGTACTTTTGCAGTTCTAAAAATCTTTTCAGTTAAAAGCAACTGTTTAGTTGCCATAAACTCTTCAGTTGCTAGCGACTCTTAAGTTGTTAGTTAGGAATAGCGCAACTCCCCAGTAGCAACTCTGTGCCAAATTCTCAGTAGTAACTACCGAGTTAACTGAATACTTTTAGTTGCAAGCAACTTGTACACGTTGCAGTTATCCAACCAATACCCGAGTTGACGAAAGGTTAAAAGGACATATGTCCTTTTAACTTTTAAATAGTTGCAAACTGCATTATTAAAGTAACGTTTGTTTTTGTCCTGCAGAGCGCTTGGTTATATAATTAATTGCGAGAACCTTCACTGCGTAGTTTATTTGAAATTATACATTGTCTCATTCTTAAGAATTATCTTAAGGTCACGTATCTGAAGATTTTTCCCAATGATCTTTCAAACGTTTAAAAAAGCACGAAAAACAACTGCATTCAACTTAGTTACAAGCAGCTTTTCAGTTGCAACCAGCTTCTCTGTTGTAAGGAACTTTTTTGTTGCTAGCAATTTTTTAGTTGCCCGCAACTTTTGAGTTGCTTGCGACTTTTAAGGTACGATTACACTGCGGCAACTACAGGAAAACTGATTGCCTTGCTTACAGGGCTGCCAATTCTAAATTCGCCGATGCTCGCCGTCAAATTAAGATTCAAACTTTGTAAAACAATTTACGTTTTGTAAAAATGGGATGTTTTTCTTATATTTTTTTATATCCCTCACTTCCTCTCTTATTTTAATGCTTTTCAAATAATTGTTAAATTCCAAACCGTCGTTAATAAACTTAAGAAAAGGAAGTAAGTTACTGACTTACTTAAATTCTAAAGTCTCTTAATAACAAATCTAATCAATTAACAAATCAAATAAAGTGTTAAACGTTTAAAAAACAGGAAAAACAACTCCATAACTTGTAAGTAGCTTTGTAATTGTACTTTTACAGTTCTAATATTCTTTTCATTTAAAAGCAACTGTTTAGTTGCCATAAACTCTTCAGTTGCTAGCGACTCTTAAGTTGTTAGTTAGGAATAGCGCAACTCCCCAGTAGCAACTCTGTGCCAAATTCTCAGTAGTAACTACCGAGTTAACTGAATACTTTTAGTTGCAAGCAACTTGTACACGTTGCAGTTATCCAACCAATACCCGAGTTGACGAAAGGTTAAAAGGACATATGTCCTTTTAACTTTTAAATAGTTGCAAACTGCATTATTAAAGTAACGGTTGTTTTTGTCCTGCAGAGCGCTTGGTTATATAATTAATTGCGAGAACCTTCACTGCGTAGTTTATTTGAAAGTATACATTGTCTCATTCTTAAGAATTATCTTAAGGTCACGTATCTGAAGATTTTTCCCAATGATCTTTCAAACGTTTAAAAAAACACGAAAAACAACTGCATTCAACTTAGTTACAAGCAGCTTTTTAGTTGCAACCAGCTTCTCTGTTGTAAGGAACTTTTTTGTTGCTAGCAATTTTTTAGTTGCCCGAAACTTGTGAGTTGCTTGCGACTTTTAAGGTACGATTACACTGCGGCAACTACAGGAAAACTGATTGCCTTGCTTACAGGGCTGCCAATTCTAAATTCGCCGATGCTCGCCGTCAAAATAAGATTCAAACTTTGTAAAACAATTTACGTTTTGTAAAAATGGGATGTTTTTCTTATATTTTTTTATATCCCTCGCTTCCCTTCTTATTTTAATGCTTTTCAAATAATTGTTAAATTCCAAACCGTCGTTAATAAACTTAAGAAAAGGAAGTAAGTTACTGACTTACTTAAATTCTAAAGTCTCTTAAGAACAAATCAAAAAAAGTGTTAAACGTTTAAAAAACAGGAAAAACAACTCCATAACTTGTAAGTAGCTTTGTAATTGTACTTTTACAGTTCTAATATTCTTTTCATTTAAAAGCAACTGTTTAGTTGCCATCAACTCTTCAGTTGCTAGCGACTCTTAAGTTGTTAGTTAGGAATTGCGCAACTTCCCAGTAGCAACTCTGTGCCAAATAAATCTATAAGTATTGTAAATTCTACACAAATATAGAAATACACAAAAAATCCTTAAGTAATGACAAATTTACATAACATATTAAATCAAACTATATGAAGGAACTTTGAACAGTTGAAGGTGGATCCACCTTCAGGCCCGTCGCACCGGGGGGGGGGGACAACAATTATGGCAGCAGGTGAATGTGTATATTTGTGGTTTTAAAAACTGTCAAAGTAATTCATAGGATAGTTGCAGATTTATTTTTTTCCATTCATAAAGATTTATTGATTTAGCTTGCTGTGCAGGCCCGTCGTACCGGGGGGAGCACGACCCCCCCATAATCTGAAGACCCTGAAAATTGGGAATTTCAACTCCTAAAAACCCCGAGTTGAGAAATTTTATCCCTAAAAATATTATTGTTAACATATGAAAGTTAGGAAAGATTAGAAATCGTCCAACTTGTAAGATTACGTTTAAATTAGACTTCAAAATGGACGTTGCATTGGAATAATTTTGCATCGATCAAACTGTTGGTCTGACTTGTACGGATGCATTTTTCGCTACATACTTTGTAATGGGGATTTTACGCTTTTGTGACATAAATACACAGCAGTTGGTTTGTACAGAGTAGTAAATTCATGAATTTTATTCCCAACTAATTTCTAATTTTTGTTCCAGCTTCGGTCTTTCTTCTTTGATTTTTTAGGTCTTCTACTTTCAGATTTTGTTCGCTTTGGTCCCTTTGGGGGGAACATATGTGCTTGATAACGATGGGTCAAATGCATTGCTCTCTTCATGGTCTATTTGACGACTTATTTCGCATATGGAGGATAATATTATCCGTGGAAAGTGATCGAGATCACCTTACACCTCTCATCATCACTTATTTCGGAATGTTTGTCAGTATCTACATCAGCACTTTTAATAGGGGCTGGATAACCAAATTAGTATGTTTGGCAGTCATGGCCACTATCTGACTCAGAATCACTGTCAGGATTAAAAAACACATCTAAAGTTTCATTTAGTGTAAGACTGAAAAGTAGGGGGGAGGGAGGTACTAAATATTTTGTTTGAAAAAAAATTAAATATTTACCTAAAATATTTTATTTTTAATTCATAATTAAATTTTTACCATGTTTAAGCTTTCAATTTAAAATAAATAATCAAATCGGTATCGGAACCTTTAAAATAATAAGTAACTACCTATAGTGCCGAACTTCACACATTCGGCGGTTGGCAAGATAACTTGCCAGTCAAAAATACGTCTACTTAACAGTTATAAATATTTTTTTATTTAGTTTTTTAGTGTATTTATATGAACAATGGATTCATGTCAATGCAATAAAGCACAAAAAATAGACCATAGACAGTAATAAAAGTATTTTTTTAACAAGAAATTTTAACTTTGAACCACTATTTCACCTACAAAGCTATCTGCGAATTACACAATCAGCGCCGCATTTTGATTGGTGGATTCTTAGAAAGAAAAAAACCACTAATTGGAACAATTCCCACCATCAATTGGCAAAGGAAAAAAATAAAATGTCGAATGGCAAGTTTTCTTGCCAACCGGCGTTAATGGGTTAACTGAGTACTTTTAGTTGCAAGCAACTTGTAAACGTTGCAGTTATTCAACCAATACCCGAGTTGACGAAAGGTTAAAAGGACATACCGTATATACTCGCGTATAAGCCGAGAAATTTAAGTCAAAATTTTCATCAAAAAGTAGGGGGGTCGGCTTATACGCGGGTCATTAAAATTTCTAATATAATTTGCCTAAAATGGAAAAAGGAGAGAAGTTGAAATTAGCGGATTCTTCTGAAATCGCGCCGACACGTTTCCGAGATCGAGAATGTGCATCGCGTGCTGATTGAAGACCGTTCTGCGCATCGCGGGGCAATCGTGACACAAAATTTAACTATTCCCATAAATAATCAGTTTAACTTAATAAAAAGTATATATTTTAATAAATATTTAATTGGTTTGTAGAATTTATGAAGCTAGTAAACGCTACTTTAATAGAATTTTGGATGGAAGACTAAGAAGTTGACATCGTGCGTAGCGAATGACACCACTTTAAAGTCAATGTCTTTCTTGCTCGATTGCAACAATTAAACAAAATTTATTTCCCCAATGCAGATTTTATTCCTTGATAATATTATGTACAGGTATTAATTGTTGTTTCATTAGTATATTGGATGGAATTGGCTTTAAAGCGGTAAAATCGGGGTTGCTAATCGGCGAATTCAAGTTCTACTTTCAAGTCATTTATCTTGTAATTAAAAACTAAATATTTTAATAAAAAGTATATATTCATCCATAAAGTAGTTGAATTTCCTTCTGAGATGGATAAAAAAAATGCTCATCCGTATTTAAAAGCGACAGTAGTCAACGATGTTGACAGAAAATTGATGTTTTCTAAGTTTTTAAATCTTTACAAAACGATGTTAAGGATTAGAAATTGCACATTTTGGTATTTAAGTTTGTGGTCTAAAATATTTTATTTGATAATAAGGGAGATTTAATTTAAGAAGTCCGATGGAGGTTTGAAAGACACCAGGACATCGCGAGTGGTACATACTTTTAAGCCCGATGAATCGTCACGAACTTCGAGGAAGGCCGTTTCTCCAGCCACTTTCTTTAAACTTTTAATTTCTAAGCTTAAATAATTATTTTTCTAATTAAAATGTCACTCTTTCGTCGAGGATTTGCCGATTTTAATCGGAATTTTTCATGTACGAAAATACAACTCGGCTTATACGCGAGTTTCCGATTTTGGACAAAAAATCGTCCTAAAATTAGGGGGTCGGCTTATACGCGGATCGGCTTATACGCGAGTATATACGGTATGTCCTTTTAACTTTTAAATAGTTGCAAACTACATTATTAAAGGAACGGTTGTTTTTGTCCTGCAGAGCGCTCGTTATATAATTAAATGCTAGAACCTTCACTGCGTAGTTTATTTGAAAATATAAATTGTCTCATTCTTAAGAATTATCTTAAGCTCACGTATCTGAAGATTTTTCCCAATGAACTTTCAAGTTTAAAAAAGCACGAAACACAACTGCATTCAACTTAGTTACAAGCAGCTTTTTAGTTGCAACCAGCTTCTCTGTTGTAAGGAACTTTTTTGTTGCTAGCAATTTTTTAGTTGCCCGCAACTTGTGAGTTGCTTGCGATTTTTAAGGTACGATTACAATGCGGCAACTACAAGAAAAGTGATTGCCTTGCTTACAGGACCACAAATTCTAAATTCGCCGATGCTCGCCGTCAAATTAAGCTTCAAACTTTGCAAAACAATTTACGTTTTGTAAAAAGGGGATGTTTTCTTTTATTTTTTAATAACCCTCGCTTCCCCTCTTTTTTTTAACGTATTTCAAATAATTGTTAAATTCCGAACCGTCGTTAATAAACTTAAGTAAAGGAAGTAAGAGACTTTAGTACTTACTTAAGTTCTGAAGTCTCTTAAGTACAAATCTAATCAATTAACAAATCAAATAAACTGTTAAATGTTTAAAAAACAGGAAAAACAACTCCATAAACTTGTAAGTAGCTTTTTAATTGTTCTTTTGCTGTTCTAATAAACTTTTCAGTTAAAAGCAACTGTTTAGTTGCCATCAACTCTTCAGTTGCTAGCGACTCTTAAGTTGTTAGTTAGGAATAGCGCAACTCCCCAGTAGCAACTGTGTGCCAAATTCTCAGTATCGAGTTAACTGAGAACTTTTAGTTGCAAGCAACTTGTAGACGTTGCAATTATTCAACCAATACTCGAGTTGACGAAAGGTTAAAAGGACATATGTCCTTTTAACTTTTTAATAGTTGCAAACCGCATTATTAAAGGAACGGTTGTTTTTGTCCTGCAGAGCTCTTGATTATCTAATTAAATGCGAGAACCTTCACTGCGTTTGAAAATATAAATAGTCTCATTCTTAAGAATCTTATCTTAATCGAGTCTGTCTTATCTTAAGGTCACGTATCTGAAGATTTTTCCCAATGATCTTTCAAACGTTTAAAAAAGCACGAAAAACAACTGCATTCAACTTAGTTACAAGCAGCTTTTTAGTTGCAACCAGCTTCTCTGTTGTAAGGAACTTTTTTGTTGCTAGCAATTTTTTAGTTGCCCGCAACTTGTGAGTTGCTTGCGACTTTTAAGGTACGATTACACTGCGGCAACTACAGGAAAACTGATTGCCTTGCTTACCGGACTGCCAATTCTAAATTCGCCGATGCTTGCCGTCAAATTAAGATTCAAACTTTGTAAAACAATTTACGTTTTGTAAAAATAAGATGTTTTTCTTATATTTTTTGATATCCCTGGCTTCCCCTAATAATAGATAGTTATAACATAATAGATATAACATAATAGATAGTTATAGATGTAATCTACAAAAAAAAAAAAAAATCGAAAAAAAAAAAAATTGTAATTGTCACATTTATGCTGACTTTTTTGTTATGGTATAGAAAAACATAATAAAGAAAATATGTATTTCTTGATAACTATATTTACGAGAAAACTGAAATTCTTAGAACTCCTTATTTTTATGTGTTATCTTCATGTAACTTTTTATCTCAATTTGCAAATATTTTTTTAAATATTATTTTTCAAAAATATATTGTATTTTAAACGTTACTAGATACATAATAGATAGTTATAGAAGAAAAAAAAGAAGAAAAAACTTGTTCACTTGTTATTTTCACGAAACCCTCATTTTCACAATTTTGAAAAGCTGGCGTTTTTGCTGCGGTATAGAATCAATCATAATAAATCAAATTTGTATTTCGTGATAACTTATATTTACTAGAAAACTGAAATTTTTGGAACTCCTTATTTTTATGTGTTATCTTCATGTAACTTTTTATATCAATTTGCAATTTTTAAAAAAAAATAATATTTAAAAAAGTTATTGTACTTTTCAGACGTTAATAGATACATATTAGATAATTATAGATCTAATCTACAAAAAACAAACACGAAAAAAAAAATTGTAATTGTCACGCAGAGAACCTTCATTTTTACAATTTTGAAAAAAGTTTTTATGCTGGTGTTTTTGCTGCGATATAGAAGAACGTAATAAATCAAATTTGTATTTCGTGATAACTTATATTTACTAGAAAACTGAAATTCTTAGAATTCCTTATCTTCATGTAATTTTTTATATCAAATTGCAATTTAAAAAAAAATTATTTAAAAAAGATATTGTACTTTTCAGACGTTAGTAGATACATAATAGATAGTTATAGATCTAATCTACAAAAAAAACCCGAAAAAAAATTGTAATTGTCACGCATAGAACCCTCATTTTCACAATTTTGTTGAAGGTTTTATGCTGACTTTTTTGTTGCCGTATGCTTTCATGTGAACATAATAAAGAAAATATGTATTTCTTGATAACTATATTTATGAGAAAACTGAAATTCTTAGAACTCCGTATTTTTATGTGTTATTACTGTTTATCTCAATTTTCAAATATATTTCAAATATATTCTACTTTTCAAAGTTACTAAATTCATACTAGATACCTACAGAAAAAAACTACTGTTTTCACGCATAAAATTAGGATTTCCACAATTTTGATGAAGTTTTTGTGCTGATTTTTTTAGCTGAGTATATAAGAACATGGTAAAAGAACATTTGTATTTCAGGACAAATCAAACTTACTAGAAAACTTAGATTCTTAGAACTGTTTATCTTCATGTGACCTTTCATCTCAATTTGCATACAACATTTTTTTTTATCTTTTCAAAAGTATTCAACTTTACTAACAATACTAACGTGCCAATTTGCATATCTTGCATCAAAAATATATTCTCAAATTCTCAATAACAATTTCAATTCCGCCTCTTTGTTTTAGACTTTTAGTTTGAAAGCAATTTTAAGTGTAACCGAAGACGGTTCCAATAATTCTCAGGAGACAATTTGAGGGCAAGAGAATTGCAGTTGCGTAAACTCGGGCGTTGATTGCAGTCTAGACGAAGAAAAATATACGAGAAAAGGGGAATTGATAACAAAGTTTCTTCTATAAGGACACACTTTAATCAACTTTCTTTTGCCTTTTGCTTCGGGAGATTTGGTTTGTTTCCATTTTATTTTTTAGTTTAAAAACCGTAGCAGAGATTTCTAAAAAATATTTTCTAAAATGGAAATATCAATTTGTATGTTTTTTTGTTGAGAAAATCGATTTCCTTTTATATCAATTCTTTTTCTAGAAATATTTCCTTGGCAAATTAAATTTCTTTGATACAAGATGTTCGTTTCAGAAATTCTGCGCGCTACCGACTAAACTACAAACGCATGTTCCAGATATCGGGATTTTTTAAAAAAAATGTTTCTGAATAATATTTGTAAAAAAGTTAAAATCATTTAATAAATTCCACCAAAACGAATTCCACCGTAAAGTACTCATCTTGAGGGTAAATAGTACTTGTGTATAAATTTTCAGCCTCTTTTATACAGATTGGAAGTTGGTGATTTACAATTAAATAAAATAAATGTTGGATAAATTTTTAGTATTTTAATAATTTTGTCTATAATAATAAAAGTAAGAGTATATCTATACTCTTACTTTTATTATTATAGACAAAATTATTAAAATACTAAAAATTTATCCAACATTTATTTTGTTAAATACTAAGAATATTATTTTTTTTAAAGAATTTAAATGTATCCGACTTTTTAGTCGCAGATGCGGTAACTATTTAAAATAAGATATATTATTATAAATTAGATATAAAGAAAATTCTGCTGAATATTAAGTATTACCATACCATTAAGCGTTAAAAATTTTAAAATATTATATATATATATATATATATATAAGGCAAATAATATATATATATATATATTATTTGTTGTTATTTGTTTTAGCTTTAATATCAGTATCAGTTAAAAAATGTGGGGCATTCTGTAAACTTTTAAGGTTTTCTTATTATTTTGATTACATATTTACCAATAGTGTTAATGAAAAAGTAAATATTTATTGTGTGCTCTTCACGTGGAAAATATTATCTGGGCAGCGAAATGCCACTGCATTTCGGTTTCCAGTATTTATTGCAACTTTCCAGCAACTTGCTAGCAATTTTCCAGTTGCCAGCAACTTTTTAGTTGCTAGCAACTTTTTAATTGCTAGCAACTTTTTAGTTGCTAGCAACTTTCTAGTTGCTAGCAACTTTCTAGTTGCTAGCAACTTTTTAGTTGCCAGCAACTTTTTAGTTGCTAGCAACTTTCCAGTTGCCAGCAACGTTCCAGTTGCCAGCAACTTTCCAGTTGCCCGCAATTTTTAGTTGCTCGCAACTTGCTAGCTGATTAGCCTAGCACCGAATTTTTCCTTTAATTTTTTTATCGCACCCAACGCAACGCAATATATATATATACATATATAAACATATTATATATACATATATATCTACATATATATATCTACATATATATATCTACATATATATCTACATATATATCTACATATATATATCTACATATACATATTTTCCCAATATGTATATATATTCCCAATGCAATATTTCGTGTTTACTTACAAGTTACTTCCACTGATCTTCAGTTTATTAACGACGGCTCAGAGATTAAGAATTATTTGAAAAACATTGACAAAAAAGAAGGGCAGCGAAAGATATAATTTAATATGTATATAGTTCCCCAGTTTTAAGAAAATTATAGTCCTGGAAGTTTACTTGCTAGTAGCTTTCCAGTTGCCAGCAGCTTGTAAAATTGAATTTGATCAGACTGATCTCAACAACTGATAAAAAGAAACACACTAATACAGAAAACAAAATTTGTCTTTTCCCGACCTTTGAAAAGTTAGATTAAAAGTAATCCACCTCGCGACAATTTATCCCCCACACATGAAGAGTTGAAACAACGATTTGGATTTCCGAGAGTTTTGACGTTCTATCTTGGAGTTCTGCTGAATTCATGCTGGTGCCTGCTGGCCTGATAGATCGTTTGGTTTTCCTTCTGCCGTCATCATTCCGAACCATCGTTAGCAAATTTAAAATCTAAAGTTGAAAAGTGCATTTCATTTTCGTTTACTACAAATCAAACTAACTAATCAAATGAAATTTTAAATGTTTAAAGAAACACGAAAATCAACCAAACTAACTTGCAAGAAGGATTTTAGTTGCACTTTTGCATCTCCAGGTCTTAGAAACTTTTTAGTTGCTAGCACCTGAAAATTTGTATGGAACTGCAAAAGTGCATCCAAGTTGCAAGTTGAATGTTTTTTTTTAAAAATTATATTTTTCGCTGCCCTTCTTTTTTGTCAATGTTTTTCAAATAATTCTTAATCTCTGAGCCGTCGTTAATAAATTTAAGATCAGTGGAAGTAACTTGTAAGTAAACACGAAAACCAACCAAACTAACTTGCAAGCAGGATTTTAGTTGCGATTTTGCAGTTCCAAACAACTTTTTAATCGATAGCAGCTTTTCAGTTGGTAGCAATTTTTTAGTTGCGAGCAACTTTTTAATTGCTAGGAACTTTCTAGTTGCCTGCAATTTGTCAGTTGCTAGCGAATTTCAAGTTATGCTTACACTGTGAGAACTACAGACAAACTGGTTACCTAGTCCACCAAAAAGGTGCTTATTTTTAGAACCAATATAATAACACATTGTTAAGCATAGAAATCATAATGAATTTAAAATTTACACTTACAACTCAACCTGAAACAAGTAAATACCAAATTTTATATAATTCGATAAAATAATTTGCGATGAAACGACACACATTGAAGTTGCGGATCAAGTCCTCGCGCTTTTCATAAGTAGGCCTTGCACTTGATGTCCGAGACACTGTATTGGTTGCTTCCCCCTCTTTTTTTATAATGTTTTTCAAATAATTGTTAAACTCCGAACCGTCTTTAATAAACTTAAGAAAAGGAAGTAAGTTACTGACTTACTTAAATTCTAAAGTCTCTTAAGAACAAATCTAATCAATTAACAAATCAAATAAAGTGTTAAACGTTTAAAAAACAGGAAAAACAACTCCATAAACTTGTAAGTAGCTTTTTAATTGTACTTTTGCAGTTCTAATAATATTTTCAGTTAAAAGCAACTGTTTAGTTGCCATCAACTCTTCAGTTGCTAGCGACTCTTAAGTTGTTAGTTAGGAATAGCGCAACTCCCCAGTAGCAACTCTGTGCCAAATTCTCAGTAGTAACTACCGAGTTAACTGTGTACTTTTAGTTGCAAGCAATTTGTACACGTTGCAGTTATCCAACCAATACCCGAGTTGACGAAAGGTTTAAAGGACATATGTCCTTTTAACTTTTAAATAGTTGAAAACTGCATTATTAAAGGAACGGTTGTTTTTGTCCTGCAGAGCGTTTGATTACATAATTAATTGGGAAAACCTTCACTGCGTAGTTTATTTGAAAATATAAATTGTCTCATTTTTAAGAATTATCTTAAGCTCACGTATATTAAGATTTTTCCCAATGGTCTTTCAAACGTTTAAAAAAGCACGAAAAACAACTGCATTTAACTTTGTTACAAGCAGCTTTTCAGTTGCATCCAGCTTCTCTGTTGTAAGAAACTTTTATGTTGATAGCAATTTTTTAGTTGCCCGCAACTTGTGAGTTGCTTGCGACTTTTAAGGTACGATTACACTGCGGCAACTACAGGAAAACTGATTGCCTTTCTTACAGGGCTGCCAATTCTAAATTCGCCGATGCTCGCCGTCAAATTCAGATTCAAACTTTGTAAAACAATTTACGTTTTGCAAAAATGGGATGTTTTTCTTACATTTTTTATATCCCTCGCTTCCCCTCTTTTTTTAATGTTTTTCAAATAATTGTTAAATTCCAAACCGTCTTTAATAAACTTAAGAAAAGGAAGTAAGTTACTGACTTACTTAAATTCTAAAGTCTCTTAAGAACAAATCTAATCAATTAACAAATCAAATAAAGTGTTAAACGTTTAAAAAACAGGAAAAACAACTCCATAAACTTGTATGTGGCTTTTTAATTGTACTTTTGCAGTTCTAAAAATCTTTTCAGTTAAAAGCAACTGTTTAGTTGCCATAAACTCTTCAGTTGCTAGCGACTCTTAAGTTGTTAGTTAGGAATAGCGCAACTCCCCAGTAGCAACTCTGTGCCAAATTCTCAGTAGTAACTACCGAGTTAACTGAATACTTTTAGTTGCAAGCAACTTGTACACGTTGCAGTTATCCAACCAATACCCGAGTTGACGAAAGGTTAAAAGGACATATGTCCTTTTAACTTTTAAATAGTTGCAAACTGCATTATTAAAGTAACGTTTGTTTTTGTCCTGCAGAGCGCTTGGTTATATAATTAATTGCGAGAACCTTCACTGCGTAGTTTATTTGAAATTATACATTGTCTCATTCTTAAGAATTATCTTAAGGTCACGTATCTGAAGATTTTTCCCAATGATCTTTCAAACGTTTAAAAAAGCACGAAAAACAACTGCATTCAACTTAGTTACAAGCAGCTTTTCAGTTGCAACCAGCTTCTCTGTTGTAAGGAACTTTTTTGTTGCTAGCAATTTTTTAGTTGCCCGCAACTTTTGAGTTGCTTGCGACTTTTAAGGTACGATTACACTGCGGCAACTACAGGAAAACTGATTGCCTTGCTTACAGGGCTGCCAATTCTAAATTCGCCGATGCTCGCCGTCAAATTAAGATTCAAACTTTGTAAAACAATTTACGTTTTGTAAAAATGGGACGTTTTTCTTATATTTTTTTATATCCCTCACTTCCCCTCTTATTTTAATGCTTTTCAAATAATTGTTAAATTCCAAACCGTCGTTAATAAACTTAAGAAAAGGAAGTAAGTTACTGACTTACTTAAATTCTAAAGTCTCTTAATAACAAATCTAATCAATTAACAAATCAAATAAAGTGTTAAACGTTTAAAAAACAGGAAAAACAACTCCATAACTTGTAAGTAGCTTTGTAATTGTACTTTTACAGTTCTAATATTCTTTTCATTTAAAAGCAACTGTTTAGTTGCCATAAACTCTTCAGTTGCTAGCGACTCTTAAGTTGTTAGTTAGGAATAGCGCAACTCCCCAGTAGCAACTCTGTGCCAAATTCTCAGTAGTAACTACCGAGTTAACTGAATACTTTTAGTTGCAAGCAACTTGTACACGTTGCAGTTATCCAACCAATACCCGAGTTGACGAAAGGTTAAAAGGACATATGTCCTTTTAACTTTTAAATAGTTGCAAACTGCATTATTAAAGTAACGGTTGTTTTTGTCCTGCAGAGCGCTTGGTTATATAATTAATTGCGAGAACCTTCACTGCGTAGTTTATTTGAAAGTATACATTGTCTCATTCTTAAGAATTATCTTAAGGTCACGTATCTGAAGATTTTTCCCAATGATCTTTCAAACGTTTAAAAAAACACGAAAAACAACTGCATTCAACTTAGTTACAAGCAGCTTTTTAGTTGCAACCAGCTTCTCTGTTGTAAGGAACTTTTTTGTTGCTAGCAATTTTTTAGTTGCCCGAAACTTGTGAGTTGCTTGCGACTTTTAAGGTACGATTACACTGCGGCAACTACAGGAAAACTGATTGCCTTGCTTACAGGGCTGCCAATTCTAAATTCGCCGATGCTCGCCGTCAAAATAAGATTCAAACTTTGTAAAACAATTTACGTTTTGTAAAAATGGGATGTTTTTCTTATATTTTTTTATATCCCTCGCTTCCCTTCTTATTTTAATGCTTTTCAAATAATTGTTAAATTCCAAACCGTCGTTAATAAACTTAAGAAAAGGAAGTAAGTTACTGACTTACTTAAATTCTAAAGTCTCTTAAGAACAAATCTAATCAATTAACAAATCAAATAAAGTGTTAAACGTTTAAAAAACAGGAAAAACAACTCCATAACTTGTAAGTAGCTTTGTAATTGTACTTTTACAGTTCTAATATTCTTTTCATTTAAAAGCAACTGTTTAGTTGCCATCAACTCTTCAGTTGCTAGCGACTCTTAAGTTGTTAGTTAGGAATTGCGCAACTTCCCAGTAGCAACTCTGTGCCAAATAAATCTATAAGTATTGTAAATTCTACACAAATATAGAAATACACAAAAAATCCTTAAGTAATGACAAATTTACATAACATATTAAATCAAACTATATGAAGGAACTTTGAACAGTTGAAGGTGGATCCACCTTCAGGCCCGTCGCACCGGGGGGGGGGGGGACAGCAATTATGGCAGCAGGTGAATGTGTATATTTGTGGTTTTAAAAACTGTCAAAGTAATTCATAGGATAGTTGCAGATTTATTTTTTTCCATTCATAAAGATTTATTGATTTAGCTTGCTGTGCAGGCCCGTCGTACCGGGGGGAGCACGACCCCCCCATAATCTGAAGACCCTGAAAATTGGGAATTTCAACTCCTAAAAACCCCGAGTTGAGAAATTTTATCCCTAAAAATATTATTGTTAACATATGAAAGTTAGGAAAGATTAGAAATCGTCCAACTTGTAAGATTACGTTTAAATTAGACTTCAAAATGGACGTTGCATTGGAATAATTTTGCATCGATCAAACTGTTGGTCTGACTTGTACGGATGCATTTTTCGCTACATACTTTGTAATGGGGATTTTACGCTTTTGTGACATAAATACACAGCAGTTGGTTTGTACAGAGTAGTAAATTCATGAATTTTATTCCCAACTAATTTCTAATTTTTGTTCCAGCTTCGGTCTTTCTTCTTTGATTTTTTAGGTCTTCTACTTTCAGATTTTGTTCGCTTTGGTCCCTTTGGGGGGAACATATGTGCTTGATAACGATGGGTCAAATGCATTGCTCTCTTCATGGTCTATTTGACGACTTATTTCGCATATGGAGGATAATATTATCCGTGGAAAGTGATCGAGATCACCTTACACCTCTCATCATCACTTATTTCGGAATGTTTGTCAGTATCTACATCAGCACTTTTAATAGGGGCTGGATAACCAAATTAGTATGTTTGGCAGTCATGGCCACTATCTGACTCAGAATCACTGTCAGGATTAAAAAACACATCTAAAGTTTCATTTAGTGTAAGACTGAAAAGTAGGGGGGAGGGAGGTACTAAATATTTTGTTTGAAAAAAAATTAAATATTTACCTAAAATATTTTATTTTTAATTCATAATTAAATTTTTACCATGTTTAAGCTTTCAATTTAAAATAAATAATCAAATCGGTATCGGAACCTTTAAAATAATAAGTAACTACCTATAGTGCCGAACTTCACACATTCGGCGGTTGGCAAGATAACTTGCCAGTCAAAAATACGTCTACTTAACAGTTATAAATATTTTTTTATTTAGTTTTTTAGTGTATTTATATGAACAATGGATTCATGTCAATGCAATAAAGCACAAAAAATAGACCATAGACAGTAATAAAAGTATTTTTTTAACAAGAAATTTTAACTTTGAACCACTATTTCACCTACAAAGCTATCTGCGAATTACACAATCAGCGCCGCATTTTGATTGGTGGATTCTTAGAAAGAAAAAAACCACTAATTGGAACAATTCCCACCATCAATTGGCAAAGGAAAAAAATAAAATGTCGAATGGCAAGTTTTCTTGCCAACCGGCGTTAATGGGTTAACTGAGTACTTTTAGTTGCAAGCAACTTGTAAACGTTGCAGTTATTCAACCAATACCCGAGTTGACGAAAGGTTAAAAGGACATACCGTATATACTCGCGTATAAGCCGAGAAATTTAAGTCAAAATTTTCATCAAAAAGTAGGGGGGTCGGCTTATACGCGGGTCATTAAAATTTCTAATATAATTTGCCTAAAATGGAAAAAGGAGAGAAGTTGAAATTAGCGGATTCTTCTGAAATCGCGCCGACACGTTTCCGAGATCGAGAATGTGCATCGCGTGCTGATTGAAGACCGTTCTGCGCATCGCGGGGCAATCGTGACACAAAATTTAACTATTCCCATAAATAATCAGTTTAACTTAATAAAAAGTATATATTTTAATAAATATTTAATTGGTTTGTAGAATTTATGAAGCTAGTAAACGCTACTTTAATAGAATTTTGGATGGAAGACTAAGAAGTTGACATCGTGCGTAGCGAATGACACCACTTTAAAGTCAATGTCTTTCTTGCTCGATTGCAACAATTAAACAAAATTTATTTCCCCAATGCAGATTTTATTCCTTGATAATATTATGTACAGGTATTAATTGTTGTTTCATTAGTATATTGGATGGAATTGGCTTTAAAGCGGTAAAATCGGGGTTGCTAATCGGCGAATTCAAGTTCTACTTTCAAGTCATTTATCTTGTAATTAAAAACTAAATATTTTAATAAAAAGTATATATTCATCCATAAAGTAGTTGAATTTCCTTCTGAGATGGATAAAAAAAATGCTCATCCGTATTTAAAAGCGACAGTAGTCAACGATGTTGACAGAAAATTGATGTTTTCTAAGTTTTTAAATCTTTACAAAACGATGTTAAGGATTAGAAATTGCACATTTTGGTATTTAAGTTTGTGGTCTAAAATATTTTATTTGATAATAAGGGAGATTTAATTTAAGAAGTCCGATGGAGGTTTGAAAGACACCAGGACATCGCGAGTGGTACATACTTTTAAGCCCGATGAATCGTCACGAACTTCGAGGAAGGCCGTTTCTCCAGCCACTTTCTTTAAACTTTTAATTTCTAAGCTTAAATAATTATTTTTCTAATTAAAATGTCACTCTTTCGTCGAGGATTTGCCGATTTTAATCGGAATTTTTCATGTACGAAAATACAACTCGGCTTATACGCGAGTTTCCGATTTTGGACAAAAAATCGTCCTAAAATTAGGGGGTCGGCTTATACGCGGATCGGCTTATACGCGAGTATATACGGTATGTCCTTTTAACTTTTAAATAGTTGCAAACTACATTATTAAAGGAACGGTTGTTTTTGTCCTGCAGAGCGCTCGTTATATAATTAAATGCTAGAACCTTCACTGCGTAGTTTATTTGAAAATATAAATTGTCTCATTCTTAAGAATTATCTTAAGCTCACGTATCTGAAGATTTTTCCCAATGAACTTTCAAGTTTAAAAAAGCACGAAACACAACTGCATTCAACTTAGTTACAAGCAGCTTTTTAGTTGCAACCAGCTTCTCTGTTGTAAGGAACTTTTTTGTTGCTAGCAATTTTTTAGTTGCCCGCAACTTGTGAGTTGCTTGCGATTTTTAAGGTACGATTACAATGCGGCAACTACAAGAAAAGTGATTGCCTTGCTTACAGGACCACAAATTCTAAATTCGCCGATGCTCGCCGTCAAATTAAGCTTCAAACTTTGCAAAACAATTTACGTTTTGTAAAAAGGGGATGTTTTCTTTTATTTTTTAATAACCCTCGCTTCCCCTCTTTTTTTTAACGTATTTCAAATAATTGTTAAATTCCGAACCGTCGTTAATAAACTTAAGTAAAGGAAGTAAGAGACTTTAGTACTTACTTAAGTTCTGAAGTCTCTTAAGTACAAATCTAATCAATTAACAAATCAAATAAACTGTTAAATGTTTAAAAAACAGGAAAAACAACTCCATAAACTTGTAAGTAGCTTTTTAATTGTTCTTTTGCTGTTCTAATAAACTTTTCAGTTAAAAGCAACTGTTTAGTTGCCATCAACTCTTCAGTTGCTAGCGACTCTTAAGTTGTTAGTTAGGAATAGCGCAACTCCCCAGTAGCAACTGTGTGCCAAATTCTCAGTATCGAGTTAACTGAGAACTTTTAGTTGCAAGCAACTTGTAGACGTTGCAATTATTCAACCAATACTCGAGTTGACGAAAGGTTAAAAGGACATATGTCCTTTTAACTTTTTAATAGTTGCAAACCGCATTATTAAAGGAACGGTTGTTTTTGTCCTGCAGAGCTCTTGATTATCTAATTAAATGCGAGAACCTTCACTGCGTTTGAAAATATAAATAGTCTCATTCTTAAGAATCTTATCTTAATCGAGTCTGTCTTATCTTAAGGTCACGTATCTGAAGATTTTTCCCAATGATCTTTCAAACGTTTAAAAAAGCACGAAAAACAACTGCATTCAACTTAGTTACAAGCAGCTTTTTAGTTGCAACCAGCTTCTCTGTTGTAAGGAACTTTTTTGTTGCTAGCAATTTTTTAGTTGCCCGCAACTTGTGAGTTGCTTGCGACTTTTAAGGTACGATTACACTGCGGCAACTACAGGAAAACTGATTGCCTTGCTTACCGGACTGCCAATTCTAAATTCGCCGATGCTTGCCGTCAAATTAAGATTCAAACTTTGTAAAACAATTTACGTTTTGTAAAAATAAGATGTTTTTCTTATATTTTTTGATATCCCTGGCTTCCCCTAATAATAGATAGTTATAACATAATAGATATAACATAATAGATAGTTATAGATGTAATCTACAAAAAAAAAAAAAAATCGAAAAAAAAAAAAATTGTAATTGTCACATTTATGCTGACTTTTTTGTTATGGTATAGAAAAACATAATAAAGAAAATATGTATTTCTTGATAACTATATTTACGAGAAAACTGAAATTCTTAGAACTCCTTATTTTTATGTGTTATCTTCATGTAACTTTTTATCTCAATTTGCAAATATTTTTTTAAATATTATTTTTCAAAAATATATTGTATTTTAAACGTTACTAGATACATAATAGATAGTTATAGAAGAAAAAAAAGAAGAAAAAACTTGTTCACTTGTTATTTTCACGAAACCCTCATTTTCACAATTTTGAAAAGCTGGCGTTTTTGCTGCGGTATAGAATCAATCATAATAAATCAAATTTGTATTTCGTGATAACTTATATTTACTAGAAAACTGAAATTTTTGGAACTCCTTATTTTTATGTGTTATCTTCATGTAACTTTTTATATCAATTTGCAATTTTTAAAAAAAAATAATATTTAAAAAAGTTATTGTACTTTTCAGACGTTAATAGATACATATTAGATAATTATAGATCTAATCTACAAAAAACAAACACGAAAAAAAAAATTGTAATTGTCACGCAGAGAACCTTCATTTTTACAATTTTGAAAAAAGTTTTTATGCTGGTGTTTTTGCTGCGATATAGAAGAACGTAATAAATCAAATTTGTATTTCGTGATAACTTATATTTACTAGAAAACTGAAATTCTTAGAATTCCTTATCTTCATGTAATTTTTTATATCAAATTGCAATTTAAAAAAAAATTATTTAAAAAAGATATTGTACTTTTCAGACGTTAGTAGATACATAATAGATAGTTATAGATCTAATCTACAAAAAAAACCCGAAAAAAAATTGTAATTGTCACGCATAGAACCCTCATTTTCACAATTTTGTTGAAGGTTTTATGCTGACTTTTTTGTTGCCGTATGCTTTCATGTGAACATAATAAAGAAAATATGTATTTCTTGATAACTATATTTATGAGAAAACTGAAATTCTTAGAACTCCGTATTTTTATGTGTTATTACTGTTTATCTCAATTTTCAAATATATTTCAAATATATTCTACTTTTCAAAGTTACTAAATTCATACTAGATACCTACAGAAAAAAACTACTGTTTTCACGCATAAAATTAGGATTTCCACAATTTTGATGAAGTTTTTGTGCTGATTTTTTTAGCTGAGTATATAAGAACATGGTAAAAGAACATTTGTATTTCAGGACAAATCAAACTTACTAGAAAACTTAGATTCTTAGAACTGTTTATCTTCATGTGACCTTTCATCTCAATTTGCATACAACATTTTTTTTTATCTTTTCAAAAGTATTCAACTTTACTAACAATACTAACGTGCCAATTTGCATATCTTGCATCAAAAATATATTCTCAAATTCTCAATAACAATTTCAATTCCGCCTCTTTGTTTTAGACTTTTAGTTTGAAAGCAATTTTAAGTGTAACCGAAGACGGTTCCAATAATTCTCAGGAGACAATTTGAGGGCAAGAGAATTGCAGTTGCGTAAACTCGGGCGTTGATTGCAGTCTAGACGAAGAAAAATATACGAGAAAAGGGGAATTGATAACAAAGTTTCTTCTATAAGGACACACTTTAATCAACTTTCTTTTGCCTTTTGCTTCGGGAGATTTGGTTTGTTTCCATTTTATTTTTTAGTTTAAAAACCGTAGCAGAGATTTCTAAAAAATATTTTCTAAAATGGAAATATCAATTTGTATGTTTTTTTGTTGAGAAAATCGATTTCCTTTTATATCAATTCTTTTTCTAGAAATATTTCCTTGGCAAATTAAATTTCTTTGATACAAGATGTTCGTTTCAGAAATTCTGCGCGCTACCGACTAAACTACAAACACATGTTCCAGATATCGGGATTTTTTAAAAAAAATGTTTCTGAATAATATTTGTAAAAAAGTTAAAATCATTTAATAAATTCCACCAAAACGAATTCCACCGTAAAGTACTCATCTTGAGGGTAAATAGTACTTGTGTATAAATTTTCAGCCTCTTTTATACAGATTGGAAGTTGGTGATTTACAATTAAATAAAATAAATGTTGGATAAATTTTTAGTATTTTAATAATTTTGTCTATAATAATAAAAGTAAGAGTATATCTATACTCTTACTTTTATTATTATAGACAAAATTATTAAAATACTAAAAATTTATCCAACATTTATTTTGTTAAATACTAAGAATATTATTTTTTTTAAAGAATTTAAATGTATCCGACTTTTTAGTCGCAGATGCGGTAACTATTTAAAATAAGATATATTATTATAAATTAGATATAAAGAAAATTCTGCTGAATATTAAGTATTACCATACCATTAAGCGTTAAAAATTTTAAAATATTATATATATATATATATATATATAAGGCAAATAATATATATATATATATATTATTTGTTGTTATTTGTTTTAGCTTTAATATCAGTATCAGTTAAAAAATGTGGGGCATTCTGTAAACTTTTAAGGTTTTCTTATTATTTTGATTACATATTTACCAATAGTGTTAATGAAAAAGTAAATATTTATTGTGTGCTCTTCACGTGGAAAATATTATCTGGGCAGCGAAATGCCACTGCATTTCGGTTTCCAGTATTTATTGCAACTTTCCAGCAACTTGCTAGCAATTTTCCAGTTGCCAGCAACTTTTTAGTTGCTAGCAACTTTTTAATTGCTAGCAACTTTTTAGTTGCTAGCAACTTTCTAGTTGCTAGCAACTTTCTAGTTGCTAGCAACTTTTTAGTTGCCAGCAACTTTTTAGTTGCTAGCAACTTTCCAGTTGCCAGCAACGTTCCAGTTGCCAGCAACTTTCCAGTTGCCCGCAATTTTTAGTTGCTCGCAACTTGCTAGCTGATTAGCCTAGCACCGAATTTTTCCTTTAATTTTTTTATCGCACCCAACGCAACGCAATATATATATATACATATATAAACATATTATATATACATATATATCTACATATATATATCTACATATATATATCTACATATATATCTACATATATATCTACATATATATATCTACATATACATATTTTCCCAATATGTATATATATTCCCAATGCAATATTTCGTGTTTACTTACAAGTTACTTCCACTGATCTTCAGTTTATTAACGACGGCTCAGAGATTAAGAATTATTTGAAAAACATTGACAAAAAAGAAGGGCAGCGAAAGATATAATTTAATATGTATATAGTTCCCCAGTTTTAAGAAAATTATAGTCCTGGAAGTTTACTTGCTAGTAGCTTTCCAGTTGCCAGCAGCTTGTAAAATTGAATTTGATCAGACTGATCTCAACAACTGATAAAAAGAAACACACTAATACAGAAAACAAAATTTGTCTTTTCCCGACCTTTGAAAAGTTAGATTAAAAGTAATCCACCTCGCGACAATTTATCCCCCACACATGAAGAGTTGAAACAACGATTTGGATTTCCGAGAGTTTTGACGTTCTATCTTGGAGTTCTGCTGAATTCATGCTGGTGCCTGCTGGCCTGATAGATCGTTTGGTTTTCCTTCTGCCGTCATCATTCCGAACCATCGTTAGCAAATTTAAAATCTAAAGTTGAAAAGTGCATTTCATTTTCGTTTACTACAAATCAAACTAACTAATCAAATGAAATTTTAAATGTTTAAAGAAACACGAAAATCAACCAAACTAACTTGCAAGAAGGATTTTAGTTGCACTTTTGCATCTCCAGGTCTTAGAAACTTTTTAGTTGCTAGCACCTGAAAATTTGTATGGAACTGCAAAAGTGCATCCAAGTTGCAAGTTGAATGTTTTTTTTTAAAAATTATATTTTTCGCTGCCCTTCTTTTTTGTCAATGTTTTTCAAATAATTCTTAATCTCTGAGCCGTCGTTAATAAATTTAAGATCAGTGGAAGTAACTTGTAAGTAAACACGAAAACCAACCAAACTAACTTGCAAGCAGGATTTTAGTTGCGATTTTGCAGTTCCAAACAACTTTTTAATCGATAGCAGCTTTTCAGTTGGTAGCAATTTTTTAGTTGCGAGCAACTTTTTAATTGCTAGGAACTTTCTAGTTGCCTGCAATTTGTCAGTTGCTAGCGAATTTCAAGTTATGTTTACACTGTGAGAACTACAGACAAACTGGTTACCTAGTCCACCAAAAAGGTGCTTATTTTTAGAACCAATATAATAACACATTGTTAAGCATAGAAATCATAATGAATTTAAAATTTACACTTACAACTCAACCTGAAACAAGTAAATACCAAATTTTATATAATTCGATAAAATAATTTGCGATGAAACGACACACATTGAAGTTGCGGATCAAGTCCTCGCGCTTTTCATAAGTAGGCCTTGCACTTGATGTCCGAGACACTGTATTGGTTGCTTCCCCCTCTTTTTTTATAATGTTTTTCAAATAATTGTTAAACTCCGAACCGTCTTTAATAAACTTAAGAAAAGGAAGTAAGTTACTGACTTACTTAAATTCTAAAGTCTCTTAAGAACAAATCTAATCAATTAACAAATCAAATAAAGTGTTAAACGTTTAAAAAACAGGAAAAACAACTCCATAAACTTGTAAGTAGCTTTTTAATTGTACTTTTGCAGTTCTAATAATATTTTCAGTTAAAAGCAACTGTTTAGTTGCCATCAACTCTTCAGTTGCTAGCGACTCTTAAGTTGTTAGTTAGGAATAGCGCAACTCCCCAGTAGCAACTCTGTGCCAAATTCTCAGTAGTAACTACCGAGTTAACTGTGTACTTTTAGTTGCAAGCAATTTGTACACGTTGCAGTTATCCAACCAATACCCGAGTTGACGAAAGGTTTAAAGGACATATGTCCTTTTAACTTTTAAATAGTTGAAAACTGCATTATTAAAGGAACGGTTGTTTTTGTCCTGCAGAGCGTTTGATTACATAATTAATTGGGAAAACCTTCACTGCGTAGTTTATTTGAAAATATAAATTGTCTCATTTTTAAGAATTATCTTAAGCTCACGTATATTAAGATTTTTCCCAATGGTCTTTCAAACGTTTAAAAAAGCACGAAAAACAACTGCATTTAACTTTGTTACAAGCAGCTTTTCAGTTGCATCCAGCTTCTCTGTTGTAAGAAACTTTTATGTTGATAGCAATTTTTTAGTTGCCCGCAACTTGTGAGTTGCTTGCGACTTTTAAGGTACGATTACACTGCGGCAACTACAGGAAAACTGATTGCCTTTCTTACAGGGCTGCCAATTCTAAATTCGCCGATGCTCGCCGTCAAATTCAGATTCAAACTTTGTAAAACAATTTACGTTTTGCAAAAATGGGATGTTTTTCTTACATTTTTTATATCCCTCGCTTCCCCTCTTTTTTTAATGTTTTTCAAATAATTGTTAAATTCCAAACCGTCTTTAATAAACTTAAGAAAAGGAAGTAAGTTACTGACTTACTTAAATTCTAAAGTCTCTTAAGAACAAATCTAATCAATTAACAAATCAAATAAAGTGTTAAACGTTTAAAAAACAGGAAAAACAACTCCATAAACTTGTATGTGGCTTTTTAATTGTACTTTTGCAGTTCTAAAAATCTTTTCAGTTAAAAGCAACTGTTTAGTTGCCATAAACTCTTCAGTTGCTAGCGACTCTTAAGTTGTTAGTTAGGAATAGCGCAACTCCCCAGTAGCAACTCTGTGCCAAATTCTCAGTAGTAACTACCGAGTTAACTGAATACTTTTAGTTGCAAGCAACTTGTACACGTTGCAGTTATCCAACCAATACCCGAGTTGACGAAAGGTTAAAAGGACATATGTCCTTTTAACTTTTAAATAGTTGCAAACTGCATTATTAAAGTAACGTTTGTTTTTGTCCTGCAGAGCGCTTGGTTATATAATTAATTGCGAGAACCTTCACTGCGTAGTTTATTTGAAATTATACATTGTCTCATTCTTAAGAATTATCTTAAGGTCACGTATCTGAAGATTTTTCCCAATGATCTTTCAAACGTTTAAAAAAGCACGAAAAACAACTGCATTCAACTTAGTTACAAGCAGCTTTTCAGTTGCAACCAGCTTCTCTGTTGTAAGGAACTTTTTTGTTGCTAGCAATTTTTTAGTTGCCCGCAACTTTTGAGTTGCTTGCGACTTTTAAGGTACGATTACACTGCGGCAACTACAGGAAAACTGATTGCCTTGCTTACAGGGCTGCCAATTCTAAATTCGCCGATGCTCGCCGTCAAATTAAGATTCAAACTTTGTAAAACAATTTACGTTTTGTAAAAATGGGACGTTTTTCTTATATTTTTTTATATCCCTCACTTCCCCTCTTATTTTAATGCTTTTCAAATAATTGTTAAATTCCAAACCGTCGTTAATAAACTTAAGAAAAGGAAGTAAGTTACTGACTTACTTAAATTCTAAAGTCTCTTAATAACAAATCTAATCAATTAACAAATCAAATAAAGTGTTAAACGTTTAAAAAACAGGAAAAACAACTCCATAACTTGTAAGTAGCTTTGTAATTGTACTTTTACAGTTCTAATATTCTTTTCATTTAAAAGCAACTGTTTAGTTGCCATAAACTCTTCAGTTGCTAGCGACTCTTAAGTTGTTAGTTAGGAATAGCGCAACTCCCCAGTAGCAACTCTGTGCCAAATTCTCAGTAGTAACTACCGAGTTAACTGAATACTTTTAGTTGCAAGCAACTTGTACACGTTGCAGTTATCCAACCAATACCCGAGTTGACGAAAGGTTAAAAGGACATATGTCCTTTTAACTTTTAAATAGTTGCAAACTGCATTATTAAAGTAACGGTTGTTTTTGTCCTGCAGAGCGCTTGGTTATATAATTAATTGCGAGAACCTTCACTGCGTAGTTTATTTGAAAGTATACATTGTCTCATTCTTAAGAATTATCTTAAGGTCACGTATCTGAAGATTTTTCCCAATGATCTTTCAAACGTTTAAAAAAACACGAAAAACAACTGCATTCAACTTAGTTACAAGCAGCTTTTTAGTTGCAACCAGCTTCTCTGTTGTAAGGAACTTTTTTGTTGCTAGCAATTTTTTAGTTGCCCGAAACTTGTGAGTTGCTTGCGACTTTTAAGGTACGATTACACTGCGGCAACTACAGGAAAACTGATTGCCTTGCTTACAGGGCTGCCAATTCTAAATTCGCCGATGCTCGCCGTCAAAATAAGATTCAAACTTTGTAAAACAATTTACGTTTTGTAAAAATGGGATGTTTTTCTTATATTTTTTTATATCCCTCGCTTCCCTTCTTATTTTAATGCTTTTCAAATAATTGTTAAATTCCAAACCGTCGTTAATAAACTTAAGAAAAGGAAGTAAGTTACTGACTTACTTAAATTCTAAAGTCTCTTAAGAACAAATCTAATCAATTAACAAATCAAATAAAGTGTTAAACGTTTAAAAAACAGGAAAAACAACTCCATAACTTGTAAGTAGCTTTGTAATTGTACTTTTACAGTTCTAATATTCTTTTCATTTAAAAGCAACTGTTTAGTTGCCATCAACTCTTCAGTTGCTAGCGACTCTTAAGTTGTTAGTTAGGAATTGCGCAACTTCCCAGTAGCAACTCTGTGCCAAATAAATCTATAAGTATTGTAAATTCTACACAAATATAGAAATACACAAAAAATCCTTAAGTAATGACAAATTTACATAACATATTAAATCAAACTATATGAAGGAACTTTGAACAGTTGAAGGTGGATCCACCTTCAGGCCCGTCGCACCGGGGGGGGGGGGACAACAATTATGGCAGCAGGTGAATGTGTATATTTGTGGTTTTAAAAACTGTCAAAGTAATTCATAGGATAGTTGCAGATTTATTTTTTTCCATTCATAAAGATTTATTGATTTAGCTTGCTGTGCAGGCCCGTCGTACCGGGGGGAGCACGACCCCCCCATAATCTGAAGACCCTGAAAATTGGGAATTTCAACTCCTAAAAACCCCGAGTTGAGAAATTTTATCCCTAAAAATATTATTGTTAACATATGAAAGTTAGGAAAGATTAGAAATCGTCCAACTTGTAAGATTACGTTTAAATTAGACTTCAAAATGGACGTTGCATTGGAATAATTTTGCATCGATCAAACTGTTGGTCTGACTTGTACGGATGCATTTTTCGCTACATACTTTGTAATGGGGATTTTACGCTTTTGTGACATAAATACACAGCAGTTGGTTTGTACAGAGTAGTAAATTCATGAATTTTATTCCCAACTAATTTCTAATTTTTGTTCCAGCTTCGGTCTTTCTTCTTTGATTTTTTAGGTCTTCTACTTTCAGATTTTGTTCGCTTTGGTCCCTTTGGGGGGAACATATGTGCTTGATAACGATGGGTCAAATGCATTGCTCTCTTCATGGTCTATTTGACGACTTATTTCGCATATGGAGGATAATATTATCCGTGGAAAGTGATCGAGATCACCTTACACCTCTCATCATCACTTATTTCGGAATGTTTGTCAGTATCTACATCAGCACTTTTAATAGGGGCTGGATAACCAAATTAGTATGTTTGGCAGTCATGGCCACTATCTGACTCAGAATCACTGTCAGGATTAAAAAACACATCTAAAGTTTCATTTAGTGTAAGACTGAAAAGTAGGGGGGAGGGAGGTACTAAATATTTTGTTTGAAAAAAAATTAAATATTTACCTAAAATATTTTATTTTTAATTCATAATTAAATTTTTACCATGTTTAAGCTTTCAATTTAAAATAAATAATCAAATCGGTATCGGAACCTTTAAAATAATAAGTAACTACCTATAGTGCCGAACTTCACACATTCGGCGGTTGGCAAGATAACTTGCCAGTCAAAAATACGTCTACTTAACAGTTATAAATATTTTTTTATTTAGTTTTTTAGTGTATTTATATGAACAATGGATTCATGTCAATGCAATAAAGCACAAAAAATAGACCATAGACAGTAATAAAAGTATTTTTTTAACAAGAAATTTTAACTTTGAACCACTATTTCACCTACAAAGCTATCTGCGAATTACACAATCAGCGCCGCATTTTGATTGGTGGATTCTTAGAAAGAAAAAAACCACTAATTGGAACAATTCCCACCATCAATTGGCAAAGGAAAAAAATAAAATGTCGAATGGCAAGTTTTCTTGCCAACCGGCGTTAATGGGTTAACTGAGTACTTTTAGTTGCAAGCAACTTGTAAACGTTGCAGTTATTCAACCAATACCCGAGTTGACGAAAGGTTAAAAGGACATACCGTATATACTCGCGTATAAGCCGAGAAATTTAAGTCAAAATTTTCATCAAAAAGTAGGGGGGTCGGCTTATACGCGGGTCATTAAAATTTCTAATATAATTTGCCTAAAATGGAAAAAGGAGAGAAGTTGAAATTAGCGGATTCTTCTGAAATCGCGCCGACACGTTTCCGAGATCGAGAATGTGCATCGCGTGCTGATTGAAGACCGTTCTGCGCATCGCGGGGCAATCGTGACACAAAATTTAACTATTCCCATAAATAATCAGTTTAACTTAATAAAAAGTATATATTTTAATAAATATTTAATTGGTTTGTAGAATTTATGAAGCTAGTAAACGCTACTTTAATAGAATTTTGGATGGAAGACTAAGAAGTTGACATCGTGCGTAGCGAATGACACCACTTTAAAGTCAATGTCTTTCTTGCTCGATTGCAACAATTAAACAAAATTTATTTCCCCAATGCAGATTTTATTCCTTGATAATATTATGTACAGGTATTAATTGTTGTTTCATTAGTATATTGGATGGAATTGGCTTTAAAGCGGTAAAATCGGGGTTGCTAATCGGCGAATTCAAGTTCTACTTTCAAGTCATTTATCTTGTAATTAAAAACTAAATATTTTAATAAAAAGTATATATTCATCCATAAAGTAGTTGAATTTCCTTCTGAGATGGATAAAAAAAATGCTCATCCGTATTTAAAAGCGACAGTAGTCAACGATGTTGACAGAAAATTGATGTTTTCTAAGTTTTTAAATCTTTACAAAACGATGTTAAGGATTAGAAATTGCACATTTTGGTATTTAAGTTTGTGGTCTAAAATATTTTATTTGATAATAAGGGAGATTTAATTTAAGAAGTCCGATGGAGGTTTGAAAGACACCAGGACATCGCGAGTGGTACATACTTTTAAGCCCGATGAATCGTCACGAACTTCGAGGAAGGCCGTTTCTCCAGCCACTTTCTTTAAACTTTTAATTTCTAAGCTTAAATAATTATTTTTCTAATTAAAATGTCACTCTTTCGTCGAGGATTTGCCGATTTTAATCGGAATTTTTCATGTACGAAAATACAACTCGGCTTATACGCGAGTTTCCGATTTTGGACAAAAAATCGTCCTAAAATTAGGGGGTCGGCTTATACGCGGATCGGCTTATACGCGAGTATATACGGTATGTCCTTTTAACTTTTAAATAGTTGCAAACTACATTATTAAAGGAACGGTTGTTTTTGTCCTGCAGAGCGCTCGTTATATAATTAAATGATAGAACCTTCACTGCGTAGTTTATTTGAAAATATAAATTGTCTCATTCTTAAGAATTATCTTAAGCTCACGTATCTGAAGATTTTTCCCAATGAACTTTCAAGTTTAAAAAAGCACGAAACACAACTGCATTCAACTTAGTTACAAGCAGCTTTTTAGTTGCAACCAGCTTCTCTGTTGTAAGGAACTTTTTTGTTGCTAGCAATTTTTTAGTTGCCCGCAACTTGTGAGTTGCTTGCGATTTTTAAGGTACGATTACAATGCGGCAACTACAAGAAAAGTGATTGCCTTGCTTACAGGACCACAAATTCTAAATTCGCCGATGCTCGCCGTCAAATTAAGCTTCAAACTTTGCAAAACAATTTACGTTTTGTAAAAAGGGGATGTTTTCTTTTATTTTTTAATAACCCTCGCTTCCCCTCTTTTTTTTAACGTATTTCAAATAATTGTTAAATTCCGAACCGTCGTTAATAAACTTAAGTAAAGGAAGTAAGAGACTTTAGTACTTACTTAAGTTCTGAAGTCTCTTAAGTACAAATCTAATCAATTAACAAATCAAATAAACTGTTAAATGTTTTAAAAACAACTCCATAAACTTGTAAGTAGCTTTTTAATTGTTCTTTTGCTGTTCTAATAAACTTTTCAGTTAAAAGCAACTGTTTAGTTGCCATCAACTCTTCAGTTGCTAGCGACTCTTAAGTTGTTAGTTAGGAATAGCGCAACTCCCCAGTAGCAACTGTGTGCCAAATTCTCAGTATCGAGTTAACTGAGAACTTTTAGTTGCAAGCAACTTGTAGACGTTGCAATTATTCAACCAATACTCGAGTTGACGAAAGGTTAAAAGGACATATGTCCTTTTAACTTTTTAATAGTTGCAAACCGCATTATTAAAGGAACGGTTGTTTTTGTCCTGCAGAGCTCTTGATTATCTAATTAAATGCGAGAACCTTCACTGCGTTTGAAAATATAAATAGTCTCATTCTTAAGAATCTTATCTTAATCGAGTCTGTCTTATCTTAAGGTCACGTATCTGAAGATTTTTCCCAATGATCTTTCAAACGTTTAAAAAAGCACGAAAAACAACTGCATTCAACTTAGTTACAAGCAGCTTTTTAGTTGCAACCAGCTTCTCTGTTGTAAGGAACTTTTTTGTTGCTAGCAATTTTTTAGTTGCCCGCAACTTGTGAGTTGCTTGCGACTTTTAAGGTACGATTACACTGCGGCAACTACAGGAAAACTGATTGCCTTGCTTACCGGACTGCCAATTCTAAATTCGCCGATGCTTGCCGTCAAATTAAGATTCAAACTTTGTAAAACAATTTACGTTTTGTAAAAATAAGATGTTTTTCTTATATTTTTTGATATCCCTGGCTTCCCCTAATAATAGATAGTTATAACATAATAGATATAACATAATAGATAGTTATAGATGTAATCTACAAAAAAAAAAAAAAATCGAAAAAAAAAAAAATTGTAATTGTCACATTTATGCTGACTTTTTTGTTATGGTATAGAAAAACATAATAAAGAAAATATGTATTTCTTGATAACTATATTTACGAGAAAACTGAAATTCTTAGAACTCCTTATTTTTATGTGTTATCTTCATGTAACTTTTTATCTCAATTTGCAAATATTTTTTTAAATATTATTTTTCAAAAATATATTGTATTTTAAACGTTACTAGATACATAATAGATAGTTATAGAAGAAAAAAAAGAAGAAAAAACTTGTTCACTTGTTATTTTCACGAAACCCTCATTTTCACAATTTTGAAAAGCTGGCGTTTTTGCTGCGGTATAGAATCAATCATAATAAATCAAATTTGTATTTCGTGATAACTTATATTTACTAGAAAACTGAAATTTTTGGAACTCCTTATTTTTATGTGTTATCTTCATGTAACTTTTTATATCAATTTGCAATTTTTTAAAAAAAATAATATTTAAAAAAGTTATTGTACTTTTCAGACGTTAATAGATACATATTAGATAATTATAGATCTAATCTACAAAAAACAAACACGAAAAAAAAAATTGTAATTGTCACGCAGAGAACCTTCATTTTTACAATTTTGAAAAAAGTTTTTATGCTGGTGTTTTTGCTGCGATATAGAAGAACGTAATAAATCAAATTTGTATTTCGTGATAACTTATATTTACTAGAAAACTGAAATTCTTAGAATTCCTTATCTTCATGTAATTTTTTATATCAAATTGCAATTTAAAAAAAAATTATTTAAAAAAGATATTGTACTTTTCAGACGTTAGTAGATACATAATAGATAGTTATAGATCTAATCTACAAAAAAAACCCGAAAAAAAATTGTAATTGTCACGCATAGAACCCTCATTTTCACAATTTTGTTGAAGGTTTTATGCTGACTTTTTTGTTGCCGTATGCTTTCATGTGAACATAATAAAGAAAATATGTATTTCTTGATAACTATATTTATGAGAAAACTGAAATTCTTAGAACTCCGTATTTTTATGTGTTATTACTGTTTATCTCAATTTTCAAATATATTTCAAATATATTCTACTTTTCAAAGTTACTAAATTCATACTAGATACCTACAGAAAAAAACTACTGTTTTCACGCATAAAATTAGGATTTCCACAATTTTGATGAAGTTTTTGTGCTGATTTTTTTAGCTGAGTATATAAGAACATGGTAAAAGAACATTTGTATTTCAGGACAAATCAAACTTACTAGAAAACTTAGATTCTTAGAACTGTTTATCTTCATGTGACCTTTCATCTCAATTTGCATACAACATTTTTTTTTATCTTTTCAAAAGTATTCAACTTTACTAACAATACTAACGTGCCAATTTGCATATCTTGCATCAAAAATATATTCTCAAATTCTCAATAACAATTTCAATTCCGACTCTTTGTTTTAGACTTTTAGTTTGAAAGCAATTTTAAGTGTAACCGAAGACGGTTCCAATAATTCTCAGGAGACATTTTGAGGGCAAGAGAATTGCAGTTGCGTAAACTCGGGCGTTGATTGCAGTCTAGACGAAGAAAAATATACGAGAAAAGGGGAATTGATAACAAAGTTTCTTCTATAAGGACACACTTTAATCAACTTTCTTTTGCCTTTTGCTTCGGGAGATTTGGTTTGTTTCCATTTTATTTTTTAGTTTAAAAACCGTAGCAGAGATTTCTAAAAAATATTTTCTAAAATGGAAATATCAATTTGTATGTTTTTTTGTTGAGAAAATCGATTTCCTTTTATATCAATTCTTTTTCTAGAAATATTTCCTTGGCAAATTAAATTTCTTTGATACAAGATGTTCGTTTCAGAAATTCTGCGCGCTACCGACTAAACTACAAACGCATGTTCCAGATATCGGGATTTTTTAAAAAAAATGTTTCTGAATAATATTTGTAAAAAAGTTAAAATCATTTAATAAATTCCACCAAAACGAATTCCACCGTAAAGTACTCATCTTGAGGGTAAATAGTACTTGTGTATAAATTTTCAGCCTCTTTTATACAGATTGGAAGTTGGTGATTTACAATTAAATAAAATAAATGTTGGATAAATTTTTAGTATTTTAATAATTTTGTCTATAATAATAAAAGTAAGAGTATATCTATACTCTTACTTTTATTATTATAGACAAAATTATTAAAATACTAAAAATTTATCCAACATTTATTTTGTTAAATACTAAGAATATTATTTTTTTTAAAGAATTTAAATGTATCCGACTTTTTAGTCGCAGATGCGGTAACTATTTAAAATAAGATATATTATTATAAATTAGATATAAAGAAAATTCTGCTGAATATTAAGTATTACCATACCATTAAGCGTTAAAAATTTTAAAATATTATATATATATATATATATATATAAGGCAAATAATATATATATATATATATTATTTGTTGTTATTTGTTTTAGCTTTAATATCAGTATCAGTTAAAAAATGTGGGGCATTCTGTAAACTTTTAAGGTTTTCTTATTATTTTGATTACATATTTACCAATAGTGTTAATGAAAAAGTAAATATTTATTGTGTGCTCTTCACGTGGAAAATATTATCTGGGCAGCGAAATGCCACTGCATTTCGGTTTCCAGTATTTATTGCAACTTTCCAGCAACTTGCTAGCAATTTTCCAGTTGCCAGCAACTTTTTAGTTGCTAGCAACTTTTTAATTGCTAGCAACTTTTTAGTTGCTAGCAACTTTCTAGTTGCTAGCAACTTTCTAGTTGCTAGCAACTTTCTAGTTGCTAGCAACTTTCTAGTTGCTAGCAACTTTTTAGTTGCCAGCAACTTTTTAGTTGCTAGCAACTTTCCAGTTGCCAGCAACGTTCCAGTTGCCAGCAACTTTCCAGTTGCCCGCAATTTTTAGTTGCTCGCAACTTGCTAGCTGATTAGCCTAGCACCGAATTTTTCATTTAATTTTTTTATCGCACCCAACGCAACGCAATATATATATATACATATATAAACATATTATATATACATATATATCTACATATATATATCTACATATATATATCTACATATATATCTACATATATATCTACATATATATATCTACATATACATATTTTCCCAATATGTATATATATTCCCAATGCAATATTTCGTGTTTACTTACAAGTTACTTCCACTGATCTTCAGTTTATTAACGACGGCTCAGAGATTAAGAATTATTTGAAAAACATTGACAAAAAAGAAGGGCAGCGAAAGATATAATTTAATATGTATATAGTTCCCCAGTTTTAAGAAAATTATAGTCCTGGAAGTTTACTTGCTAGTAGCTTTCCAGTTGCCAGCAGCTTGTAAAATTGAATTTGATCAGACTGATCTCAACAACTGATAAAAAGAAACACACTAATACAGAAAACAAAATTTGTCTTTTCCCGACCTTTGAAAAGTTAGATTAAAAGTAATCCACCTCGCGACAATTTATCCCCCACACATGAAGAGTTGAAACAACGATTTGGATTTCCGAGAGTTTTGACGTTCTATCTTGGAGTTCTGCTGAATTCATGCTGGTGCCTGCTGGCCTGATAGATCGTTTGGTTTTCCTTCTGCCGTCATCATTCCGAACCATCGTTAGCAAATTTAAAATCTAAAGTTGAAAAGTGCATTTCATTTTCGTTTACTACAAATCAAACTAACTAATCAAATGAAATTTTAAATGTTTAAAGAAACACGAAAATCAACCAAACTAACTTGCAAGAAGGATTTTAGTTGCACTTTTGCATCTCCAGGTCTTAGAAACTTTTTAGTTGCTAGCACCTGAAAATTTGTATGGAACTGCAAAAGTGCATCCAAGTTGCAAGTTGAATGTTTTTTTTTAAAAATTATATTTTTCGCTGCCCTTCTTTTTTGTCAATGTTTTTCAAATAATTCTTAATCTCTGAGCCGTCGTTAATAAATTTAAGATCAGTGGAAGTAACTTGTAAGTAAACACGAAAACCAACCAAACTAACTTGCAAGCAGGATTTTAGTTGCGATTTTGCAGTTCCAAACAACTTTTTAATCGATAGCAGCTTTTCAGTTGGTAGCAATTTTTTAGTTGCGAGCAACTTTTTAATTGCTAGGAACTTTCTAGTTGCCTGCAATTTGTCAGTTGCTAGCGAATTTCAAGTTATGTTTACACTGTGAGAACTACAGACAAACTGGTTACCTAGTCCACCAAAAAGGTGCTTATTTTTAGAACCAATATAATAACACATTGTTAAGCATAGAAATCATAATGAATTTAAAATTTACACTTACAACTCAACCTGAAACAAGTAAATACCAAATTTTATATAATTCGATAAAATAATTTGCGATGAAACGACACACATTGAAGTTGCGGATCAAGTCCTCGCGCTTTTCATAAGTAGGCCTTGCACTTGATGTCCGAGACACTGTATTGGTTGCTTCCCCCTCTTTTTTTATAATGTTTTTCAAATAATTGTTAAACTCCGAACCGTCTTTAATAAACTTAAGAAAAGGAAGTAAGTTACTGACTTACTTAAATTCTAAAGTCTCTTAAGAACAAATCTAATCAATTAACAAATCAAATAAAGTGTTAAACGTTTAAAAAACAGGAAAAACAACTCCATAAACTTGTAAGTAGCTTTTTAATTGTACTTTTGCAGTTCTAATAATATTTTCAGTTAAAAGCAACTGTTTAGTTGCCATCAACTCTTCAGTTGCTAGCGACTCTTAAGTTGTTAGTTAGGAATAGCGCAACTCCCCAGTAGCAACTCTGTGCCAAATTCTCAGTAGTAACTACCGAGTTAACTGTGTACTTTTAGTTGCAAGCAATTTGTACACGTTGCAGTTATCCAACCAATACCCGAGTTGACGAAAGGTTTAAAGGACATATGTCCTTTTAACTTTTAAATAGTTGAAAACTGCATTATTAAAGGAACGGTTGTTTTTGTCCTGCAGAGCGTTTGATTACATAATTAATTGGGAAAACCTTCACTGCGTAGTTTATTTGAAAATATAAATTGTCTCATTTTTAAGAATTATCTTAAGCTCACGTATATTAAGATTTTTCCCAATGGTCTTTCAAACGTTTAAAAAAGCACGAAAAACAACTGCATTTAACTTTGTTACAAGCAGCTTTTCAGTTGCATCCAGCTTCTCTGTTGTAAGGAACTTTTATGTTGATAGCAATTTTTTAGTTGCCCGCAACTTGTGAGTTGCTTGCGACTTTTAAGGTACGATTACACTGCGGCAACTACAGGAAAACTGATTGCCTTGCTTACAGGGCTGCCAATTCTAAATTCGCCGATGCTCGCCGTCAAATTCAGATTCAAACTTTGTAAAACAATTTACGTTTTGCAAAAATGGGATGTTTTTCTTACATTTTTTATATCCCTCGCTTCCCCTCTTTTTTTAATGTTTTTCAAATAATTGTTAAATTCCAAACCGTCTTTAATAAACTTAAGAAAAGGAAGTAAGTTACTGACTTACTTAAATTCTAAAGTCTCTTAAGAACAAATCTAATCAATTAACAAATCAAATAAAGTGTTAAACGTTTAAAAAACAGGAAAAACAACTCCATAAACTTGTATGTAGCTTTTTAATTGTACTTTTGCAGTTCTAAAAATCTTTTCAGTTAAAAGCAACTGTTTAGTTGCCATAAACTCTTCAGTTGCTAGCGACTCTTAAGTTGTTAGTTAGGAATAGCGCAACTCCCCAGTAGCAACTCTGTGCCAAATTCTCAGTAGTAACTACCGAGTTAACTGAATACTTTTAGTTGCAAGCAACTTGTACACGTTGCAGTTATCCAACCAATACCCGAGTTGACGAAAGGTTAAAAGGACATATGTCCTTTTAACTTTTAAATAGTTGCAAACTGCATTATTAAAGTAACGTTTGTTTTTGTCCTGCAGAGCGCTTGGTTATATAATTAATTGCGAGAACCTTCACTGCGTAGTTTATTTGAAATTATACATTGTCTCATTCTTAAGAATTATCTTAAGGTCACGTATCTGAAGATTTTTCCCAATGATCTTTCAAACGTTTAAAAAAGCACGAAAAACAACTGCATTCAACTTAGTTACAAGCAGCTTTTCAGTTGCAACCAGCTTCTCTGTTGTAAGGAACTTTTTTGTTGCTAGCAATTTTTTAGTTGCCCGCAACTTTTGAGTTGCTTGCGACTTTTAAGGTACGATTACACTGCGGCAACTACAGGAAAACTGATTGCCTTGCTTACAGGGCTGCCAATTCTAAATTCGCCGATGCTCGCCGTCAAATTAAGATTCAAACTTTGTAAAACAATTTACGTTTTGTAAAAATGGGATGTTTTTCTTATATTTTTTTATATCCCTCACTTCCTCTCTTATTTTAATGCTTTTCAAATAATTGTTAAATTCCAAACCGTCGTTAATAAACTTAAGAAAAGGAAGTAAGTTACTGACTTACTTAAATTCTAAAGTCTCTTAATAACAAATCTAATCAATTAACAAATCAAATAAAGTGTTAAACGTTTAAAAAACAGGAAAAACAACTCCATAACTTGTAAGTAGCTTTGTAATTGTACTTTTACAGTTCTAATATTCTTTTCATTTAAAAGCAACTGTTTAGTTGCCATAAACTCTTCAGTTGCTAGCGACTCTTAAGTTGTTAGTTAGGAATAGCGCAACTCCCCAGTAGCAACTCTGTGCCAAATTCTCAGTAGTAACTACCGAGTTAACTGAATACTTTTAGTTGCAAGCAACTTGTACACGTTGCAGTTATCCAACCAATACCCGAGTTGACGAAAGGTTAAAAGGACATATGTCCTTTTAACTTTTAAATAGTTGCAAACTGCATTATTAAAGTAACGGTTGTTTTTGTCCTGCAGAGCGCTTGGTTATATAATTAATTGCGAGAACCTTCACTGCGTAGTTTATTTGAAAGTATACATTGTCTCATTCTTAAGAATTATCTTAAGGTCACGTATCTGAAGATTTTTCCCAATGATCTTTCAAACGTTTAAAAAAACACGAAAAACAACTGCATTCAACTTAGTTACAAGCAGCTTTTTAGTTGCAACCAGCTTCTCTGTTGTAAGGAACTTTTTTGTTGCTAGCAATTTTTTAGTTGCCCGAAACTTGTGAGTTGCTTGCGACTTTTAAGGTACGATTACACTGCGGCAACTACAGGAAAACTGATTGCCTTGCTTACAGGGCTGCCAATTCTAAATTCGCCGATGCTCGCCGTCAAAATAAGATTCAAACTTTGTAAAACAATTTACGTTTTGTAAAAATGGGATGTTTTTCTTATATTTTTTTATATCCCTCGCTTCCCTTCTTATTTTAATGCTTTTCAAATAATTGTTAAATTCCAAACCGTCGTTAATAAACTTAAGAAAAGGAAGTAAGTTACTGACTTACTTAAATTCTAAAGTCTCTTAAGAACAAATCTAATCAATTAACAAATCAAATAAAGTGTTAAACGTTTAAAAAACAGGAAAAACAACTCCATAACTTGTAAGTAGCTTTGTAATTGTACTTTTACAGTTCTAATATTCTTTTCATTTAAAAGCAACTGTTTAGTTGCCATCAACTCTTCAGTTGCTAGCGACTCTTAAGTTGTTAGTTAGGAATTGCGCAACTTCCCAGTAGCAACTCTGTGCCAAATAAATCTATAAGTATTGTAAATTCTACACAAATATAGAAATACACAAAAAATCCTTAAGTAATGACAAATTTACATAACATATTAAATCAAACTATATGAAGGAACTTTGAACAGTTGAAGGTGGATCCACCTTCAGGCCCGTCGCACCGGGGGGGGGGGGGACAACAATTATGGCAGCAGGTGAATGTGTATATTTGTGGTTTTAAAAACTGTCAAAGTAATTCATAGGATAGTTGCAGATTTATTTTTTTCCATTCATAAAGATTTATTGATTTAGCTTGCTGTGCAGGCCCGTCGTACCGGGGGGAGCACGACCCCCCCATAATCTGAAGACCCTGAAAATTGGGAATTTCAACTCCTAAAAACCCCGAGTTGAGAAATTTTATCCCTAAAAATATTATTGTTAACATATGAAAGTTAGGAAAGATTAGAAATCGTCCAACTTGTAAGATTACGTTTAAATTAGACTTCAAAATGGACGTTGCATTGGAATAATTTTGCATCGATCAAACTGTTGGTCTGACTTGTACGGATGCATTTTTCGCTACATACTTTGTAATGGGGATTTTACGCTTTTGTGACATAAATACACAGCAGTTGGTTTGTACAGAGTAGTAAATTCATGAATTTTATTCCCAACTAATTTCTAATTTTTGTTCCAGCTTCGGTCTTTCTTCTTTGATTTTTTAGGTCTTCTACTTTCAGATTTTGTTCGCTTTGGTCCCTTTGGGGGGAACATATGTGCTTGATAACGATGGGTCAAATGCATTGCTCTCTTCATGGTCTATTTGACGACTTATTTCGCATATGGAGGATAATATTATCCGTGGAAAGTGATCGAGATCACCTTACACCTCTCATCATCACTTATTTCGGAATGTTTGTCAGTATCTACATCAGCACTTTTAATAGGGGCTGGATAACCAAATTAGTATGTTTGGCAGTCATGGCCACTATCTGACTCAGAATCACTGTCAGGATTAAAAAACACATCTAAAGTTTCATTTAGTGTAAGACTGAAAAGTAGGGGGGAGGGAGGTACTAAATATTTTGTTTGAAAAAAATTTAAATATTTACCTAAAATATTTTATTTTTAATTCATAATTAAATTTTTACCATGTTTAAGCTTTCAATTTAAAATAAATAATCAAATCGGTATCGGAACCTTTAAAATAATAAGTAACTACCTATAGTGCCGAACTTCACACATTCGGCGGTTGGCAAGATAACTTGCCAGTCAAAAATACGTCTACTTAACAGTTATAAATATTTTTTTATTTAGTTTTTTAGTGTATTTATATGAACAATGGATTCATGTCAATGCAATAAAGCACAAAAAATAGACCATAGACAGTAATAAAAGTATTTTTTTAACAAGAAATTTTAACTTTGAACCACTATTTCACCTACAAAGCTATCTGCGAATTACACAATCAGCGCCGCATTTTGATTGGTGGATTCTTAGAAAGAAAAAAACCACTAATTGGAACAATTCCCACCATCAATTGGCAAAGGAAAAAAATAAAATGTCGAATGGCAAGTTTTCTTGCCAACCGGCGTTAATGGGTTAACTGAGTACTTTTAGTTGCAAGCAACTTGTAAACGTTGCAGTTATTCAACCAATACCCGAGTTGACGAAAGGTTAAAAGGACATACCGTATATACTCGCGTATAAGCCGAGAAATTTAAGTCAAAATTTTCATCAAAAAGTAGGGGGGTCGGCTTATACGCGGGTCATTAAAATTTCTAATATAATTTGCCTAAAATGGAAAAAGGAGAGAAGTTGAAATTAGCGGATTCTTCTGAAATCGCGCCGACACGTTTCCGAGATCGAGAATGTGCATCGCGTGCTGATTGAAGACCGTTCTGCGCATCGCGGGGCAATCGTGACACAAAATTTAACTATTCCCATAAATAATCAGTTTAACTTAATAAAAAGTATATATTTTAATAAATATTTAATTGGTTTGTAGAATTTATGAAGCTAGTAAACGCTACTTTAATAGAATTTTGGATGGAAGACTAAGAAGTTGACATCGTGCGTAGCGAATGACACCACTTTAAAGTCAATGTCTTTCTTGCTCGATTGCAACAATTAAACAAAATTTATTTCCCCAATGCAGATTTTATTCCTTGATAATATTATGTACAGGTATTAATTGTTGTTTCATTAGTATATTGGATGGAATTGGCTTTAAAGCGGTAAAATCGGGGTTGCTAATCGGCGAATTCAAGTTCTACTTTCAAGTCATTTATCTTGTAATTAAAAACTAAATATTTTAATAAAAAGTATATATTCATCCATAAAGTAGTTGAATTTCCTTCTGAGATGGATAAAAAAAATGCTAATCCGTATTTAAAAGCGACAGTAGTCAACGATGTTGACAGAAAATTGATGTTTTCTAAGTTTTTAAATCTTTACAAAACGATGTTAAGGATTAGAAATTGCACATTTTGGTATTTAAGTTTGTGGTCTAAAATATTTTATTTGATAATAAGGGAGATTTAATTTAAGAAGTCCGATGGAGGTTTGAAAGACACCAGGACATCGCGAGTGGTACATACTTTTAAGCCCGATGAATCGTCACGAACTTCGAGGAAGGCCGTTTCTCCAGCCACTTTCTTTAAACTTTTAATTTCTAAGCTTAAATAATTATTTTTCTAATTAAAATGTCACTCTTTCGTCGAGGATTTGCCGATTTTAATCGGAATTTTTCATGTACGAAAATACAACTCGGCTTATACGCGAGTTTCCGATTTTGGACAAAAAATCGTCCTAAAATTAGGGGGTCGGCTTATACGCGGATCGGCTTATACGCGAGTATATACGGTATGTCCTTTTAACTTTTAAATAGTTGCAAACTACATTATTAAAGGAACGGTTGTTTTTGTCCTGCAGAGCGCTCGTTATATAATTAAATGCTAGAACCTTCACTGCGTAGTTTATTTGAAAATATAAATTGTCTCATTCTTAAGAATTATCTTAAGCTCACGTATCTGAAGATTTTTCCCAATGAACTTTCAAGTTTAAAAAAGCACGAAACACAACTGCATTCAACTTAGTTACAAGCAGCTTTTTAGTTGCAACCAGCTTCTCTGTTGTAAGGAACTTTTTTGTTGCTAGCAATTTTTTAGTTGCCCGCAACTTGTGAGTTGCTTGCGATTTTTAAGGTACGATTACAATGCGGCAACTACAAGAAAAGTGATTGCCTTGCTTACAGGACCACAAATTCTAAATTCGCCGATGCTCGCCGTCAAATTAAGCTTCAAACTTTGCAAAACAATTTACGTTTTGTAAAAAGGGGATGTTTTCTTTTATTTTTTAATAACCCTCGCTTCCCCTCTTTTTTTTAACGTATTTCAAATAATTGTTAAATTCCGAACCGTCGTTAATAAACTTAAGTAAAGGAAGTAAGAGACTTTAGTACTTACTTAAGTTCTGAAGTCTCTTAAGTACAAATCTAATCAATTAACAAATCAAATAAACTGTTAAATGTTTAAAAAACAGGAAAAACAACTCCATAAACTTGTAAGTAGCTTTTTAATTGTTCTTTTGCTGTTCTAATAAACTTTTCAGTTAAAAGCAACTGTTTAGTTGCCATCAACTCTTCAGTTGCTAGCGACTCTTAAGTTGTTAGTTAGGAATAGCGCAACTCCCCAGTAGCAACTGTGTGCCAAATTCTCAGTATCGAGTTAACTGAGAACTTTTAGTTGCAAGCAACTTGTAGACGTTGCAATTATTCAACCAATACTCGAGTTGACGAAAGGTTAAAAGGACATATGTCCTTTTAACTTTTTAATAGTTGCAAACCGCATTATTAAAGGAACGGTTGTTTTTGTCCTGCAGAGCTCTTGATTATCTAATTAAATGCGAGAACCTTCACTGCGTTTGAAAATATAAATAGTCTCATTCTTAAGAATCTTATCTTAATCGAGTCTGTCTTATCTTAAGGTCACGTATCTGAAGATTTTTCCCAATGATCTTTCAAACGTTTAAAAAAGCACGAAAAACAACTGCATTCAACTTAGTTACAAGCAGCTTTTTAGTTGCAACCAGCTTCTCTGTTGTAAGGAACTTTTTTGTTGCTAGCAATTTTTTAGTTGCCCGCAACTTGTGAGTTGCTTGCGACTTTTAAGGTACGATTACACTGCGGCAACTACAGGAAAACTGATTGCCTTGCTTACCGGACTGCCAATTCTAAATTCGCCGATGCTTGCCGTCAAATTAAGATTCAAACTTTGTAAAACAATTTACGTTTTGTAAAAATAAGATGTTTTTCTTATATTTTTTGATATCCCTGGCTTCCCCTAATAATAGATAGTTATAACATAATAGATATAACATAATAGATAGTTATAGATGTAATCTACAAAAAAAAAAAAAAATCGAAAAAAAAAAAAATTGTAATTGTCACATTTATGCTGACTTTTTTGTTATGGTATAGAAAAACATAATAAAGAAAATATGTATTTCTTGATAACTATATTTACGAGAAAACTGAAATTCTTAGAACTCCTTATTTTTATGTGTTATCTTCATGTAACTTTTTATCTCAATTTGCAAATATTTTTTTAAATATTATTTTTCAAAAATATATTGTATTTTAAACGTTACTAGATACATAATAGATAGTTATAGAAGAAAAAAAAGAAGAAAAAACTTGTTCACTTGTTATTTTCACGAAACCCTCATTTTCACAATTTTGAAAAGCTGGCGTTTTTGCTGCGGTATAGAATCAATCATAATAAATCAAATTTGTATTTCGTGATAACTTATATTTACTAGAAAACTGAAATTTTTGGAACTCCTTATTTTTATGTGTTATCTTCATGTAACTTTTTATATCAATTTGCAATTTTTTAAAAAAAATAATATTTAAAAAAGTTATTGTACTTTTCAGACGTTAATAGATACATATTAGATAATTATAGATCTAATCTACAAAAAACAAACACGAAAAAAAAAATTGTAATTGTCACGCAGAGAACCTTCATTTTTACAATTTTGAAAAAAGTTTTTATGCTGGTGTTTTTGCTGCGATATAGAAGAACGTAATAAATCAAATTTGTATTTCGTGATAACTTATATTTACTAGAAAACTGAAATTCTTAGAATTCCTTATCTTCATGTAATTTTTTATATCAAATTGCAATTTAAAAAAAAATTATTTAAAAAAGATATTGTACTTTTCAGACGTTAGTAGATACATAATAGATAGTTATAGATCTAATCTACAAAAAAAACCCGAAAAAAAATTGTAATTGTCACGCATAGAACCCTCATTTTCACAATTTTGTTGAAGGTTTTATGCTGACTTTTTTGTTGCCGTATGCTTTCATGTGAACATAATAAAGAAAATATGTATTTCTTGATAACTATATTTATGAGAAAACTGAAATTCTTAGAACTCCGTATTTTTATGTGTTATTACTGTTTATCTCAATTTTCAAATATATTTCAAATATATTCTACTTTTCAAAGTTACTAAATTCATACTAGATACCTACAGAAAAAAACTACTGTTTTTACGCATAAAATTAGGATTTCCACAATTTTGATGAAGTTTTTGTGCTGATTTTTTTAGCTGAGTATATAAGAACATGGTAAAAGAACATTTGTATTTCAGGACAAATCAAACTTACTAGAAAACTTAGATTCTTAGAACTGTTTATCTTCATGTGACCTTTCATCTCAATTTGCATACAACATTTTTTTTTATCTTTTCAAAAGTATTCAACTTTACTAACAATACTAACGTGCCAATTTGCATATCTTGCATCAAAAATATATTCTCAAATTCTCAATAACAATTTCAATTCCGACTCTTTGTTTTAGACTTTTAGTTTGAAAGCAATTTTAAGTGTAACCGAAGACGGTTCCATTAATTCTCAGGAGACATTTTGAGGGCAAGAGAATTGCAGTTGCGTAAACTCGGGCGTTGATTGCAGTCTAGACGAAGAAAAATATACGAGAAAAGGGGAATTGATAACAAAGTTTCTTCTATAAGGACACACTTTAATCAACTTTCTTTTGCCTTTTGCTTCGGGAGATTTGGTTTGTTTCCATTTTATTTTTTAGTTTAAAAACCGTAGCAGAGATTTCTAAAAAATATTTTCTAAAATGGAAATATCAATTTGTATGTTTTTTTGTTGAGAAAATCGATTTCCTTTTATATCAATTCTTTTTCTAGAAATATTTCCTTGGCAAATTAAATTTCTTTGATACAAGATGTTCGTTTCAGAAATTCTGCGCGCTACCGACTAAACTACAAACGCATGTTCCAGATATCGGGATTTTTTAAAAAAAATGTTTCTGAATAATATTTGTAAAAAAGTTAAAATCATTTAATAAATTCCACCAAAACGAATTCCACCGTAAAGTACTCATCTTGAGGGTAAATAGTACTTGTGTATAAATTTTCAGCCTCTTTTATACAGATTGGAAGTTGGTGATTTACAATTAAATAAAATAAATGTTGGATAAATTTTTAGTATTTTAATAATTTTGTCTATAATAATAAAAGTAAGAGTATATCTATACTCTTACTTTTATTATTATAGACAAAATTATTAAAATACTAAAAATTTATCCAACATTTATTTTGTTAAATACTAAGAATATTATTTTTTTTAAAGAATTTAAATGTATCCGACTTTTTAGTCGCAGATGCGGTAACTATTTAAAATAAGATATATTATTATAAATTAGATATAAAGAAAATTCTGCTGAATATTAAGTATTACCATACCATTAAGCGTTAAAAATTTTAAAATATTATATATATATATATATATATATAAGGCAAATAATATATATATATATATATTATTTGTTGTTATTTGTTTTAGCTTTAATATCAGTATCAGTTAAAAAATGTGGGGCATTCTGTAAACTTTTAAGGTTTTATTATTTTGATTACATATTTACCAATAGTGTTAATGAAAAAGTAAATATTTATTGTGTGCTCTTCACGTGGAAAATATTATCTGGGCAGCGAAATGCCACTGCATTTCGGTTTCCAGTATTTATTGCAACTTTCCAGCAACTTGCTAGCAATTTTCCAGTTGCCAGCAACTTTTTAGTTGCTAGCAACTTTTTAATTGCTAGCAACTTTTTAGTTGCCAGCAACTTTTTAGTTGCTAGCAACTTTCCAGTTGCCAGCAACGTTCCAGTTGCCAGCAACTTTCCAGTTGCCAGCAACTTTCCAGTTGCCCGCAATTTTTAGTTGCTCGCAACTTGCTAGCTGATTAGCCTAGCACCGAATTTTTCCTTTAATTTTTTTATCGCACCCAACGCAACGCAATATATATATACATATATAAACATATTATATATACATATATATCTACATATATATATCTACATATATATATCTACATATATATCTACATATATATCTACATATATATATCTACATATACATATTTTCCCAATATGTATATATATTCCCAATGCAATATTTCGTGTTTACTTACAAGTTACTTCCACTGATCTTCAGTTTATTAACGACGGCTCAGAGATTAAGAATTATTTGAAAAACATTGACAAAAAAGAAGGGCAGCGAAAGATATAATTTAATATGTATATAGTTCCCCAGTTTTAAGAAAATTATAGTCCTGGAAGTTTACTTGCTAGTAGCTTTCCAGTTGCCAGCAGCTTGTAAAATTGAATTTGATCAGACTGATCTCAACAACTGATAAAAAGAAACACACTAATACAGAAAACAAAATTTGTCTTTTCCCGACCTTTGAAAAGTTAGATTAAAAGTAATCCACCTCGCGACAATTTATCCCCCACACATGAAGAGTTGAAACAACGATTTGGATTTCCGAGAGTTTTGACGTTCTATCTTGGAGTTCTGCTGAATTCATGCTGGTGCCTGCTGGCCTGATAGATCGTTTGGTTTTCCTTCTGCCGTCAACATTCCGAACCATCGTTAGCAAATTTAAAATCTAAAGTTGAAAAGTGCATTTCATTTTCGTTTACTACAAATCAAACTAACTAATCAAATGAAATTTTAAATGTTTAAAGAAACACGAAAATCAACCAAACTAACTTGCAAGAAGGATTTTAGTTGCACTTTTGCATCTCCAGGTCTTAGAAACTTTTTAGTTGCTAGCACCTGAAAATTTGTATGGAACTGCAAAAGTGCATCCAAGTTGCAAGTTGAATGTTTTTTTTTAAAAATTATATTTTTCGCTGCCCTTCTTTTTTGTCAATGTTTTTCAAATAATTCTTAATCTCTGAGCCGTCGTTAATAAATTTAAGATCAGTGGAAGTAACTTGTAAGTAAACACGAAAACCAACCAAACTAACTTGCAAGCAGGATTTTAGTTGCGATTTTGCAGTTCCAAACAACTTTTTAATCGATAGCAGCTTTTCAGTTGGTAGCAATTTTTTAGTTGCGAGCAACTTTTTAATTGCTAGGAACTTTCTAGTTGCCTGCAATTTGTCAGTTGCTAGCGAATTTCAAGTTATGTTTACACTGTGAGAACTACAGACAAACTGGTTACCTAGTCCACCAAAAAGGTGCTTATTTTTAGAACCAATATAATAACACATTGTTAAGCATAGAAATCATAATGAATTTAAAATTTAGACTTACAACTCAACCTGAAACAAGTAAATACCAAATTTTATATAATTCGATAAAATAATTTGCGATGAAACGACACACATTGAAGTTGCGGATCAAGTCCTCGCGCTTTTCATAAGTAGGCCTTGCACTTGATGTCCGAGACACTGTATTGGTTGCTTCCCCCTCTTTTTTTATAATGTTTTTCAAATAATTGTTAAACTCCGAACCGTCTTTAATAAACTTAAGAAAAGGAAGTAAGTTACTGACTTACTTAAATTCTAAAGTCTCTTAAGAACAAATCTAATCAATTAACAAATCAAATAAAGTGTTAAACGTTTAAAAAACAGGAAAAACAACTCCATAAACTTTTAAGTAGCTTTTTAATTGTACTTTTGCAGTTCTAATAATATTTTCAGTTAAAAGCAACTGTTTAGTTGCCATCAACTCTTCAGTTGCTAGCGACTCTTAAGTTGTTAGTTAGGAATAGCGCAACTCCCCAGTAGCAACTCTGTGCCAAATTCTCAGTAGTAACTACCGAGTTAACTGTGTACTTTTAGTTGCAAGCAATTTGTACACGTTGCAGTTATCCAACCAATACCCGAGTTGACGAAAGGTTTAAAGGACATATGTCCTTTTAACTTTTAAATAGTTGAAAACTGCATTATTAAAGAAACGGTTGTTTTTGTCCTGCAGAGAGTTTGATTACATAATTAATTGGGAAAACCTTCACTGCGTAGTTTATTTGAAAATATAAATTGTCTCATTTTTAAGAATTATCTTAAGCTCACGTATATTAAGATTTTTCCCAATGGTCTTTCAAACGTTTAAAAAAGCACGAAAAACAACTGCATTTAACTTTGTTACAAGCAGCTTTTCAGTTGCATCCAGCTTCTCTGTTGTAAGAAACTTTTATGTTGATAGCAATTTTTTAGTTGCCCTTAACTTGTGAGTTGCTTGCGACTTTTAAGGTACGATTACACTGCGGCAACTACAGGAAAACTGATTGCCTTGCTTACAGGGCTGCCAATTCTAAATTCGCCGATGCTCGACGTCAAATTCAGATTCAAACTTTGTAAAACAATTTACGTTTTGAAGAAATGGGATGTTTTTTTTTTTTTTTAATATTTTTTTATATCCCCCTCTTTTTTTAATGTTTTTCAAATATTAGTTAAATTCCGAACCGTCTTTAATAAACTTAAGAAAAGGAAGTAAGTTACTGACTTACTTAAATTCTAAAGTCTCTTTAGAACAAATCTAATCAATTAACAAATCAAATAAAGTGTTAAACGTTTAAAAAACAGGAAAAACAACTCCATAAACTTGTAAGTAGCTTTCATATTGTACTTTTGCAGTTCTAATAATATTTTCAGTTAAAAGCAACTGTTTAGTTGCCATCAACTCTTCAGTTGCTAGCGACTCTTAAGTTGTTAGTTATTAATAGCGCAACTCCCCAGTAGCAACTCTGTGCCAAATTCTCAGTAGTAACTACCGAGTTAACTGAGTACTTTTTGTTGCAAGCAACTTGTAAACGTTGCAGTTATCCAACCAATACCCGAGTTGACAAAAGGTTAAAAGGACATATGTCCTTTTAACTTTTAAATAGTTGCAAACTGCATTATTATAGGAACGGTTGTTTTTGTCCTGCAGAGCGCTTGATTATATAATTAATTGCGAGAACCTTCACTGCGTAGTTTATTTGAAAATATAAATTATCTAATTCTTAAGAATTATCTTAAGCTCACGTATCTGAAGATTTTTCCCAATGATGTTTCAAACGTTTAAAAAAGCACGAAAAACAACTGCATTCAACTTAGTTACAAGCAGCTTTTTAGTTGCAACCAGCTTCTCTGTTGTAAGGAACTTTTTTGTTGCTAGCAATTTTTTAGTTGCCCGCAACTTGTGAGTTGCTTGCGACTTTTAAGGTACGATTACACTGCGGCAACTACAGGAAAACTGATTACCTTGCTTACAGGGCTGCCAATTCTAAATTCGCCGATGCTCGCCGTCAAATTAAGATTCAAACTTTGCAAAACAATTTACGTTTTGTAAAAATGGGATGTTTTTCTTATATTTTTTGATATCCCCCTCTTTTTTTAATGTTTTTCAAATGATTGTTAAACTCCGAACCGTCTTTAATAAACTTAAGAAAATGTAATAAGTTACATCATTACTTAAATTCTAAAGTCTCTTAAGAACAAATCTAATCAATTAACAAATCAAATCAAGTGTTAAACGTTTAAAAAACAGGAAAAACAACTCCATAAACTTGTAAGTAGCTTTCATATTGTACTTTTGCAGTTCTAATAATATTTTCAGTTAGAAGCAACTGTTTAGTTGCCATCAACTCTTCAGTTGCTAGCGACTCTTAAGTTGTTAGTTATTAATAGCGCAACTCCCCAGTAGCAACTCTGTGCCAAATTCTCAGTAGTAACTACCGAGTTAACTGAGTACTTTTTGTTGCAAGCAACTTGTAAACGTTGCAGTTATCCAACCAATACCCGAGTTGACAAAAGGTTAAAAGGACATATGTCCTTTTAACTTTTAAATAGTTGCAAACTGCATTATTATAGGAACGGTTGTTTTTGTCCTGCAGAGCGCTTGATTATATAATTAATTGCGAGAACCTTCACTGCGTAGTTTATTTGAAAATATAAATTATCTAATTCTTAAGAATTATCTTAAGCTCACGTATCTGAAGATTTTTCCCAATGATGTTTCAAACGTTTAAAAAAGCACGAAAAACAACTGCATTCAACTTAGTTACAAGCAGCTTTTTAGTTGCAACCAGCTTCTCTGTTGTAAGGAACTTTTTTGTTGCTAGCAATTTTTTAGTTGCCCGCAACTTGTGAGTTGCTTGCGACTTTTAAGGTACGATTACACTGCGGCAACTACAGGAAAACTGATTACCTTGCTTACAGGGCTGCCAATTCTAAATTCGCCGATGCTCGCCGTCAAATTAAGATTCAAACTTTGCAAAACAATTTACGTTTTGTAAAAATGGGATGTTTTTCTTATATTTTTTGATATCCCCCTCTTTTTTTAATGTTTTTCAAATGATTGTTAAACTCCGAACCGTCTTTAATAAACTTAAGAAAATGTAATAAGTTACATCATTACTTAAATTCTAAAGTCTCTTAAGAACAAATCTAATCAATTAACAAATCAAATCAAGTGTTAAACGTTTAAAAAACAGGAAAAACAACTCCATAAACTTGTAAGTAGCTTTCATATTGTACTTTTGCAGTTCTAATAATATTTTCAGTTAGAAGCAACTGTTTAGTTGCCATCAACTCTTCAGTTGCTAGCGACTCTTAAGTTGTTAGTTATTAATAGCGCAACTCCCCAGTAGCAACTCTGTGCCAAATTCTCAGTAGTAACTACCGAGTTAACTGAGTACTTTTTGTTGCAAGCAACTTGTAAACGTTGCAGTTATCCAACCAATACCCGAGTTGACGAATGGTTAAAAGGACATATGTCCTTTTAACTTTAAAATAGTTTCAAACTACATTATTAAAGGAACGGTTGTTTTTGTCCTGCAGAGCGCTTGATTATATAATTAATTGCGAGAACCTTCACTGCGTAGTTTATTTGAAAATATAAATTGTCTCATTCTTAAGAATTATCTTAAGCTCACGTATCTAAAGATTTTTCCCAATGATCTTTCAAACGTTTAAAAAAGCACGAAAAACAACTGCATTCAACTTAGTTACAAGCAGCTTTTTAGTTGCAACCAGCTTCTCTGTTGTAAGGAACTTTTTTGTTGCTAGCAATTTTTTAGTTGCCCGCAACTTGTGAGTTGCTTGCGACTTTTAAGGTACGATTACACTGCGGCAACTACAGGAAAACTGATTGTCTTGCTTACAGGGCTGCCAATTCTAAATTCGCCGATGCTTGCCGTCAAATTAAGATTCAAACTTTGTAAAACAATTTACGTTTTGTAAAAATGGGATGTTTTGTTTTATATTTTTTTATATCCCCCTCTTTTTTTTAATGTTTTTCAAATAATTGTTAAACTCCGAACCGTCTTTACTAAACTTAAGAAAAGGAAGTAAGTTACTGACTTACTTAAATTCTAAAGTCTCTTAAGAACAAATCTAATCAATTAACAAATCAAAAAACGTTAGACGTTTAAAAAACAGGAAAAACAACTCCATAAACTTGAAAGTAGCTTTTTAATTGTACTTTTGCAGTTCTAATAATATTTTCAGTAAAAGCAACTGTTTAATTGCCATCAACTCTTCAGTTGCTAGCGACTCTTAAGTTGTTAGTTAGGAATAGCGCAACTCCCCATTAGCAACTCTGTGCCTAATTCTCAATAGTAACTACCGAGTTAACTGAGTACTTTTAGTTGCAAGCAACTTGTAAACGTTGCAGTTATCCAACCAATACCCGAGTTGACGAAAGGTTAAAAGGACATATGTCCTTTTAACTTTTAAATAGTTGCAAACTGCATTCTTAAAGGAACGGTTGTTTTTGTCCTGCAGAGCGCTTGATTATATAATTAATTGCGAGAACCTTTACTGCGTAGTTTATTTGAAAATATAAATTGTCTAATTCTTAAGAATTATCTTAAGCTCACGTATCTGAAGATTTTTCCCAATGATCTTGGCCAGGGGCCAATTGCAAGTATTTTATGAAGCTAGTTCTGGACTGTCTGTTTAAATTTTTTCTCGAATCTCCTTTTGTCGTTCTCCTTTTTGGACTTTGACTTATTGGGGATGTCGACACTTTGAATAAATTCGAAAATTACTTTGAGTTCGAATTGTGTTTGAATATAGCGTTGGCCATACTGTCTCACCTCCAAGTGGTCCTGGCTGGAAACACCAATAGGTGGCTAAGCAGACAGTTATTTTGTGGGTAAAGCTAAGCTGGCTCGGTCATGCATCGTACGCCAGTAAAAACATCGCATCAAGCGGCAAGGGAGGCCGAGGAAAGAAGTAGAAAAATAAGGGAGGAAGCTAGAGAAACAATGGAAAGAGAAATGAGAGAGCAAAGGAGGAAGAGAATGGCGTTTGATAGGGAAGTTAGAGAATCTAGCAAAGAAAAAAGCCCCCTCCCAAGCAAAAGGAAGGAGGTTGACCCAACTGAAACTAAAGCCAAAACCAAAGCGATAATAAGAGAAGAAACTAGTAGTGAAGAAGAAGACGACGAAATAATTGAAATACCCAATAAGCAGAACAATTGGGCCGATCGGGTAACGGATAAAGAAGGGAAACAGATAGAGCAACAAAATGAACATTATTCCGAAACTGAAAGCGAAGAGGAAGTAGCACCTCTCGACGCAAACGATATAACGGAATCTAACAACTTTAAACAGGCGATGAAAATCCAAACTGAAATTATTGAAACATTACAAGTGACACCCAAGGGTTATAAAGGAAAGATTGTATCAAATGTAGCAGAACTATTACTGATAATAAATGAACAACAAAATATTATAAGTAAATATAAAGGATACATAGCCTGCAATAAAGAAAACGAAGAACTGAAAAAACCCAATCAGAATACTTACGCACAAATTACAGCTAATGAAAAAACTAGTAGTAAGCCCAAATTTGCACTTATCATTCAACCGAACAAGGAAGGCACCACCTCAAGTGAAACTAAAATTGAAATACAGCGAAAGATAAACTTGGGAAAAGAGGTAAATACCATTAGTAGCATCAGGAACATCAATAAAGGAGGAATTCTAGTAGAAACGGAAACAATTAAAGACATTGAAAGAATAATGAAAAAAGTAGAAAAAACAAAATTGAAAGACAACTACACCTTCAGAAAGCCGTTGCCGAGAAAGCCCACAATCATCATTTATGATGTCGAAGAAGACTTCGAACAAGAGAAATTAATAGAAAAAATAGTACATGTCAATAAAGAAGTAAACGACGGAGATATTGAATATCTCAGCAAAATGAAGAACCGAAATAATAAATATAATTACGTCCTGAAAATGAACCCAAAACCGTTCAGGGAAATAATGGAGAAGAAAAAGCTAAGAATCAGATGGGAAACCTTCAACTGTAAAGAATATTTGAGACCACTGAACTGCTTTAAATGCGGCATGTACGGGCACATAGCCGGCTATTGTCAAAATGAAAACAGGAGATGCCGTAAATGCGGCGGAAATGAACACGCGGTACAAGAGGAATGCAATAAAGAACCAAAATGTTTCCTATGTGAAAGAGAAAATAATAGGAACAAGTCCAAAAATCCCACAAATCACTCCTGCTTCGATCAGAAATGCAAGCAGTTCGAAAAAGAAATAATGAAGTTGAGAAGAAGGATACAGTACGAAGAATAACGTAGAAAGAAGACGGAATGGCCAAACGCTGAGCTGAATTGAAGAAAGCAAGACTCCCCCGGCACCACCATTAGTTATAATTTATCCATTGTTTATTGTTTGAGTTAGTCCGCCGAGTTGGCGCTAGTTTGTTACCGCTCAAAATGTGAGTGATGTATTTTGTATTTGTCATTTATATGTAGTTCAAAATAAATTAATTGGTTGAACAACAGACCTTCCAGTCACTCAACTTTTAGGAATAGGTAATAGTAATCCATTAAATCTGTCATTGTCCCGTGGGTGGTGGTTCGCACCGCGGGTCGCGCGGATTCTTGGACTGGGTGTCCGCTGGCGTCCTCTCGGGCTGGGCTGACTTGCGGTCGCGGCGACGACGTCTTCGACGTCTTAACATCTCCCCGTATGCCTTAGGGCGGGCCGGGCGTACAAGCTGGATTTCCCAATGATCTTTCAAACGTTTAAAAAAGCACGAAAAACAACTGCATTCAACTTAGTTACAAGCAGCTTTTTAGTTGCAACAAGCTTCTCTGTTGTAAGGAACCTTTTTGTTGCTAGCAATTTTTTAGTTGCCCGCAACTTGTGAGTTGCTTGCGACTTTTAAGGTACGATTACACTGCGGCAACTACAGGAAAACTGATTGCCTTGCTTACAGGGCTGCCAATTTTAAATTCGCCGATGCTTGCCGTCAATTTAAGATTCAAACTTTGTAAAACATTTTACGTTTTGTAAAAATGGGATGTTTTGTTTTATATTTTTTGATATCCCTCTCTGTTTTTTAATGTTTTTCAAATAATTGTTAAACTCCGAACCGTCTTTAATAAACTTAAGAAAAGGAAGTAAGTTATTGACTTACTTAAATTCTAAAGTCTCTTAAAAACAAATCTAATCAATTAACAAATCAAATAAAGTGTTAAACGTTTAAAAAACAGAAAAAACAACTCCATAAACTTGTAAGTAGCTTTTTAATTGTACTTTTGCAGTTCTAATATTATTTTCAGTTAAAAGCCACTGTTTAGTTGCCATCAACTCTTCAGTTGCTAGCGACTCTTAAGTTGTTAGTTAGGAATAGCGCAACTCCCCAGTAGCAACTCTGTGCCAAATTCTCAGTAGTAACTACCGAGTTAACTGAGTACGTTTAGTTGCACGCAACCTATAAACGTTGCAGTTATCCAACCAATACCCGAGTTGACGAAAGGTTAAAAGGACATATGTCCTTTTAACTTTTAAATAGTTGCAAACTGCATTATTAAAGGAACGGTTGTTTTTGTCCTGCAGAGCGCTTGATTATATAATTAATTGCGAGAACCTTCACTGCGTAGTTTATTTGAAAATATAAATTGTCTCATTCTTAAGAATTATCTTAAGCTCACGTATCTAAAGATTTTTCCCAATGATCTTTCAAACGTTTAAAAAAGCACGAAAAACAACTGCATTCAACTTAGTTACAAGCAGCTTTTTAGTTGCAACCAGCTTCTCTGTTGTAAGGAACTTTTTTGTTGCTAGCAATTTTTTAGTTGCCCGCAACTTGTGAGTTGCTTGCGACTTTTAAGGTACGATTACACTGCGGCAACTACAGGAAAACTGATTGCCTTGCTTACAGGGCTGCCAATTCTAAATTCGCCGATGCTTGCCGTCAAATTAAGATTCAAACTTTGTAAAACAATTTACGTTTTGTAAAAATGGGATGTTTTGTTTTATATTTTTTTATATCCCCCTCTTTTTTTTAATGTTTTTCAAATAATTGTTAAACTCCGAACCGTCTTTACTAAACTTAAGAAAAGGAAGTAAGTTACTGACTTACTTAAATTCTAAAGTCTCTTAAGAACAAATCTAATCAATTAACAAATCAAAAAACGTTAAACGTTTAAAAAACAGGAAAAACAACTCCATAAACTTGAATGTAGCTTTTTAATTGTACTTTTGCAGTTCTAATAATATTTTCAGTAAAAGCAACTGTTTAGTTGCCATCAACTCTTCAGTTGCTAGCGACTCTTAAGTTGTTAGTTAGGAATAGCGCAACTCCCCATTAGCAACTCTGTGCCTAATTCTCAATAGTAACTACCGAGTTAACTGAGTACTTTTAGTTGCAAGCAACTTGTAAACGTTGCAGTTATCCAACCAATACCCGAGTTGACGAAAGGTTAAAAGGACATATGTCCTTTTAACTTTTAAATAGTTGCAAACTGCATTCTTAAAGGAACGGTTGTTTTTGTCCTGCAGAGCGCTTGATTATATAATTAATTGCGAGAACCTTCACTGCGTAGTTTATTTGAAAATATAAATTGTCTCATTCTTTAGAATTATCTTAAGCTCACGTATCTAAAGATTTTTCCCAATGATCTTTCAAACGTTTAAAAAAGCACGAAAAACAACTGCATTCAACTTAGTTACAAGCAGCTTTTTAGTTGCAACCAGCTTCTCTGTTGTAAGGAACTTTTTTGTTGCTAGCAATTTTTTAGTTGCCCGCAACTTGTGAGTTGCTTGCGACTTTTAAGGTACGATTACACTGCGGCAACTACAGGAAAACTGATTGCCTTGCTTACAGGGCTGCCAATTCTAAATTCGCCGATGCTTGCCGTCAAATTAAGATTCAAACTTTGTAAAACAATTTACGTTTTGTAAAAATGGGATGTTTTGTTTTATATTTTTTGATATCCCCCTCTGTTTTTTAATGTTTTTCAAATAATTGTTAAACTCCGAACCGTCTTTAATAAACTTAAGAAAAGGAAGTAAGTTATTGACTTACTTAAATTCTAAAGTCCCTTAAAAACAAATCTAATCAATTAACAAATCAAATAAAGTGTTAAACGTTTAAAAAACAGAAAAAACAACTCCATAAACTTGTAAGTAGCTTTTTAATTGTACTTTTGCAGTTCTAATAATATTTTCAGTTAAAAGCCACTGTTTAGTTGCCATCAACTCTTCAGTTGCTAGCGACTCTTAAGATGTTAGTTAGGAATAGCGCAACTCCCCAGTAGCAACTCTGTGCCAAACTCTCAGTAGTAACTACCGAGTTAACTGAGTACTTTTAGTTGCAAGCATCTTGTAAACGTTGCAGTTATCCAACCAATACCCGAGTTGACGAATGGTTAAAAGGACATATGTCCTTTTAACTTTAAAATAGTTTCAAACTACATTATTAAAGGAACGGTTGTTTTTGTCCTGCAGAGCGCTTGATTATATAATTAATTGCGAGAACCTTCACTGCGTAGTTTATTTGAAAATATAAATTGTCTAATTCTTAAGAATTATCTTAAGCTCACGTATCTGAAGATTTTTCCCAATGATCTTTCAAACGTTTAAAAAAGCACGAAAAACAACTGCATTCAACTTAGTTACAAGCAGCTTTTTAGTTGCAACCAGCTTCTCTGTTGTAAGGAACTTTTTTGTTGCTAGCAATTTTTTAGTTGCCCGCAACTTGTGAGTTGCTTGCGACTTTTAAGGTACGATTACACTGCGGCAACTACAGGAAAACTGATTACAGGGCTGCCAATTCTAAATTCGCCGATGCTCGCCGTCAAATTAAGATTCAAACTTTGCAAAACAATTTACGTTTTGTAAAAATTTGATGTTTTTCTTATATTTTTTGATATCCCCCTCTTTTTTTTAATGTTTTTCAAATGATTGTTAAACTGCGAACCGTCTTTAATAAACTTAAGAAAATGTAATAAGTTACTTCATTACTTAAATTCTAAAGTCTCTTAAGAACAAATCTAATCAATTAACAAATCAAATAAAGTGTTAAACGTTTAAAAAACAGGAAAAACAACTCCAGAAACCTGTAAGTAGCTTTTTAATTGTACTTTTGCAGTTTTAATAATCTTTTCAGTTAAAAGCAACTGTTTAGTTGCCATCAACTCTTCAGTTGCTAGCGACTCTTAAGTTGTTAGTTAGGAATAGCGCAACTCCCCAGTAGCAACTCTGTGCCAAATTCTCAGTAGTAACTACCGAGTTAACTGAGTACTTTTAGTTGCAAGCAATTTGTACACGTTGCAGTTATCCAACCAATACCCGAGTTGACGAAAGGTGTAAAGGACATATGTCCTTTTAACTTTTAAATAGTTGAAAAATGCATTATTAAAGGAACGGTTGTTTTTGTCCTGCAGAGCGCTTGATTATATAATTAATTGCGAGAACCTTCACTGCGTAGTTTATTTGAAAATATAAATTGTCTCATTCTTTAGAATTATCTTAAGCTCACGTATCTAAAGATTTTTCCCAATGATCTTTCAAACGTTTAAAAAAGCACGAAAAACAACTGCATTCAACTTAGTTACAAGCAGCTTTTTAGTTGCAACCAGCTTCTCTGTTGTAAGGAACTTTTTTGTTGCTAGCAATTTTTTAGTTGCCCGCAACTTGTGAGTTGCTTGCGACTTTTAAGGTACGATTACACTGCGGCAACTACAGGAAAACTGATTGCCTTGCTTACAGGGCTGCCAATTCTAAATTCGCCGATGCTTGCCGTCAAATTAAGATTCAAACTTTGTAAAACAATTTACGTTTTGTAAAAATGGGATGTTTTGTTTTATATTTTTTGATATCCCCCTCTGTATTTTAATGTTTTTCAAATAATTGTTAAACTCCGAACCGTCTTTAATAAACTTAAGAAAATGAAGTAAGTTATTGACTTACTTAAATTCTAAAGTCCCTTAAAAACAAATCTAATCAATTAACAAATCAAATAAAGTGTTAAACGTTTAAAAAACAGAAAAAACAACTCCATAAACTTGTAAGTAGCTTTTTAATTGTACTTTTGCAGTTCTAATAATATTTTCAGTTAAAAGCCACTGTTTAGTTGCCATCAACTCTTCAGTTGCTAGCGACTCTTAAGATGTTAGTTAGGAATAGTGCAACTCCCCAGTAGCAACTCTGTGCCAAACTCTCAGTAGTAACTACCGAGTTAACTGAGTACTTTTAGTTGCAAGCATCTTGTAAACGTTGCAGTTATCCAACCAATACCCGAGTTGACGAATGGTTAAAAGGACATATGTCCTTTTAACTTTAAAATAGTTTCAAACTACATTATTAAAGGAACGGTTGTTTTTGTCCTGCAGAGCGCTTGATTATATAATTAATTGCGAGAACCTTCACTGCGTAGTTTATTTGAAAATATAAATTGTCTAATTCTTAAGAATTATCTTAAGCTCACGTATCTGAAGATTTTTCCCAATGATCTTTCAAACGTTTAAAAAAGCACGAAAAACAACTGCATTCAACTTAGTTACAAGCAGCTTTTTAGTTGCAACCAGCTTCTCTGTTGTAAGGAACTTTTTTGTTGCTAGCAATTTTTTAGTTGCCCGCAACTTGTGAGTTGCTTGCGACTTTTAAGGTACGATTACACTGCGGCAACTACAGGAAAACTGATTGCCTTGCTTACAGGGCTGCCAATTTTAAATTCGCCGATGCTTGCCGTCAAATTAAGATTCAAACTTTGTAAAACATTTTACGTTTTGTAAAAAGGGGATGTTTTGTTTTATATTTTTTGATATCCCCCTCTGTTTTTTAATGTTTTTCAAATAATTGTTAAACTCCGAACCGTCTTTAATAAACTTAAGAAAAGGAAGTAAGTTATTGACTTACTTAAATTCTAAAGTCTCTTAAAAACAAATCTAATCAATTAACAAATCAAATAAAGTGTTAAACGTTTAAAAAACAGAAAAAACAACTCCATAAACTTGTAAGTAGCTTTTTAATTGTACTTTTGCAGTTCTAATAATATTTTCAGTTAAAAGCCACTGTTTAGTTGCCATCAACTCTTCAGTTGCTAGCGACTCTTAAGATCTTAGATAGGAATAGCGCAACTCCCCAGTAGCAACTCTGTGCCAAACTCTCAGTAGTAACTACCGAGTTAACTGAGTACTTTTAGTTGCAAGCATCTTGTAAACGTTGCAGTTATCCAACCAATACCCGAGTTGACGAATGGTTAAAAGGACATATGTCCTTTTAACTTTTAAATAGTTGCAAACTGCATTATTAAAGGAACGGTTGTTTTTGTCCTGCAGAGCGCTTGATTATATAATTAATTGCGAGAACCTTCACTGCGTAGTTTATTTGAAAATATAAATTGTCTCATTCTTAAGAATTATCTTAAGCTCACGTATCTAAAGATTTTTCCCAATGATCTTTCAAACGTTTAAAAAAGCACGAAAAACAACTGCATTCAACTTAGTTACAAGCAGCTTTTTAGTTGCAACCAGCTTCTCTGTTGTAAGGAACTTTTTTGTTGCTAGCAATTTTTTAGTTGCCCGCAACTTGTGAGTTGCTTGCGACTTTTAAGGTACGATTACACTGCGGCAACTACAGGAAAACTGATTGCCTTGCTTACAGGGCTGCCAATTCTAAATTCGCCGATGCTTGCCGTCAAATTAAGATTCAAACTTTGTAAAACAATTTACGTTTTGTAAAAATGGGATGTTTTGTTTTATATTTTTTTATATCCCCCTCTTTTTTTTAATGTTTTTCAAATGATTGTTAAACTCCGAACCGTCTTTAATAAACTTAAGAAAATGTAATAAGTTACTTCATTACTTAAATTCTAAAGTCTCTTAAGAACAAATCTAATCAATTAACAAATCAAAAAACGTTAGACGTTTAAAAAACAGGAAAAACAACTCCATAAACTTGAAAGTAGCTTTTTAATTGTACTTTTGCAGTTCTAATAATATTTTCAGTAAAAGCAACTGTTTAATTGCCATCAACTCTTCAGTTGCTAGCGACTCTTAAGTTGTTAGTTAGGAATAGCGCAACTCCCCATTAGCAACTCTGTGCCTAATTCTCAATAGTAACTACCGAGTTAACTGAGTACTTTTAGTTGCAAGCAACTTGTAAACGTTGCAGTTATCCAACCAATACCCGAGTTGACGAAAGGTTAAAAGGACATATGTCCTTTTAACTTTTAAATAGTTGCAAACTGCATTCTTAAAGGAACGGTTGTTTTTGTCCTGCAGAGCGCTTGATTATATAATTAATTGCGAGAACCTTTACTGCGTAGTTTATTTGAAAATATAAATTGTCTAATTCTTAAGAATTATCTTAAGCTCACGTATCTGAAGATTTTTCCCAATGATCTTTCAAACGTTTAAAAAAGCACGAAAAACAACTGCATTCAACTTAGTTACAAGCAGCTTTTTAGTTGCAACAAGCTTCTCTGTTGTAAGGAACCTTTTTGTTGCTAGCAATTTTTTAGTTGCCCGCAACTTGTGAGTTGCTTGCGACTTTTAAGGTACGATTACACTGCGGCAACTACAGGAAAACTGATTGCCTTGCTTACAGGGCTGCCAATTTTAAATTCGCCGATGCTTGCCGTCAATTTAAGATTCAAACTTTGTAAAACATTTTACGTTTTGTAAAAATGGGATGTTTTGTTTTATATTTTTTGATATCCCCCTCTGTTTTTTAATGTTTTTCAAATAATTGTTAAACTCCGAACCGTCTTTAATAAACTTAAGAAAAGGAAGTAAGTTATTGACTTACTTAAATTCTAAAGTCTCTTAAAAACAAATCTAATCAATTAACAAATCAAATAAAGTGTTAAACGTTTAAAAAACAGAAAAAACAACTCCATAAACTTGTAAGTAGCTTTTTAATTGTACTTTTGCAGTTCTAATAATATTTTCAGTTAAAAGCCACTGTTTAGTTGCCATCAACTCTTCAGTTGCTAGCGACTCTTAAGTTGTTAGTTAGGAATAGCGCAACTCCCCATTAGCAACTCTGTGCCTAATTCTCAATAGTAACTACCGAGTTAACTGAGTACTTTTAGTTGCAAGCAACTTGTAAACGTTGCAGTTATCCAACCAATACCCGAGTTGACGAAAGGTTAAAAGGACATATGTCCTTTTAACTTTTAAATAGTTGCAAACTGCATTCTTAAAGGAACGGTTGTTTTTGTCCTGCAGAGCGCTTGATTATATAATTAATTGCGAGAACCTTCACTGCGTAGTTTATTTGAAAATATAAATTGTCTCATTCTTTAGAATTATCTTAAGCTCACGTATCTAAAGATTTTTCCCAATGATCTTTCAAACGTTTAAAAAAGCACGAAAAACAACTGCATTCAACTTAGTTACAAGCAGCTTTTTAGTTGCAACCAGCTTCTCTGTTGTAAGGAACTTTTTTGTTGCTAGCAATTTTTTAGTTGCCCGCAACTTGTGAGTTGCTTGCGACTTTTAAGGTACGATTACACTGCGGCAACTACAGGAAAACTGATTGCCTTGCTTACAGGGCTGCCAATTCTAAATTCGCCGATGCTTGCCGTCAAATTAAGATTCAAACTTTGTAAAACAATTTACGTTTTGTAAAAATGGGATGTTTTGTTTTATATTTTTTGATATCCCCCTCTGTTTTTTAATGTTTTTCAAATAATTGTTAAACTCCGAACCGTCTTTAATAAACTTAAGAAAAGGAAGTAAGTTATTGACTTACTTAAATTCTAAAGTCCCTTAAAAACAAATCTAATCAATTAACAAATCAAATAAAGTGTTAAACGTTTAAAAAACAGAAAAAACAACTCCATAAACTTGTAAGTAGCTTTTTAATTGTACTTTTGCAGTTCTAATAATATTTTCAGTTAAAAGCCACTGTTTAGTTGCCATCAACTCTTCAGTTGCTAGCGACTCTTAAGATGTTAGTTAGGAATAGCGCAACTCCCCAGTAGCAACTCTGTGCCAAACTCTCAGTAGTAACTACCGAGTTAACTGAGTACTTTTAGTTGCAAGCATCTTGTAAACGTTGCAGTTATCCAACCAATACCCGAGTTGACGAATGGTTAAAAGGACATATGTCCTTTTAACTTTAAAATAGTTTCAAACTACATTATTAAAGGAACGGTTGTTTTTGTCCTGCAGAGCGCTTGATTATATAATTAATTGCGAGAACCTTCACTGCGTAGTTTATTTGAAAATATAAATTGTCTAATTCTTAAGAATTATCTTAAGCTCACGTATCTGAAGATTTTTCCCAATGATCTTTCAAACGTTTAAAAAAGCACGAAAAACAACTGCATTCAACTTAGTTACAAGCAGCTTTTTAGTTGCAACCAGCTTCTCTGTTGTAAGGAACTTTTTTGTTGCTAGCAATTTTTTAGTTGCCCGCAACTTGTGAGTTGCTTGCGACTTTTAAGGTACGATTACACTGCGGCAACTACAGGAAAACTGATTACAGGGCTGCCAATTCTAAATTCGCCGATGCTCGCCGTCAAATTAAGATTCAAACTTTGCAAAACAATTTACGTTTTGTAAAAATTTGATGTTTTTCTTATATTTTTTGATATCCCCCTCTTTTTTTTAATGTTTTTCAAATGATTGTTAAACTGCGAACCGTCTTTAATAAACTTAAGAAAATGTAATAAGTTACTTCATTACTTAAATTCTAAAGTCTCTTAAGAACAAATCTAATCAATTAACAAATCAAATAAAGTGTTAAAGGTTTAAAAAACAGGAAAAACAACTCCAGAAACCTGTAAGTAGCTTTTTAATTGTACTTTTGCAGTTTTAATAATCTTTTCAGTTAAAAGCAACTGTTTAGTTGCCATCAACTCTTCAGTTGCTAGCGACTCTTAAGTTGTTAGTTAGGAATAGCGCAACTCCCCAGTAGCAACTCTGTGCCAAATTCTCAGTAGTAACTACCGAGTTAACTGAGTACTTTTAGTTGCACGCAACCTGAAAACGTTGCAGTTATCCAACCAATACCCGAGTTGACGAAAGGTTAAAAGGACATATGTCCTTTTAACTTTTAAATAGTTGCAAACTGCATTATTAAAGGAACGGTTGTTTTTGTCCTGCAGAGCGCTTGATTATATAATTAATTGCGAGAACCTTCACTGGGTAGTTTATTTGAAAATATAAATTGTCTCATTTTTAAGAATTATCTTAAGCTCACGTATATTAAGATTTTTCCCAATGGTCTTTCAAACGTTTAAAAAAGCACGAAAAACAACTGCATTTAACTTAGTTACAAGCAGCTTTTCAGTTGCATCCAGCTTCTCTGTTGTAAGGAACTTTTTTGTTGCTAGCAATTTTTTAGTTGCCCGCAACTTGTGAGTTGCTTGCGACTTTTAAGGTACGATTACACTGCGGCAACTACAGGAAAACTGATTGCCTTGCTTACAGGGCTGCCAATTCTAAATTCGCCGATGCTCGCCGTCAAATTCAGATTCAAACTTTGTAAAACAATTTACGTTTTGTAAAAATGGGATGTTTTGTTTTATATTTTTTTATATCCCCCTCTTTTTTTTAATGTTTTTCAAATAATTGTTAAACTCCGAACCGTCTTTACTAAACTTAAGAAAAGGAAGTAAGTTACTGACTTACTTAAATTCTAAAGTCTCTTAAGAAAAAATCTAATCAATTAACAAATCAAAAAACGTTAAACGTTTAAAAAACAGGAAAAACAACTCCATAAACTTGAAAGTAGCTTTTTAATTGTACTTTTGCAGTTCTAATAATATTTTCAGTAAAAGCAACTGTTTAGTTGCCATCAACTCTTCAGTTGCTAGCGACTCTTAAGTTGTTAGTTAGGAATAGCGCAACTCCCCAGTAGCAACTCTGTGCCTAATTCTCAATAGTAACTACCGTGCCAAATGCCAAAAAATAGGTCAACCTTGTTTTGTTGTACGGATAAAATGTTTTCGTGGTTTCTGATGTAGTAAATAGTGTAGATTTCAGAACTGATTGATGCCACTCTGCAAAACTTGAGCAATTTGAAAAATCCAAGATGGCGCCTACTGCGCATCCTTCGCGAAGAGTGGAAAACTTTGTTTTGACAGATGGAAAAATGGTTTTCATAGTTTCTGATGCAGTAAATAGCGTAGATTTTACAGCTGATTGATGCCACTCTGCAAAATTTGATAAATTTGAAAAATCCAAGATGGCGCCCGCAAGATATTCGTCGTTCATTTAACAATTATTTGAAAAACATTAAAAAAAAGAGAGGGATATCAAAAAATATAAAACAAAACATCCCATTTTTACAAAACGTAAATTGTTTTACAAAGTTTGAATCTTAATTTGACGGCAAGCATCGGCGAATTTAGAATTGGCAGCCCTGTAAGCAAGGCAATCAGTTTTCCTGTAGTAGCCGCAGTGTAATCGTACCTTAAAAGTCGCAAGCAACTCACAAGTTGCGGGCAACTAAAAAATTGCTAGCAACAAAAAAGTTCCTTACAACAGAGAAGCTGGTTGCAACTAAAAAGCTGCTTGTAACTAAGTTGAATGCAGTTGTTTTTCGTGCTTTTTTAAACGTTTGAAAGATCATTGGGAAAAATCTTCAGATACGTGAGCTTAAGATAATTCTTAAGAATTAGACAATTTATATTTTCAAATAAACTACGCAGTGAAGGTTCTCGCAATCAATTATATAATCAAGCGCTCTGCAGGACAAACACAACCGTTCCTTTAATAATGCAGTTTGCAACTATTTAAAAGTTAAAAGGACATATGTCCTTTTTACCTGTCGTCAACTCGGGTATTGGTTGGATAATTGCAACGTTTACAAGTTGCTTGCAACTAAAAGTACTCAATTAACTCGGTAGTTACTACTGAGAATTTGGCACAGAGTTGCTACTGGGGAGTTGCGCTATTCCTAACTAACAACTTAAGAGTCGCTAGCAACTGAAGAGTTGATGGCAACTAAACATTTGCTTTTAACTGAAAATATTATTAGAACTGCAAAAGTACAATATGAAAGCTACTTACAAGTTTATGGAGTTGTTTTTCCTGTTTTTTAAACGTTTAACACTTTATTTGATTTGTTAATTGATTAGATTTGTTCTAAAGAGACTTTAGAATTTAAGTAAGTCAGTAACTTACTTCCTTTTATAAGGTTTATTAAAGACGGTTCGGAATTTAACTAATATTTGAAAAACATTAAAAAAAGAGGGGGATATCAAAAAATATAAAACAAAACATCCCATTTTTACAAAACGTAAATTGTTTTACAAAGTTTGAATCTGAATTTGACGGCGAGCATCGGCGAATTTAGAATTGGCAGCCCTGTAAGCAAGGTAATCAGTTTTCCTGTAGTTGCCGCAGTGTAATCGTACCTTAAAAGTCGCAAGCAACTCACAAGTTGCGGGCAACTAAAAAATTGCTAGCAACAAAAAAGTTCCTTACAACAGAGAAGCTGATTGCAACTAAAAAGCTGCTTGTAACTAAGTTGAATGCAGTTGTTTTTCGTGCTTTTTTAAACGTTTGAAAGATCATTGGGAAAAATCTTCAGATACGTGAGCTTAAGATAATTCTTAAGAATTAGACAATTTATATTTTCAAATAAACTACGCAGTGAAGGTTCTCGCAATTAATTATATAATCAAGCGCTCTGCAGGACAAAAACAACCGTTCCTTTAAGAATGCAGTTTGCAACTATTTAAAAGTTAAAAGGACATATGTCCTTTTAACCTTTCGTCAACTCGGTTATTGGTTGGATAACTGCAACGTTTACAAGTTGCTTGCAACTAAAAGTACTCAGTTAACTCGGTAGTTACTACTGAGAATTTGGCACAGAGTTGCTACTGGGGAGTTGCGCTATTCCTAACTAACAACTTAAGAGTCGCTAGCAAATGAAGAGTTGATGGCAACTAAACAGTTGCTTTTAACTGAAAAGAATATTAGAACTGCAAAAGTACTATTAAAAAGCTACTTAAGTTTATGGAGTTGTTTTTCCTGTTTTTTAAACGTTTAACACTTTATTTGATTTGTTAATTGATTAGATTTGTTCTTAAGAGACTTTAGAATTTAAGTAAGTCAGTAACTTACTTCCTTTTCTGAAGTTTATTAAAGACGGTTCGGAGTTTAACAATTATTTGAAAAACATTAAAAAAAAAGAGGGGGATATCAAAAAATATTAAAAAAAAACATCCCATTTTTACAAAACGTAAATTATTTTACAAAGTTTGAATCTTAATTTGACTGCGAGCATCGGCGAATTTGGAATTGGCAGCCCTGTAAGCAAGGCAATCAGTTTTCCTGTAGTTGCCGCAGTGTAATCGTACCTTAAAAGTCGCAAGCAACTCACAAGTTGCGGGCAACTAAAAAATTGCTAGCAACAAAAAAGTTCCTTACAACAGAGAAGCTGGTTGCAACTAAAAAGCTGCTTGTAACTAAGTTGAATGCAGTTGTTTTTCGTGCTTTTTTAAACGTTTGAAAGATCATTGGGAAAAATCTTCAGATACGTGAGCTTAAGATAATTCTTAAGAAGGAGAGAATTTATATTTTCAAATAAGCTACGCATTGAAGGTTCTCGCATTTAATTATATAATCAAGCGCTCTGCAGGACAAAAACAACCCTTCCTTTAATAATGCAGTTTGCAACTATTTAAAAGTTAAAAGGACATATGTGCTTTAAACCTTTCGTCAACTCGGTTATTGGTTGGATAACTGCAACGTTTACAAGTTGCTAGCAACTAAAAGTACTCAGTTAAATCGGTAGTTACTACTGAGTATTTGGCACAGAGTAGCTACTGGGGAGTTGCTAGCAACAAAAAAGTTCCTTACAACAGAGAAGCTGGTTGCAACTAAAAAGCTGCTTGTAACTAAGTTGAATGCAGTTGTTTTTCGTGCTTTTTTAAACGTTTGAAAGATCATTGGGAAAAATCTTCAGATACGTGAGCTTAAGATAATTCTTAAGAATGAGACAATTTATATTTTCAAATAAGCTACGCATTGAAGGTTCTCGCATTTAATTATATAATCAAGCGCTCTGCAGGACAAAAACAACCCTTCCTTTAATAATGCAGTTTGCAACTATTTAAAAGTTAAAAGTACATATGTCCTTTTAACCTATCGTCAACTCGGGTATTGGTTGTATAACTGCAACCTTTACAAGTTGCTTGCAACTAAAAGTACTCAGTTAACTCGGTAGTTACTACTGAGAATTTGGCACAGAGTCGCTACTGGGGAGTTGCGCTATTCCTAACTAACAACTTAAGAGTCGCTAGCAAATGAAGAGTTGATGGCAACTAAACAGTTGCTTTTAACTGAAAAGATTATTAAAACTGCAAAAGTACAATTAAAAAGCTACTTAAGTTTATGAAGTTGCTTTTCCTGTTTTTTAAACGTTTAACACTTTATTTGATTTGTTAATTGATTAGATTTGTTCTTAAGAGACTTTAGAATTTAAGTAATGAAGTAACTTATTACATTTTCTTAAGTTTATTAAAGACGGTTCGCAGTTTAACAATCATTTGAAAAACATTAAAAAAAAGAGGGGGATATCAAAAAATATAAGAAAACCCTCAAATTTTTACAAAACGTAAATTGTTTTGCAAAGTTTGAATCTTAATTTGACGGCGAGCATCGGCGAATTTAGAATTGGCAGCCCTGTAATCAGTTTTCCTGTAGTTGCCGCAGTGTAATCGTACCTTAAAAGTCGCAAGCAACTCACAAGTTGCGGGCAACTAAAAAATTGCTAGCAACAAAAAAGTTCCTTACAACAGAGAAGCTGGTTGCAACTAAAAAGCTGCTTGTAACTAAGTTGAATGCAGTTGTTTTTCGTGCTTTTTTAAACGTTTGAAACATCATTGGGAAAAATCTTCAGATACGTGAGCTTAAGATAATTCTTAAGAATTAGATAATTTATATTTTCAAATAAACTACGCAGTGAAGGTTCTCGCAATTAATTATATAATCAAGCGCTCTGCAGGACAAAAACAACCGTTCCTATAAGAATGCAGTTTGCAACTATTTAAAAGTTAAAAGGACATATGTCCTTTTAACCTTTCGTCAACTCGGGTATTGGTTGGATAACTGCAACGTTTACAAGTTGCTTGCAACTAAAAGTACTCAGTTAACACCCTGACTATATAATCAAGCGCTCTGCAAGACAAAAACAACCGTTCCTTTAATAATGCAGTTTGCAACTATTTAAAAGTTAAAAGGACATGTCCTTTTTACCTTTCGTCAACTCGGGTATTGGTTGGATAACTGCAACGTTTACAAGTTGCATGCAACTAAAAGTACTCAGTTAACTCGGTAGTTACTACTGAGAATTTGGCACAGAGTTGCTACTGGGGAGTTGCGCTATTCCTAACTAACAACTTAAGAGTCGCTAGCAACTGAAGAGTTGATGGCAATTAAACAGTTGCTTTTAACTGAAAAGATTATTAGAACTGCAAAAGTACAATTAAAAAGCTACTTACAAGTTTATGGAGTTGTTTTTCCTGTTTTTTAAACGTTTAACACTTTATTTGATTTGTTAATTGATTAGATTTGTTCTTAAGAGACTTTAGAATTTAAGTAAGTCAGTAACTTACTGCCTTTTCTTAAGTTTATTAAAGACGGTTCGGAGTTTAACAATTATTTGAAAAACATTAAAAAAAAGAGGGGGATATCAAAAATTATTAAAAAAAACATCCCATTTTTACAAAACGTAAATTGTTTTACAAAGTTTGAATCTTAATTTGACGGCGAGCATCGGTTAATTTAGAAATGGCAGCCCTGTAAGCAAGGCAATCAGTTTTCCTGTAGTTGCCGCAGTGTAATCGTACCTTAAAAGTCGCAAGCAACTCACAATTTGCGGGCAACTAAAAAATTGCTAGCAACAAAAAAGTTCCTTACAACAGAGAAGCTGGTTGCAACTAAAAAGCTGCTTGTAACTAAGTTGAATGCAGTTGTTTTTCGTGCTTTTTTAAACGTTTGAAAGATCATTGGGAAAAATCTTCAGATACGTGAGCTTAACATAATTCTTAAGAATGAGACAGTTTATATTTTCAAATAAACTACGCAGAGAAGGTTCTCGAAATTAATTATTAATCAAGCGCTCTGCAAGACAAAAACAACCGTTCCTTTAATAATGCAGTTTTCAACTATTTAAAAGTTAAAAGTACATATGTCCTTTTAACCTTTCGTCAATTCGGGTATTGGTTGGATAACTGCAACGTTTACAAGTTGCTTGCAACTAAAAGTACTCAGTTAACCCGGTAGTTACTACTGAGAATTTGGCACAGAGTTGCTACTGGGGAGTTGCGCTATTCCTAACTAACAACTTAAGAGTCGCTAGCAACTGAAGAGTTGATGGCAACTAAACAGTTGCTTTTAACTGAAAAGATTATTAGAACTGCAAAAGTACAATTAAAAAGCTACTTAAAAGTTTATGGAGTTGTTTTTCCTGTTTTTTAAACTTTTAACACTTTATTTGATTAGATTTGTTTTCTTAAGAGACTTTAGAATTTAAGTAAGTCAGTAACTTACTTTCTTTTCTTAAGTTTATTAAAGACGGTTCGGAGTTTAACAATTATTTGAAAAACATTAAAAAAAAGAGGGGGATATCAAAAAATATTAAAAAAAACATCCCATTTTTACAAAACGTAAATTGTTTTACAAAGTTTGAATCTTAATTTGACGGCGAGCATCGGCGAATTTAGAATTGGCAGCCCTGTAAGCAAGGCAATCAGTTTTCCTGTAGATGCCGCAGTGTAATCGTACCTTAAAAGTCGCAAGCAACTCACAAGTTGCGGGCAACTAAAAAATTGATAGCAACAAAAAAGTTCCTTACAACAGAGAAGCTGGTTGCAACTAAAAAGCTGCTTGTAACTAAGTTAAATGCAGTTGTTTTTCGTTCTTTTTTAAACGTTTGAAAGATCATTGGGAAAAATCTTCAGATACGTGAGCTTAAGATAATTCTTAAGAATGAGACAGTTTATATTTTGAAATAAACTACGCATTGAAGGTTTTCGCAATTAATTATATAATCAAGCGCTCTGCAAGTCAAAAACAACCGTTCCTTTAATAATGCAGTTTGCAACTATTTAAGGCGACCATGGACGATGAAATTTTATTTTTTTAGTTTTGCTTCAAACTTTCTGAAAATTTATAAGGAAGTGGAACATGTCAAAGTAAAACACATATAAAATTTTCAATTGATTTCAAAAATATTTTTTTTAATATGAATAATTTTATATAATTAAAAGCGTGTTTACGCAAAATGCCAAATGCGCGTTATTTTTCACTTAAATGATTTAAATTTTTTTTATGGAATAGTATTAAGTTATTACAAAAGTAATTTGTATATAATTTTTAAGTAAAATATTTTTTTTTTAAATAATAATTAGTCTTGCGTCACAAAATTTTCAACGAAAAAATCTCATCTACAAACAGTTCTTTTCAAAAATTTTGGATAATAAATAACATAATTCCTTTGAGGATATGAAATTATAAATCTTAAATATTTATTAAATCCACAAAAAAAATTTCATGAGATTCGAAGAAAATTTGGAACGCTGATGGCATTTTGAATAGTGCAAAACTTCTTAAATTTCAATTCTGAGAATAAAGCATTTTAATGTTAAAGTTGATTGAAATTTAAAAATCTGGACAATTTTTTAACTTGTGTTTACTGTTATGGAACTAATATATTATATTCTACACAGACACTCAATGTTAGAATTGTTAATTATATACAAGAAGAGTTTGTCATGAAAACAATCGTATATATAATTCACAAAAAAAACAACTGCAAAAACATTCTCCAATAAAATCAAATGGTAGATACACGTGTTGGGCAAAATGGTTTTGGTTTTCGCACCTCAAAATTACGACTGTTTCAAAATGACCAGATTAAGGCAAGAAAAACTTATAACTGAAAACATAATAATTATGCAGTTAATTAAAAAAATAATCACTAAATATATAACATATTTCAGATGGCAGAAAATGTGCGTGTGCGTGTAGTGATTCTAATATTAGATAAGGCGGGTCAGTTTCTGCAGGTAAGTACAGGCCGACCCTTGGCAAGGACAGAATAAATTCTAGTCTAAGCCTTTTCTGTATGTGTACAGAGCCATATGAAACATGAAAATTACAAATAAAGATACTAATAAAGAGTATAATACTATGCAATATTTTTTACATCATTAGAGATACTGTATAAAAGTAAAATGTGCTAAAATTGGCTAGCTGCATAAGTTACGCCTTCAGATTTTTCAAGCCCAGTTTTCGTAGTTGACTTTGAATATTTTTTTCGAAGCCGTTGCGCCTTGAATTCCTGCGTGCTTCTTTTCTCCTTCTGCATCTTTCTTCTACTGTCTTTCTTTTTTGCGATAGTGAAAGAGACATCACTGGCTGCTTCTTCATTGACATCGCTTATAATTTCCAGGGACTTAGTGCAGCCAAGATTAAAGTCACTTATTGCAGAAATAACAGCAAGTTCAAGTCGCTTTTTGGACACAAAAACTTCTTTGGAGCATTTGCTCCATATAACGCTATGCAGACTTTCATTTGCGTTTTGGGTTTTAGCTGCCGAACACCGTTTCAAAAGTTCGACTGATGCCAATCTTATGTATATAGGCATGATTTTCTCAACAACTTGCTCAGTAAGAGTAGTTTTCATAGTTGAATGAGATTTTGGCGTTTCGTGTTTTGCCACTGATCTTTGGAAAAAACACCACGAATCTTCCCCTGTAGGGCAATGCATGTGTTGCGGTTTCTTATCCGTGGACATGCAGTGGTGCAAAGAAGCAAATATTGCCGCTTTCATCTTGGGCACATCAGGCGCATTGTCCTTTATGGCTTTCCGATAGTAGCTGGTCAGTTTCTTTATCGTATCTTCTTTGAGGCTACCCTTCTTTTTCCCACCCAGTGTCACTTTCCGGGTCTTCCACTCTTGAACTTTGTTGCGTAGAGCTGTCCCCAGTCTCTTTGCCACATGGTTGAGACACTCTTTTTTTTCAATGATGAATTTTCTACCATACACCTTTTTTTCCAACAAGTGTTGGTGTGCCTTTCCATCGCCATCAGACAGCATTTTGACATACCTCATTTTACCATCTTCAATGGATCGCTGCCATAATAGTACTGCTGCTACCATCTCCATGCTGTTGCTGGTCCCCGAGTAGTTTTTTTGGCATAATGGTTTATGGCCTTCATACCAGAAAGCAAATTCTGCAGAATTAGGGCCTAAATCCCGCAATGCTACTGTACAGGCCGGACAGTACTTACTCAAAATTGTGAAGTCCACAACTAGCCCAGTCAAAACTTCAATAACTATTCCTATTCCATACAAAGACGAATACCCTCGCTTCTGCCTCGTTCCATCGTATGAAACACATACATCAACAATATTGTTATGAATATCATCAGTATCATACCGCTGTCGAACACAGTTCCTCGAGGTTTCTAGAACTTCTTTTTTCACGTCTTGATACTGTTCGGCCAATTGTTAAGTCGAAATATTCTATTTTGGCTCAACACGAATTCTATACATTCTCATGGTCATAAAACCATTTCGCGCACCCCTCTCTGACTCGACAGCTGCAAACTCGGGGGAAGCTGTTTTCAATAACAAACTAAATTTTGGTTAAAAGATGAATTTCGACTTGTTATGTAACGCCAGGATCTCACGCACGGGGATCTCTCTCTCAATAGATTCGGGAATTTAACTGGCCTAATAAACTTAGTCGGAGCGAAGATTTCCGACATTTTTATATAAAAGGTTTTTATATTGGTTGACGTAAAAATTAGTAGGTTTTCTAATAAATTTTAAAACGCAGATGTTGGATGTTTACAAGATTTAAGGAAAACAGGTAAAAATTGTCAACATCGAGCAGCTGGGAATTTGGGTTCGGGGTGTCGAGCCATCTGCTTCTTAATCCACTGAGATCGTTTAATTTTGGAAATGTAGGCGGAGTTAGTTCGTTATTGGAGATTTGAGTATTTTAATGGAGGTAGGCGGGTGGAAGAAAGAGTTTAAAAAGGAGAGACATCGAGTTTGACGGCAGTTCAGTTTTTAGTCAAGTTCCGATTTTTAGTTGGTGAAGTGAGTTTCCCGATCTGTGGAGAACAGATCCCTAAGAAATGTTGTGGAGTGCGACTTCGAGTTCGATGACCTGACATGGTGCTGGCTCCGTTAACAATCTCCGATCTTCCGTTTCTACCAGCCCGGACAACGATGAATTTTGACAGAATCGCTATGGTTTTGGGTGAGTCGAATTGTCTTGATCGAAACTTTATTTCCAAAGAGTTCAATATTTAATTAACTTAATTTAACATGTATGGAATTTAATATGTTATAATTATTAGCCGAATTTGTAGTATGTGAATTAGATTTAAAGTTTGTAGAGAATTAGTAATTTAGAGAATGGTGTATTTTGCCATGTCACCTATGACATTCCAGATTAGCTATTTGATATAGTCTTGTGTTGTAGCAGAATAATGTTGTAGTTTACTTAAAGTGTAAAATAAAATGTTGTTAATTATAACTATCGCCTTGGTCATTTTCTATTGGGTTATTGCGAAGTTGTGTTTGATAATAATTAAATTGATTAACGTAATGGTGAATAACTTAATACATCAGTTAAGGATGATGCTTTAGTAGAGGCATAACTTTAGTTTGTACTACTACTTACGATAACGTAGGCCATAAGCAACTTAATAAGAAACTATTAGATTAAGATACAAATAAATTAGCAGGATGGAGGTACCCCTGCAACACAATGTGTCCAGGTGATTTGCGAAAGTTTTAGGTCCATTGATGGAATGCCTAAAATCATGGAGAATGTGTCCATTGCGGCTTGTCCTTTGCCTATTGACAAAAAGGCTTGTACTGCCTTGTGGTTGATATCGAAGCTCTTGGAATTTAGATTGCGAGCGCTGGCAAAAGTTGAGCCATAGTTATGTCCACAATATCCACATGTCAGCTCCAGGTTAGTTGACAATCCAAAACTACTCTTCTTGTCGACACTCAAAGACATGTATTTACATTCCTGGCAAGGAATGTTTTGCAGAAGCTTTGTCCACATGCCATCACTCACCATAGCATACGATGGCCCACTTGATAAAATCCCAGGATCTACATCTTCTAGTGGTGTTGATACAACAGAAATAGGAACTGCAGACGATTTTTTCTGCCAGCGCTTTTTTGCATTTTCAATCGCAGCTGCTTTTCGTTTAGCCTTGTTGCAGACTGGTTTGCGCCAACGTGAACTAATGCTATGCATACTTTTAATTTATAAAAATAAATATATATTTAAGTTAAATTAAGTTTAAAATTAAATAAATAATTAAAGTGATAAAGAAGAAAAAAGTTATGTAGAAACTAAAACTCGTAATATTGAAAACGTGGTTGGAACTTTGCAAGCGTTGTACAAGAAAAAAATGCGCAAGAAATTAGTAAACAAACACAGCTAAACCTCGGTTAAAGATACAGTTATATTGAGTTGCCAATCCGTAGTTTAAAATTAAATATATTTGTTTATTTTTAATGTGGGGCTTGTTGAAGGCACATGTAGAAACGTTGTTTACGTTTCTGACAGCTGTCAAAGCAAAATACTAGTATATAAAAACCAGCATAACTCTAAAACTAAGTATCGGATTAACTTCCTTCTTGTTTTAAATGAAAGATAAATAAACCGTAAACATGAATTAGCAACAAAAAAATGTCTAAATTTGAAGGTTTTTGACATTTTCAACGTCCATGGTCGCCTTAAAAGTTAAAAGGACATATGTCCTTTTAACCTTTCGTCAACTCGGGTATTGGTTGGATAACTGCAACGTTTACAAGTTGCTTGCAACTAAAAGTACTCAGTTAACTCGGTAGTTACTACTGAGAATTTGGCACAGAGTTGCTACTGGGGAGTTGCACTATTCCTAACTAACAACTTAAGAATCGCTAGCAACTAAATAGTTGATGGCAACTAAACATTTGCTTTTAACTGAAAAGATTATTAGAACTGCAAAAGTACAATTAAAAAGCTACTTACAAGTTTATGGAGTTGTTTTTCCTGTTTTTTAAACGTTTAACACTTTATTTGATTTGTTAATTGATTAGATTTGTTCTTAAGAGACTTTAGAATTTAAGTAAGTCAGTAACTTACTTCCTTTTCTTAAGTTTATTAAAGACGGTTTGGAGTTTAACAATTATTTGAAAAACATTAAAAAAAAGAGGGGGATATCAAAAAATATTAAAAAAAACATCCCATTTTTACAAAACGTAAATTGTATTACAAAGTTTGAATCTTAATTTGACGGCGAGCATCGGCGAATTTAGAATTGGCAGCCCTGTAAGCAAGGCAATCAGTTTTCTTGTAGTTGCCGCAGTGTAATCGTACCTTAAAAGTAACAAACAACTCACAAGTTGCGGGCAACTAAAAAAATGCTAGCAACAAAAAAGTTCCTTACAACAGAGAGGCTGGTTGCAACTAAAAAGCTGCTTGTAACTAAGTTGAATGCAGTTGTTTTTCGTGCTTTTTTAAACATTTGAAAGTTCATTGGGAAAAATTTTCAGATACGTGAGCTTAAGATAATTCTTAAGAATGAGACAGTTTATATTTTCAAATAAGCTACGCATTGAAGGTTCTCGCATTTAATTATATAATCAAGCGCTCTGCAGGACAAAAACAATCATTCCTTTAATAATGCAGTTTGCAACTATTTAAAAGTTAAAAGGACATATGTCCTTTTATCCTATCGTCAACTCGGGTATTGGTTGGATAACTGCAACGTTTACAAGTTGCTTGCAACTAAAAGTACTCAGTTAACTCGGTAGTTACTACTGAGAATTTGGCACAGAGTTGCTACTGGGGAGTTGCGCTATTCCTAACTAACAACTTAAGAATCGCTGGCAACTGAAAAGTTGATGGCAACAAAACAGTTGCTTTTAACTGAAAAGATTATTAGAACTGCAAAAGTACAATTAAAAAGCTACTTACAAGTTTATGGAGTTGTTTTTCCTGTTTTTTAAACGTTTAACACTTTATTTGATTTGTTAATTGATTAGATTTGTTCTTCAGAGACTTTAGAATTTAAGTAAGTCAGTAACTTACTTCCTTTTCTTAAGTTTATTAAAGACGTTTCGGAATTTAACAATTATTTAAAAAACATTAAAAAAAAGAAGGGGGATATCAAAAAATATAAGAAAAACATCCCATTTTTACAAAACGTAAATTGTTTTACAAAGTTTGAATCTTAATTTGACGGCGAGCATCGGCGAATTTAGAATTGGCAGCCTTTTAAGCAAAACAATCAGTTTTCCTGTAGTTGCCGCAGTGTAATCGTAACTTAAAAGTCGCAAGCAACTCACAAGTTGCGGGCAACTAAAAAATTGTTAGCAACAAAAAACTTCCTTACAACAGAGAAGCTGGTTGCAACTAAAAAGCTGCTTGTAACTAAGTTGAATGCAGTTGTTTTTCGTGCTTTTTTAAACGTTTGAAAGATCATTGGGAAAAATCTTCAGATACGTGAGCTTAAGATAATTCTTAAGAATGAGACAATTTATATTTTCAAATAAGCTACGCATTGAAGGTTCTCGCATTTAATTATATAATCAAGTGCTCTGCAGGACAAAAACAACCCTTCCTTTAATAATGCAGTTTGCAACTATTTAAAAGTTAAAAGGACATATGTCCTTTCGTCAACTCGGGTATTGGTTGGATAACTGCAACGTTTACAAGTTGCTTGCAACTAAAAGTACACAGTTAACTCGGTAGTTACTACTGAGAATTTGGCACAGAGTTACTACTGGGGAGTTGCGCTATTCCTAACTAACAACTTAAGAGTCGCTAGCAACTGAGAAGTTGATGGCAACAAAACAATTGCTTTTAACTGAAAAGATTATTAGAACTGCAAAAGTACAATTAAAAAGCTACTTACAAGTTTATGGAGTTGTTTTTCCTGTTTTTTAAACGTTTAACACTTTATTTGATTTGTTAATTGATTGGATTTGTTCTTAAGAGACTTTAGAATTTAAGTAAGTCAGTAACTTACTTCCTTTTCTTAAGTTTATTAAAGACGGTTCGGAGTTTAACAATTATTTGAAAAACATTAAACAAAAGAGGGGGATATCAAAAAATATTAAAAAAAACATCCCATTTTTACAAAACGTAAATTATTTGACAAAGTTTGAATCTTAATTTGACGGCGATCATCGGCGAATTTAGAATTGGCAGCCCTGTTAGCAAGGCAATCAGTTTTCCTGTAGTTGCCGCAGTGTAATCGTACCTTAAAAGTCACAAGCAACTCACAAGTTGCGGGCAACTATAAAATTGCTAGCAACAAAAAAGTTCCTTACAACAGAGAAGCTGGTTGCAACTAAAAAGCTGCTTGTAACTAAGTTGAATGCAGTTGTTTTTTGTGCTTTTTTACACGTTTGAAAGATCATTGGGAAAAATCTTCAGATACGTGAGCTTAAGATAATTCTTAAGAATGAGACAGTTTATATTTTCAAATAAGCTACGCATTGAAGGTTCTCGCATTTAATTATATAATCAAGCGCTCTGCAGGACAAAAACAACCCTTCTTTTAATAATGCAGTTTGCAACTATTTAAAAGTTAAAAGGACATATGTCCTTTTAACCTTTCGTCAACTCGGGTATTGGTTGGATAACTGCAACGTTTACAAGTTGCTTGCAACTAAAAGTACTCAGTTAACTCGGTAGTTACTACTGAGAATTTGGCACAGAGTTGCTACTGGGGAGTTGCGCTATTCCTAACTAACAACTTAAGAGTCGCTAGCAACTGAAGAGTTTATGGCAACTAAACAGTTGCTTTTAACTGAAAAGATTTTTAGAACTGCAAAAGTACAATTAAAAAGCTACATACAAGTTTATGGAGTTGTTTTTCCTGTTTTTTAAACGTTTAACACTTTATTTGATTTGTTAATTGATTAGATTTGTTCTTAAGAGACTTTAGAATTTAAGTAAGTCAGTAACTTACTTCCTTTTCTGAAGTTTATTAAAGACGGTTCGGAGTTTAACAATTATTTGAAAAACATTAAAAAAAAAGAGGGGGATATCAAAAAATATTAAAAAAAAACATCCCATTTTTACAAAACGTAAATTATTTTACAAAGTTTGAATCTTAATTTGACTGCGAGCATCGGCGAATTTGGAATTGGCAGCCCTGTAAGCAAGGCAATCAGTTTTCCTGTAGTTGCCGCAGTGTAATCGTACCTTAAAAGTCGCAAGCAACTCACAAGTTGCGGGCAACTAAAAAATTGCTAGCAACAAAAAAGTTCCTTACAACAGAGAAGCTGGTTGCAACTAAAAAGCTGCTTGTAACTAAGTTGAATGCAGTTGTTTTTCGTGCTTTTTTAAACGTTTGAAAGATCATTGGGAAAAATCTTCAGATACGTGAGCTTAAGATAATTCTTAAGAAGGAGAGAATTTATATTTTCAAATAAGCTACGCATTGAAGGTTCTCGCATTTAATTATATAATCAAGCGCTCTGCAGGACAAAAACAACCCTTCCTTTAATAATGCAGTTTGCAACTATTTAAAAGTTAAAAGGACATATGTGCTTTAAACCTTTCGTCAACTCGGTTATTGGTTGGATAACTGCAACGTTTACAAGTTGCTAGCAACTAAAAGTACTCAGTTAAATCGGTAGTTACTACTGAGTATTTGGCACAGAGTAGCTACTGGGGAGTTGCTAGCAACAAAAAAGTTCCTTACAACAGAGAAGCTGGTTGCAACTAAAAAGCTGCTTGTAACTAAGTTGAATGCAGTTGTTTTTCGTGCTTTTTTAAACGTTTGAAAGATCATTGGGAAAAATCTTCAGATACGTGAGCTTAAGATAATTCTTAAGAATGAGACAATTTATATTTTCAAATAAGCTACGCATTGAAGGTTCTCGCATTTAATTATATAATCAAGCGCTCTGCAGGACAAAAACAACCCTTCCTTTAATAATGCAGTTTGCAACTATTTAAAAGTTAAAAGTACATATGTCCTTTTAACCTATCGTCAACTCGGGTATTGGTTGTATAACTGCAACCTTTACAAGTTGCTTGCAACTAAAAGTACTCAGTTAACTCGGTAGTTACTACTGAGAATTTGGCACAGAGTCGCTACTGGGGAGTTGCGCTATTCCTAACTAACAACTTAAGAGTCGCTAGCAAATGAAGAGTTGATGGCAACTAAACAGTTGCTTTTAACTGAAAAGATTATTAAAACTGCAAAAGTACAATTAAAAAGCTACTTAAGTTTATGAAGTTGCTTTTCCTGTTTTTTAAACGTTTAACACTTTATTTGATTTGTTAATTGATTAGATTTGTTCTTAAGAGACTTTAGAATTTAAGTAATGAAGTAACTTATTACATTTTCTTAAGTTTATTAAAGACGGTTCGCAGTTTAACAATCATTTGAAAAACATTAAAAAAAAGAGGGGGATATCAAAAAATATAAGAAAACCCTCAAATTTTTACAAAACGTAAATTGTTTTGCAAAGTTTGAATCTTAATTTGACGGCGAGCATCGGCGAATTTAGAATTGGCAGCCCTGTAATCAGTTTTCCTGTAGTTGCCGCAGTGTAATCGTACCTTAAAAGTCGCAAGCAACTCACAAGTTGCGGGCAACTAAAAAATTGCTAGCAACAAAAAAGTTCCTTACAACAGAGAAGCTGGTTGCAACTAAAAAGCTGCTTGTAACTAAGTTGAATGCAGTTGTTTTTCGTGCTTTTTTAAACGTTTGAAACATCATTGGGAAAAATCTTCAGATACGTGAGCTTAAGATAATTCTTAAGAATTAGATAATTTATATTTTCAAATAAACTACGCAGTGAAGGTTCTCGCAATTAATTATATAATCAAGCGCTCTGCAGGACAAAAACAACCGTTCCTATAAGAATGCAGTTTGCAACTATTTAAAAGTTAAAAGGACATATGTCCTTTTAACCTTTCGTCAACTCGGGTATTGGTTGGATAACTGCAACGTTTACAAGTTGCTTGCAACTAAAAGTACTCAGTTAACACCCTGACTATATAATCAAGCGCTCTGCAAGACAAAAACAACCGTTCCTTTAATAATGCAGTTTGCAACTATTTAAAAGTTAAAAGGACATGTCCTTTTTACCTTTCGTCAACTCGGGTATTGGTTGGATAACTGCAACGTTTACAAGTTGCATGCAACTAAAAGTACTCAGTTAACTCGGTAGTTACTACTGAGAATTTGGCACAGAGTTGCTACTGGGGAGTTGCGCTATTCCTAACTAACAACTTAAGAGTCGCTAGCAACTGAAGAGTTGATGGCAATTAAACAGTTGCTTTTAACTGAAAAGATTATTAGAACTGCAAAAGTACAATTAAAAAGCTACTTACAAGTTTATGGAGTTGTTTTTCCTGTTTTTTAAACGTTTAACACTTTATTTGATTTGTTAATTGATTAGATTTGTTCTTAAGAGACTTTAGAATTTAAGTAAGTCAGTAACTTACTGCCTTTTCTTAAGTTTATTAAAGACGGTTCGGAGTTTAACAATTATTTGAAAAACATTAAAAAAAAGAGGGGGATATCAAAAATTATTAAAAAAAACATCCCATTTTTACAAAACGTAAATTGTTTTACAAAGTTTGAATCTTAATTTGACGGCGAGCATCGGTTAATTTAGAAATGGCAGCCCTGTAAGCAAGGCAATCAGTTTTCCTGTAGTTGCCGCAGTGTAATCGTACCTTAAAAGTCGCAAGCAACTCACAATTTGCGGGCAACTAAAAAATTGCTAGCAACAAAAAAGTTCCTTACAACAGAGAAGCTGGTTGCAACTAAAAAGCTGCTTGTAACTAAGTTGAATGCAGTTGTTTTTCGTGCTTTTTTAAACGTTTGAAAGATCATTGGGAAAAATCTTCAGATACGTGAGCTTAACATAATTCTTAAGAATGAGACAGTTTATATTTTCAAATAAACTACGCAGAGAAGGTTCTCGAAATTAATTATTAATCAAGCGCTCTGCAAGACAAAAACAACCGTTCCTTTAATAATGCAGTTTTCAACTATTTAAAAGTTAAAAGTACATATGTCCTTTTAACCTTTCGTCAATTCGGGTATTGGTTGGATAACTGCAACGTTTACAAGTTGCTTGCAACTAAAAGTACTCAGTTAACCCGGTAGTTACTACTGAGAATTTGGCACAGAGTTGCTACTGGGGAGTTGCGCTATTCCTAACTAACAACTTAAGAGTCGCTAGCAACTGAAGAGTTGATGGCAACTAAACAGTTGCTTTTAACTGAAAAGATTATTAGAACTGCAAAAGTACAATTAAAAAGCTACTTAAAAGTTTATGGAGTTGTTTTTCCTGTTTTTTAAACTTTTAACACTTTATTTGATTAGATTTGTTTTCTTAAGAGACTTTAGAATTTAAGTAAGTCAGTAACTTACTTTCTTTTCTTAAGTTTATTAAAGACGGTTCGGAGTTTAACAATTATTTGAAAAACATTAAAAAAAAGAGGGGGATATCAAAAAATATTAAAAAAAACATCCCATTTTTACAAAACGTAAATTGTTTTACAAAGTTTGAATCTTAATTTGACGGCGAGCATCGGCGAATTTAGAATTGGCAGCCCTGTAAGCAAGGCAATCAGTTTTCCTGTAGATGCCGCAGTGTAATCGTACCTTAAAAGTCGCAAGCAACTCACAAGTTGCGGGCAACTAAAAAATTGATAGCAACAAAAAAGTTCCTTACAACAGAGAAGCTGGTTGCAACTAAAAAGCTGCTTGTAACTAAGTTAAATGCAGTTGTTTTTCGTTCTTTTTTAAACGTTTGAAAGATCATTGGGAAAAATCTTCAGATACGTGAGCTTAAGATAATTCTTAAGAATGAGACAGTTTATATTTTGAAATAAACTACGCATTGAAGGTTTTCGCAATTAATTATATAATCAAGCGCTCTGCAAGTCAAAAACAACCGTTCCTTTAATAATGCAGTTTGCAACTATTTAAGGCGACCATGGACGATGAAATTTTATTTTTTTAGTTTTGCTTCAAACTTTCTGAAAATTTATAAGGAAGTGGAACATGTCAAAGTAAAACACATATAAAATTTTCAATTGATTTCAAAAATATTTTTTTTAATATGAATAATTTTATATAATTAAAAGCGTGTTTACGCAAAATGCCAAATGCGCGTTATTTTTCACTTAAATGATTTAAATTTTTTTTATGGAATAGTATTAAGTTATTACAAAAGTAATTTGTATATAATTTTTAAGTAAAATATTTTTTTTTTAAATAATAATTAGTCTTGCGTCACAAAATTTTCAACGAAAAAATCTCATCTACAAACAGTTCTTTTCAAAAATTTTGGATAATAAATAACATAATTCCTTTGAGGATATGAAATTATAAATCTTAAATATTTATTAAATCCACAAAAAAAATTTCATGAGATTCGAAGAAAATTTGGAACGCTGATGGCATTTTGAATAGTGCAAAACTTCTTAAATTTCAATTCTGAGAATAAAGCATTTTAATGTTAAAGTTGATTGAAATTTAAAAATCTGGACAATTTTTTAACTTGTGTTTACTGTTATGGAACTAATATATTATATTCTACACAGACACTCAATGTTAGAATTGTTAATTATATACAAGAAGAGTTTGTCATGAAAACAATCGTATATATAATTCACAAAAAAAACAACTGCAAAAACATTCTCCAATAAAATCAAATGGTAGATACACGTGTTGGGCAAAATGGTTTTGGTTTTCGCACCTCAAAATTACGACTGTTTCAAAATGACCAGATTAAGGCAAGAAAAACTTATAACTGAAAACATAATAATTATGCAGTTAATTAAAAAAATAATCACTAAATATATAACATATTTCAGATGGCAGAAAATGTGCGTGTGCGTGTAGTGATTCTAATATTAGATAAGGCGGGTCAGTTTCTGCAGGTAAGTACAGGCCGACCCTTGGCAAGGACAGAATAAATTCTAGTCTAAGCCTTTTCTGTATGTGTACAGAGCCATATGAAACATGAAAATTACAAATAAAGATACTAATAAAGAGTATAATACTATGCAATATTTTTTACATCATTAGAGATACTGTATAAAAGTAAAATGTGCTAAAATTGGCTAGCTGCATAAGTTACGCCTTCAGATTTTTCAAGCCCAGTTTTCGTAGTTGACTTTGAATATTTTTTTCGAAGCCGTTGCGCCTTGAATTCCTGCGTGCTTCTTTTCTCCTTCTGCATCTTTCTTCTACTGTCTTTCTTTTTTGCGATAGTGAAAGAGACATCACTGGCTGCTTCTTCATTGACATCGCTTATAATTTCCAGGGACTTAGTGCAGCCAAGATTAAAGTCACTTATTGCAGAAATAACAGCAAGTTCAAGTCGCTTTTTGGACACAAAAACTTCTTTGGAGCATTTGCTCCATATAACGCTATGCAGACTTTCATTTGCGTTTTGGGTTTTAGCTGCCGAACACCGTTTCAAAAGTTCGACTGATGCCAATCTTATGTATATAGGCATGATTTTCTCAACAACTTGCTCAGTAAGAGTAGTTTTCATAGTTGAATGAGATTTTGGCGTTTCGTGTTTTGCCACTGATCTTTGGAAAAAACACCACGAATCTTCCCCTGTAGGGCAATGCATGTGTTGCGGTTTCTTATCCGTGGACATGCAGTGGTGCAAAGAAGCAAATATTGCCGCTTTCATCTTGGGCACATCAGGCGCATTGTCCTTTATGGCTTTCCGATAGTAGCTGGTCAGTTTCTTTATCGTATCTTCTTTGAGGCTACCCTTCTTTTTCCCACCCAGTGTCACTTTCCGGGTCTTCCACTCTTGAACTTTGTTGCGTAGAGCTGTCCCCAGTCTCTTTGCCACATGGTTGAGACACTCTTTTTTTTCAATGATGAATTTTCTACCATACACCTTTTTTTCCAACAAGTGTTGGTGTGCCTTTCCATCGCCATCAGACAGCATTTTGACATACCTCATTTTACCATCTTCAATGGATCGCTGCCATAATAGTACTGCTGCTACCATCTCCATGCTGTTGCTGGTCCCCGAGTAGTTTTTTTGGCATAATGGTTTATGGCCTTCATACCAGAAAGCAAATTCTGCAGAATTAGGGCCTAAATCCCGCAATGCTACTGTACAGGCCGGACAGTACTTACTCAAAATTGTGAAGTCCACAACTAGCCCAGTCAAAACTTCAATAACTATTCCTATTCCATACAAAGACGAATACCCTCGCTTCTGCCTCGTTCCATCGTATGAAACACATACATCAACAATATTGTTATGAATATCATCAGTATCATACCGCTGTCGAACACAGTTCCTCGAGGTTTCTAGAACTTCTTTTTTCACGTCTTGATACTGTTCGGCCAATTGTTAAGTCGAAATATTCTATTTTGGCTCAACACGAATTCTATACATTCTCATGGTCATAAAACCATTTCGCGCACCCCTCTCTGACTCGACAGCTGCAAACTCGGGGGAAGCTGTTTTCAATAACAAACTAAATTTTGGTTAAAAGATGAATTTCGACTTGTTATGTAACGCCAGGATCTCACGCACGGGGATCTCTCTCTCAATAGATTCGGGAATTTAACTGGCCTAATAAACTTAGTCGGAGCGAAGATTTCCGACATTTTTATATAAAAGGTTTTTATATTGGTTGACGTAAAAATTAGTAGGTTTTCTAATAAATTTTAAAACGCAGATGTTGGATGTTTACAAGATTTAAGGAAAACAGGTAAAAATTGTCAACATCGAGCAGCTGGGAATTTGGGTTCGGGGTGTCGAGCCATCTGCTTCTTAATCCACTGAGATCGTTTAATTTTGGAAATGTAGGCGGAGTTAGTTCGTTATTGGAGATTTGAGTATTTTAATGGAGGTAGGCGGGTGGAAGAAAGAGTTTAAAAAGGAGAGACATCGAGTTTGACGGCAGTTCAGTTTTTAGTCAAGTTCCGATTTTTAGTTGGTGAAGTGAGTTTCCCGATCTGTGGAGAACAGATCCCTAAGAAATGTTGTGGAGTGCGACTTCGAGTTCGATGACCTGACATGGTGCTGGCTCCGTTAACAATCTCCGATCTTCCGTTTCTACCAGCCCGGACAACGATGAATTTTGACAGAATCGCTATGGTTTTGGGTGAGTCGAATTGTCTTGATCGAAACTTTATTTCCAAAGAGTTCAATATTTAATTAACTTAATTTAACATGTATGGAATTTAATATGTTATAATTATTAGCCGAATTTGTAGTATGTGAATTAGATTTAAAGTTTGTAGAGAATTAGTAATTTAGAGAATGGTGTATTTTGCCATGTCACCTATGACATTCCAGATTAGCTATTTGATATAGTCTTGTGTTGTAGCAGAATAATGTTGTAGTTTACTTAAAGTGTAAAATAAAATGTTGTTAATTATAACTATCGCCTTGGTCATTTTCTATTGGGTTATTGCGAAGTTGTGTTTGATAATAATTAAATTGATTAACGTAATGGTGAATAACTTAATACATCAGTTAAGGATGATGCTTTAGTAGAGGCATAACTTTAGTTTGTACTACTACTTACGATAACGTAGGCCATAAGCAACTTAATAAGAAACTATTAGATTAAGATACAAATAAATTAGCAGGATGGAGGTACCCCTGCAACACAATGTGTCCAGGTGATTTGCGAAAGTTTTAGGTCCATTGATGGAATGCCTAAAATCATGGAGAATGTGTCCATTGCGGCTTGTCCTTTGCCTATTGACAAAAAGGCTTGTACTGCCTTGTGGTTGATATCGAAGCTCTTGGAATTTAGATTGCGAGCGCTGGCAAAAGTTGAGCCATAGTTATGTCCACAATATCCACATGTCAGCTCCAGGTTAGTTGACAATCCAAAACTACTCTTCTTGTCGACACTCAAAGACATGTATTTACATTCCTGGCAAGGAATGTTTTGCAGAAGCTTTGTCCACATGCCATCACTCACCATAGCATACGATGGCCCACTTGATAAAATCCCAGGATCTACATCTTCTAGTGGTGTTGATACAACAGAAATAGGAACTGCAGACGATTTTTTCTGCCAGCGCTTTTTTGCATTTTCAATCGCAGCTGCTTTTCGTTTAGCCTTGTTGCAGACTGGTTTGCGCCAACGTGAACTAATGCTATGCATACTTTTAATTTATAAAAATAAATATATATTTAAGTTAAATTAAGTTTAAAATTAAATAAATAATTAAAGTGATAAAGAAGAAAAAAGTTATGTAGAAACTAAAACTCGTAATATTGAAAACGTGGTTGGAACTTTGCAAGCGTTGTACAAGAAAAAAATGCGCAAGAAATTAGTAAACAAACACAGCTAAACCTCGGTTAAAGATACAGTTATATTGAGTTGCCAATCCGTAGTTTAAAATTAAATATATTTGTTTATTTTTAATGTGGGGCTTGTTGAAGGCACATGTAGAAACGTTGTTTACGTTTCTGACAGCTGTCAAAGCAAAATACTAGTATATAAAAACCAGCATAACTCTAAAACTAAGTATCGGATTAACTTCCTTCTTGTTTTAAATGAAAGATAAATAAACCGTAAACATGAATTAGCAACAAAAAAATGTCTAAATTTGAAGGTTTTTGACATTTTCAACGTCCATGGTCGCCTTAAAAGTTAAAAGGACATATGTCCTTTTAACCTTTCGTCAACTCGGGTATTGGTTGGATAACTGCAACGTTTACAAGTTGCTTGCAACTAAAAGTACTCAGTTAACTCGGTAGTTACTACTGAGAATTTGGCACAGAGTTGCTACTGGGGAGTTGCACTATTCCTAACTAACAACTTAAGAATCGCTAGCAACTAAATAGTTGATGGCAACTAAACATTTGCTTTTAACTGAAAAGATTATTAGAACTGCAAAAGTACAATTAAAAAGCTACTTACAAGTTTATGGAGTTGTTTTTCCTGTTTTTTAAACGTTTAACACTTTATTTGATTTGTTAATTGATTAGATTTGTTCTTAAGAGACTTTAGAATTTAAGTAAGTCAGTAACTTACTTCCTTTTCTTAAGTTTATTAAAGACGGTTTGGAGTTTAACAATTATTTGAAAAACATTAAAAAAAAGAGGGGGATATCAAAAAATATTAAAAAAAACATCCCATTTTTACAAAACGTAAATTGTATTACAAAGTTTGAATCTTAATTTGACGGCGAGCATCGGCGAATTTAGAATTGGCAGCCCTGTTAGCAAGGCAATCAGTTTTCCTGTAGTTGCCGCAGTGTAATCGTACCTTAAAAGTCACAAGCAACTCACAAGTTGCGGGCAACTATAAAATTGCTAGCAACAAAAAAGTTCCTTACAACAGAGAAGCTGGTTGCAACTAAAAAGCTGCTTGTAACTAAGTTGAATGCAGTTGTTTTTTGTGCTTTTTTACACGTTTGAAAGATCATTGGGAAAAATCTTCAGATACGTGAGCTTAAGATAATTCTTAAGAATGAGACAGTTTATATTTTCAAATAAGCTACGCATTGAAGGTTCTCGCATTTAATTATATAATCAAGCGCTCTGCAGGACAAAAACAACCCTTCTTTTAATAATGCAGTTTGCAACTATTTAAAAGTTAAAAGGACATATGTCCTTTTAACCTTTCGTCAACTCGGGTATTGGTTGGATAACTGCAACGTTTACAAGTTGCTTGCAACTAAAAGTACTCAGTTAACTCGGTAGTTACTACTGAGAATTTGGCACAGAGTTGCTACTGGGGAGTTGCGCTATTCCTAACTAACAACTTAAGAATCGCTGGCAACTGAAAAGTTGATGGCAACAAAACAGTTGCTTTTAACTGAAAAGATTATTAGAACTGCAAAAGTACAATTAAAAAGCTACTTACAAATTTATGGAGTTGTTTTTCCTGTTTTTTAAACGTTTAACACTTTATTTGATTTGTTAATTGATTAGATTTGTTCTTCAGAGACTTTAGAATTTAAGTAAGTCAGTAACTTACTTCCTTTTCTTAAGTTTATTAAAGACGTTTCGGAATTTAACAATTATTTAAAAAACATTAAAAAAAAGAAGGGGGATATCAAAAAATATAAGAAAAACATCCCATTTTTACAAAACGTAAATTGTTTTACAAAGTTTGAATCTTAATTTGACGGCGAGCATCGGCGAATTTAGAATTGGCAGCCTTTTAAGCAAAACAATCAGTTTTCCTGTAGTTGCCGCAGTGTAATCGTAACTTAAAAGTCGCAAGCAACTCACAAGTTGCGGGCAACTAAAAAATTGTTAGCAACAAAAAACTTCCTTACAACAGAGAAGCTGGTTGCAACTAAAAAGCTGCTTGTAACTAAGTTGAATGCAGTTGTTTTTCGTGCTTTTTTAAACGTTTGAAAGATCATTGGGAAAAATCTTCAGATACGTGAGCTTAAGATAATTCTTAAGAATGAGACAATTTATATTTTCAAATAAGCTACGCATTGAAGGTTCTCGCATTTAATTATATAATCAAGTGCTCTGCAGGACAAAAACAACCCTTCCTTTAATAATGCAGTTTGCAACTATTTAAAAGTTAAAAGGACATATGTCCTTTCGTCAACTCGGGTATTGGTTGGATAACTGCAACGTTTACAAGTTGCTTGCAACTAAAAGTACACAGTTAACTCGGTAGTTACTACTGAGAATTTGGCACAGAGTTACTACTGGGGAGTTGCGCTATTCCTAACTAACAACTTAAGAGTCGCTAGCAACTGAGAAGTTGATGGCAACAAAACAATTGCTTTTAACTGAAAAGATTATTAGAACTGCAAAAGTACAATTAAAAAGCTACTTACAAGTTTATGGAGTTGTTTTTCCTGTTTTTTAAACGTTTAACACTTTATTTGATTTGTTAATTGATTGGATTTGTTCTTAAGAGACTTTAGAATTTAAGTAAGTCAGTAACTTACTTCCTTTTCTTAAGTTTATTAAAGACGGTTCGGAGTTTAACAATTATTTGAAAAACATTAAACAAAAGAGGGGGATATCAAAAAATATTATAAAAAACATCCCATTTTTACAAAACGTAAATTGTTTTTCAAAGTTTGAATCTTAATTTGACGGCGAGCATCGGCGAATTTAGAATTGGCATCCCTGTAAGCAAGGCAATCAGTTTTCCTGTAGTTGCCGCAGTGTAATCGTACCTTAAAAGTCGCAAGCAACTCACAAGTTGCGGGCAACTAAAAAATTGCTAGCAACAAAAAAGTTCCTTACAACAGAGAAGCTGGTTGCAACTAAAAAGCTGCTTAATGCTAAGTTGAATGCAGTTGTTTTTCGTGCTTTTTTAAACGTTTGAAAGATCATTGGGAAAAATCTTCAGATACGTGAGCTTAAGATAATTCTTAAGAATGAGACAATTTATATTTTCAAATAAGCTACGCATTGAAGGTTCTCGCATTTAATTATATAATCAAGCGCTCTGCAGGACAAAAACAACCCTTCCTTTAATAATGCAGTTTGCAACTATTTAAAAGTTAAAAGGACATATGTCCTTTAAACCTTTCGTCAACTCGGGTATTGGTTGGATAACTGCAACGTTTACAAGTTGCTAGCAACTAAAAGTACTCAGTTAAATCGGTAGTTACTACTGAGTATTTGGCACAGAGTAGCTACTGGGGAGTTGCTAGCAACAAAAAAGTTCCTTACAACAGAGAAGCTGGTTGCAACTAAAAAGCTGCTTGTAACTAAGTTGAATGCAGTTGTTTTTCGTGCTTTTTTAAACGTTTGAAAGATCATTGGGAAAAATCTTCAGATACGTGAGCTTAAGATAATTCTTAAGAAGGAGACAATTTATATTTTCAAATAAGCTACGCATTGAAGGTTCTCGCATTTAATTATATAATCAAGCGCTCTGCAGGACAAAAACAATCCTTCCTTTAATAATGCAGTTTGCAACTATTTAAAAGTTAAAAGGACATATGTCCTTTTAACCTTTCGTCAACTCGGGTATTGGTTGGATAACTGCAACCTTTACAAGTTGCTTGCAACTAAAAGTACTCAGTTAACTCGGTAGTTACTACTGAGAATTTGGCACAGAGTCGCTACTGGGGAGTTGCGCTATTCCTAACTAACAACTTAAGAGTCGCTAGCAAATGAAGAGTTGATGGCAACTAAACAGTTGCTTTTAACTGAAAAGAATATTAGAACTGCAAAAAAAACTATTAAAAAGCTACTTAAGTTTATGAAGTTGCTTTTCCTGTTTTTTAAACGTTTAACACTTTATTTGATTTGTTAATTGATTAGATTTGTTCTTAAGAGACTTTAGAATTTAAGTAAGTCAGTAACTTACTTCCTTTTCTTAAGTTTATTAAAGACGGTTCGGAGTTTAACAATTATTTGAAAAACATTAAACAAAAGAGGGGGATATCAAAAAATATTAAAAAAAACATCCCATTTTTACAAAACGTAAATTATTTGACAAAGTTTGAATCTTAATTTGACGGCGATCATCGGCGAATTTAGAATTGGCAGCCCTGTTAGCAAGGCAATCAGTTTTCCTGTAGTTGCCGCAGTGTAATCGTACCTTAAAAGTCACAAGCAACTCACAAGTTGCGGGCAACTATAAAATTGCTAGCAACAAAAAAGTTCCTTACAACAGAGAAGCTGGTTGCAACTAAAAAGCTGCTTGTAACTAAGTTGAATGCAGTTGTTTTTTGTGCTTTTTTACACGTTTGAAAGAGCATTGGGAAAAATCTTCAGATACGTGAGCTTAAGATAATTCTTAAGAATGAGACAGTTTATATTTTCAAATAAGCTACGCATTGAAGGTTCTCGCATTTAATTATATAATCAAGCGCTCTGCAGGACAAAAACAACCCTTCTTTTAATAATGCAGTTTGCAACTATTTAAAAGTTAAAAGGACATATGTCCTTTTAACCTTTCGTCAACTCGGGTATTGGTTGGATAACTGCAACGTTTACAAGTTGCTTGCAACTAAAAGTACTCAGTTAACTCGGTAGTTACTACTGAGAATTTGGCACAGAGTTGCTACTGGGGAGATGCGCTATTCCTAACTAACAACTTAAGAGTCGCTAGCAACTGAAAAGTTGATGGCAACAAAACAGTTGCTTTTAACTGAAAAGTTTATTAGAACTGCAAAAGTACAATTAAAAAGCTACTTACAAGTTTATGGAGTTGTTTTTCCTGTTTTTTAAACGTTTAACACTTTATTTGATTTGTTAATTGATTAGATTTGTTCTTAAGAGACTTTAGAATTTAAGTAACTTACTTCCTTTTCTTAAGTTTATTAAAGACGGTTCGGAGTTTAACAATTATTTGAAAAACATTAAACAAAAGAGGGGGATATCAAAAAATATTATAAAAAACATCCCATTTTTACAAAACGTAAATTGTTTTTCAAAGTTTGAATCTTAATTTGACGGCGAGCATCGGCGAATTTAGAATTGGCATCCCTGTAAGCAAGGCAATCAGTTTTCCTGTAGTTGCCGCAGTGTAATCGTACCTTAAAAGTCGCAAGCAACTCACAAGTTGCGGGCAACTAAAAAATTGCTAGCAACAAAAAAGTTCCTTACAACAGAGAAGCTGGTTGCAACTAAAAAGCTGCTTGTAACTAAGTTGAATGCAGTTGTTTTTCGTGCTTTTTTAAACGTTTGAAAGATCATTGGGAAAAATCTTCAGATACGTGAGCTTAAGATAATTCTTCAGAATGAGACAATTTATATTTTCAAATAAGCTACGCATTGAAGGTTCTCGCATTTATTTATATAATCAACCGCTCTGCAGGACAAAAACAACCCTTCCTTTAATAATGCAGTTTGCAACTATTTAAAAGTTAAAAGGAAATATGTCCTTTTAACCTTTCGTCAACTCGGGTAGTGGTTGGATAACTGCAACGTTTACAAGTTGCTTGCAACTAAAAGTACTCAGTTAACTCGGTAGTTACTACTGAGAATTTGGCACAGAGTTGCTACTAGGGAGTTGCGCTATTCCTAACTAACAACTTAAGAGTCGCTAGCAACTGAAAGGTTGATGGCAACAAAACAATTGCTTTTAATTGAAAAGATTATTAGAACTGCAAAAGTACAATTAAAAAGCTACTTACAAGTTTATGGAGTTGTTTTTCCTAATTTTTAAACGTTTAACACTTTATTTGATTTGTTATTTGATTAGATTTGTTCTTAAGAGACTTTAGAATTTAAGTAACTTACTTCCTTTTCTTAAGTTTATTAAAGACGGTTCGGAGTTTAACAATTATTTGAAAAACATTAAACAAAAGAGGGGGATATCAAAAAATATTATAAAAAACATCCCATTTTTACAAAACGTAAATTGTTTTTCAAAGTTTGAATCTTAATTTGACGGCGAGCATCGGCGAATTTAGAATTGGCAGCCCTGTAAGCAAGGCAATCAGTTTTCCTGTAGTTGCCGCAGTGTAATCGTACCTTAAAAGTCGCAAGCAACTCACAAGTTGCGGGCAACTAAAAAATTGCTAGCAACAAAAAAGTTCCTTACAACAGAGAAGCTGGTTGCAACTAAAAAGCTGCTTAATGCTAAGTTGAATGCAGTTGTTTTTCGTGCTTTTTTAAACGTTTGAAAGATCATTGGGAAAAATCTTCAGATACGTGAGCTTAAGATAATTCTTAAGAATGAGACAATTTATATTTTCAAATAAGCTACGCATTGAAGGTTCTCGCATTTAATTATATAATCAAGCGCTCTGCAGGACAAAAACAACCCTTCCTTTAATAATGCAGTTTGCAACTATTTAAAAGTTAAAAGGACATATGTCCTTTAAACCTTTCGTCAACTCGGGTATTGGTTGGATAACTGCAACGTTTACAAGTTGCTAGCAACTAAAAGTACTCAGTTAAATCGGTAATTACTACTGAGTATTTGGCACAGAGTAGCTACTGGGGAGTTGCTAGCAACAAAAAAGTTCCTTACAACAGAGAAGCTGGTTGCAACTAAAAAGCTGCTTGTAACTAAGTTGAATGCAGTTGTTTTTCGTGCTTTTTTAAACGTTTGAAAGATCATTGGGAAAAATCTTCAGATACGTGAGCTTAAGATAATTCTTAAGAAGGAGACAATTTATATTTTCAAATAAGCTACGCATTGAAGGTTCTCGCATTTAATTATATAATCAAGCGCTCTGCAGGACAAAAACAATCCTTCCTTTAATAATGCAGTTTGCAACTATTTAAAAGTTAAAAGGACATATGTCCTTTTAACCTTTCGTCAACTCGGGTATTGGTTGGATAACTGCAACCTTTACAAGTTGCTTGCAACTAAAAGTACTCAGTTAACTCGGTAGTTACTATCGAGAATTTGGCACAGAGTCGCTACTGGGGAGTTGCGCTATTCCTAACTAACAACTTAAGAGTCGCTAGCAAATGAAGAGTTGATGGCAACTAAACAGTTGCTTTTAACTGAAAAGAATATTAGAACTGCAAAAAAACTATTAAAAAGCTACTTAAGTTTATGAAGTTGCTTTTCCTGTTTTTTAAACGTTTAACACTTTATTTGATTTTTTAATTGATTAGATTTGTTCTTAAGAGACTTTAGAATTTAAGTAAGTCAGTAACTTACTTCCTTTTCTTAAGTTTATTAAAGACGGTTCGGAGTTTAACAATTATTTGAAAAACATTAAACAAAAGAGGGGGATATCAAAAAATATTAAAAAAAAACATCCCATTTTTACAAAACGTAAATTATTTTACAAAGTTTGAATCTTAATTTGACGGCGATCATCGGCGAATTTAGAATTGGCAGCCCTGTTAGCAAGGCAATCAGTTTTCCTGTAGTTGCCGCAGTGTAATCGTACCTTAAAAGTCACAAGCAACTCACAAGTTGCGGGCAACTATAAAATTGCTAGCAACAAAAAAGTTCCTTACAACAGAGAAGCTGGTTGCAACTAAAAAGCTGCTTGTAACTAAGTTGAATGCAGTTGTTTTTTGTGCTTTTTTACACGTTTGAAAGATCATTGGGAAAAATCTTCAGATACGTGAGCTTAAGATAATTCTTAAGAATGAGACAGTTTATATTTTCAAATAAGCTACGCATTGAAGGTTCTCGCATTTAATTATATAATCAAGCGCTCTGCAGGACAAAAACAACCCTTCTTTTAATAATGCAGTTTGCAACTATTTAAAAGTTAAAAGGACATATGTCCTTTTAACCTTTCGTCAACTCGGGTATTGGTTGGATAACTGCAACGTTTACAAGTTGCTTGCAACTAAAAGTACTCAGTTAACTCGGTAGTTACTACTGAGAATTTGGCACAGAGTTGCTACTGGGGAGATGCGCTATTCCTAACTAACAACTTAAGAGTCGCTAGCAACTGAAAAGTTGATGGCAACAAAACAGTTGCTTTTAACTGAAAAGTTTATTAGAACTGCAAAAGTACAATTAAAAAGCTACTTACAAGTTTATGGAGTTGTTTTTCCTGTTTTTTAAACGTTTAACACTTTATTTGATTTGTTTATTGATTAGATTTGTTCTTAAGAGACTTTAGAATTTAAGTAAGTCAGTAACTTACTTCCTTTTCTTAAGTTTATTAAAGACGGTTCGGAGTTTAACAATTATTTGAAAAACATTAAACAAAACAGGGGGATATCAAAAAATATTAAAAAAAACATCCCATTTTTACAAAACGTAAATTATTTTACAAAGTTTGAATCTTAATTTGACGGCGAGCATCGGCGAATTTGGAATTGGCAGTCCTGTAAGCAAGGCAATCAGTTTTCCTGTAGTTGCCGCAGTGTAATCGTACCTTAAAAGTCGCAAGCAACTCACAAGTTGCGGGCAACTAAAAAATTGCTAGCAACAAAAAAGTTCCTTACAACAGAGAAGCTGGTTGCAACTAAAAAGCTGCTTGTAACTAACTTGAATGCAGTTGTTTTTCGTGCTTTTTTAAACGTTTGAAAGATCATTGGGAAAAATCTTCAGATACGTGAGCTTAAGATAATTCTTAAGAAGGAGACAATTTATATTTTCAAATAAGCTACGCATTGAAGGTTCTCGCATTTAATTATATAATCAAGCGCTCTGCAGGACAAAAACAATCCTTCCTTTAATAATGCAGTTTGCAACTATTTAAAAGTTAAAAGGACATATGTCCTTTTAACCTTTCGTCAACTCGGGTATTGGTTGGATAACTGCAACCTTTACAAGTTGCTTGCAACTAAAAGTACTCAGTTAACTCGGTAGTTACTATCGAGAATTTGGCACAGAGTCGCTACTGGGGAGTTGCGCTATTCCTAACTAACAACTTAAGAGTCGCTAGCAAATGAAGAGTTGATGGCAACTAAACAGTTGCTTTTAACTGAAAAGAATATTAGAACTGCAAAAAAACTATTAAAAAGCTACTTAAGTTTATGAAGTTGCTTTTCCTGTTTTTTAAACGTTTAACACTTTATTTGATTTTTTAATTGATTAGATTTGTTCTTAAGAGACTTTAGAATTTAAGTAAGTCAGTAACTTACTTCCTTTTCTTAAGTTTATTAAAGACGGTTCGGAGTTTAACAATTATTTGAAAAACATTAAACAAAAGAGGGGGATATCAAAAAATATTAAAAAAAAACATCCCATTTTTACAAAACGTAAATTATTTTACAAAGTTTGAATCTTAATTTGACGGCGATCATCGGCGAATTTAGAATTGGCAGCCCTGTTAGCAAGGCAATCAGTTTTCCTGTAGTTGCCGCAGTGTAATCGTACCTTAAAAGTCACAAGCAACTCACAAGTTGCGGGCAACTATAAAATTGCTAGCAACAAAAAAGTTCCTTACAACAGAGAAGCTGGTTGCAACTAAAAAGCTGCTTGTAACTAAGTTGAATGCAGTTGTTTTTTGTGCTTTTTTACACGTTTGAAAGATCATTGGGAAAAATCTTCAGATACGTGAGCTTAAGATAATTCTTAAGAATGAGACAGTTTATATTTTCAAATAAGCTACGCATTGAAGGTTCTCGCATTTAATTATATAATCAAGCGCTCTGCAGGACAAAAACAACCCTTCTTTTAATAATGCAGTTTGCAACTATTTAAAAGTTAAAAGGACATATGTCCTTTTAACCTTTCGTCAACTCGGGTATTGGTTGGATAACTGCAACGTTTACAAGTTGCTTGCAACTAAAAGTACTCAGTTAACTCGGTAGTTACTACTGAGAATTTGGCACAGAGTTGCTACTGGGGAGATGCGCTATTCCTAACTAACAACTTAAGAGTCGCTAGCAACTGAAAAGTTGATGGCAACAAAACAGTTGCTTTTAACTGAAAAGTTTATTAGAACTGCAAAAGTACAATTAAAAAGCTACTTACAAGTTTATGGAGTTGTTTTTCCTGTTTTTTAAACGTTTAACACTTTATTTGATTTGTTTATTGATTAGATTTGTTCTTAAGAGACTTTAGAATTTAAGTAAGTCAGTAACTTACTTCCTTTTCTTAAGTTTATTAAAGACGGTTCGGAGTTTAACAATTATTTGAAAAACATTAAACAAAACAGGGGGATATCAAAAAATATTAAAAAAAACATCCCATTTTTACAAAACGTAAATTATTTTACAAAGTTTGAATCTTAATTTGACGGCGAGCATCGGCGAATTTGGAATTGGCAGTCCTGTAAGCAAGGCAATCAGTTTTCCTGTAGTTGCCGCAGTGTAATCGTACCTTAAAAGTCGCAAGCAACTCACAAGTTGCGGGCAACTAAAAAATTGCTAGCAACAAAAAAGTTCCTTACAACAGAGAAGCTGGTTGCAACTAAAAAGCTGCTTGTAACTAACTTGAATGCAGTTGTTTTTCGTGCTTTTTTAAACGTTTGAAAGATCATTGGGAAAAATCTTCAGATACGTGAGCTTAAGATAATTCTTCAGAATGAGACAATTTATATTTTCAAATAAGCTACGCATTGAAGGTTCTCGCATTTATTTATATAATCAACCGCTCTGCAGGACAAAAACAACCCTTCCTTTAATAATGCAGTTTGCAACTATTTAAAAGTTAAAAGGAAATATGTCCTTTTAACCTTTCGTCAACTCGGGTAGTGGTTGGATAACTGCAACGTTTACAAGTTGCTTGCAACTAAAAGTACTCAGTTAACTCGGTAGTTACTACTGAGAATTTGGCACAGAGTTGCTACTAGGGAGTTGCGCTATTCCTAACTAACAACTTAAGAGTCGCTAGCAACTGAAAGGTTGATGGCAACAAAACAATTGCTTTTAACTGAAAAGATTATTAGAACTGCAAAAGTACAATTAAAAAGCTACTTACAAGTTTATGGAGTTGTTTTTCCTAATTTTTAAACGTTTAACACTTTATTTGATTTGTTAATTGATTAGATTTGTTCTTAAGAGACTTTAGAATTTAAGTAACTTACTTCCTTTTCTTAAGTTTATTAAAGACGGTTCGGAGTTTAACAATTATTTGAAATACATTAAACAAAAGAGGGGGATATCAAAAAATATTATAAAAAACATCCCATTTTTACAAAACGTAAATTGTTTTTCAAAGTTTGAATCTTAATTTGACGGCGAGCATCGGCGAATTTAGAATTGGCAGCCCTGTAAGCAAGGCAATCAGTTTTCCTGTAGTTGCCGCAGTGTAATCGTACCTTAAAAGTCGCAAGCAACTCACAAGTTGCGGGCAACTAAAAAATTGCTAGCAACAAAAAAGTTCCTTACAACAGAGAAGCTGGTTGCAACTAAAAAGCTGCTTAATGCTAAGTTGAATGCAGTTGTTTTTCGTGCTTTTTTAAACGTTTGAAAGATCATTGGGAAAAATCTTCAGATACGTGAGCTTAAGATAATTCTTAAGAATGAGACAATTTATATTTTCAAATAAGCTACGCATTGAAGGTTCTCGCATTTAATTATATAATCAAGCGCTCTGCAGGACAAAAACAACCCTTCCTTTAATAATGCAGTTTGCAACTATTTAAAAGTTAAAAGGACATATGTCCTTTAAACCTTTCGTCAACTCGGGTATTGGTTGGATAACTGCAACGTTTACAAGTTGCTAGCAACTAAAAGTACTCAGTTAAATCAGTAGTTACTACTGAGTATTTGGCACAGAGTAGCTACTGGGGAGTTGCTAGCAACAAAAAAGTTCCTTACAACAGAGAAGCTGGTTGCAACTAAAAAGCTGCTTGTAACTAAGTTGAATGCAGTTGTTTTTCGTGCTTTTTTAAACGTTTGAAAGATCATTGGGAAAAATCTTCAGATACGTGAGCTTAAGATAATTCTTAAGAAGGAGACAATTTATATTTTCAAATAAGCTACGCATTGAAGGTTCTCGCATTTAATTATATAATCAAGCGCTCTGCAGGACAAAAACAATCCTTCCTTTAATAATGCAGTTTGCAACTATTTAAAAGTTAAAAGGACATATGTCCTTTTAACCTTTCGTCAACTCGGGTATTGGTTGGATAACTGCAACGTTTACAAGTTGCTTGCAACTAAAAGTACTCAGTTAAATCGGTATTTACTACTGAGAATTTGGCACAGAGTTGCTACTGGGGAGTTGCGCTATTCCTAACTAACAACTTAAGAGTCGCTAGCAAATGAAGAGTTGATGGCAACTAAACAGTTGCTTTTAACTGAAAAGAATATTAGAACTGCAAAAGTACTATTAAAAAGCTACTTAAGTTTATGGAGTTGTTTTTCCTGTTTTTTAAACGTTTAACACTTTATTTGATTTGTTAATTGATTAGATTTGTTCTTAAGAGACTTTAGAATTTAAGTAAGTCAGTAACTTACTTCCTTTTCTGAAGTTTATTAAAGACGGTTCGGAGTTTAACAATTATTTGAAAAACATTAAAAAAAAAGAGGGGGATATCAAAAAATATTAAAAAAAAACATCCCATTTTTACAAAACGTAAATAATTTTACAAAGTTTGAATCTTAATTTGACGGCGAGCATCGGCGAATTTGGAATTGGCAGCCCTGTAAGCAAGGCAATCAGTTTTCCTGTAGTTGCCGCAGTGTAATCGTACCTTAAAAGTCGCAAGCAACTCACAAGTTGCGGGCAACTAAAAAATTGCTAGCAACAAAAAAGTTCCTTACAACAGAGAAGCTGGTTGCAACTAAAAAGCTGCTTGTAACTAAGTTGAATGCAGTTGTTTTTCGTGCTTTTTTAAACGTTTGAAAGATCATTGGGAAAAATCTTCAGATACGTGAGCTTAAGATAATTCTTAAGAAGGAGAGAATTTATATTTTCAAATAAGCTACGCATTGAAGGTTCTCGCATTTAATTATATAATCAAGCGCTCTGCAGGACCAAAACAACCCTTCCTTTAATAATGCAGTTTGCAACTATTTAAAAGTTAAAAGGACATATGTGCTTTAAACCTTTCGTCAACTCGGTTATTGGTTGGATAACTGCAACGTTTACAAGTTGCTAGCAACTAAAAGTACTCAGTTAAATCGGTAGTTACTACTGAGTATTTGGCACAGAGTAGCTACTGGGGAGTTGCTAGCAACAAAAAAGTTCCTTACAACAGAGAAGCTGGTTGCAACTAAAAAGCTGCTTGTAACTAAGTTGAATGCAGTTGTTTTTCGTGCTTTTTTAAACGTTTGAAAGATCATTGGGAAAAATCTTCAGATACGTGAGCTTAAGATAATTCTTAAGAATGAGACAATTTATATTTTCAAATAAGCTACGCATTGAAGGTTCTCGCATTTAATTATATAATCAAGCGCTCTGCAGGACAAAAACAACCCTTCCTTTAATAATGCAGTTTGCAACTATTTAAAAGTTAAAAGTACATATGTCCTTTTAACCTATCGTCAACTCGGGTATTGGTTGTATAACTGCAATCTTTACAAGTTGCTTGCAACTAAAAGTACTCAGTTAACTCGGTAGTTACTACTGAGAATTTGGCACAGAGTCGCTACTGGGGAGTTGCGCTATTCCTAACTAACAACTTAAGAGTCGCTAGCAAATGAAGAGTTGATGGCAACTAAACAGTTGCTTTTAACTGAAAAGAATATTAGAACTGCAAAAAAACTATTAAAAAGCTACTTAAGTTTATGAAGTTGCTTTTCCTGTTTTTTAAACGTTTAACACTTTATTTGATTTGTTAATTGATTGGATTTGTTCTTAAGAGACTTTAGAATTTAAGTAAGTCAGTAACTTACTTCCTTTTCTTAAGTTTATTAAAGACGGTTCGGAGTTTAACAATTATTTGAAAAACATTAAAAAAAAGAGGGGGATATCAAAAAATATTAAAAAAAACATCCCATTTTTACAAAACGTAAATTATTTTACAAAGTTTGAATCTTAATTTGACGCCGAGCATCGGCGAATTTGGAATTGGCAGCCCTGTAAGCAAAGCAATCAGTTTTCCTGTAGTTGCCGCAGTGTAATCGTACCTTAAAAGTCGCAAGCAACTCACAAGTTGCGGGCAACTAAAAAATTGCTAGCAACAAAAAAGTTCCTAGCAACAAAAAAGTTCCTTACAACAGAGAAGCTGGTTGCAACTAAAAAGCTGCTTGTAACTAAGTTGGATGCAGTTGTTTTTCATGCTTTTTTAAATGTTTGAAAGATCATTGGGAAAAATCTTCAGATACGTGAGCTTAAGATAATTCTTAAGAATGAGACAATTTATATTTTCAAATAAGCTACGCATTGAAGGTTCTCGCATTTAATTATATAATCAAGCGCTCTGCAGGACAAAAACAACCCTTCCTTTAATAATGCAGTTTGCAACTATTTAAAAGTTAAAAGGACATATGTCCTTTAAACCTTTCGTCAACTCGGGTATTGGTTGGATAACTGCAACGTTTACAAGTTGCTAGCAACTAAAAGTACTCAGTTAAATCGGTAGTTACTACTGAGTATTTGGCACAGAGTTGCTACTGGGGAGTTGCGCTATTCCTAACTAACAACTTAAGAGTTGATGGCAACAAAACAGTTGCTTTTAACTGAAAAGATTATTAGAACTGAAAAAGTACAATTAAAAAGCTACTTACAAGTTTATGGAGTTGTTTTTCCTGTTTATTAAACGTTTAACACTTTATTTGATTTGTTAATTGATTAGATTTGTTCTTAAGAGACTTTAGCATTTAAGTAAGTCAGTAACTTACTTCCTTTTCTTAAGTTTATTAAAGACGGTTCGGAGTTTAACAATTATTTGAAAAACATTAAAAAAAGAGGGGGATATCAAAAAATATTTAAAAAAACATCCCATTTTTACAAAACGTAAATTATTTTACAAAGTTTGAATCTTAATTTGACGGCGAGCATCGGCGAATTTGGAATTGGCAGCCCTGTAAGCAAGGTAATCAGTTTTCCTGTAGTTGCCGCAGTGTAATCGTACCTTAAAAGTCGCAAGCAACTCACAAGTTGCGGGCAACTAAAAAATTGCTAGCAACAAAAAAGTTCCTAGCAACAAAAAAGTTCCTTACAACAGAGAAGCTGGTTGCAACTAAAAAGCTGCTTGTAACTAAGTTGAATGCAGTTGTTTTTCGTGCTTTTTTAAACGTTTGAAAGATCATTGGAAAAAATCTTCAGATACGTGAGCTTAAGATAATTCTTAAGAATGAGACAATTTATATTTTCAAATAAGCTACGCATTGAAGGTTCTCGCATTTAATTATATAATCAAGCGCTCTGCAGGACAAAAACAACCCTTCCTTTAATAATGCAGTTTGCAACTATTTAAAAGTTAAAAGGACATATGTCCTTTAAACCTTTCGTCAACTCGGGTATTGGTTGGATAACTGCAACGTTTACAAGTTGCTAGCAACTAAAAGTACTCAGTTAAATCGGTAGTTACTACTGAGTATTTGGCACAGAGTAGCTACTGGGGAGTTGCTAGCAACAAAAAAGTTCCTTACAACAGAGAAGCTGGTTGCAACTAAAAAGCTGCTTGTAACTAAGTTGAATGCAGTTGTTTTTTGTGCTTTTTTAAACGTTTGAAAGATCATTGGGAAAAATCTTCAGATACGTGAGCTTAAGATAATTCTTAAGAATGAGACAATTTATATTTTCAAATAAGCTACGCATTGAAGGTTCTCGCATTTAATTATATAATCAAGCGCTCTGCAGGACAAAAACAACCCTTCCTTTAATAATGCAGTTTGCAACTATTTAAAAGTTAAAAGTACATATGTCCTTTTAACCTATCGTCAACTCGGGTATTGGTTGTATAACTGCAACCTTTACAAGTTGCTTGCAACTAAAAGTACTCAGTTAACTCGGTAGTTACTACTGAGAATTTGGCACAGAGTTGCTACTGGGGAGTTGCGCTATTCCTAACTAACAACTTAAGAGTCGCTAGCAAATGAAGAGTTGATGGCAACTAAACAGTTGCTTTTAACTGAAAAGAATATTAGAACTGCAAAAAAACTATAAAGCTACTTAAGTTTATGAAGTTGCTTTTCCTGTTTTTTAAACGTTTAACACTTTATTTGATTTGTTAATTGATTGGATTTGTTCTTAAGAGACTTTAGAATTTAAGTAAGTCAGTAACTTACTTCCTTTTCTTAAGTTTATTAAAGACGGTTCGGAGTTTAACAATTATTTGAAAAACATTAAAAAAAAGAGGGGGATATCAAAAAATATTAAAAAAAACATCCCATTTTTACAAAACGTAAATTATTTTACAAAGTTTGAATCTTAATTTGACGCCGAGCATCGGCGAATTTGGAATTGGCAGCCCTGTAAGCAAGGCAATCAGTTTTCCTGTAGTTGCCGCAGTGTAATCGTACCTTAAAAGTCGCAAGCAAGTCACAAGTTGCGGGCAACTAAAAAATTGCTAGCAACAAAAAAGTTCCTTACAACAGAGAAGCTGGTTGCAACTAAAAAGCTGCTTGTAACTAAGTTGAATGCAGTTGTTTTTCGTGCTTTTTTAAACGTTTGAAAGATCATTGGGAAAAATCTTCAGATACGTGAGCTTAAGTTAATTCTTAAGAAGGAGACAATTTATATTTTCAAATAAGCTACGCATTGAAGGTTCTCGCATTTAATTATATAATCAAGCGCTCTGCAGGACAAAAACACTCCTTCCTTTAATAATGCAGTTTGCAACTATTTAAAAGTTAAAAGGACATATGTCCCTTTAACCTTTCGTCAACTCGGGTATTGGTTGGATAACTGCAACGTTTACAAGTTGCTTGCAACTAAAAGTACTCAGTTAAATCGGTAGTTACTACTGAGAATTTGGCACAGAGTTGCTACTGGGGAGTTGCGCTATTCCTAACTAACAACTTAAGAGTCGCTAGCAAATGAAGAGTTGATGGCAACTAAACAGTTGCTTTTAACTGAAAAGAATATTAGAACTGCAAAAGTACTATTAAAAAGCTACTTAAGTTTATGGAGTTGTTTTTCCTGTTTTTTAAACGTTTAACACTTTATTTGATTTGTTAATTGATTAGATTTGTTCTTAAGAGACTTTAGAATTTAAGTAAGTCAGTAACTTACTTCCTTTTCTTAAGTTTATTAACGACTTTTCGGAATTTAACATATATTTAAAAAACATTAAAAAAAAGAGGGGGATATCAAAAAATATTAAAAAAAACATCCCATTTTTACAAAACGTAAATTATTTTACAAAGTTTGAATCTTAATTTGACGGCGAGCATCGGCGAATTTGGAATTGGCAGCCCTGTAAGCAAGGCAATCAGTTTTCCTGTAGTTGCCGCAGTGTAATCGTACCTTAAAAGTCGCAAGCAACTCACAAGTTGCGGGCAACTAAAAAATTGCTAGCAACAAAAAAGTTCCTTACAACAGAGAAGCTGGTTGCAACTAAAAAGCTGCTTGTAACTAAGTTGAATGCAGTTGTTTTTCGTGCTTTTTTAAACGTTTGAAAGATCATTGGGAAAAATCTTCAGATACGTGAGCTTAAGATAATTCTTAAGAAGGAGACAATTTATATTTTCAAATAAGCTACGCATTGAAGGTTCTCGCATTTAATTATATAATCAAGCGCTCTGCAGGACAAAAACAACCCTTCCTTTAATAATGCAGTTTGCAACTATTTAAAAGTTAAAAGGACATATGTCCTTTTAACCTTTCGTCAACTCGGGTATTGGTTGGATAACTGCAACGTTTACAAGTTGCTTGCAACTAAAAGTACTCAGTTAAATCGGTAGTTACTACTGAGTATTTGGCACAGAGTAGCTACTGGGGAGTTGCGCAATTCCTAACTAACAACTTAAGAGTCGCTAGCAACTGAAGAGTTGATGGCAACTAAACAGTTGCTTTTAACTGAAAAGATTATTAGAACTGCAAAAGTACAATTAAAAAGCTACTTACAAGTTTATGGAGTTGTTTTTCCTGTTTTTTAAACGTTTAACACTTTATTTGATTTGTATAAGGCGTATTGACTAAATAACTGTTCAAGGATAGAACATAAACATCTTTAATCACATATGCCTAACATACAATAATCTCGGGGAGGAACGAAACCTTACATACGCATCACCGTAAGAGGCAGTTACATGACTGAAGCTTTCCTGCGCAGCGGGAAAGACATAACATATGTAGAGGGCGTTACAATCGTAATAACGGGAACAATATATAGACACGTAACGGGAACATGAAAATATATACAGGTGACGGGGACATGATAATAGGACAAACATATAAGATAATAACATAAATGAATAACGCTGGTTACATCCTCCCCCTCTGGCTCCGACGTAGTCCCGACGAGGGGCCAGCACCAGTTCTTTTGGGTAAGTTTGGTGGCCGTCCTCGCTTTCGCAACGGATTGCAAGGACGTTCGATGGGGTCCTGGGTGTAGGCCTTCAGGGCAGAAGTGTGGTACACGCCCAGGGGCACTTGGGGATTGTCCAGGCTGGCAATTTCGAATGTGGATGGTGATCTTTGTGTAAGGATGACATAGGGTCCATCTCGTCTGGGCATAAACTTTTTGGATTGTCCAGTGGCAGCCTTGCTGACGGGATGCAGGGTCACATACACTTTATCGCCTGGAGCATATAGTGGAGTAGCATAGGGCGACTCACATTCTTCGATTTTTTCTTTTTGCAAGAGGTCATCCAGTTCTTTCTTCAATATTTCCTTCTTCGCAGGAGAAACTCTGTATGGTGAATAAGCGACTGGAGCATGCGTTCCTGTATTAATGCGGAGCTCTATGAAAGTCGTGCTCTCTCCCCCTGGTTTGAAGCTTTCCTCGAAATCCTGAAGCAAATTATTGACCTGGAGCCTTTGCTCGATGTTCAAGCTCTCGCCTTCTTCTTCACGGAGATTACAGCTATTTATGGGAAGAGTTTCGACAGGTTGCTGAGACGTCGATGTGATGTCATTCCCAAATTAAATCTTTCGGCGAGGGTTGTCACAAAAGTTCCACCTTTTGTTTCTTATGTCGAGAACAATTTCCGACTTTTCTAGGAAGTCTGTTCCTAAGAGAGTTCGATTTCCTTTTGCATTTGGAAGGGCAAGGAGATCCAGAATGATTGTTTTGTTTTCAATCTCAAAGGACACCGTGGCTGTGCAAGCCTGTTCAGTAGTTTGGTAACCGTTTGCCAAAGTCATGGTTACTGAAGTGTCCTGGAACTCCACTCCTTTTCTCTTCAGCAGGTTGTAGAGGATCTCACCAGCGACTGATCTGCTAGCACCTGTGTCTGCACAAACTCTGGCTTGTACACCGGAAATGCACACATCAATCAGTGCAATAGGGGACATCTTGGAATGGCAAGTGTACATGGTAAGTGAATTTGCAGGGAAATTCTTATTTCTCGCCGTTGGAGAGCATGTCGGACACTTTGCCTTTATGAAACCAGGTCTGGAACATCCATAGCAGTATATGGCAGGCTTGTTCTCTGGATTAGGATTTCTTTCATTTTGCCTTGGCTTTGGATTCTGCGCCACTTTTCTGAAGTTTCCAGTATTAAATCTTGAACTGGACCACTTCTTGGTATTCGACGTAGAGTCATTTCTGTTGTTTGGACGAACCGTCTCGTAGTCATCTAGCTTTTGTACTAGATCTGTAGTCGTCTTTATTTGTGTCCAGTCATCGATGAAGTGCTCTTTGACTTCTTGTGGAACACGGCGTTTAATCTGGTCTGTAACCATCAGATCAGACAATTCTTCAAAAGTTGTTATGTCGAGACCTGTAATCCAACCTTGAAAGTAATTCCTAAGTTCGTAGACGAAATCTGTCCAAGTGCCTTCTTGACATTTCGAATGTTTTGTGAACAATTGACGAAATTTCTCTGGAGTGAGTTTATAGCGCTTTAGAAGCAGCTGTTTCACTTTTTCATAATCTTGTGCAACTTCTTCGACTTCTCTTGCAATGATCTGAGCAATATCATATGGCAGCAGACCAATCAGATGAGAGGCCCAGAAAGTCCTTGGAATCTCAGCTCTGTGAGCTTGTCGCTCGAAGAGAACGAGGTATAAGCTGATGTCATTCGTTACTGGATCGAATCTCTGGATCAGCGTCTGCAAGTCCAATCTTGGTTTGGCTGCTTGAAAACCATCGTTCTGGGTAAGAGGAACTTGGGATCGTGTTGCCTCATCCTGGAGTTTCAGCTTCTGAAGTTGGAATTCGTAATCGTCTTTTCTTTTCCGCTCTTCGTACTCCAGTTCCAGTCTTCTTTTTCTTTCTTCAGCTTCAAGGTCTTCTTTCCTTTTCTTATCTTTAATTTCAAGGTCTTCCTCTTTTATTCTTTCAGCGATTATCTCTTCAAACCTTGCTTGGACAAACTCTAAATCGTCCTTATATGCTTCACTCTCTTGTATTCTCGTCTTCAGTTGAATAAGTTTCAGACTATCAATACCATCCAAGTCCAGTTCAATTGCCAGCCGGACCAGGTCAATCTTCTTTCCTCGTGCGAGAAAAGCCATCGTGGGATTTCAGTCTAGTTCTTTGTGAGTTCAGATTATGACAGTAGATAACAGGCACACAAAATAATTACCTCAAAGTCCTAGAGCTATTTCACAGTTCAATGCACTTAAACTCACTACAATTACCCTACCATGAAATATTAGCACTCAAATAGTCTATAATTATTTTTCAGAAAACCAATTAATATCAGTTAAAATAATATTAAACCATTTAAACTATTATAAATTTATTGTAAACCATTATAAAATCATTCCAACTATTCATTTATTCAAGCAAATGACACTGAGCAGTATGAAATCTTTTCAAGTGTAAATGACACTGTATAACACCCGATCTCTAGTTAAAATGCAAAATTTTTATGGTACAATTTCAATATCAGATTACAAGAATACCAAAATATATTTTAACATGATTGAACAAATTTATTTATAAGAAGAATCACTTTTGTTTAAATTATTTAGAAATTTATGAAGTACTTAAATATAAAATCAAAAGAATAGCATTAACAAACTTCCATTTTATAACGAATAAATTCAAGTGTTCTTTCAAAATAAATTTTAAAAACAACATTAAATTTTATAATATAATCAATTATCCAACTGATCAAAATAACTAATAATTAGTTAATGCCAATAATTAAATTAAATAAGCACTGAAGAGTTGATGGCAACTAAACAGTTGCTTTTAACTGAAAAGATTATTAGAACTGCAAAAGTACAATTAAAAAGCTACTTACAAGTTTATGGAGTTGTTTTTCCTGTTTTTTAAACGTTTAACACTTTATTTGATTTAATAATTGATTAGATTTGTTCTTAAGAGACTTTAGAATTTAAGTTAGTCAGTAACTTACTTCCTTTTCTTAAGTTTTTTAAAGACGGTTCGGAATTTAACTAATATTTGAAAAACATTTAAAAAAAGAGGGGGATATCAAAAAATATAAGAAAAACATCCTATTTTTACAAAACGTAAATTGTTTTGCAAAGTTTTAATCTTAAGTTGACGGCGAGCATCGGCGAATTTAGAATTTTTAGCCTTGTAAGCAAGGCAATCAGTTTTCTTGTAGTTGCCGCAGTGTAATCGTACCTTAAAAGTCGCAAGCAACTCACAATTTGCGGGCAACTAAAAAATTGCTAGCAACCAAAAATTTCCTTACAACAGCGAAGCTGGTTGCAACTAAAAAGCTGCTTGTAACTAAGTTAAATGCAGTTGTTTTTCGTGCTTTTTTTAAACGTTTGAAATATCATTGGGAAAAATCTTCAGATACGTGAGCTTAAGATAATTCTTAAGAATTAGACAATTTATATTTTCTAATAAACTACGCAGTGAAGGTTCTCGCAATTAATTATATAATCAAGCGCTCTGCAGGACAAAAACAACCGTTCCTTTAATAATGCAGTTTGCAACTATTAAAAAGTTAAAAGGACATATGTCCTTTCAACATTTCGTCAACTCGGGTATTGGTTGGATAACTGCAACGTTTACAAATTGCTTGCAACTAAAAGTACTCAATTAACTCGGTAGTTACTACTGAGAATTTGGCACAGAGTTGCTACTGGGGAGTTGCGCTATTCCTAACTAACAACTTAAGAGTCGCTAGCAACTGAAGAGTTGATGGCAACTAAACAGTTGCTTTTAACTGAAAAGGTTATTAGAACTGCAAAAGTACAATTAAAAAGCTACTTACAAGTTTATGGAGTTGTTTTTCCTGTTTTTTAAATGTTTAACACTTTATTTGATTTGTTAATTGATTAGATTTGTTCTTAAGGGGACACGGTACCCCTTCACATTTTTTTTTTATTTTCAATATTTTTTATTATTCTTTGAATGCAAAATACTTTAATATATAATTAATGACAAAATTGTTTAAAAAAATTCAAAAAAGTTTTTTAATAAATTCAAAATTATTTTTTTTTTAAAAAAAATGCGTTTTTTTAAATTTCCTACTACTTTTTTATTTTTTAAGTTTTAGGCACTAAATTTTTTTTTGTATTCCTTGAAATATAATAAACAAAATTGGGTATTGAATAATAAATAGTACTAAAATTAGATTTTATATAATTTTTTTTCTTCTCAAAAGCCAAAAAAACCTTAAAAATCTCAAATTTTCTGTTTGAATTATTTTTAAAAATAAAACTATTTGTCCTAGGGCTTATTCCATACTCTATTATGTTAAACACATACCTGATAACATCCATTAAAAAAATTGAATCTCTATCTCTATTACAAAAAAAGCCTTAGCATTTCATATAAAGTAAAATGCGTGAAAACTGAACACTGAGAAAAAGTGATTTAAAGATTTCAAATGTAAAAAAACGGTATGTATGGTATATGTATCATGCTGTTATCAAAATATATCATACTTTGCATCAAGATAAGTATATTTATTAGCAAATACTTTTGTACTTGGTGATTTTTTAATTTTGGGAGAACTGCTTTTCAACTTAAATTTCAATGAATATTTCACTAAAACACTAAAATATATATAATTTCATAAGTACAAGCAATGTTTTGTTTAATTTTAGAGTTCTCTATTCATTTACATGAAAGTACATTTAAGTACTCACAATTTAAAAGTTAAAAAAAAATTAAAATCCTCCAGCTTTGTACGTAATCTCTTCTTTTTTAGATTTGGTGGCATTCCATCGCATGCGCGCATAGAACGCGCGCGCATCTAGTTCAGCCTTATAAACAACACGAGAATAACAATCATGGATACCGTTGAATTATTACTTCACATCAACTCTTACTTCGATGTAAAAAAAAATTAGATTAAATCAATGTTTCATATGGCTGTCATCTTAGCACGTTAACTTGCCCGAACTGAAGTGCACATTTAGGCCGCTGTCACTCAATATAAATGCGAATAACTTCTTAAATATATTAAATTAAACTCTGAAAATTTTCATACATGTTTAGAAATATTGGAAAAGTAATTTAAGCTAATAAAAAAAAATTCGATGTTTTGATTATTTTTAGGGTACTGTGTCCCCTTAAGAGACTTTAGAATTTAAGTAAGTCAGTAACTTACTTCCTTTTCTTAAGTTTATTAAAGACGGTTCGGAGTTTAACAATTATTTGAAAAACATTAAAAAAAAGAGGGGGATATCAAAAAATATTAAAAAAAACATCCCATTTTTACAAAACGTAAATTATTTTACAAAGTTTGAATCTTAATTTGACGCCGAGCATCGGCGAATTTGGAATTGGCAGCCCTGTAAGCAAGGCAATCAGTTTTCCTGTAGTTGCCGCAGTGTAATCGTACCTTAAAAGTCGCAAGCAAGTCACAAGTTGCGGGCAACTAAAAAATTGCTAGCAACAAAAAAGTTCCTTACAACAGAGAAGCTGGTTGCAACTAAAAAGCTGCTTGTAACTAAGTTGAATGCAGTTGTTTTTCGTGCTTTTTTAAACGTTTGAAAGATCATTGGGAAAAATCTTCAGATACGTGAGCTTAAGTTAATTCTTAAGAAGGAGACAATTTATATTTTCAAATAAGCTACGCATTGAAGGTTCTCGCATTTAATTATATAATCAAGCGCTCTGCAGGACAAAAACAATCCTTCCTTTAATAATGCAGTTTGCAACTATTTAAAAGTTAAAAGGACATATGTCCCTTTAACCTTTCGTCAACTCGGGTATTGGTTGGATAACTGCAACGTTTACAAGTTGCTTGCAACTAAAAGTACTCAGTTAAATCGGTAGTTACTACTGAGAATTTGGCACAGAGTTGCTACTGGGGAGTTGCGCTATTCCTAACTAACAACTTAAGAGTCGCTAGCAAATGAAGAGTTGATGGCAACTAAACAGTTGCTTTTAACTGAAAAGAATATTAGAACTGCAAAAGTACTATTAAAAAGCTACTTAAGTTTATGGAGTTGTTTTTCCTGTTTTTTAAACGTTTAACACTTTATTTGATTTGTTAATTGATTAGATTTGTTCTTAAGAGACTTTAGAATTTAAGTAAGTCAGTAACTTACTTCCTTTTCTTAAGTTTATTAACGACTTTTCGGAATTTAACATATATTTAAAAAACATTAAAAAAAAGAGGGGGATATCAAAAAATATTAAAAAAAACATCCCATTTTTACAAAACGTAAATTATTTTACAAAGTTTGAATCTTAATTTGACGGCGAGCATCGGCGAATTTGGAATTGGCAGCCCTGTAAGCAAGGCAATCAGTTTTCCTGTAGTTGCCGCAGTGTAATCGTACCTTAAAAGTCGCAAGCAACTCACAAGTTGCGGGCAACTAAAAAATTGCTAGCAACTAAAAAATTGCTAGCAACAAAAAAGTTCCTTACAACAGAGAAGCTGGTTGCAACTAAAAAGCTGCTTGTAACTAAGTTGAATGCAGTTGTTTTTCGTGCTTTTTTAAACGTTTGAAAGATCATTGGGAAAAATCTTCAGATACGTGAGCTTAAGATAATTCTTAAGAAGGAGACAATTTATATTTTCAAATAAGCTACGCATTGAAGGTTCTCGCATTTAATTATATAATCAAGCGCTCTGCAGGACAAAAACAACCCTTCCTTTAATAATACAGTTTGCAACTATTTAAAAGTTAAAAGGACATATGTCCTTTTAACCTTTCGTCAACTCGGGTATTGGTTGGATAACTGCAACGTTTACAAGTTGCTTGCAACTAAAAGTACTCAGTTAAATCGGTAGTTACTACTGAGTATTTGGCACAGAGTAGCTACTGGGGAGTTGCGCAATTCCTAACTAACAACTTAAGAGTCGCTAGCAACTGAAGAGTTGATGGCAACTAAACAGTTGCTTTTAACTGAAAAGATTATTAGAACTGCAAAAGTACAATTAAAAAGCTACTTACAAGTTTATGGAGTTGTTTTTCCTGTTTTTTAAACGTTTAACACTTTATTTGATTTGTATAAGGCGTATTGACTAAATAACTGTTCAAGGATAGAACATAAACATCTTTAATCACATATGCCTAACATACAATAATCTCGGGGAGGAACGAAACCTTACATACGCATCACCGTAAGAGGCAGTTACATGACTGAAGCTTTCCTGCGCAGCGGGAAAGACATAACATATGTAGAGGGCGTTACAATCGTAATAACGGGAACAATATATAGACACGTAACGGGAACATGAAAATATATACAGGTGACGGGGACATGATAATAGGACAAACATATAAGATAATAACATAAATGAATAACGCTGGTTACATCCTCCCCCTCTGGCTCCGACGTAGTCCCGACGAGGGGCCAGCACCAGTTCTTTTGGGTAAGTTTGGTGGCCGTCCTCGCTTTCGCAACGGATTGCAAGGACGTTCGATGGGGTCCTGGGTGTAGGCCTTCAGGGCAGAAGTGTGGTACACGCCCAGGGGCACTTGGGGATTGTCCAGGCTGGCAATTTCGAATGTGGATGGTGATCTTTGTGTAAGGATGACATAGGGTCCATCTCGTCTGGGCATAAACTTTTTGGATTGTCCAGTGGCAGCCTTGCTGACGGGATGCAGGGTCACATACACTTTATCGCCTGGAGCATATAGTGGAGTAGCATAGGGCGACTCACATTCTTCGATTTTTTCTTTTTGCAAGAGGTCATCCAGTTCTTTCTTCAATATTTCCTTCTTCGCAGGAGAAACTCTGTATGGTGAATAAGCGACTGGAGCATGCGTTCCTGTATTAATGCGGAGCTCTATGAAAGTCGTGCTCTCTCCCCCTGGTTTGAAGCTTTCCTCGAAATCCTGAAGCAAATTATTGACCTGGAGCCTTTGCTCGATGTTCAAGCTCTCGCCTTCTTCTTCACGGAGATTACAGCTATTTATGGGAAGAGTTTCGACAGGTTGCTGAGACGTCGATGTGATGTCATTCCCAAATTAAATCTTTCGGCGAGGGTTGTCACAAAAGTTCCACCTTTTGTTTCTTATGTCGAGAACAATTTCCGACTTTTCTAGGAAGTCTGTTCCTAAGAGAGTTCGATTTCCTTTTGCATTTGGAAGGGCAAGGAGATCCAGAATGATTGTTTTGTTTTCAATCTCAAAGGACACCGTGGCTGTGCAAGCCTGTTCAGTAGTTTGGTAACCGTTTGCCAAAGTCATGGTTACTGAAGTGTCCTGGAACTCCACTCCTTTTCTCTTCAGCAGGTTGTAGAGGATCTCACCAGCGACTGATCTGCTGGCACCTGTGTCTGCACAAACTCTGGCTTGTACACCGGAAATGCACACATCAATCAGTGCAATAGGGGACATCTTGGAATGGCAAGTGTACATGGTAAGTGAATTTGCAGGGAAATTCTTATTTCTCGCCGTTGGAGAGCATGTCGGACACTTTGCCTTTATGAAACCAGGTCTGGAACATCCATAGCAGTATATGGCAGGCTTGTTCTCTGGATTAGGATTTCTTTCATTTTGCCTTGGCTTTGGATTCTGCGCCACTTTTCTGAAGTTTCCAGTATTAAATCTTGGACTGGACCACTTCTTGGTATTCGACGTAGAGTCATTTCTGTTGTTTGGACGAACCGTCTCGTAGTCATCTAGCTTTTGTACTAGATCTGTAGTCGTCTTTATTTGTGTCCAGTCATCGATGAAGTGCTCTTTGACTTCTTGTGGAACACGGCGTTTAATCTGGTCTGTAACCATCAGATCAGACAATTCTTCAAAAGTTGTTATGTCGAGACCTGTAATCCAACCTTGAAAGTAATTCCTAAGTTCGTAGACGAAATCTGTCCAAGTGCCTTCTTGACATTTCGAATGTTTTGTGAACAATTGACGAAATTTCTCTGGAGTGAGTTTATAGCGCTTTAGAAGCAGCTGTTTCACTTTTTCATAATCTTGTGCAACTTCTTCGACTTCTCTTGCAATGATCTGAGCAATATCATATGGCAGCAGACCAATCAGATGAGAGGCCCAGAAAGTCCTTGGAATCTCAGCTCTGTGAGCTTGTCGCTCGAAGAGAACGAGGTATAAGCTGATGTCATTCGTTACTGGATCGAATCTCTGGATCAGCGTCTGCAAGTCCAATCTTGGTTTGGCTGCTTGAAAACCATCGTTCTGGGTAAGAGGAACTTGGGATCGTGTTGCCTCATCCTGGAGTTTCAGCTTCTGAAGTTGGAATTCGTAATCGTCTTTTCTTTTCCGCTCTTCGTACTCCAGTTCCAGTCTTCTTTTTCTTTCTTCAGCTTCAAGGTCTTCTTTCCTTTTCTTATCTTTAATTTCAAGGTCTTCCTCTTTTATTCTTTCAGCGATTATCTCTTCAAACCTTGCTTGGACAAACTCTAAATCGTCCTTATATGCTTCACTCTCTTGTATTCTCGTCTTCAGTTGAATAAGTTTCAGACTATCAATACCATCCAAGTCCAGTTCAATTGCCAGCCGGACCAGGTCAATCTTCTTTCCTCGTGCGAGAAAAGCCATCGTGGGATTTCAGTCTAGTTCTTTGTGAGTTCAGATTATGACAGTAGATAACAGGCACACAAAATAATTACCTCAAAGTCCTAGAGCTATTTCACAGTTCAATGCACTTAAACTCACTACAATTACCCTACCATGAAATATTAGCACTCAAATAGTCTATAATTATTTTTCAGAAAACCAATTAATATCAGTTAAAATAATATTAAACCATTTAAACTATTATAAATTTATTGTAAACCATTATAAAATCATTCCAACTATTCATTTATTCAAGCAAATGACACTGAGCAGTATGAAATCTTTTCAAGTGTAAATGACACTGTATAACACCCGATCTCTAGTTAAAATGCAAAATTTTTATGGTACAATTTCAATATCAGATTACAAGAATACCAAAATATATTTTAACATGATTGAACAAATTTATTTATAAGAAGAATCACTTTTGTTTAAATTATTTAGAAATTTATGAAGTACTTAAATATAAAATCAAAAGAATAGCATAAACAAACTTCCATTTTATAACGAATAAATTCAAGTGTTCTTTCAAAATAAATTTTAAAAACAACATTAAATTTTATAATATAATCAATTATCCAACTGATCAAAATAACTAATAATTAGTTAATGCCAATAATTAAATTAAATAAGCACTGAAGAGTTGATGGCAACTAAACAGTTGCTTTTAACTGAAAAGATTATTAGAACTGCAAAAGTACAATTAAAAAGCTACTTACAAGTTTATGGAGTTGTTTTTCCTGTTTTTTAAACGTTTAACACTTTATTTGATTTAATAATTGATTAGATTTGTTCTTAAGAGACTTTAGAATTTAAGTTAGTCAGTAACTTACTTCCTTTTCTTAAGTTTTTTAAAGACGGTTCGGAATTTAACTAATATTTGAAAAACATTTAAAAAAAGAGGGGGATATCAAAAAATATAAGAAAAACATCCTATTTTTACAAAACGTAAATTGTTTTGCAAAGTTTTAATCTTAAGTTGACGGCGAGCATCGGCGAATTTAGAATTTTTAGCCTTGTAAGCAAGGCAATCAGTTTTCTTGTAGTTGCCGCAGTGTAATCGTACCTTAAAAGTCGCAAGCAACTCACAATTTGCGGGCAACTAAAAAATTGCTAGCAACCAAAAATTTCCTTACAACAGCGAAGCTGGTTGCAACTAAAAAGCTGCTTGTAACTAAGTTAAATGCAGTTGTTTTTCGTGCTTTTTTTAAACGTTTGAAATATCATTGGGAAAAATCTTCAGATACGTGAGCTTAAGATAATTCTTAAGAATTAGACAATTTATATTTTCTAATAAACTACGCAGTGAAGGTTCTCGCAATTAATTATATAATCAAGCGCTCTGCAGGACAAAAACAACCGTTCCTTTAATAATGCAGTTTGCAACTATTAAAAAGTTAAAAGGACATATGTCCTTTCAACATTTCGTCAACTCGGGTATTGGTTGGATAACTGCAACGTTTACAAATTGCTTGCAACTAAAAGTACTCAATTAACTCGGTAGTTACTACTGAGAATTTGGCACAGAGTTGCTACTGGGGAGTTGCGCTATTCCTAACTAACAACTTAAGAGTCGCTAGCAACTGAAGAGTTGATGGCAACTAAACAGTTGCTTTTAACTGAAAAGGTTATTAGAACTGCAAAAGTACAATTAAAAAGCTACTTACAAGTTTATGGAGTTGTTTTTCCTGTTTTTTAAATGTTTAACACTTTATTTGATTTGTTAATTGATTAGATTTGTTCTTAAGGGGACACGGTACCCCTTCACATTTTTTTTTTATTTTCAATATTTTTTATTATTCTTTGAATGCAAAATACTTTAATATATAATTAATGACAAAATTGTTTAAAAAAATTCAAAAAAGTTTTTTAATAAATTCAAAATTATTTTTTTTTTAAAAAAAATGCGTTTTTTTAAATTTCCTACTACTTTTTTATTTTTTAAGTTTTAGGCACTAAATTTTTTTTTGTATTCCTTGAAATATAATAAACAAAATTGGGTATTGAATAATAAATAGTACTAAAATTAGATTTTATATAATTTTTTTTCTTCTCAAAAGCCAAAAAAACCTTAAAAATCTCAAATTTTCTGTTTGAATTATTTTTAAAAATAAAACTATTTGTCCTAGGGCTTATTCCATACTCTATTATGTTAAACACATACCTGATAACATCCATTAAAAAAATTGAATCTCTATCTCTATTACAAAAAAAGCCTTAGCATTTCATATAAAGTAAAATGCGTGAAAACTGAACACTGAGAAAAAGTGATTTAAAGATTTCAAATGTAAAAAAACGGTATGTATGGTATATGTATCATGCTGTTATCAAAATATATCATACTTTGCATCAAGATAAGTATATTTATTAGCAAATACTTTTGTACTTGGTGATTTTTTAATTTTGGGAGAACTGCTTTTCAACTTAAATTTCAATGAATATTTCACTAAAACACTAAAATATATATAATTTCATAAGTACAAGCAATGTTTTGTTTAATTTTAGAGTTCTCTATTCATTTACATGAAAGTACATTTAAGTACTCACAATTTAAAAGTTAAAAAAAAATTAAAATCCTCCAGCTTTGTACGTAATCTCTTCTTTTTTAGATTTGGTGGCATTCCATCGCATGCGCGCATAGAACGCGCGCGCATCTAGTTCAGCCTTATAAACAACACGAGAATAACAATCATGGATACCGTTGAATTATTACTTCACATCAACTCTTACTTCGATGTAAAAAAAAATTAGATTAAATCAATGTTTCATATGGCTGTCATCTTAGCACGTTAACTTGCCCGAACTGAAGTGCACATTTAGGCCGCTGTCACTCAATATAAATGCGAATAACTTCTTAAATATATTAAATTAAACTCTGAAAATTTTCATACATGTTTAGAAATATTGGAAAAGTAATTTAAGCTAATAAAAAAAAATTCGATGTTTTGATTATTTTTAGGGTACTGTGTCCCCTTAAGAGACTTTAGAATTTAAGTAAGTCAGTAACTTACTTCCTTTTCTTAAGTTTATTAAAGACGGTTCGGAGTTTAACAATTATTTGAAAAACATTAAAAAAAAGAGAGGGATATCAAAAAATATAAAACAAAACATCCCATTTTTACAAAACGTAAATTGTTTTACAAAGTTTGAATCTTAATTTGACGGCAAGCATCGGCGAATTTAGAATTGGCAGCCCTGTAAGCAAGGCAATCAGTTTTCCTGTAGTTGCCGCAGTGTAATCGTACCTTAAAAGTCGCAAGCAACTCACAAGTTGCGGGCAATTAAAAAATTGCTAGCAACAAAAAAGTTCCTTACAACAGAGAAGCTGGTTGCAACTAAAAAGCTGCTTGTAACTAAGTTGAATGCAGTTGTTTTTCGTGCTTTTTTAAACGTTTGAAAGATCATTGGGAAAAATCTTCAGATACGTGAGCTTAAGATAATTCTTAAGAATTAGACAATTTATATTTTCAAATAAACTACGCAGTTAAGGTTCTCGCAATCAATTATATAATCAAGCGCTCTGCAGGACAAAAACAACAGTTCCTTTAATAATGCAGTTTGCAACTATTTAAAAGTTAAAAAGACATATGTCCTTTTAACCTGTCGTCAACTCGGGTATTGGTTGGATAATTGCAACGTTTACAAGTTGCTTGCAACTAAAAGTACTCAATTAACTCGGTAGTTACTACTGAGAATTTGGCACAGAGTTGCTACTGGGGAGTTGCGCTATTCCTAACTAACAACTTAAGAGTCGCTAGCAACTAAAGAGTTGATGGCAACTAAACAGTTGCTTTTAACTGAAAGGTTATTAGAACTGCAAAAGTACAATTAAAAAGCTACTTACAAGTTTATGGAGTTGTTTTTCCTGTTTTTTAAACGTTTAACACTTTATTTGATTTGTTAATTGATTAGATTTGTTCTTAAGAGACTTTAGAATTTAAGTAAGTCAGTAACTTACTTCCTTTTCTTAAGTTTATTAAAGACGGTTCGGAATTTAACGATTATTTGAAAAACATTAAAAAAAAGAGGGGGATATCAAAAAATATAAAACAAAACATCCCATTTTTACAAAACGTAAATTGTTTCACAAAGTTTGAATCTTAATTTGACGGCAAGCATCGGCGAATTTAGAATTTGCAGCCCTGTAAGCAAGGCAATCAGTTTTCCTGTAGTAGCCGCAGTGTAATCGTACCTTAGAAGTCGCAAGCAACTCACAAGTTGCGGGCAACTAAAAAATTGCTAGCAACAAAAAAGTTCCTTACAACAGAGAAGCTGGTTGCAACTAAAAAGCTGCTTGTAACTAAGTTAAATGCAGTTGTTTTTCGTGCTTTTTTTAAACGTTTGAAATATCATTGGGAAAAATCTTCAGATACGTGAGCTTAAGATAATTCTTAAGAATTAGACAATTTATATTTTCTAATAAACTACGCAGTGAAGGTTCTCGCAATTAATTATATAATTAAGCGCTCTGCAGGACAAAAACAACCGTTCCTTTAATAATGCAGTATGCAACTATTAAAAAGTTAAAAGGACATATGTCCTTTCAACATTTCGTCAACTCGGGTATTGGTTGGATAACTGCAACGTTTACAAGTTGCTTGCAACTAAAAGTACTCAGTTAAATCGGTAGTTACTACTGAGAATTTGGCACAGAGTTGCTACTGGGGAGTTGCGCTATTCCTAACTAACAACTTAAGAGTCGCTAGCAACTGAAGAGTTGATGGCAACTAAACAGTTGCTTTTAACTGAAAAGGTTATTAGAACTGCAAAAGTACAATTAAAAAGCTACTTACAAGTTTATGGAGTTGTTTTTCCTGTTTTTTAAATGTTTAACACTTTATTTGATTTGTTAATTGATTAGATTTGTTCTTAAGAGACTTTAGAATTTAAGTAAGTCAGTAACTTACTTCCTTTTCTTAAGTTTATTAAAGACGGTTCGGAGTTTAAGTGACGCTGTGATCGACAAAATACATCAGTTTTGCCCAAATCGAAAAGCTTGTTTTGGCGCAGGGAGAAAATGTTTTCGCCGTTTCTGATGCAGTAAATAGCGTTGATTTCAGAACCGATTGATGCCACTCTGTAAACCTTGAGCAATTTGAAAAATCCTAGATGGCGCCCTTGATAGACATTAAAAAGATGTCCACTTTGGAGTGTGGTAATATTGGCATGTGAGACATTTTTCTTAATGGGTTTTGATCCAGGAATCTGAATACAATGATATTTTTCACATAAAATAACCGTGGAAATTAATTTAGATGTTATTCCAAGATGGCGCCCAAGAGATGGCCGCTTTAAAAATGTCCACTTCAGAGTGTAGTAATACTGGCATGTAAGACATCGTTTTAAATGTTTTGGGGTCAAGGAATCTGAATACAATATTATTTTTCACTTAAAATAAATCTGGAATACATTTCAGGTGGTATTCCAAGATGGCGCCCTTGATGGCCGCTATAAAAACATCCACTTTGGATGTAATAATATTGGCATGTGAGACATAGTTTTAAATGTTTTTGGATCTAGGAAACTGAAAATATTGTTATTTTTCACTTAAAATAATTGTGAGAACTAATTAGTACTGTATTCCAAGAGGGCGCTCATGATGGCGGTTTAAAAATGTTCCCATTGGAGTGTGGTAATAGTTTTTTATGTTCTCATCAAAAGTGCAACTGTAGAAAAAAATGAACTCCAAGTAGTTTATTTATAAAATAATTAAGGTAATGTAAAAAATAATGTAGCAAACTATATAAAATTACATTTGTTTCTCGTTTAGGAAGGAATTAATTGTAAGTTGCAATGTTTTTTCACTTTTAAAAAAATCAGGTACGCATTGAAGTAAAATGAAGACTTACGCAATCACGAACCAAATAAGAAATATATTGGCAATAATTAAATATAGAATTCAGAAACATATTGGCATGAAGAACATTTTCTTCATACTTGTTTCCGTTTATTGCTTCGGAAACTTTCATATGAGGAATTGCAACACTTTCATTTCTTCACTTACTGCACGAAAAGTTGCTATAATGACTGCCACATCTTATTGCTGAGCAGGTTTCGTTAGAACTTTAGGAGCACTTCATCGTCGCTCTGTACAAACCCGATTCTGTTATTTATAGGTATCGATACAACTTCGAAGTTCGGCTTTCCACATGTTCTTTCTTTAGAGAAGAGTTCTAGCTAATGCATGTAAATTCAAAGAGATGTCGTTTATCATCATTATTTGACTGTTGTGTTTTAAAGAAGTTTTCCATGAAATTAGCCACTGTTACTCGTGAGGATCAATGTTTAACCCACTGCAAAGCACAGCCGTCCACCAAAATTAGGTGTGGTATTATGATTGCTGTGTATGAATGCATTTCATTTAGTGATCTCAATAAAGCAGGTTTCCTGTCTCAGTCTCTCTCTAAACATAAACGTGGGCACATTAGCAAATTCGTATTTTAATATGTCGACCATTTGTATGCATTTGATTGCCTGAAGGACTATTATTCTGAATTATAAAAGTGTAGCTTCCTTATGTGTGGTCGCCTTTTGTGCGGAGCATTGTTTCCTTTCATCCATGCTGACAACACCTTTCTGTAAACTGTCATAGAAACCACTTGGAAGGGTGTCTTTAAACTTCAGTACACATTTACCACCCAATTCAAAAGCATTGTCAATGTTAATTTTTCTTAATGCAATATTTCCAGTCACAATGTGTACTAGGCTTTTTGTGCTCTGATGGATTTAAAAGCTGCATGCATAATTCCAGTTCTGCCACTTTGAAAAAATCATTCTCTGGCTGATTCCTCACAAGTACATTTAAAGCCCTTCGCTTGACTCCAGCACTGTTTAGTGTAAGACCCGTCAAAGAAAATCCTTTTGCAACATAACTATATCACATAATATTGTTATCTATCATCGTATCGAACCATATCACATTCCAATTACAAGTTCTACATCTCATCCCATGTTCTTCTTTAAAAAAAAAATTATAAACATCTTTGTGGCATCTTTTCTATGAATATCACATAAACAGTGGCATAGTTTTAATAATTATAATAGACTGCACATGCAAAATATGGCCTACTGTCTAAAGATAAGTATATAACGTATAGTCTAAGAAAAAGGCAATAATTAACTTCCCTTTCAGCTCACAAAATTCATTATTAGCTGGACAGATTTCATGTAATATTCGGTCCATAACTTAATTGTGCGGTTTAAAGAGCATTCATCCCCAGTTTAGCCATCATTTTGTCAATACTAGTTGCACCAATGTAATTTAAAATAGGTCGCAGCATTTCTTTGGGCACTAATATTAGTGCACGAATGTTTTCAGTAAACTTCTTTCCTGATAACTATTTCAACACACCTGCAAATGCTGATTCTGGTATTTCCACAATTCCATTTCCTGCCATTAGTGAACCTACAGCTCATATGAAGAGCATCAGTGTATTCATCCTCCCAAGGCGAGGAACAAAGTTTGAAAACTGTTTGGGAAACATTCAATATTATATCAACCATTATTTTGTAAATAACCTGATCTGCTATGCATACAACAAATGGCTGCTCACAAACTATGGTAAATTTCCTGACTTCCAACGTAGGGATTAATACTGTATCATAATTTGTTGGAGATAGATCAATTAATGGCAGGTACATAATTTGTGTTGAATTCATAAGTTTACCATCTAAATTAGTTTCACAGTCATTTTAAGTGAAAAATGACAATATATTCTTCAGATTCCTTGACTTAAAATTATTAAGAACGATGTCTTACATGCCACTATTACTACACTCTAAATGGGACATTTTTATAGTGGTCATCATGGGCGCCATCTTGGAATACCATCTGAATTGTATTCCAGATTTAATTTAAGTAAAAAATAACATTGTATTCAGATTCCTTGACCCCAAAACATTTGAAACGATGTCTTACATGCCACTACTACTACACTCTAAAGTGGACATTTTTAAAAAGGCCATCTCTTGGGCGCCATCTTGGAATAACATCCAAATTAGTTTCCACAGTTATTTTATGTAAAAAATAACATTGTATTCAGATTCCTGGATTAAAACCCATTAAGAAAAATGTCTCACATGCCACTATTACCACACTCCAAAGTGGACATCTTTTTAATGTCTACCATGGGCGCCATCTTGGATTTTTCAAATTGCTCAAGATTTACAGAGTGGCATCAATCGGTTCTGAAATCAACGCTATTTACTGCATCAGAAACTGCGAAAAAAAAATTTCCGGCGCCAAAACAAGCTTTTCGATTTGGGCAACACTGATGTATTTCGTCGATCACAGCGTCACTCAAATGAATGACGAATATCTCGCGGGCGCCATCTTGGAATTTTCAAATTTATCAAATTTTGCAGTGTGGCATCAATCAGTTGTAAAATCTACGCTATTTACTGCATCAGAAACTGTGAAAACCATTTTTCCATCTGTCAAAACAAAGTTTTCCACTCTTCGCGAAGGATGCGCAGTAGGCGCCATCTTGGATTTCTCAAATTGCTCAAGTTTTGAAGAGTGGCATCAATCGGTTCTGAAATCTACACTATTTACTACATCAGAAACCATGAAAACATTTTCTCCGTACGCCAAAATGAGCTTCTCAAGTGTTCGCGAACGGTGCGCGGCAGGCGCCATCTTGGATATTTAAAAATTCTCAAGATTTACAGAGTGGCATCAATCGAATCTGAAATCTACACCATCTACTACATCAGAAACCACGAAAACATTTTCTCCGTACGCCAAAACAAGCTTTTCGATTTAGCACCCTGACTAATATAATTAATTGCGAGAACCTTCACTGTGTAGTTTATTTGAAAATATAAACTGTCTCATTCTTAAGAATTATCTTAAGCTCACGTATCTGAAGATTTTTCCCAATGATCTATCAAACGTTTAAAAAAGCACGAAAAACAACTGCATTCAACTTAGTTACAAGGAGCTTTTTAGTTACAACCAGCTTCTCCGTGTAAGGAACTTTTTTGTTGCTAGCAATTTTTTAGTTGCCCGCAACTTGTGAGTTGCTTGCGACTTTTAAGGTAGCTTTTTGTAAAAATGGGATGTTTTTCTTATATTTTTAGATATCCCCTCTTTTTTTTAATGTATTTCAAATAATTGTTAAATTCCGAAGCGTCTTTAATAAACTTAAGAACAGGAAGTAAGTTATTGACTTACTTAAGTTCTAAAGTCTTTTAAGTACAAATATAATCAATTAACAAATCAAATAAACTGTTAAATGTTTAAAAAACAGGAAAAACAACTCCATAAACTTGTAAGTAGCTTTTTAATTGTACTTTTGCAGTTCTAATAATTTTTTCAGTTAAAAGCAACTGTTTAGTTGCCATCAACTCTTCAGTTGCTAGCAACTCTTAAGTTGTAAGTTAGGAATAGCGGAACTCCCCAGTAGCAACTCTGTGCCAAATTCTCAGTAGTAACTACCGAGTTAACTGAGTACTTTTAGTTGCAAGAAACTTGTAGACGTTGCAGTTATTCAACCAATACTCGAGTTGACGAAAGGTTAAAAGGACATATGTACTTTTAACTTTTAAATAGTTGCAAACCGCATTATTAAAGGAACGGTTGTTTTTGTCCTGCAGAGCGCTTGATTATCTAATTAAATGCGAGAACCTTCACTGCGTTTGAAAATATAAATTGTCTCATTCTTAAGAATCTTATCTTAATCGAATCTGTCTTATCGTAAGCTCAGGTATCTGAAGATATTTCCCAAAGAACTGTTAAACGTTGAAAAAAGCACGAAAAACAACTGCACTCAACTTATTTACAAGCAGCATTTTACTTGCAACCAGCTTCTCTGTTGCAAGAAACTTTTTTGTTGCAAGCAATTTTTTAGTTGCCCGCAACTTGTGAGTTGCTTGCGACTTTTAAGGTACGATTACACTGCGGCAACTACAGAAAAACTGATTGCCTTGCTTACAGGGCTGCCAATTCTAAATTCGCCGATGCTCGCCGTCAAATTAAGATTCAAACTTTGTAAAATAATTTACGTTTTGTAAAAATGGGATGTTTATTTTTATATATTTTGATATCCCCTTCTTTTTTTAATGTTTTTCAAATAATTGTTAAACTTCGAACCGTCTTTAATAAACTTAAGAACAGGAAGTAAGTTACTGACTTACTTAAATTCTAAAGTCTCATAAGTACAAATCTAATCAATTAACAAATCAAACAAAGTGTTAAACGTTTAAAAACAGGAAAAACAACTCCATAAACGTGTAAGTAGCTTTTTAATTGTACTTTTGCAGTTCTAATAAACTTTTCAGCAACTGTTTAGTTGCCATCAACTCTTCAGTTGCTAGCGACTCTTAAGTTGTTAGTTAGGAATAGCGCAACTCCCCAGTAGCAACTCTGTGCCAAATTCTCAGTAGTAACTACCGAGTTAACTGAGTACTTTTAGTTGCATGCAACTTGTAAACGTTGCAGTTATCCAACTAATACCCGAGTTGACGAAAGGTTAAAAGGACATATGTCCTTTTAACTTTTAAATAGTTGCAAACTGCATTATTAAAGGAACGGTTGTTTTTGTCTTGCAGAGCGCTTGATTATATAATTAATTGCGAGAACCTTCACTGCGTAGTTTATTTGAAAATATAAACTGTCTCATTCTTAAGAATTATCTTAAGCTCACGTATCTGAAGATATTTCCCAATGATCTTTCAAACGTTTAAAAAAGCACGAAAAACAACTGCATTCAACTTAGTTACAAGCAGCTTTTTAGTTGCAACCAGCTTCTCTGTTGTAAGGAACTTTTTTGTTGCTAGCAATTTTTTAGTTGCCCGCAACTTGTGAGTTGCTTGCGACTTTTAAGGTACGATGACACTGCGGTATATAAAAGAAAACTGATTGCCTTTCTTACAGGGCTGGCAATTCTATCGCCGTCAAATTAAGATTCAAACTTTGTAAAACAATTTACGTTTTGTAAAAATCGGATGTTTTTCTTATATTTTTTGATATCCCTCGCTTCCCCTCTTTTTTTAATGTTTTTCAAATAATTGTTAAATTCCTAACCGTCTTTAATAAACTTAAGAAAAGGAAGTAAGTTACTGACTTGCTTAAGTTCTAAAGTCTCTTAAGTACAAATCTGATCAATTAACAAATCAAATAAACTGTTAAATAAAAAACAGGAAAAACAAGTCCATAAACTTGTAAGTAGCTTTTTAATTGCACTTTTGCAGTTCTAATAAACTTTTTAGTTAAAAGCAACTGTTTAGTTGCCATCAACTTTTCAGTTGCTAGCGACTCTTAAGTTGATAGTTAGGAATAGCGCAACTTCCCAGTAGCAACTCTGTGTCAAATTCTCAGTAGTAACTACCGAGTTAACTGAGTACTTTTAATTGCAAGCAACTTGTAAACGTTGCAGTTACCCAACCAATACCCGAGTTGACGAAAGGTTAAAAGGACATATGTCCTTTTAACTTTTAAATGGTTGCAAACTGCATTATTAAAGGAAGGGTTGTTTTTGTCCTGCAGAGCGCTTGATTATATAATTAAATGCGAGAACCTTCATTGCGTAGCTTATTTGAAAATATAAATTGTCTCATTCTTAAGAATTATCTTAAGCTCACGTATCTGAAAATATTTCCCAATGAACTTTCAAACGTTAAAAAATGCACGAAAATTCAACTTACTTACAAACAGCTTTTTAGTTGCAACCAGCTTCTCTGTTGTAAGGAACTTTTTTGTTGCTAGCAATTTTTTAGTTGCCCGCAACTTGTGAGTTGCTTGCGACTTTTAAGGTACGATGACACTGCGGTAATCACAAGAAAACTGATTGCATTGCTTACAGGGCTGCCAATTCTAAATTCGCCGATGCTCGCCGTCAAATTAAGCTTAAAAATTTGTAAAACAATTTACGTTTTGTGAAAATGGGAAGTTTTTCTTTTATTTTTTGATATCCCTCGCTTCCCCTCTTTTTTTAATGTTTTTCAAAAAATTGTTAAATTCCGAACCGCCGTTAATAAACTTAAGAAAAGGAAGTAAGTTACTGACTTACTTAAGTTCTAAAGTCTTGAAGCGTATGTAACAGCAACATCAGAACATAATTTATTCACTTGAATATTTCCTTTACAAACTAAAGATTTTAGTTGAATCCTACAACCAATTTAATAAATTATACAATATAACGATTTCACTTGAATGGCGCGCACATTCTAGTAGGCGTATCACCAACGACTGTGCTCGCTCGCATAAAGTCAACAGTCTTAAATAAGTGAGATAAGCATTGCGCATGTGTACTTCCAACTGACGTCATTTCTGTTCAACTCCAACGATGCCGAGTAGTCTGACCGCCGAAGCACCTCGGTTCGAATCTTTCCTCTGCCGAGTTTTCTAACCGCCGCAGTACCCCCTTCCAGCACCAGCGAACCTATTTGGAATTTTACTCTAGCCTTGCATCTCCGACCTGCTCTGGTTCTGAAATACTCTTCCTTTGGAGAGCTAGGAGAGTTAGAGTTACTTGCTGCATTTTCTGGATTGGTTGATGTCCCTGAACTGTTTGCTTGACTTTCTTTAAAAGTCTTCTCTTCCAACAAAAAAGCTGGCTTCACCCTGTCGATGGATACCACTAGCTCCTTGTCATTCTTTAAAATCTTGAAATTTTTCTCATTTCTTTCCACCACTGGAAAAGGGCCGTCGTACGGGGGTCGCAAAGGTGTTTTCACTGCATCATATCTTAAGAAGACATGCGTGCATGTGGAAAGGTCTTGTGGGATAAAAATATATGGATTTGCATGACACTTAGTCGGTGTTGGTCGAACTCTCTGCTTTGTTTCTTTGAGAGTTTTTATAAACTCCGGGTAACACACCTCATCTTCCGTAGCTGTGAAGAACTCGCCAGGCAGTCGAATTCTTTGTCCGTAGACCAACTCACTCGGAGTCGATTTACTATCTTGACGAAACATCGATCGTAACCCTAATAACACAGTGGGGAGGTTTTCAGTCCATCGCTGCGACAAGTAGGCCTTTAACGCTGTTTTAAAGGTTCTGTGCCAATTTTCTACTAAACCATTTGCCTGAGGATGATAAGCACTAGAATGAATATGCCGAACTCCCAACAAATTCATAAGTGATTTAAAAAGTCGGGATTCGAATTGGGTTCCCTGATCTGTTGTAATAACCCCAGGTATCCCAAAACGAACAATCCAAACTTTATATAATGCGACCGCTACACTGTTGGCTCTGATATCACGCAATGGCTCAGCCTCAACCCATCTAGAAAATCTATCAATCATGGTTAAACAATAAGTATAACCTTGAGAAACGGGAAGGGGTCCAATTAAATCTATATGTATGTGATAAAAACGGGAATTTTCGACTGGTATATTATGTATTGGACTTTTTGTATGTTTGCATATTTTTGCCCGCTGGCATGGTACACAGGATTTAGCCCAGTTTTGGCAGTCTTTATTTACGGCAGGCCAAATAAACCTATCAGTCACAAGTTTCAAAGTCGCTTTTATTCCGGGATGTGACAAACCATGTAACATATCGAAAACTTCGCTTCTAAAATTCTCTGGGATGAACGGTCGTATTTTATCTGTTGAAACATCACAATACAACTTTGCCATTGTACCTGGCATATTTAATTTCTTAAGTCGCAATCCTGATGTTTCATTCTCTAGATTTTTTTTTAAATCCTTATCAGTTTCTTGTGCTTTAGCAATTTGGTCATAATTTAAAGGTGAAGGATAGGTTATTGCGTGAACTCTCGATAATACATCTGCCGGAATGTTCTCCGTTCCCTTCACGTGACGGATGTCGGTAGTAAATTGCTCTATGAAATCTAGGTGCCTAAGTTGTCTCGGGGAACACTTTTCACTTTTTTGTTGAAAAGCATATACGAGTGGTTTGTGGTCTGTATAAAGCGTAAAATGTTGTCCTTCCAACATGAAACGAAAATGTTTTATAGCGGAATGCGCAGATAAAAGTTCTTTGTCATAAGCAGAATACTTTTGTTCTGTTTTAGAAAATTTACGAGAGAAAAAACCTAACGGCTGCAAACCACTGGGCATAACTTGATGCAAAGCTCCTCCCATGGCCAAATCTGATGCATCCACGTGCAACGCTAACGAAGCGTTATGTAAAGGATGAAAAAGCAAGGCCGCGTTAGCCAATTTACTCTTGGACTCCTCGAACGCTTTATCAGACTCTTCCGTCCACGTAATTTCTAATTTCTCTGATTTAGCGCCTTTTAAATATTCGCAAAGTATGGCTTGAGAATGAGACGCTTGAGGGATATTGCGACAATAGTAATTTAACAATCCCAAAAAACGCCCAAGATCCTTTATGGTTTTCGGACGTTTAAACTCCAAAATAGGTGCGATACGTTCTGGGAGAGGTTTTAATCCTGCGTTGTTAACTAAGTAACCCAAAAAAGAAAGTTCCGGTACTCCCAGAACACTTTTTGACATGTTTATTCTAATGCCATATTCCGCTAAACGTTTACATACTATTTCTAAATATTTTAAGTGCTCCTGCTCAGAGGAACTGGCAACCAGTATATCGTCAATATACACGAAAATAAATTCCAACCCATGTAAAACCTCATGCATAAATCGTTGAAAAGTCTATGCTGCACTTGCCAAACCAAACGGCATATATAAAAATTCGAACAAACCAAATGGTGTAATGATGGCCGTTTTTGGCACATCATCCAGATGAACAGGAATTTGGTGATATGCCTTCGTAAGATCAATTTTTGAAAATATTTTCTTCCCACACAGCAATTGTGCAAAATCCTGAATGTGTGGAAGTGGATACCTGTCCTTAACGGTTTGTCGGTTCAGAGCCCGATAATCTCCCGTCGGACGATATTCTCCATTAGGTTTGCGTATCATATGCAAGGGATTTGACCAATTAGATTTACTGGGTCTACAAATACCCTGCTCCATCATAGATTGAAATTCTCTTTTCGCAATTGTTAATTGTGTAAGGTTTAATCGTCTGGCCCTGGCAAACACTGGCTGTCCTTTCGTGATAATTTTATGCACTGTATTATGCTTTGGTTGAATCTGAGATTGCTAAGGACATAAAATGTCCTTATAACGTTTGAGTACATCATGGTATTTAACACCGGTATTAATCAATGATATTTTGCCCTCTTTACTATTAATCTTTGATCCTATAGCCGACAAATTTGTCAAAGGATCTCTTAAACAACAATTTTTTAAGCCTACTTTGCCAAAGTTTTTTAAAAAATCCGCCCCAATAATGGGTTTATTAACTTTTGCTATAACAAATGGCCATTTAAATTGTCGACGTAAATTTAAACTAAGAGTAACCACCTTTGTACCATATGCTTTAATGGGAGTATTACTTGCCGAAAATAAAGTTAAATTAGAGGGAGCTATAAAAGACATGTTTGGAGCATGTGGAAGTATACACACATCACTCCCACTATCTACTAAATACTGACATCGAGTAACAGGGTCATTTATAAAGAGGCGACTACTAGTATTAAATTGCAAATCACATCGCGCCACATGTGATTTGCTCTTTAGTTTCCCTGTCTCGAATATTTACACGGTGCGATACATTGCGAAGCTCTTTCACCCCATCTACTGTGGTACCAACATATATTTTGACGTCTTTCCCTAGAATTATATCTATCACGTGAAGGGCTCCTGGGAAAATTCCTAGTTCTACCACGACCTAATCGACTAACTTGATCCGTTAATCTCCTTACCTGTTCCTCCAAATTTTTAACCCTATCTCTATCGGAAGTTGCGGAAGAGTCCACATGAGCCTCCGAAATCATACCACTAACTGGGCTAATTTCAATTAGTTCATCGGCCATCTTGGCCATTTGATCCAAATCTATTTCTAAGACTGTTAAAATTGCTTGAGTTTCCTTGGGTAACCGTTGCACCCAAAGGGTTTTTAGAAAATCATTTGTAACTTTATTATCGGCTAATTGTTTCATTTTCCTGAGCAAGTGGGAAGGTTTATCATCCCTCAGCACCTGCATAGATAGCAGCGACTTAATTCTTTGTTGTTCCGAATCCGAAAATTCGGCTATCAGTCTTTCTTTGAAAGTTTTATACAACTCCGACTTTGGCTTTTTTTAAACTATATCACTAACATATGTTAAAACCTCAGAATTAAGTGCTGCTACCACTGCGTAATATTTGGTCACATCTTGTTTGATGTCAGATAACACAAACTGTGCTTCAATATTAAGAAACCATAATTCTGATTCCTTTTCCCAAAAACCTGGTAACTTTAATGCAACTCTGTTAACTTCCTTAAAGTCTGCATTAGCCACGTTGCCTCCTGCAACATCTTGTTTATTCTCGTCAGTACTCATCTTAAATGATAAGCATAAGTTTTACAACACCGTAAGGCCCACTTAGTCGCACGATACACAACAACAACACTCCACTCCACTCACCTCTTCTTTTTTTCTTTTTAATCACCAAGTCTGAAGATACTTTTTAAACAACTGTGTCCTCCGCATACTAAATCACTTCACAAATGCGAACTCAATTCCAGGTTGCTTCATAACATCTCCAATTCCTTTTTCCGGGTCACCACTGAAGCGTATGTAACAGCAACATCAGAACATAATTTATTCACTTGAATATTTCATTTACAAACTAAAGATTTTAGTTGAATCCTACAACCAATTTAATAAATTATGCAATATAACGATTTCACTTGAATGGCGCACACACTCAAGTAGGCGTATCACCAACGACTGTGCTCGCTCGCAGAAAGTCAACAGTCTTAAATAAGTGAGGTGAGCACTGAGCATGTGTACTTCCAACTGACATCATTTCTGTTCAACTCCAATGATGCCGAGTAGTCTGACCGCCGAATCACCTCGGTTCTAATCTTTCCTCTGCCGAGTTTTCTAACCACCGCAGTCTCTTAAGAACAAATCTAATCAATTAACAAATCATATAAACTGTTAAATTTTTAAAACACAGGAAAAACAACTCCATTAACTTGTAAGTAGCTTTTTAATTGTACTTTTGCAGTTCTAATAAACTTTTCAGTTAAAAGCAACTGTTTAGTTGCCATCAACTCTTCAGTTGCAAGCGACTCTTAAGTTGTTAGTTAGGAATAGCGCAACTCTCCAGTAGCAACTATGTGCCAAATTCTCAGTAGTAGAAACCGAGTTAACTGAATACTTTTAGTTGCAAGCAACTTGTAAACGTTGCAGTTATCCAACCAATACCCGAGTTGACGAAAAGTTAAAAGGACATATGTCCTTTTAACTTTTAAATAGTTGCAAACTGCATTATTAAAGGAACGGTTGATTTTGTACTGCAGAGCGCTTGATTATATAATTAAATGCGAGAACTTTCACTGCGTAGTTTATTTGAAAATATAAATTGTCTCATTCTTAAGCTCACGTATCTGAAGATTTTTCCCAATGAACTTTCAAACGTTTAAAAAAGCACGAAAAACAACTGCATTCAACTTAGTTACAAGCAGCTTTTTAGTTGCAACCAGCTTCTCTGTTGTAAGGAAATTTTTTGTTGCTAGCAATTTTTTAGTTGCCCGCAACTTGTGAGTTGCTTGCGGCTTTTAAGGTACGATTACACTGCGGTAACTACAAGAAAACTGATTGCCTTGCTTACAGGGCTGCCAATTCTAAATTCGCCGATGCTCGCCGTCAAATTAAGCTTTAAACTTTGTAAAACATTTACGTTTTGTAAAAATGGGATGTTTTTCTTATATTTTTTGATATCCCTCGCTTCCCCTCTTTTTTTTAATGTTTTTTAAATAATTGTTAAATTTCGAACTGTCGTTAATAAACTTAAGAAAAGGAAGTAAGTTACTGACTTACTTAAGTTCTAAAGTATCTTAAGTACAAATCTAATCTATTAACAAATCAAATAAACTGTAAATGTTTAAAAAACAGGAAAAACAACTCCATAAACTTGTAAGCAGCTTTTTAATTGTACTTTTGCAGTTCTAATAAACTTTTCAGCAACTGTTAAGTTGCCATCAACTCTTCAGTTGCTAGCGACTCTTAAGTTGTTAGTTAGGAATAGGGCAACTCCCCAGTAGCAACTCTGTGCCAAATTTTTAGTAGTAACTACCGAGTTAACCCATTAACGGCGACTTTGAAATAATGAAAAAAAATAAGTTTTTATGCTATAACTTGTCTATTTAGATAAATTAAAGTATAAATTGAATTTTTCAGATTTTTTCGAAAATAATTATTATGATTTTTTAACTGGCAAGATTTCTGACCAATCGTCTGTAGTGTGCACATAAATCTATAAGTATTATAAATTCTACACAAATATGGAAATACACAAAAATTCTTAAGTAATGACAAATTTACATAACATATTAAATCAAACTATATGAAGGAACTTTGAACAGTTGAAGGTGGATCCACCTTCAGGCCCCTCGCACCGGGGGGGGGGGGACAACAATTATGGCAGCAAGTGAATGTGTATATTTGTGGTTTTAAAAACTGACAAAGTAATTCATAGGATAGTTGCAGATTTATGTTTTCCATTCATAAAGATTTATTGATTTAGCTTGCTGTGCAGGCCCGTCGTACCGGGGGGAGCACGACCCCCCCATAATCTGAAGACCCTGAAAATTGGAAATTTCAACTCCTAAAAACCCCGAGTTCGGAAATTTTATCCCTAAAAATATTATTGTTAACATGTGAAAGTTAGGAAAGATTAGAAATCGTCCAACTTGTAAGATTACGTTTAAATTAGACCTCAAAACGGACATTGCATTGGAATATTTTTGCATCGATCAAACTGTTGGTCTGACTTGTACGGATGCATTTTTCGCTACATACTTTGTAATGGGGATTTTACGCTTTTGTGACATAAATACACAGCAGTTGGTTTGTACAGAGTAGTAAATTCATGAATTTTATTCCCAACTAATTTCTAATTTTTGTTCCAGCTTCGGTCTTTCTTCTTTGATTTTTTAGGTCTTCTACTTTCAGATTTTGTTCGCTTTGGTCCCTTTGGGGGGAACATATGTGCTTGACAACGATGGGTCACCTGCATTGCTCTCTTCATGGTCTATTTGATGACTTATTTCGCATATGGAGGATAATATTATCCGTGGAAAGTGATCGAGATCACCTTACACCTCATCATCACTTCTTTCTGAATGTTTGTCAGTATCTACATCAGCACCTTTAATAGGGGCTGGATAACCAAATTAGTATGTTTGGCAGTCATGGCCACTATCTGACTCAGAATCACTGTCAGGATTAAAAAACGCATCTAAAGTTTCATTTAGTGTAAGATTGAAAAGTAGGGATGAGGGAGGTACTAAATATTTTGTTTGAAAAAAAAATTAAATATTTACCTAAAATATTTTATTTTTAATTCATAATTAAATTTTTAACATGTTTAAGCTTTCAATTTAAAATAAATAATCAAATCGGTATCGAAACCTTTAAAATAATAAGTAACTACCTATAGTGCCGAACTTCTCACATTCGGCAGTTGGCAAGATAACTTGCCAGTCAAAAATACGTCTACTTAACAGTTATATAATATTTCTTTATTTAGTTTTTTAGTGTATTCATATGAACAATGGATTCATGTCAATGCAATAAAGCACAAAAAATAGACCATAGACAGTAATAAAAGTATTTTTTTAACATCTTTTGTGATGATGGACGAGGCATCATTCGCGCTCGAAAGAAATTTTAACTTTGAACCACTATTTCACATACAAAGCTATCTGCGAATTACACAATCAGTGCCGCATTTTGATTGGTGGATTCTTAGAAAGAAAAAACTACTAATTGGAACAATTCCCACCATCAATTGGCAAAGAAAAAAATTAAAGTGTCGAATGGCAAGTTTTCTTGCCAACCGGCGTTAATGGGTTAACTGAATACTTTTAGTTGCAAGCAACTTGTAAACATTGCAGTTATTCAACAAATACCCGAGTTGACGAAAGGTTAAAAGGACATATGTCCTTTTAACTTTTAAATAGTTGCAAACTGCATTATTAAAGGAACGGTTGTTTTTGTCCTGCAGAGCGCTCGTTATATAATTAAATGCTAGAACCTTCACTGCGTAGTTTATTTGAAAATATAAATTGTCTCATTCTTAAGAATTATCTTAAGCTCACGTATCTGAAAATTTTTCCCAATGAACTTTCAATTGTTTAAAAAAGCACGAAAAACAACTGCATTCAACTAAGTTACAAGCAGCTTTTTAGTTGCAACCAGCTTCTCTGTTGTAAGGAACTTTTTTGTTGCTAGCAATTTTTTAGTTGCCCGCAACTTGTGAGTTGTTTGTTACTTTTAAGGTACGATTACACTGCGGCAACTACAAGAAAACTGATTGCCTTGCTTACAGGGCTACCAATTCTAATTTCGCCGATGCACGCCGTCAAATTAAGCTTCAAACTTTGTAAAACAATTTACGTTTTGTAAAAATGGGATGTTTTTCTTATATTTTTTGATATCCCTCGCTTTGACTCTTTTTTAAATGTTTTCAAATAATTGTTAAATTCCGAACCGTCGTTAATAAACTTAAGTAAAGGAAGTAAGAGACTTTAGTACTTACTTAAGTTCTAAAGTCTCTTAAGTACAAATCTAATCAATTAACAAATCAAATAAACTGTTAAATGTTTAAAAAACAGGAAAAACAACTCCATAAACTTGTAAGTAGCTTTTTAATTGTACTTTTGCTGTTCTAATAAACTTTTCAGTCAAAAGCAACTGTTTAGTTGCCATCAGCTCTTCAGTTGCTAGCGACTTTTAAGTTGTAAGTTAGGAATAGCGCAACTCCCCAGTAGCAACTCTGTGCCAAATTCTCAGTAGTAACTACCGAGTTAACTGAGTACTTTTTGTTGTTATCAACTTGTAAAAGTTGCAGTTATCCAACCAATACTCGAGTTGACAAAAGGTTAAAAGGACATATGTCCTTTTAACTTTTAAATAGTTGCAAACTGCATTATTAAAGGAACGGTTGTTTTTGTTCTGCAGAGCGCTTGATTATCTTATTAAATGCGAGAACCTTCACTGCGTAGTTTATTTAAAAATATAATTTGCCTCATTTTTAAGAATTATCTTAAGCCTACGTTTCTTAAGATATTTCACAATGACCAGTCGAACGTTTATAAAAGCACGAAAAACAACTGCATTCAACTTAGTTACAAGCAGCTTTTCAGTTCCAACCAGCTTCTCTGTTGCAAGGATTTTTTTAGTTGCTAGCAACCAGTTGCATCTTAGAAACCGCGAAACTCTTCAGTATCAAGTACCGCAACTATACCAACTTCTTCTTAATTGAGTAACTTACTACCCAGATGACCTTGAGTAACTTACTCTTTAGTTGCAAGAGAGTTGTGTAAACTGAGTAATAATCCAATTTTCAGTTACAAGCAACTTTTCATTTGAAAGCAACTTTTCAAGACCCCTTTCCACCAATAATTTCGAAGTTCTTATTTATATTTATTATTATATTTTAACAATTTACCAATTTAAGAGAAAAATTTATGGGATTTCATTCCATTTTTTAAAAAGTTTATTGAAAATATTTTATTTGTACCCACACAGGCCATCCGCGGCTTGGAACAAGAAGCAGTATTGTTGCATTCGTTTAATTAGGAACATTTGTCCTTCAGGTTCCATGATAAAAAATATTCAAATTTTAAAGATGTCAAAATATTAAGAAATTTGTTTTTTATATTACAGTTTATGTTTCCTACACTACTTAATTGCATTTTCCAAATCTCATCCATTGCACATCGCACTTTAGTAAAAAATGTTTTTGAAGTAGAGTTTGAAATAAATTTCAATGAAATATTCTGTAACTGGAACGGTTTTTCTTTCTGAATCTTATGCATAGAAATAATAGAATTTAACTCAAAACTTATGTTTGAAGTTCTGAATATATTTTTTAAATTAGTTTCTCGTATTTTCGGTTTGTCCGTAGTGCAAAAATAACGATTGATAGTTTCTATTCTTCAGTAAATTATTTTGCAAGTGACATTGATATATTACAGTTCAAAGAAGAATATGAAAAAAATATATATACTTTGCTGCAAAATTTATTACATTTTTGTTTTATTATATAGAAATTAAATATTTTTACATTTTGTTAAGTAAAGCTTGTTAAATTAGCTTATAGAAATCAGGCACTAAAAGTTATATATTTTTTTTTTTTTTTTTTTTTTTTTTTTTTTTTTTAACTTAATGAATATTAAACTTAATTAATAACTAATTCTGAAGAGTTTAAGTAACTATTTGAATTTTATATTGAATTTTGTTTAAAGTAATAAGAAAAATTCTTAGATTACTTTATGTGGCTGTCAGTCAAAAAATATAAATCACTTTGAATTCTCTTGAATATTTGATTGAATAATGCTTCTGCCTCATTTTTCTATATATAAAAAATTTATATAAAAAAAAAATTGTTAATTGTTTGAATTAACGTATTTGATATAAAAACCACATTCAGTTTTCAGTTAAAAAACATGAAAGACTTCGCAGAAATGTTTTTAGCAGGGCACATTTTTTTAATTATGATCTCTCAGCTCCAGGCCATCGCGGTATAAGACATTTCGCAATTATAAAGTTTTATTTATATTGGAATTATTTAAAAAAATAATATGAGGATTTACAAATCATATGTCTTGCTGGAACAGTGAAAGTAACTTAATTCGGGTTTGGCACTTTTCCCAAAACATTTCTACCCTAGTTTTTATGGCAATTTTAGGGTGATTAATTTTTCTTATTTTAAAAGCGCACAAACACTTATGAATTAAATTAAATTAGTTGTACAATGTTAAAGTAATGCATTTGAATTCTCCTTTCTAAACTTGATTTACATTACCATGGCGTATTATAAGTCATAGCCGATCCTAAAGCCAATTCTTCGCGGATGTTATTTACGCGAGATTTTTTTTCTTTTGCAGTTGGTTCTGTGAATAAGGAAAACAAACTATAGCCATCTGTAAGAGCTAATACGCGTTAATAACGTCCGTGTAGAATGAGCCTAATGTTTTGATAAAGTAGAACTCCAATTAACCGGATCCCATCCCATCTGGATAATTGAATATTCGTATAATTGCATAATTTACGAAAATATTTTACTTCTGAGTAAATAAACGAATTTTGTTTTAGTATTTAATGTAATTTAAATACTATGAAAAACCGTATCGTTCACCGATAAGAACATTTTACCGTCTGAGCGTTTGAAAAATGGCAAAATTGGTATATATATATATATATATATATATATATATTTATTTAAATTTTATTATTTTAATAGATACAGCTTGCAAGAAAAACCTCCAACGCTTAGATTTTTTCAGCAATTTATCAATATTTCAAAATAGAATATTTTCATGATTTTAAGGGGGGAGGGTAGGGTGTTGAACACCAATTTTAAATTTATCATAATTATGCTTCTACTACTCAAAAGTTAACACAATTTTTATGATATATGTATTATGTTATTATTGTTAACTTTTGAAATTTTTGAAACACAATCTCTTTTTGGAGTTGAGTTGTAACAATTTCAACATTTTAAATTTAAAAAGTTTAAGGTACACTTTTCTAGTAAACTATAATGAATATAAACAATTTTTTTTCTGAAATACAAATTAGACTGCATGTTCAACTTGTGGAACCAACAAAATTTATACTTTTGTATGGGTAAATATATTTAAAACATATATACATTTTATAACTAAAAAAATTTATGTAAACAAAAGTAAATTAAATTTTTTAAAAACATTCAGTATACATATTGTCTATTTTTTGAGGTTCCATAAGTTGAACATGCAGTCTAATTTGTATTTCAGAAAAAAGTTTCTTTATATTCATAATAGTTAATTGTTACAACTCAACTCTAAATAGAGATTGTGTTTCAAAAATTTCAAAAGTTATAAATAATAACATAATACATATATCATAAAAATTGTGTTAACTTTTGAGTAGTAGAAGAATAATTATGATAAATCTAAAATTGGTGTTCAACACCCTACCCTCCCCCCTTAAAGTTGAATTGCTAGAAACGTTTGAAATCCATAGACGACTTATGTCGTTCTTCTCCGTCAGAGGGTTAAAATGTGGATTTTGCGGGTTGAATTTTTTGTCCGGATCCGGATAATTGGTGATCTGCTTTGTTTGATACAGATTAACTGAAGTTCTACTTCATTATGATTCCCATAATGCAACTAGATAACAAGACAGCACAATTGCTAGGACAATGTATGTCGTTTTTCTTTCGCTTTTATATACACCAAAGTCCGCTTACAGTTCACGATCTTCTAACGTAAGTAATTCAAATTTAAGCATATTAGGGTATATATCTACAGAAATTTACTATTTACCGAGCACAGGAATCTATGACAAAACCTGGTGCCCTAAGTCACATAAATATAATAAAGTAATAAGGGAAACGACCTAGTAATAAAAATCTATTGCACCCGAGTTGGGATCAGTGATAAATATTACTGTAATGCAAACAGTTAAGTACGATTTATTCAGCGAGTAACTTCTTTTTTGTTACAATCCCCAAAGGATTATTTTGTACTTTTTTGTGAGGAATCACGCTTTTTAGATGGAACATTGCAAAAGAATTGGTCCTGTTCTTAAACTATAATGTACAATTGTAATGTTTCTGTTGATTTAGAAATGTTGTCGTGCAACTGAACTTTACTTACTTTATATCATAGAGAGATTGAACTCTGTTAAGTTTAGAATGAGTATTAAGTAAAGGAATGTATTGTATTTGAAATAGCAAGCAGTTTTAACTGATTTGAGTTGGTTGGAGATTTAATATTCCACTTGAGATACACACTGGTCTATCCAGATGCGTTTGTCGCGGTATATATATTGTAGATTCTATTAGAAATTTGACAATTATTTTAGGCATTAAGGGGACACGCCACCTAAACTTTTTATTTATGACTTTTTGAATCAAAATTGTAATATAAATATATTCTTTAAATTTATGTAAGAGAACCATATTTCACCCTAAAATTCTATAATTGTTTGTATTTTTTTTCAAAATTTAAACTTTAAATTTTTAAAAAATATTTTTTTAACGATAAGGCTTTTTAAATATTTATATATTTTTTTTTCTCAGATCCTTAAAACTATAATGCATAAGAACTACCATTACAATTGTGTATACTACACTTATTTCATTTTTAAATAAATAGTTATTCATTCACACAACTTTTTTCCTTAAAACTATTTTTTTTTACTTTAGTAATTAAACTAAAAACTATTTCTCATAGAGCTAATTAGCATGACAGTTTATAATAAATACATATTTCACGTACCTCGAATACTTACTTAAATTTTTTTAAACAAATATTTTGTCAAATTTAAGTTTTAAAAAATCCGAAATCTTTATAATTTAATCTGTTTACTTAAAGATCGGAAGTTGCAAAGATTATATTAAATACTTAAATTAAAGCATATTTCAAGCAAATAAATTTATGCAACTGCTTTATATAAGTATTTCCAAAAGTGTAAAGTATATCATCAATAGTATCGATTTAATTTATCATAAAATATTGGAGTATACACTCAAACTTTTAAAATAAGATAAATTATTATCAATTATGATAAAATATCATTTATACATCCAAAATCATCTAAAACATTTCAAAATGTTTCTCTACTGCTGTTTGTATGTCGAATTTAGAGACAAGGTACTCAACAACGTGAACAAAAACACCGTACGCATAAAAGAAAAAAGAAGAAAACAAATAATATTCGTGCCCGTTTTCTTTAAAGGATATCGCCTAAAGACAACAAGAATAAGTAACGAGCACTTCTTTACACGGGAATGTATCCAAAGCAAAGGACAAAGCGACAAAAATGAAGAGCCAATCCAGTCTATTTTCGCTGAGTCCTCAAGAAGAATGCATGCTTAGCAGCTTTTATTTTGAGAATCAATACTATACTAACGAAGTCGTGATTTCGGTGCACTATTATAGTGTGTTTCTTTAAATTAGACGCTTCAAGGTTGATATTCTGTTGAATCAAACAGCGTAGTCATGGAAACCCGGTGGCGAAAGAATGGAAACTAGTGACCTTGAAGATTTTATTTTAATGGAACGAATAATATGTATATATTCATTTTAGTATTGAAAATTGGTCTATGGTTATATAATTTTTTTTATGACGATTCTTTTGAAATATCCACAGTCCTACTTTTAAAGGTTTTTAGCGTAACATAATTTTTAACATCAATAGCTGGTATCTGTCTACTTCATCGTTTTCTAAGAAACGTGTTCAAACTGCTTAAAAGTCCCGTAAAAACGTTCTGAAGCTTTTAGACGTTTAAACGTAAAACTGTTTATTTTTATTTATATCAGAAAAAAATACAAATATTTCTTCATCTATATAGACAACGACAATTCAATCAAACATTACAATTTATAGAAAAATTCGGTCTAACAATTTATGTTTTGTTTTTCCATATTTAAATACTTAAGATATATAGTTGGGCTTAATATATTTATATATCCCAAAATAAAGTAGATTATTAATCATACAATAAATACTTTTTACCCATACTTGTAACCGTGTTTTACCCTCTGAGAGAGGATTAAGATATCGATTTTGTAATATGGATTTCTATGCCAAAGGACCGAATAGATATTTTGTATAGTTTTCTTTTTTTTTTACAAAATATTAAAAAAAATAAAGTAGGGAAAGGTTTAAAAAGTTCCCAATGCTGTAATTTTAAATATCTGCATAAAATTAGTCCTTTTCTTATATGTGAAGAAATCTTCTCTTATAGTGCCCAGGCGCGTCAGTCTAGATTTAAAGCGCCTTCTTCACCATTCCTTGCTACTTGCCAGCTCGCCCATCCACCCTCATTTCTCTTGCCTTCTATCATTCTGCGCTATGTTAGAATAGGTCGACCCTATCGGTGAGCTCCGTCTGGCGCCCAAATGAAGGCAACTTTTGCTATTTCATTTGTGTCCATTCTTAAAATATGGCCAGTAAAGTGCAATTTTTTCGTTTTTATTTCTTCATCAATTGATCTTAATTTTTATTTATGGAAAAGCAATTCATTCGTAATTGTATTTGATAACATATTTTCATAATTTTTTTAAACGTTTATTTTGAAAGACTTTAAGTTGTTTTGGTCTGTGCTACTGTAAGCTTCAAGTCGCGGAAACATATAAAAATACAGATGTTACTAGATATTTATAAATTATATGTATTGGTTTGAAAACTGGTTGTTCAGAAGATAAACGAACAGAACGTTTATATGCGTTTGTATACCTTAGAAAAAAATTGAAGTGAAGGGTACGTGTGTAAAAATATTAATCAAAACATTTTGTTTAAAACAACGTTAAGACTAAATAATGAAATAAAATAAACAAATGTAGGCTTAATGCACCACTTATCGACCATTTGAAAAAAAATATTTAAAAACATGAGCATTGTTTCAAAAGTCATTGTTTTCAAAAGTCCCTTCAATCAATGTTCTCAAAGGTGTTTGAAATTTAGGTAAACTTCATTTTACTTTCTAAAGTGAGTTCAGTAGATAACATGTTTTGCATTGGTCGGAAATTGGTACACTCACTCTGAGTGTTTTTCAGTCTTCGTATACTGGGCCTTACAGACATTTGTATAAGACGGTCATAAAATAAGTTTACCTGTTTAGAGGCGTTTGCAGCTATAACTAATGAACGGATTTTTTATATTAAGGATATGGAAGGCAGAGGAGGAGAAGAAAAATGTTTTAGTTAAAAAAATCACAGAAAGGAGGAATTTTGTAAGAGCAAAAGTCACATAAAATATTTTTAAAACAAAGTTGCCACAGATATACAAATTAATTTAGGGTTTAAACTCAAAGGAAATAATCCCTTATTCATCAGAACCCGGATGCACATTGGATGCCATTTGTTGTACATAAGAAAGGTCAGTACATTAGAAAAAGTATATGGGATCCTGGAGACCCTAATTCTAATGAATTTAAAATTATTTCCTTTGAAGTTTGATCACAAAATTAATTTGTGTGCCTATCGCAATTTTTTTTTTACAAATGTTATACCCGTTTTCGGCTTGGACAGTACCAAAACCCTCCCCCTATCGGAGATTTTTGGAACTAATTTTGTTTACGGAAATCTTCTTTCCCGTGCCTTTAATATTCTTAAATCGAAATTTGGTGCGATTCTGTTTCTTATTTGAATTACCACTTTAAATACAGATGTCTGTAAACAAGGAATCTTATTTCATGGCCACATTGACTATCAGCGGGGTTTGAAGTTGATATATTCGATCCAAAATTTATTCTTTTACATGTTCTCTTTTATATTAAACTTTAAATTTTGCGTGTTAAAAGTCTGAAAAATTCCATTGCGTTTCGAAATGGAAATGTAACACATTGTGTCGCATGCAATACCAAGCCACAAAAGTAAAGAAACCGAACATTCTAAACAAGTTTTGATTGGTTTTAGAGAAATTTTGTTTGAAAGACGCGAAATACACATACCAAAGCTCAGACAGTATTTATTACTCAGACGTCTGTTCCTTCGAGGGAAAGAGTTGGAAACAAAACAAAATTTCAGTCGTAGTCGATAAACAGCGCAGTAATTGCTTTTAGAAGTGTGTGATGCAAGTTGCTTTACTTAACAAACAAAAGAGTGTTATGCCATTAAAACCATCTCCTTTAACCATACATTATTCCATTTAATGCACGTTTTATAATTTTTAAAGCTACTTTAAAGAAATGTGAATAATTTTACTGACTTAACGTTAATACCGGTAAATAAAATTTACTCTATAAGGAAGATGGATTTCAAATAGACATCCATAGATTTCCGGCTTTTATAGCACTACACATAAATTTTAAATTCATAAAAATATTCGATGTCAAAATATTTAACAAATCTAAAGAGTTGGTTTTTTAAGCTATATATATGTATTACAATAATTAAAACAGTTATATAAATTACATGCGTTGGAAATGTAAACTGTTTTGCAGAGTAAGCAATTTTACAAATTTGACATCTTCCTATACCTACAGAAAGTTACACGTCACTAATGGCTTTCTTTGTGTTTTATAGCCTGTTCTTTTTTCGTCTCATGGTTACTGATTTTCCTCGTTTAACAAATGTTGATTTAAGCTGTGTAAGTTGGTTAGTTATATTAAAGCCGCATTAGAGTTACAAAATGGGATATAGGAGATGGGATATATTCGATAGATATACCTAAGGAAATGCACGAAAACATTGCTTCTAGATTTTGTGAGATTTTTTCAGAGATACGCGAGAATAAATAAACTCGTGCACACATATATCAAAGCTTACATACAGGTCAAACACTTATAAAGTTGTTATCTCGCAGTCAGATAAACTAAAAATGATTTAACATCTAGTAATTATTTTCTGTATAATACTTGTTGATATAGAAGTGCAATTCTTTTTTTTTTATAAAATCTTAAATTAAATTACCTAAATAAATTAAAAAAAAAAAAAACGTTCGTAAGACTCTCTGCCAGACATAAATTTAATATACTATAAAGAAAGTGTCTATGTCCTTAACGAATTCATGTGAAAAAATAATTAATTTTATCTGAAAAAAACTAATTATTAAAACTAATATGAAAAAAAGCATTAATAAAGCATATAATTACATAAATAAATGGTGAAAATATGAATTACCAAAGTTCATAGTGATGTCTTGTGTTCTTGCATTTCAAAAGAATTGAAGACTTGGATGCAAGAACAACCCAGCTCCACTTTTTTCTGATTAATACTTTTTCACTTATTTCCTATAAAGAAAAAAAAACACCTATAGATTAGTACAAGAACAAAAAAAATCTAAGCAATGGCTGTAGAGATATAAAGGAAAAGGAGACGTACTTATGTATTATACGACGCAAGAAACGTGTACAGTGTTTTTTGTTCTTCCTGAACAATTTTGAACATTGGAGATGCACGCAACCACGTCTTCAATTATTATATTAAATGTTATTTTAATATAGCTTTTTAAACGAACTTTTAAGAATTTTAGTTTATTGATGAAGTTTTTGTCTAAGATTTTTTAAACCTTTGAGTGTCTAATTCATTAACGTACTTACATATAATAGCACTTAAAAAACAATTTTCAAGGAGTTGTTCAAAAGCTAGAGTATTTTAATTTCTTTAATGAGGTAAAATATTTATAACGATAAAAGAGAGTGTGTATGTGTGTTATGAAAGGAAGTAATGTATGGATTTTTTTTAATTTCTATATAAAAGTTTCATTGAGTTGTGTTAATTTTTCATAACCGAAGGTTAAAAAAAATATTGCTTACGATATTAATCTGGTTTAGGGTCAGGTGAATATAAGCTGAAAGTGAACGTTTTTGTTTCCCAAAACTAATTTAATTTTAAAAATTTTAACGTTTTAACATTTAAAAACAAAACAAAAATGTTTCTTACCTCTGGACTATCATAATGAAAACTACAAGCAGTTTGATCCCGCGTTGTTGAAGAAAACGTGGCGAGAAAATTGAGTGGCCCCGTCGGTACCCACGAGTTATTGTTTCGTAGTCCCGTGCGCTACCGACTATGGTGTAAAAACACATTCTAGCTAGATCTTGTAAATATTTTTTTAAATATGTTTCTTTATGCAATAACTCTTTATTCGCATTTTTTACTCTTGACGAATTATACGATTTATATATTACTCTATTAAAAAAATATATATGCTTTCTACCTTCCCGATTAAGTTGCAGTTTGTTGGTTGAATTAACATCGCATTACAACCACACAGTGGGCTAATTACTACTAATTACAACATTTGGGGTCTATCTCGAAGGAAAACCTGAATACCCTGCCACGTAATTTTGAACCACAGTCAGATTGACGAGGAGAACAACTGAGGTGGCACTCGACGCAACCTCGATAAATTAAGTTGTGATTGTACGAGGAAATAACATATTCTTAATTAGTATTAGTGTTATCACACAGGAATAAAGCTTATGAAAATAAAGAAAAAATCTTTGGCCCTTTTTTTACACACCGGGAAATCCGGAGCCGTATGCAATGTTATTCAATTAGAACTTTTTATCGTAGTCCAATCCGAAAACATTGCCGGTGCACATTGCCGGTACCTGCACCGGCAATGATAATGCAGCCGACATTGAACTCGAGAAATCGTATGCCGGTCCGGCATACGATTTGTCGAATGTATGCAATGTATGAGCTGCCATCTTGCTTTTGTTCCAGAAGCAAAACCCGATATATCTAAATTCCAGCCAATCAGATATCAAACTATTTCTAAGGCTCATGTTTGCTGGATATGGCTATTATTCCTTTTGAGGACTTCCTTTTCTAAATTTTATTAATAAAAATGGTGTAAATTTTGGGTTAACCTTGAGACAAAGTTATAAAGTACCTAGTGATACCAAAATGTGAATTTTTTAATTGAATATAACTTGTTTTGTATCTGGATGAAGGACAGAAATGTGCAGGTCGATTTATATCGGGATTATGATGTGAATGAACCGTGAGTTGAATGATCCGGTGGAGAATGAAGCAAGTGTCAGAAGACGGTTATTAATCTCCTCCTTTACACCAGATGGCTTATTCATAAGCCTCGCTCTCACTAAGTTGGCTTTACATTATCTCTTATTAATCCTGGTATTTTAACAAATATAATCCAATTTTTCTGTCTAATGCAATGTTAAGAATAGGAACTAAAAATAAGTAAAATGTACTAATTTTTGATTACATTCGATGCTGTTAAATTGCTTCGAATAGATAATTTTCAATTTAAAAAAACACATGTGATCAGAAATGAGTAAAAATGAATAAAAATAGTAGATGCTAGCCTACATAGCCTGCCCTTATAAATCTCTTTCAATAAATATCGACAATTACAGCTAAGACTTACCGGCAATCGATCCCAGATCTGCAGGCACCGCTGAACAAAATCTTATCCGTTTACCAGAGCGACGTGCAGAAGTTATAAACAGAAGTAATGTTAAAAAAGTGTGCCAAAAGAATGGGAAGATAATAACTCAGTTTCCATTCAAGCAATCGACATCAAATAATGTGAAAAACCGTCTTCTGGACAACTATTTTAAGATTGTCAAATCGCTTTGTTAAGATGGCTTGAACGCAAGCTAGGATTAGCAATATTAAATCACACTGCTTACGTTTGAGAAAGTACGATTTCTTAAATTTGAGTACGACATCGCTCATTTACGATGCAATTGTACTAAAAAAAAACGAGTATGTTCATGTACACATTTTAAAGTATATTTTGTTTACTGTGTGAATTTGAGATTAAACTGTGCGTTAACTGAATATTCACATAGGTTAATATAAAGTTAAACTTATCGATATTTTAATTGATAAAATTCTACAACGTACTCTGAAACAACTATGAATACAAACAATATATATTCTTCAAGTAAATTTTACCGCTTTATTTTAAACTTACACCGTACAACTTGAGGCACCAATTAAAAGTCAGCACGATAAATGAGATAAGTTTTCTGATTGGATGGTAATATAACACTGGCAACTTGAGATTTACATGGCCGTTTGGATGCAGTTACGTTAATTAAGCCCAACTCTTTCGGATCTTCGAGAAAGATTAAGTGGGCGATTCTAGATTAGTTTATGAATAAATTCTCGAATCTAACTTTACTCAATTGGTAGAACACGCGAGAAATTTATTTTCTAGTCAAGTCTGCCTTTAATGTTAATTTCTTTCAATTACTTTGTTGCTTGATGTTACACGCTTGACAGCCTTCTTTTGTATAGCATTAAAATAAATTATTTTTAGTATAGGTTAAGAAATATTTTGATATACACGGAACATCATATTATACTTGAATTCCTTAGCATCTTCCACTCTTAGTTTCTCAGACTTCGTAATAAATGTAGCATAACTTTACCATTTTACACTTAAGTCACATTAACATACATTGGTTACCGATTGTTGGGCGTTAGTCAACCTTTGGCTTTTTAACTACACAAAATAAACTATTAAACTTTTATAAGGTAGGACTCAAGTAAGAACAATAATTTTAAAATTACATTACTGAGAACATTAAAAATTGAAACTGAAAATTTAATTTTTTTAATTCGTCTTTACATCAATAAATTTTTTCGCCATCTAAATCAATATAAAATTATTTAGAATAATTATTTTTTTAAACCACAAATTTAAAACAATGGTACCACTGACATTTCTACCATTATTTTTTTATTTACCACTTTATTTTCAGGACTTTTCTTTGTTTTAGCTCAATTTATAACGTTATTGGTAGTTTGTTTTGGATATAATTGACGTTAAGATTACCATATTCTTGCCAGAAATGTTTAATTTACTTACTAACAACGACATATAGATAGAGTTCACGGGAATCTAGTTTTCAAGACTGTCAACAGATGGCGCCACCTCATTTTCCCGTTCGTTTACAGTTGGGAAATACTTTACATATTTTTTTTTTCAAATATAATAATCTTTATAATCTTACAAATTTAAACTGACATAATAAAATAATTATTTACCAATAAATTGAAGGGATTAATCTTTAAAATTACCTACAAAATGGCAAAATACAAAGGCGTTGAAACATGGTTGAACTTGATGTTGCCATTCCGGGTAGAGAAAAACAGCATTTTTCAATCACCGCGTAAGAGAATTATATATATTGATGTTTGCTGTGTATTAACTATTTGGTTTGTTGCTATTAAAACTAAGGAACTTGTTTAAAATATAAGCGAAGTATTTGGCAAAAGATAATGTCTTTTGTGTCAATACAGATAAATGTAATTTATCCAAAAAATTATCATCGCCCAACAGATTGTTACCTTCATACTAATATAATATTATCATTGATAAATTTCTCCCATCAAGAGCTTTTCGCTTTCAAAAGCAGGCCATGATAACATTAATTATATATTTTAAAAAATATATTCAATTTTTTAATACTTTTTTTTATATATAATCACATTAGATTCAATGATACTATTTTAAACGAATTTAAATAAAAATATTATTTTGCAAAAAATAATTAGTAATATTGTATTGTAAAGATTAAAAATTATATTTCGATTTTAAATTCGAGTTTTTTAGCGTTGATGAAAATGAAAGTTTGCTTGGAATTTATGAGTCATAATTAGAATTTGACTTTTTATGTTGAAATTACTGCTCACGACGTCGAATGCTTTTACGGTTTCTTGTAACTTGCTAATGCATTTGGAAAAAGATGTTAATTTGTAACGCTAATAAACTTTTCCTTCCTGGAATTTAATAAAGTATAGAAAAGTTTCCTAATATGCAAATTTCGCTTGCGACACGATACCCAAAATAAAAATTAATTTTACTTCAGATAAAGAAGAATTTTAATTATGTGTAAACAGGATTCATCCGCGACATAATTATACAAAAAAAATTGGAAGAAGATTATAAACTTGTTTAACTTGAAAATTGATAGTTGTAAAATTCTTCTATCACTGTAATATATTAAAAATCTTTGGGTATGGATATAGCAAAATATTTCTTTTGTTTTACTAAGCTTGTATGTAATGGAATGTAATTGAATTCATTTTTTTTATTATCTATGTATTCCATTCTTTCGTTTAGAAATAAAGTAGGTTGGTATTGATAAAACCCTATTTGGGCTTGTAATTTTTTTTATGAGTTTATCTACTGTTCAAGCGTAAAGAGAAACTTATTTTGGAACTATTTTCTATTCCTGATATCAACAAATTTCTTGAAAAATATTCTGGAAGCAAAGCTTAAAAAGAAATTAAGAAAGTGATTGATGCTAACCTTTCAGTAAATTGATGGATGAATTCTAAAAATACGAGCTTAAAGATTGGTAATTTAAAATTTAGTGTTATTATCTTCATTATATTTCATAATATTTATTGTGTGATGAATTTTTCATAATCTGTGCGTTCATTGTATAAAAATGTATTAAAGATTGGTAATTTTAAATATACTGAGATATTTTATGATATAACTTTTCAATATATTTAAAACTTCATAAAAGTTATGTTTTATCAATCATATGTATTATTTCTGTTGTAAATATACCTTTACTATCCTTTTACTAAATGGATCTTAACACATGAGTTATCGAAAGAAAGATAATTTTCAGGAGCAGTGAATAATAGTACGTTTATCTCATAAATATCAACTTTAAAAAAAATGCGTTTAAAATAATTCATTTAAACTTTTTTTTAAACTGTTGAAAATTCTGCCATCTATGAATGAGCAGAATCGTTAAACTTTTACGATTTTGTGGCTATAAAAAATATTCAAATATATTTTGCATTTTCAATGGATGAGTGTGTGTAAGGAGGGTGGGAGATGATCATGCGATAATTATCGCACTTGCATGTGAGTCATGGGTATATTTCTGTAATTGTATTAATTATTAATTAAATTGTTGTTATACAAGTTGAGTTGAGTTGCGTTCTGAATACTATTGAATTATAATATTCTTAGCAATAAATGAGTTGCGTATGCATTCTATGATTCGAATTCTTATATAAATAAGAATTAATTATATTGTGTAAAGCAGAAAATAAGTTTTAAACGTGTTCTTGTTCATTTTGTGTACATTCTATTTTTTATTATAGTACAATGTGGTCCCAAATTATCGTGTGTATAACGTTTAACAGTATTGACATTGAATGAACTATTTTTAATTAACTGTTTTTTTATTATCTACTATTTTTATTATTTATATTATATTTAAACAAATCACTTTGGCTTTAGTAGCTACAAATAGTTAAATACATAGTTAAAGTCTAGTCAAATAATGGTTTGTTATGTGTAGAACAGCTAAATAATGACCATCACGGATCAATATTTGATGACCCTATATCAATAATTAAATTTTTATTACAAATATTTTATTTCTGTTCTTATACTGTATGTATTCTATGATTTCAATTTTTATATGGATAATATTGAACGATAATTATTTAACAGAAAATATATTTCATATAAAACCAATTTCATTCACTAAGCATCTGAATTTTAAAAAATATATTTCTTATATAATATTGTTAAAAAGCCCATGTATTATAATATTTAATAGCACTTACGGCATAAAACGTCAAGAACCCCTTCCAAAGCACACAAAGACTCCCCCAAACGATATATGTCAGAAATATGGGTCAGAAAACAGAAAAAGTCACGTCAAACGCCAAACAACTGACACATCTAAAAAGGATTCGCTGCGACGCAAAGAAAAAGCGGAGGGACATAATGTTTTCTCGAGTTCGAATTGGCAGCAGTTGTCTGATGGTTTCTCTTCTGCCATTTCGTCTCTGAGGGGACCTGTTCCAGTTCTTCTGTTGATCAGAGTGCTTCCTGGAAGAAGGTTGTTACGGATCGAGTTCGCGGTGTAGGATCCCAAAGTGCTCAGGAAGGCATTTGGAGATGAGTTTTGTGAAAGTTAATATGGTGTGGGGTAAGGTCCCTTGGGTCTGAATTTTGGGAAGAAAAATGTGTAGGGTAGTAAACGATATATAAATAACTTTTTCGTGATTATATGTTGGTTGAGAAAGAAATATATAAGGTAACAAAAAGGTATTTAAAAATGAATACCTGAACATACACGTTTTTAGGTATTAATGTATAGGTATAGGCTCGATATAGGTCAAGTAAATAACAAGTCAAATAACAAGTAAATTATTTGTTATTTTTAATACAACACAGAGATTGCAGAAGTTTATTAGGATTTTAAACTTAAATCTTTGCAGTGTAAAAAAAAAGTTACTTAACAATGGGTACATTTACTTACTCGTTTTTGTTTGAGTACAATTGCATCGTAAATGAGCGATGACGTACTCAAATTCAAGTAATAGTATTTTCACAAAAATGATCAGCGTGATGTAATAGTGCTAATTTCAACCTCTGTTCAAGCCATTTTAACAAAGCGACCTGACAAACTTAAAATAGTTGCTCAGAAGATGGTTTTCCGCATTATTTGATGACTATTGCTGAAATGGAAATTGAGTTATTAAAATTTAATTATCTTACTTCCCATTATTTTGGCACACCTTTTTAAAATTACTCCTATTTGTAACTTCTTCACGTCTCCCTGGTAGTACAACGGGTAAAGACACTGGGTCGCAGTTTCCCGGTAAGTGTTAAGGGTTTGATCAATATTTATTGAAATGGGTTTGATTCCCGTTAAATCTCAATTGTATTGGTCAATATTTATTAAAAGTGATTTATTAAGACAGCCTATGTAGACAATCAACTGCTCTTTATAAAAATTTTTAAGTACAAGTCTTTTTTTTTTATAAAAACTTATGTATTTGTAGCTATAAATTGCATCGAATGTACTCAAAAATGTGTATATTTTACTTATTTTTGAGTACTTATTTTTACAGTGTACGTACTATATTTACTGTCCATTTGCTCTGCCGTTATAAGAAAAAAAAAGCCATAAATCCCAAAAGCAAAACTTTACTGGAAACAAGAAAAACCAAAGTATCACATGAATATAGATTTTGATACTTTAAAATACTTTTATTGTCTAAAGGGAATTGCTTGCGTGTACAATTTTTTAGAGGACAATTATATGTTCTTTATTTTATATGTTTTTTAATTTACTTCATGGATTTAGGGCCTTTTCAGTATTTACTTGTCATGTATGTCTTATTTTATCAAAAAACGCCTCGAACTGGATTTAAAGTCAATTTAAATTTCGCTATAACTCATCATTACGTTTGATTTATGGATTTTTAATGTCATAAAAGAGAGATTTTTTTTAAACAAATCAAATGATATAAAAATAATGAATTTTAAAAATTTTGGATTTAGAACTTTTTAACTTATGATGGTAGTACAGTACGTTACATTTTAGGAAATTAATTATTTGCATTCCTCTGTCGCATCTCAGCTGAAAAAATAACGGATTGTTATTTCTTACCTGTTCTTAAAATGAACCAGAACAGCATATTCATAATTGTAAAAATTTTGTCGTGAGAGCTTGCTTTTTCATTAACTTAAAAGATTTTTTTAAAAAACATTAAGAGGAAAGAAAGATTTTGTGTAAAAAAATACCAGAACAAGGAATTATTTATAAAAATGGTGTGCAGAAATTTAAAGTATTGTGTTTTCGGATAAAACCTCATAAATTAATTTTTAATAACTTCAACTTATTAAGATCTATATATCTGTTTGAGAAGTTTAAAAAATGTGTACTTGTGCATATAAAAATGATTGTAGAACAGACCGTTATAAATAGCTCTAATGTGATCAATTAAAAAAATCCTCACTGTCGATAAAACGTGACAGCAATGATGACATTAAATTGAAGCATTTAAAATAGTACACAATGGAATATTGTCGTTTGTAACATTTAATTGCATTTTAGACAACTCTTTTAATTAACATGTATACTTTTAATCTCGCCTTGTATTACATTGACTTTTATACCAAGCTTGGCTTTTGTAGGAGTATCTGTTATAGGCGTCACATATATTCAAGACTGATTAAAGCCACTTAATTGACCTCAGGTTGTCTCAAATGTTTTCGGTACGCTTTAAACCAAATAAGTAACTATTGTCCCAATTATAATATTGTATATTTCATAGAGTAATCGAAAGAAAATTTATACTTTGACAGGATGGTCGCAAATAGTCGGCCGATGGTCTTTGATATAGCTATTTAACTACACATAATAAACACATTTTTTTTTTTTGGAGTGCTTTAACTATTTTGCTGGATGCTACTTAAGATAAGCAAATTTTTGAAAAACATAATCATGTTAAACTTAAGCATTCAAAAGGTACACTGTTGAATATTGTCATTTTGCAATGTTTGATTGATTTTTAGACTACATTTTCAATCAACATGTATACATTCAATTAAGGACTGTATAACAGTGAATTTTATACAAGTTTAGTTTTTGCAGCTGTATCTTACAAAGAGGTTACATATATTCAAGACTTATTAAATACACTTAATTGGCCTCAGGTTGTCTCAAATAATTTCGGAACACTTTAAATATGATAAGTTATTATCGCCCCAATTACAAAGCTGTATATTTCATAGCGCAATTGAAAGAAAATTTATACTTTAATTGACAGGGTGGTCGCAAATAGTTGGGTGATGGTCGTTGATTTAACTGTTTAACTACACAATACCATTATTTTGAGTACTTTAACTATTTTTCTTGATGCTACTTAAGAAGAACTCTTTTAAAATAAACATAAGCGAAGTGGTTGGGTAAAAATATTGTTTTATTGTGCCAATATAGCTAAACGTGTTACAGTCGAACAATGATCCTAACAATTTGTGACCATCTATTTTTTAATATAAAAATTGAAAGACATTTTTCTATTTTAATATATATTTCTTCTAGGGAATTAGAAAAAAAAATATATTGGTCCTTTCAGTGTCTCTTAACATGTCCATTAATGATTCTATTTCTGGAAAAGATAGTCTGCTTCTGTCATCCTTATCTAATGGCCGAATACGGATTTTCCCCTAAGGCCATAGCAGAATCTGATACGTGTTACTTCATGAATATGAATGCTGCTTTCATGCTTCTTGGCCCGTAAAAATAACAAGTAAATTATAGAATAGTATCGGAGAAAAGTAGATTATGTCATATAAGTACGTTAAGTGACAAATGTTTGAGTTAATATTTAAAAGTGTCAACATATTTGTTATATTATTAGATACGTGGATATTTGCAACGCGCATGCATTTCTTTGTGTATTTAATAAAATTTAACATTAAAAGTTTTACTTGTAAGTGAGCATACATACAATAAAACTGACATACTTATAATGAAGTGTGAAATATATAAAGACATATTGTTATATTAAAATAACAATACATCGATATAACATATTTAACTTTTTTTCGAGGATAACTTCATTTGAAATAATTCCAATGACTCACCGAATTGAAGTATTGAATTGAATCATTTTGTTTTTTTAATGGAATGAATTGAATTCATAATTTAAGGACACATTTGACTTTTTTTTCTTTAATTTCGCAGATATCATCATAATTTTTTTTCTGCATATGTGCACAAAGCATGTGAATAAATATGATCAAATGATGGAACATTAAAAAAAATACAAGAAATACATTTTTTTTATTTAAATAAAATATATACAAAACAGTCACCTATTTTATTTTTGATATAAATCAAGGAAATATGTTATGAAAAATTATATTTTTGCCTTTTTGTTAACAAAAGAATATGTTTAACAAACTGTCTTTATAGTGTTTTATTATTTTCAAAAGAAGTTTTGTAAAACATATGTGAAAACAATTAGTAATTTCACTGGTCAAACTAGTTAAAAAAATATAAAAAAAACATTTAATCTATATATTACTAATTCTTAAAGAATAATTAAAGTAATATGTTTGAAAATACACTGTAGCAAATTTGAAGCAGTTTCTTCAAATAGATCTGAACTTATATCTATTTTAACCTGGCTAAAATGAAAAGTTATCACTGAGGAAAATGAGTTCAAAATTAAGTATTCAAGGAATTTTGTACCAAAGCTTGACTTATTTTAAAATAAAAGTTCCTTAAAACATATTAAATGTAACAATTCGTAAAAATAGTGAGTTGTACTTAAAGTCGAAATATACATTTGGCATCGTTCGATTAAAAATAAAATGAACAATGTTTTAAAGTAATAATTTTTTTAAATATATTTCTGATGATAATGTGTCGCATACCCCCTTAAATAACTGTAACAGTTATTTAAATAAATTAACCAACTGTATATTATACCAGTTTTAGTTATATCAAGATTCAGTGAAGAGTGCTATTATAAACTTTTCTTATTAAAAAAATTTACTTCTCTTAACTAAAATCATTAAAACAAATCTGAAGTGTTCTTTAGTGATAAATGAAGTTTACAAAATATATCATTAAAAAAGGACTCGACTTATTTTAAAACAAAAGTTCCTTAAAACATATTAAATGTAATTTTTAACTGTGTTTAAATACATTATACAATAACAATTCCACACAATATTGAAATTCTTACATATTTCATGAACGGTGAATTATTTAAAAATTCGTTAGTTATCAAAACATATGTTTCTAAAAACTTTATAGTACTTTAAATAATATATTTACTCTTTAATCCCAAAAATGTGGACGGAGGAATGGCAAAATAAGTTAGAATATCGGATATATTTTCCCAATATAAATTTAAATGAACGCTGAGAATTTCGTTAAAACAATTATTGAAATGATAGTGATTCCTTAAAACATAGAATAAAATAAGTGTGTTTTACAAAACAATCTTTAGTTATTTAGCATTTGTATTTACAAAAAGATAAAACGAAAGAATTGGGTATGATATTATTCTTGTTTCCATTTTGTATATTTAAATTTATCTGAATAATTTAAAACTTTATGTTATTATTAACATTTAGTGAAAGTGATATATTTCAAAATAGTTTGATTTTCTATTTTTAAATAAATTCCAAACAAAGACTGTTTGAAAATTATATGATGGAAATATTTTGTGAATTAATCCAGATTTGAAAAAACTTTTCAAGTGTGTAGAATGTTTATTAAATAAATTAGTTCGTAAAAAGTCCGCTATGTTTTGGTGTTTTTATTGAAAAGTATAATTATTAATTATAGATTATTCGATGTCAAGAAGTTATATTAAGGAATATATAATTAGAAATTGTGGAAATACACGTTCAGAATAAAAAGTTTGTGATAATAAATTAAACATAAAATAAATTAAACATAAAATAAATTAAACATAAAATAAATTAAACATAAAATAAATTAAACATAAAATAAATTAAACATAAAATAAACATACAAATAAGTATTCCTTATAAACAACAAATGTAGTTGACAATCATCAATTACGAAAGTTTGATGCTGCTATATTTCATTTGACTAGAATGTTTATCCGCAATATTTTGGTGCTTTTATTTAAAAATATATTTATTGATTATTCGACGTCATGAGTCATATTGAGGCATATATACTTAGAAATTGTGGAAGTATACGTTCAGATAGAAAATTTTGTCATAATAATGGAAAACAAAAATAAATTATTCCTTAAAAACAACAAAGGTAGTTGACAATCAACCTCGAATGTTCGACGCGACTACATTTCAATAGAATAGAACGTTTATAAAGTCATATAGTTACGTAAAAAGTCCGCAATATTTTGGTGTTTCTATTAAAAATTAGAATTATATATTATAGATTATTTGACCTCAATGAGTCATATTGAGGTATATATACACTTAGAAATTGTGGAAATTTATACGTTCAGTTTAAAAAGTTTGTAATAATAAAGGTAAACATAAAATAAATTATTCCTTAAAAACAACCCTCCTCAAATTAAAAACAAATAACGCATAAGAATTTTTTTATATATGTACCATTATCATTTTACGCATTTACCTCGGGTAAACGCGATGGCACACGTCGCACACCCCAAAGGGTGGCTCGGATCATTAGTATATCCTCACAGTATTCGAAAATCTCTGATGTAACTTAATTAGTAATAATTAAGAGATTAATAGATTAATTAATATATTAATTAAGAGATTAATAGATCGGAAGTTAATAAAAACATGTCTTCCTATGTTATATTCAATCTTATAAATCAGAAATAAAACTTTCAATAACATGCGCGCGCATCCTATTCTTGATTCTTTCAAAGTAACCGTTATGCAAAAATGCGAAGTGGTTTTCTAGGAGGTTAGTATAGACACTTAAACGTATATAATTTTAAAATAACATAACATTTAATAATTAATAAAGTAAACACACATTTATCTTAAAGTTATTCTAAACAACTAAATACAGAGATCTTAAGCCTTACATCCGTTCTTTATTTTAGGAAAATGAAAATAGAAAAAGCCCAAGAAGGGTTTTGGGAAAGAGATTAGTAGATCCCTTTGATCCTTCATTTTGGACTCTGGTCACGTTTTCCTAAAACAGTTCTAAAGGACTTAGGTGTCTTAAATGTATTTTAAGGAGCATCTCTCTGTGTGTAACAATAAGAATAATGGACAGACGGTTTAGGGGAAGCACTTTAGGGTAATGTAGGAAGTGTATTTTTAATTAATGGCGTAGAAATAATATTCATTACATTGTTTTGGGTTTCTAGAATCACTTCATTTGAAGGGATTAAATTAATTTTTTGAGAAACAAGTACAATAGGTGTGCTTTTGTTAAAAATTAAGTTAATTTAATCCGTGTTTAGTTAAATTTTAAAACTAATTATGTGTAGTAGTATGCAAGTGAAATTAATGTTTCTAAAAGAAATATAAACATTGTTTTTTAAAATAATGCAGTTGTGTTAAAAATTAAGTTTTTATTGTTTTGTTATTTTCTGTGGATATTGTTAAATTTTTAACCTAATCAATCAATTTTATTTAAATTTACTAATAAAGATAAGAACGGAAAAATCTGTTATTATAAGGAGAACAGGCAAAAATGTGCATATAATATACAGGGTGTTAAATATTATCTTTACAACTTTGAAGCGCAATAAACCCTAAAATAAATTAGTTAGTTCAGTTATGTTGTTTGTACATGTAATAGCAACATATGACATTTTATTTGTCCGTAATTTGCAAAACTTAATTTTTTTATTAAAAATTAAATTTTATGTGTTGCTGTTACATATACAAGCAACATAACTGAACTAACTTATTTCCTGTAGATGTTATTTCGTGTCAACGTTATAAAGATAATTTTTATACATCAATCCTCAGGATAAAGCTCAGTGTGTAGATATTTTATTGGTGGATTAATGGTTTTGAAATGATGCGTTGAATGGTTCATTGGTGTATTTAGGAACAAAAAATGCTTACAAATAAAATTTAATGTGTTTTTGTTACATATACAAACATTATATTACCATCTTATTTCTTTTAGATTTTAGTTCGAGTTAAAATCGTAAAAAAAAATTTTTAAACACACCGTATAATTTATAATGATATAAATGCTTATGGATGTAGGTGTTTTAGCAAAGAAATGAACACAAGATTGTAGACATGACATTATTGAAATATATTTAAACTTTAGGTTCAAGCTAAGATAATATTTAAAGATAGGAACATTTAAGTGGGTGCCTACGATATTGACCCACTGGGACGACACACGACCGATCACATGAAGATTGTAAACACGAATGAATAGGGTGTTGCCACCACTAAGTTACAAGTTTATATGCATGGGTTGTTCTATTACAAACAAGCAGGGGTGATGGTGAAAGGGGCATTGATTTCCTACAATGGAATACTAATTATTAAATATATTGCACTTACGTTAACGGTTCTAAATTGCTAGTATTTACTTTAACATACTGTTAACTTTCTTAAGAGTATATTAAAATATATTTTATCATTGAAGGGAAATTAATGAAAACAATAAATTGCAAATGTTGTTTGACAATTATCTAAATTGTTTGTTTAGCTCACAGGTAACGGCGTTAAACAAAAATGTATATAATTACAATTAATAGTATTTCAACCAACGCATTCTTAATGTAAAATAATATACTGATTAAAATTAATCAATTAATGATTTAACTGTTCGTATAATTATTTAGTATTTAAATATGTTTATAATATAATTAATATTGTTTATTGAAATTTGTGTTGAATTATCGGAATATTTTAAATTGCATGTGCAAGTACTCTATAATATAAGTAAAGTATTACTGAATTCTTATTTGATTGTATGTAACTAAATGCAATATGTTGTTTTACCACCATACATGCATACATTAAAATATTATTTGTATGGAATATTTGAGATATTTATAGTCGAGTCAGATCAGTTCAAGTTGATTTATCATTTTTTATGTTGCATGTCTCCACGGAATTGCAGTGCAGCGCAAGATAAAAAGAAACTATAATGGAAGGAAATATAAGACCGAAAATTTTAAGAGAATAATAAGTTATTTTCCACTTGTTTTATTTGAAATTAAAATAATAATTTATCTTTAAAGAATTTGTGCCAAATTGAAATCGAAACCTTCATGTTTGAACAATCTATTTTAAAAAATACATAAAATATGAGATAATTATAGATTATAAATATATTTTTCTTTTTACAAAAAGTAGATAAGATATAAATAATAACTTTTTATATATTTATTTTTGTGTTTTTCTTAAAAGAAAGTAAATTGCGTTTGAATACCAAATCTTAAAACACCCCATAAAATATTTTACTAATTAATTTTAATGAAAATTAGATATTTTACTATTAAGCTTAACGTTGTTGTCACAAGCTTAATTTATAATATATCCAGTCCAAATTTTAATTTGTAAAGTTTTTTTCCTGTAGAGTTAGAAATTCATTTGTTTTAAATGCCTTTTCAGATGAATACCATCATGATAGTATCTATCCACATTCACTGCGGTTTCTTAGATAAACTCTCACAATAGCAATTTAATGTCACAAAGAGTTAAATTGGGCACGAACAATAAGATTGGCTATTATTCAGTTGATACATTAATATAGCAATTTACCTTTTGCACTATCTTTTTTGTTTTTAAAAGGTTAAATAATTTTTTTTTTCTAATTTTTTGTAAATTTGTTTTCACTTCATTAAATATGATCTTTATCTTTTGTGATGAAAATTCAAATTCAATAAGTAGTAAGTTTTTGTAATGAGGAGAAATAATTTGAAATATTAAATTTACTGAAATAAAAATTGACCATTTTGGCCAAGGGGGAGAAAGAATTTGATTTTATCAACACTTTTTCTTCAGTTCAGTTATAAAAGGGCTTATTTCCATTTTGCCGAATTTGGTAATTCAAATATTTTCTCCAGATTGCAAGAAAATACATGCAATTTATACTTCACGAATTCGAGTGGTCCTCACACATTACTTAAAAATATTACAAATAATTAAATAAATTTTTTTTCACATTCTCATTAACTAAACACATTTAAATGTTATCTTAAAAATAAAGAAGGTTTTATAACTTTAAAAAAAATTTAGTTCAACTTCCGAGTTCAAATTCCATAAAATAAAGATTAAACCTTTCTATGGCGGTGGAGATTCACGTTTATGTTTAAAATCATAATTAACTTTAACAATCCCTGTCTTATATTTCGTCGTATTCCATACTGTTAAAAACATGTATTCAAAAATAAGTCAAATGTACTCATTTTTGAATACATGCGATGTTTATTATAGCTCCGAATATATGTTTAAATTTTGAAAAAGACATGTACTCAAAAATGAGTACAATGAATAAAAAGCGCAGATGTTAGCTTACATTGGCTGCCTTCATAAAACTCTTAAAACATATCGATAATTACAACCAAGACAAATGTTGGAATCGAACCTAGATCCTCAGACACCGCAGTCCAAAGCCTTATCCGTTAAATTACCAGGTGGACTGAAAGAAGTTATAAGCAGAAAAAATGCTCAAAAAGTGTGTCAAAAAAATGGGAAGTAAGATAATTGGGTTGTAATAAATCAGTTTCCATATAAGCAATCGACATCAAATAATGTATAAAACCATCTTCAGAACAACTATTTTAATATTGTCAGGTCGCTTTGTTAAGATGAACAGAAGTTGAGACTCGAAATATAAATCCCACTTCTCATCTTTGAGAAAGTGCGATTATTTCAGTGCGTCATCGCTCGTTTACGATGTAATTGTACTCGGAGAAAAACGAGTAGGCCCAGGTATTCATTTTTAAGTATTATTTTTACAGTTTATGATGTCGGAGATTTGCGATTATGCTTAAAATCACAATGAACTTATACAATTTATGTGTTGTGTTCCGTAATATTCTAGAAATAAAAAAATACTGCAATCAAGTTTAATACCTATATCCATAACAAAAAAATACGACTGATTTCTCCGTTTTCCATGAGGTTTCTGGGAAGATATACGAAAAGAAAGATGTTGAACATCCCTAGAGAAATCGAGAAAGATGTCGTAAACGGGATGAACATTTATGTCGTCTTTGCAAACAAGACGTATGGATGTCGCAATGTACTATTTGGAGCAATTGTCTATTTAAGCATCCCATGTCTATATAGGATGATTTTAGCAACATCATAGAGTTTATAAATATAGAAATGATAAGATACCCGATAGTATAATTAAAAAGATCGACTATAAAGTTGATTATTTCTTTTGTAAAGAAATAGTTACTGGTATTCAAAAAAGAAGGTTATGTTATTAAAATCTCCTGGATATAATAACATTTTGCGAATTTTTATCATATATACTATCTTATTAGTATGTTGGAATAAAATTTTATTTTAGCACTCTGTAAACAAAATATACTTAAAATTGAGTACCTGAAGCTACTCGTTTTACATTGAATACAATTGCACCGTAAATGAGAGACGGCGTACTCATATTTAAGCAACCGTAATTTTGCAAAAATGAGCAGTGCGATTTAATATTGCTAATAACTTGAATTTTATATTAAATAAAGTGCATATCCATTAAATTCCAGAACAATCCAAGCTAAAACATATTATTTGAAATAGTTGTTTCATGCAATTATGTTATTTAAAAGTTTAAACTGATATAAGAATTTAGCAATTTAATTTCGAAACAAGAATAACAGTATTTTTTTTTATTAATGTATAAGTCCTTGAAGATATACAAGATAAGATTTAATGACTTCGCCGAAAGGTAACGTTGATGTCTCACAGGGATGCAGCAATATTTTCCGTAAAACATAAAATATTATTAGATATTTAAAAGTTAGTTATTAATTTTCTGAAGTTCCCTTACAACTTATTACGAGACTAGACTTGTTAAAACTAAAAAAGAAGTATTCAAATCTTATCCTCGTTCAAAAATATTCCCCCCCCCCCCCACAAGAAGGGAGTAACTATACAGCATTCATTAGTCTTTTGAAAATGTATCTTTACATATTTTTACCAGAAATACCAGCTTCTTAATTATCATTTCAATTATTTGGATTACAGAAGCATACATAAATACAAAACTAAATCAAAAATAATGGAATTTTGAAATGCTTTTACTTTAAAATTCCCATTTTCAGCCGAGCTTAGATGAAGATATATCTAACGCGAAAAGTCATGATTTAAAATTAATGATCATACAATTTTTTAATGATTAAAATTATATCTGAAGGTATCCTATTATTTGGAGACAATTGTGAAAAATCAGGGAATGAAACGCGTCTCACATTAAAACATCAAATTCCTTATATAATACATTTTAGTCTTATTATATATTCTATTACATGAATTTGTGAAATAAAATTCGTGAAATCACTGTCTCATTCTATTGCGCTGATTTTGACAATTTTAATGCGTCTTTTAAATTATTATAGAATAAAATTTAAGACTCGTTTACATGCGAGCGTTTTTCACCCTCAGAGAGCCGTTGGAAGTTATTTTTATAGTAAAAATAACTATCCAATTGCTGCGAGTTTGGAAGGGCAAAAGTCAGATATTGCTTCTCGATAATAAAATCGCCTCTGGTGTAAACGTTCGGCGTGTTTCTTCATATAATTTATCAGCTCTCTGGAAGTAAATAGATCTCGCGTCTAAACAGAGCTTTATAAGTTGGAGATTGATTTGTTTGAAGATTTTTTGTTTCGACTAAAATCGGTTCCGAATAAGGGGTACATGTAGGGTAAAGCGATGATCACATTTTTAATACACTTTAGATTTCCATCTTCCACACTTTTTCGCAAAGTGATATAAAAATATTTTTATCTCATTGAAATATATGTAAAACTAGCTGAAGTACCCTCCGTTGCTCGAGCTTTACGCAAAGTGTTGGCTCTATTACATCACTGTGGCGCCATCTGGATGTTTTAATAAGTAGTAATTTCTGCTTTACAGGAAGGGGGGGGGGGTATTTTGGAAATTTCATGTAGACAGTGGCCATTATCTTGTTTTAAAGGTGAAGTGTGCAAATTTTTATTAAGTTTGGAATAACACTGTGTATCTCTATAAAAAACAAATCCACATACATTCTCTCTCTTTCTCTCTCTTACCCTCTCTCTATCTCTATCTCTCTATATGTACATATATATACATATACATATACATATACATATACATATACATATACATATATATACATACATATATATATACATATATATACATACATATATATATATATATATATATATATACATACATATACATACATATATATATATATATATATATATATATATATATATATATATATATACATATATATATATATATATATATATATATACATATATATATATATATACATATATATATATATATATATGTACATATATATATATATATATATATGTACATATATATATATATATATATATATATGTACATATATATATATATATGTACATATATATATATATATATATACATGTACATATATATATATATGTACATATATATATATATATATGTACATATGTATATATATATATATATATATATATATATATATATATATATATATATATATATATATGTACATATGTATATATATATGTACATATATATATATATATATATGTACATATGTATATATATATGTACATATATATATATATATATATATGTACATATGTATATATATATGTACATATATATATATATATGTACATATATATATATATACATGTACATATATATATATATGTACATATATATATATATATATGTACATATGTATATATATATATATATATATATATATATATATATATGTACATATGTATATATATATATATATATATATATATATATATATATATATATATATATATATATGTACATATGTATATATATATGTACATATATATATATATATATATGTACATATGTATATATATATGTACATATATATATATATATATATATGTACATATGTATATATATATGTACATATATATATATATATGTACATATATATATATATACATGTACATATATATATATATGTACATATATATATATATATATGTACATATGTATATATATATATATATATATATATATATATATATATATATATATATATATATATATATATATATATATATATATATATATATATATATATATATATATATATATATATATATATATATATATATATATATATATATATATATATGTATATATATATGTACATATGTATATATATATGTACATATATATATATATATATATATATGTACATATGTATATATATATGTACATATATATATATATATATATATATGTACATATATATATATATATATACATATATATATATATATATATATATATATATATATATATATACATATATATATATATATATATATATATATATATATATATACATATATATACATATATATATATATATATATATATATATATATATATATATATATATACATATATATATATATATATATACATATATATATATATATATATATATATATATATATGTATATATATATATATATATATATATATATATATATATATATATATATATATATATATATATATATATATATATATATATATATATATATATATATATATATATATATATATATATATATATATATATATATATATATATATATATATATATATATATATATATATATATATATATATATATATATATATATATATATACATATGTACATATATATATATATATGTACATATATATATATATGTACATGTATATATATATATATATGTACATATATATATACATATGTACATATATATATATATATACATATATATATATATATATATATATATATATATATATATATATATATATATATATATATATACATATGTACATATATATATATATATATATGTACATATATATATATATGTACATGTATATATATATATATATATGTACATATATATATATATATGTACATATATATATATATATACATATATATATATATATATATATATATATATATATATATATATATATATATATATATATATACATATGTACATATATATATATATATATATGTACATATATATATATATGTACATGTATATATATATATATATATGTACATATATATATATATATATATATATACATATATATATATATATATATATGTACATATATATATACATATGTACATATATATATATATATATATATATGTACATATATATATATATATATGTACATATATATATATATATATATGTACATATATATATATATATATGTACATATATATATATATATGTACATATATATATATATATATGTACATATATATATATATATATGTACATATATATATATATATATATATATATATATATATATATATATATATATATATGTACATATATATATATATATATGTACATATATATATATATATATGTACATATATATATATATATGTACATATATATATATATATATATATGTACATATATATATATATATATATATATATATATATATATGTACATATATATATATATATATATATATATATATATATGTACATATATATATATATATATATATATATATATATATATATATATATATATATATATATATATATATATATATATATATATATATATATATATATATATATATATATATATATATATATATATATATATATATATATATATATATATATATATATATATATATATACACATATATATTTTAGAAATCAGCTACAATAAAAGTCAAACGATTTTACAATCTTTTACATAAATACAATTTTAGCGAAATCGAAATCTTTTTAAAACAGTTTTACAAACAATTTTACCTGTAGATACAATTTTTATGTATTCCGATTCTGCGATCAATTTGTAATACTTTCAAACAAACCCCAAACGACATTTCTATCAATGACACATCCTCCAGATCTTGCTAAAATGTACTCATAACAACAGGCGCAAAACCATGAATTATGGACGCAAAATCATTTCCAAACAATACACAAAGATTAACTTCCCTCCAGGGTCGAATTAAAGTACGCATTTCTATACAAACGCGGCAAATATCTACATTTTCCCCATAATGCGGAGAACGCAATGATACGTAGCACTGTTATTTTCATTTATATAAAAAATAATATAAGGCTATTTCGTCACAATCCAGCAGAAAAGAATATAAATCTTTCTCTTTCAGGAGACGAGTGCCCTTTTATGGTTCGTATTATCCTTCCCATTTCTAAAGGGAAATCCCCCGAAGGCTTCTAAAAGTGCTGAATTTAAACCGATACAAGATGGCGAGGAGGACAGGATCAGAAATGAAATGAGTTTCCGAATGCTTTTGATATATATATATATATATTTAAAAAAATTGTATCCTCGAGAAAATGTTTTGAGTGGGGCAGGATAGAAGGGTAGATGCAAATTTTTGTATCGTTAAAACAAAAGAGGATTGTTTTCATAGAAATAGCGTGTAAGACAGCTAAATAAATAGCATTTAGGTGAGTTTGAAATGTATTTAATTTAAAAAAAAATTATATTGGTTAGGAATAGATAGAATAAAAGATAATATATAGGAGAAGGTTTTACTATTTTGAATTATAACAAATAAATTATCTTTAAGACTTTAATATAAATATAATATTCATTCTTAAAAACAACCTTGCAAAGTTAACTTAAATTATTATTTGACGTCCTTAAGTATCTTGTATGTATTAAAAACTTAAATACATTGTCATCATGGTCTTTTAGTCGCATACCTTTTTTATGGTTCTCTGGATTAAAGACGTGTTATATTTATAATTAGAGCACCCATGTCACGCTGGTCCCGTTCCTTAACCAATGAAATGAGCGCTTACTAAACAAACAATTAAGTTCGTTTCGTCAATGATGTATTACTTCTCAACCTTTGCTGTGTCTTGGCGTAATTTTTTTTTTAAAGTTTGAGGCTTTTTCTTTCTAATGGAATTTTTACTAATCCTTTTATATAAAATGTTTATGACATAGGTTTTCAAACATATAGAACTTCTTTGAGATATTTAATTAAATAACATCGCATGTTTAATGTAATGCATTGTGCTTAATTCATAGATAATGGTTAAAAGAGCGAGTATTGAGCTTGAAACTTTTGGTCGCCAAACTACCTAAATTCCAAGCATATAGGTGTTTAAGCATCTTTATAAGTTTCGTCATTGTAAGGAAATAACATCTTTACATATCTACCGTGGTTAAAAATCGATAAATGCCAGCTTTGTAGTTAATTTTAAATTTTAAGAATTACAAAAATTAATAATTAAAAATATATAGCAATCTTTACATTATTGTAATTAAAAATATTTTTTTAAGGAGGATATCATCGCCAAGACGGCGACATCTCTTGACATTCATAAAAAGTCACTCTCTAAAAGGACATTTATCCACAGTATTACGTCACGTGCATACAGTTCGTGAAAAATGTTATAACGTGCGGTGTTCACCTTTAATTATATATCTTTCGAAATATACAAAGAAATTTCCACGAAAACGGATAATGATAAATTACTGTAGTATAAAGGTGGTACCAATCAAAGTTTTTACCCGTAAAATTCCATTAAAATACTCTATTTACTATTTTTTGCAATGTTCTGAGGTTACAGTGTTCCGAAAACTCGATTTGTCACTGGTCCGATTCTCTTTCATTTTAATACCTCACATGTTAAGATTCTTCGTGTTTTAAAGCCGTAGAAGTGATGTTTACTACAGGTTTGGTTTGGTTAATTAACGTCGCACTAGAGCTGCACAGTGGGCTATTGGTGACGGTTCGGGGCAATCTCGAAGGAAAGACCCGGGAACACATACACATTCACACACACACATTCATACATGCACCTCGTTGTTTTAGAACCATGGTCAGATGACGAGGAAACACCAGAACTGGCACCCAACGCCTTTAATAGACGTCGGGACTTTGGACCCCGATCAGATTTATCGTGCACCAGTCTCGTATACACGCCAGTATAATTTGTTGGATATTCTGGACGACATTCTAGTATTTTTGTAGCGAAGCTGGCAACCCTCCGATCGCAAGATCACTACTTTTTTACTTTTCTATGTCAAGTCCATTGCACGGATTCGAACCACCAATCCCCTGATTAGTAGCTGAACGCCTTACCAACTGAGCAACTGGGGCTCTGATTTTTACTACAGGGATAGTATATATAATTAATATTAAAATTTTAATAGATTGTGTTATACTTTAAAAATCAAACTAAAATCAATCCACATCAATTGAGTGGTTACATTTACTTTGAATTATTTTTTTCAGAACCGGCCGTTTGGCGACAGTCATTGGCGTTTTATCGCGGGAGTCGTAAACTTTCGTACGTACCAATTTTAAGTAATAAAAATGATTGATTCGTTCCTTCTTTTTCTATCTTCCGGACAGTGAAACTAGAATTCGTATCCACCGACTATAAGCTGTCCATTCTTTGAACCAGACCACGCCGTCATAATTTTTTTTTGGCATAATTTAATATTTCTTTTTGTTATTAAAATAGTTTATTCCCAAAGACAATTTTTTAAAAAAAATAACTCCTAAAAATGTTTGATATAAAACAAAAACTTCGATATTGAAATTCTTACAGAAGAACTATAACCATAAATTTCGACAATGAAATTCTAACCAGAATTTTTTTTTTAAAAAAAGTGACAACGGAATTTGGACTCAAAAACAATAAACAATAATTTCGTCCGTGAAACTATGAACTGAAAACAGTACTTTTAATACCCTGTATTTCATGTATAGATGAAGAGAAATTGAGGATATTTCAGCACTACGTATATTCACATTCGTATATTATTGTGATGATTCGTATATTATAGCACTACGTATATTCGACACATTTTATCGGCTGAGAAGTCACCGGCGCAAGGATCCATTAACCTCCTCTCTGTTGTCCTCCCGAAATCGAGCAATCATGCATACTCTCACTCATCCAGCCATCCATCAATTGGAGATAATCGTAAGAGGGAAAGTGTCAATGTGAAAACCGGTGACCCCCCCCCAAGATATTTGTTCTGTGTAATGCTGGTTGACTGGCTGATTTCACGTCGCACTAAAAATGCACAATGGGCTATTGGAGACGGTTCGGGATTTGCACCGAAGGAAATATATAGAAACATTGTCTCGTCATTTTGAACCATGATCAGATGTCGGTGACAACCCCTGAACTCTAACTGTAACTTCTGGAACGCTAAATAACCAGTTCCTTCTATGGGCATGGGTGAAGCCATACTGTACCCCAACTAATTTTTAAAAGTGATTTTGCTAGGTTTTTTTCTTCTCAAACCACCGTTATAGAAATGTTCAATATGTATAGATATTTTCTTTTTTACATACAGAATCAATTTGAATATCGTCAAAAGTATATTTTTCTCTTTGCTACTTATCCACTCACCATTGGTTAAAGTGGATTCCAAAGAAGAATGGATTTCAAAGAATGCGTTTTAATGGAAAATGAAATAAAAAATAGCCAAAAGCTCAACAATTCGGCATATTTTAGCATGAATAATTTACAAAATATAGAGGAAGAAATGGAAGTGGGTAACAGTTATTTTATTCAAGTCAACGAACTGACTTACCCAATCCAGAAGTTACAGTTAAAGATCAGTGAGGACAACACATGAGTTGTCTCACCATGCGTCTGACGTAAGCCTGCTGTTTGCAGGTTTAATGTGCGCTAGTCCCTTATACATGGTGGATATATTTTTGGGTGTCTCTGTAAAGCCGGGATTACACTACATAAAACAAAGCAGCTACATTTCCGTGCTGTGTAGCTGGGAATTTGAAGCTGAGCTATATATAGCTAAGCTATGTAGCTACTATAACTAAATATGATGATAGCTTGAGGGAAATGTTTTATAGCTGTATCAGCTGGTATGTTCTAGATGGAGTCAACCAGTTAATTTTAATATGCTTTATTTTACTTTTTACAAGATGCTTACTGAAACCGCAATCTCACGCCTTAGGGCAACATCTATATCTGTGTTACCTTAAAACAAATCATGCTGTGCTACCTTAAAAAAGGGTCTCCAGTCCGGCTATATAGTTTCCTTTAACCTTACCGAATCAAACCTTAACCAACAAACAAACAGCCAACAATAAAATCCAATATCCGTGCTACATAGTTGCCTATGATCTACCGATAACCGAAGGGAAGGTAATTTCCAGTTATATAACTCTTGATTTAGACTGTGTACACTGTTAAAAAATTCAGCTCAACGATGTACCATAACTTGTTGCAAAACAGAGGTATGCAGCAAATTACATCATATTATGGTGGAATGTAGGTTGAACCAAATATTATTTATCGGAAAAAAGTTTCACCAATAATTGGTTCTTTAACTGATGTAACCGAAATTTTTGCTGTCGCTACACCAACAAGCATAGGAATCCCCTCCCAGAATGATACCAACGAATAAGGGCCTCCGTGGCCGAGTGGATAAAAGCGTTCAGCCATGAATCATAGGATTCCTAGTTCGAGTACTATCAGTGGACTAGACAAAAAAGTAAAAAAGTTGTGTTTTTGTGATCGGAGGGTTGCCAGTTTCGCTACAAAAGTACCACTAATAAAATGCTAAGAGAACTCGAATTATGAGTTTTATGCAACGTTATGAGTTTTGGTGCAACGTTTCACCACTAAATGGTACCCGTGGTAGCACCGTAAAATGGTGAAACTAAGCACCAAATATTGGTTGTAGCTAAATGGGTATCCAATTTTGGTGCAAAGTCGTAATAATTTTTAGCAGTGTAGCCAGTCTATATATCTGTTTTTAGGTAGCGTTTCCATAAACTTGTGGCACTGTTATGTAACTCAACTATATAGCTGTTTTGCCACATAGTGTAAATCCGACTTAATACTGTGAACGTTTTTGAATTTTTTTTCTAAGTTTACTTTTATTACTTTACGAAGCTTTACGTTATTTTCAGTATTTGATAGTATATTTTTATACGGTATTTTATAGTAGATTATTATACAATATTTGATAGTAGATTATTATACGGTATTTGATAGTAGATTATTATACGGTATTTGATAGTAGATTATTATACGGTAATTGATAGTAGATTATTATACGGTATTTTATAGTAGGTTATTATACGGTATTTGATAGTAGATAACGGTATTGATAGTAGATAGTTATTTTAATTTGCCAAATAATATTATGTGAAATATGTTTTTTTTTGCAGAACCTTTCGCATTTGTCTTCTATTGACAACCCTAATGATATTCATAACTTGGCAGTTGTATAATGATGTGTTTATTATGCGTTTTGACTGTATGTCTATTAAACACTGCGCCCTAATTCAACAGTCAAAATAGTGTGCCCCGACGGAAAGTTAAAACAGTTAAACATTACTTTATAAGATTGAGAACCTCCAAAACTAGTTAAACTAGTAGTTTCAATTACAGAAGAAGTTTCGAAATACCACAACTTTTAGAGGAGTAGGGAACATCTACAGATCCGTATCCTAATTACAGAGGAAATGACGTTCTATACATAACAAATTGAATTAGTATGCGACACAGTAGATAAACACAGCTGCCTTAAATGTCTGTCTCGAAATACTTTCTCCAGACTGAGCATACGCAGTTTGGTTCAACAGTTTTGAGAACCGAATCAAAACTCGGTGCGTATGCTTCCAGGATTAAATTATCAATTGAAAGTTCGCACAAAATTGTTCTCAAATGAAGACTATACTTCTAATATGAGAGTGTTGTTGTGTTTATCTAGGAATAATTGAAGCGTCAGCGAGAGGAAGAGACAATTCGATTGAATGATCTATCGATGTTTGTTGATGTGTGCTGTTTGCTTAAATTACTTGATTTATAAAACAAACTTGAGTAGATTATATTATTAGAAACTATAGGAAACACTGTGAAACTAGCAAAATTACCCGTTCTTTGATAGGGTTGATTTTTGTGACGCACTTTTTAAATACTTAAGCCAATGCTATAATTAAATTGATAGTCAATTCATTGACTACTTTTCCATTGGAATCTACCAAGTCATAATTTTATTGACAAATACTCACTAGCAACAAATTATAGCAATTTTTAATCAACGGAGCAACTAAGAAATCACACCACCTTAACCGATTTAAATTATTTAATTGCATTAAATTCAGAGCCTTCAGTTCCTAAATTTTACAATCGCTGAAGGTGAAAAATCTCCAAATTCGTATTATCGCAATACTTTTAAATTTGCCAAATTGTCAATTTTTTTCTGAAGCTGTTAGCCAAAGAATGGGAAACGAAAAAAATCGAAATTATTTTTTAACATATCGAAATAAAATAAAGATAAAAACAATCTTAATATATTTTTTTTTGCATATCGAGTTCTATTAAATTCAATCAAAATTAAACCGATACTTTTACGTCAATTGAATTTACTTTACGTCAAGTGGCAAAATACCAAGGAAAATAATGTATTACTCTTATTAAGATATTGAAAAATTTCGTAGTTTAAAATTTTCACGAGACTTTTTACTAAGTCAAATCGAAATCGGATCATTACTTTCTAAAACATGAGCAGTCAAACAAACTATCTTCCTGCGATTTTATTAGTATAGGTAGTATAGATCGTAATTTAATCACACACTATTTTATTAATTCATAACTAATTACTCGTAGTAAAATGAACATGCAGTTGTGTTCGAGGTTAAAAAAGCTAGTTTTTATGCGTTTTATTGAAGGAATAAAATAAATAATATTTTGAATATTAAATTTCAATCTACGTATTTTAGAATGTTATATAATATGATAAATAAGTGGAAAGGAAATGTCATGTTTTAACGACACTTATTATATTTAAGAGTTAATTTGTGAAGTATCAATATTTTAAAATATTAATACTTACACAAAAGTATTTGCATAAGATTTTAGAAATATGTACAAACATTTTATTTGTACTGAAATTTCTTTAAAATGTATATTAACCCACCGACTCTCACGTTATTCTAGCAATTGTAAAACTCTTTTCACTGTTTGGAAGTCTAATTATTTATTACTAGGCGTGCATTTCGAATTTTTTTTCAAAATCTTAAAATCTATCTTTTTACAATGAATTAAGTTATACAAAAGAATTAAATTTTAAAAATATTGTAAAATGGAGTATTTCTATGAGTTCAGAAACTGGACGTATTGACGGAAAAATAGGTGATCTATGGACGTGATACCACGTCCGTAAGCGTCAGACGGATGACGAATTCATATTTTAAAAATAATGTTATTAAATTTATTTTCACGCACCCATTATGAACACTAAGTAAATCTTCAAAATCTTTCTAAAGAAATTTCATTGAAACTTTAATATTTAAACAGCAAACGAATATACTTTCTATAAATAGAATCCAAAAAACTTCCATTCATTTCTCAACATCCCCATGAAAAATCTTATACACATTTCCCATTTCATCCTCAGACACATTCTGAGAAATACTAACACATTATTGAATCGGAAAGATTTCAATCAAACTCATTTTTATTAAACCCGAGCGAACATCGAGAAACGGCCGAGCAATCTAACTTTCGTTCTCATCCGAGGAAATTTCAATTCAAAACACATTTCGAATCAAGCATCCATTTCGCAGTTCTGATAAATGAAATTTTGAAATTCCTGAAGTGTGATTTCTTCCGAAAATAAGCGTTATAAACCCATCACGGGTCTACCCAGCTTCCGTTATGAATGGAGCATCAGTATTAAAGTGAGATTTTTTTATTACATACTATTCATCTAAAGAAAATCAGTCTAAGAGATATTGTACGTTTTTATTCAATATTCTTCCGAGATGTGTGCCTAAATTTAAAGGAATTATGTTATGAACCCGACCACATGATCATAAGATCAAAAGGGATGTTCAATAATGTATCATTTCTTGGTATTGCAAGCAATAAATAACGAAATAGAATTTTACTTTACGTTATGCCAAGTATAGAAAGTATTGCTATTGGATTGAAATTGAAAACAGAGTTTTAACTACCCTAACACATATACAATATACATATACAATATACATATACAATATACAATATACAATATACATATACAATATACATATACAATATACATATACAATATACATATACAATATACATATACAATATACAATATACATATACAATATACATATACCATATACATATACCATATACATATACCATATACATATACCATATACATATACAATATACAATATACCATATACCATATACAATATACATATACAATATACATATACAATATACAATATACAATATACATATACAATATACATATACAATATACAATATACAATATACATATACATATACAATATACAATATACAATATACATATACAATATACAATATACATATACATATACAATATACATATACATATACAATATACATATACATATACAATATACATATACATATACAATATACAATATACATATACAATATACATTCAAGCGACCAGGTCGGGTTCGCAACGCTAAGCCAAAAAAGAAGAAATGCCACCAACTCGTCAGAGCAGCCAACAAGAAACGAACGCCCGACTGGTAAAGCTTATATATACAGCGCACAACTTATAATGTTAAAACGCGTCCGTAAAACATATTCCATCAGCCGAACTACATTTAGTAAAAAAATAAAACTAGTATTGGTAGAACCATATCTGTGAAACCTTTAATTTAATACAAGAATATTTATTTAATTGAAAATTAACGGAGATACGGAGTTTTTTAATTTGCGTAAAGTTCGTCGATTTGTCACTTTTTCAAATTATGAAGCCCGAATTTGTTAAACAAGCTAGACACTACATTATTCAACCGTTTCTTTTGATTAATAGCTTATATGATAGCTTTATGCAATTACTAGGTCCCTTTGTTACTTTTAGTTTATAATATTATTTATTTATATGTAATTAGCTTAATTAGCTAAAAAAGTAATTAAATAATATAAGCCAAAATTTTCGTCAACTGGCAATTTTTACCCAAATATGAAGTTTTTCCACTTTCCGGTCGCCAAAAAAAATTATGTTTTAGAGCGGCCTATTAAAAGTTAAAATTTTCGTTAAATAATACGCTCTACAAAATAAAAATTATACCACCCGATAGAAAAAAAATCTTATTAATCTATGGATCAATTTTCATTTAATTTGGACAATTATTAATGAAGATAGAAGCATTTGAAATAATTAAGATTATTGAATATTTTCCCCACCTTTGCTTTTTCGCGGGGAGAAAGATAATGGTAATACCTATACCTAGAGGAACCCTATTGCTTGCGGAGGAGTGAAGGAGGAAAGAAGGAGTGGGGGGGGGGGGAGGGAGTGACTACTGCTTGCATCGCATTCTTACACTCTGAGCGCTAATATAGATATCTCTTTATTGGCAAGGAATGTGTTAAATTATTCCTAATTTTTAATACGGCACGTGTGGTTAATTATTCCTTGAACCGTCGTCTATTGGATTAAACTATAATGACATGGAAAAACAATAGTAATTATTAAAAAGTTTAAATAATGATTGGTCCGACATTCCCCAAAAGGTGAGTTGAAAAAAAGGACTGATATCCTCCCCAAAAAACTTTAGAAAAATAAAAAAACGATAAGCGGCCCCCTCCCCCCTCAAAAAATCTTTAAAACTGTGGCTAAAAAGTTGTGATATAAAAAACAAACAAGACAAGAGCCCAACCCTTCACACCTACTCACTAGCCTTCTCCCAGAAAAAAGCTGCGTTTTCTTTTCTTAGCTCGATTAAAAATTTATGGGTGTATAAAATTTTAATCGAGCTAAGAAAAGAAAGCGCAGCTTTTTTCCGGGAGAATGGGTGTGTGGGTGTGCAGGGTTGAGCTCTTGTCTTTTTTTTTTTTATATCACAACTTTTTTAGCCACAGTTTTAAAGATTTTTTAAGGGGGGAGGGCGCGTAGCGTTTTTTAATTTTCTAAAGTTTTTTTTGGATATACAATATACATCTACAATATACAATATACCTATACAATATACATATACAATATACAATATACCTATACAATATACAATATACAATATACATATACAATATACAATATACATATACAATATACATATACAATATACATATACAATATACATATACAATATACAATATACAATATACAATATACATATACAATATACATATACAATATACAATATACATATACAATATACATATACAATATACATATACAATATACAATATACATATACAATATACATATACAATATACATATACAATATACATAATAAAATAAATCGTTTATCCCAGTATTGTCAAAAAATATTTTTGGTCGCCAAGGGTATTTTTAACAATAATGTTATGAGGGAAAGATCGAGATGTAAATTTCCCATAGGAGTAATGTTAGAGAAAATGGAAAAAGTTCTATAACTTTTGAATGGTTGCAGATATCCACATGAAACAAAGTGCAGATTTTAAACTAAGAAAAGTTTGTTCAAATGGTGCAAGTTTCATAAAAATCCGTGCAGTAGTTTTTGAGTTAAATCCGGACAAACAGACAGACAGACAAAGAAATTTAAATGATGTGATTTTCGGAATCAGTGTATCCTAATTCGTAAAGAAAACTCAAAATGAGGGGTTTTGTTCGATTCCACAGACAGACACTTATATTATAAGTTTTGATTGTTTTCAAAAACTTATTTTTGAAGTTCATAACCTAAAAGAATATTCACATTTTTATGTTCTTTTTTTCGTTAAAAAAATAATTTATAATTTAATTAAAAAAAACTATTCATGCATTTATAAATTAAATATCAAAGTTCACAGTTTAGTTTTAAGTAAATTTTTGACAAAACCTTAACATTTTAATAGTGACGAAAATTAAAAAAAAAGTATTTTTAGTAAAGGACGAATGTTGCAGACGAAAAGTAGGTAGGAAAACGATAACTAGTATTTGAACATGTAAAATAACATATGTTGTCTTTCTTCTACTGCTTTGACATTTTGTACACACCTTCTTAAATATGTATACAAATCTCAGTACATGTCAAGAAAGAGGGTTTGCGATTCCACATTCAGAGAGATTATGGAACGTATAACTCTCTTCTGAAATAATATTTGGGTCGAAGTCCTTATTTCATATATTTCTATCTTTTGCAATTGTAATGAAAAATACTTTGAAAGATGTTTATATAAATTATTTAATCTGTTGTTTACGTTTATTACACTTCTTGAGACCCATACCCATTTTGGAAACATAGGGGTCGATTTGGTTGTCAAATATTTTTGCTGGTCCTTGAAAGGTACTTTGCGTAAACTCTATTTGTTATGAAGAAAAAATGTGTTCAATAAAGGGTTAAAGTGTTTAATTGAGGTTTACACGCGTTGCGTAAAGAAATATACATTTATAAATTAGAAAATTAATTTGTTTCAGTTATACAAAATATTTTTTTTATTCTTTGCAATTGTAATAAAAAATACTTTGAAACACGTTTAAATAAATTATTTAATTTGTTGCATAATTTTACTACACTTCTTGAGATCCATACCCATTTTGGAGACATAGGTGTCTATTTGGTTGTCAAATATTTTTTAAGGTCCTTGAAAGATACTTTGCATAAACACTATTTGTTAAGAAAAAAAATGTGTGCAATAAAGGGTCAAACTGTTTAGTTAATGTTTAAACGCGCTGTGCAAAGAAATAAACATATAAAATTACAATATTCAAATATTTTTTTAATTAACATAAGATAATTGAAATTAATTTTATGCTTTAACAAGTTCAAATTCACATTTCCTGTGCTGGAAATTTTCTAGTCCTTATAAATAGTTATATATTAACTTTTTTTTTATTGTTATTGATATTAACACACTCATACAAAAAACTCATGCGTACAAAAAGTATTTAGGGTGCCTCCATTTGAGTTTATCTACTTTTCATTTTGCTTAAATACCGCATATATAAATCCTGCTGGGGAAAATCATATATTGACTTTGTTCGGTCATGTGTTAACCTACAAATCTTCAATCGAAAATGAGAAACTTAAACAACAATAAAGTTCTAAAAGGTTTTCCGAAAACACATTTAAAAGTCAAAACGTTTGATAAATAACTTCAGAAACACTTTCATTTATATTCTAAGTGTGATAGAAAATCGAATTGAAAGCGTTGAACTTAACTTTTCTGCCTTAAAGAGGACCTACTGTTATATTGCAAATACTTATTTTTAGCTTCTAAAAATACACATGGTTTTTTAAAAAAGGTGGTTAGGCACGTTATTTCTTTCTATACTAGAAATAGATAAATTTTGTAAAATTTGAAAATGTTTAAATAAAACATCTTAAAAATTAATAATTTTAAACTCTAATCGCAGTTTTTTAGATGAAAAATGTTAATTAGAAATAAAAAATCTGCATAGATAGTTAATTTTAATGTGTTTCTAATTTACTAATCAAGCAAAAAAATAAATAAGTTACCAGCCTTTATAAGATATTCGCTGGTGTTGGGCCATGTTTTGCTGTAAGTGAAGAATTTGCATTAGAATGGGATTTTGAGCTTTCTATTAATTTGTATCTTATGTATTTTTATTTACCCCCACCCCTTTAAGTATACGAGCAAATCACAGACGATCAAATCAATCCAAATTCTCCAACTGCTCCGTAAAATAGGGAATTTTAGGAATAATTTAAAGTGTTTTATTTCTTAAAATGATTTTTTGATAGTGGAAAATTATTTATTTTTGGACAGCAAAAATAGAACATACATTTTGAATGATGCTTAATAAAAATCAAATGAATGTATTTATACCAACTAAGCTTTACCATCGAAAAAGTAAATTTCCGACATTAGAGTAACATATTATTACCCCCGTTTCTAAATATTACTCCACAGAGAAAAAATAATGATAGTAAACAAGTAAAAATTCAAAATATAAGTTATCAGAATTTTCAGTTATCACAGAATATATTGATACCCGGAACATAATTTTAGCTTCACTACATGGTACTCGAACCATTTTACTAAATTTGGGAAATACAAAATGGAGTAAAGTAACCTTCATTTAAGGTAGGCTGTGTTAAAAATGGTATATTGTTTGATTACATTCTTAGTAATGACCCTAAAAAGAACCCAATATATATATATATTTTTTAAAAATACAAATACAACGTTAAAATACGCAATAAAAATCCATCAAATCTGGACATGTTTCGGGAGATACGTCTTCCTTCATCAGCTCCCTTTCTCTGCTGATGAAGGGAGACGTATCTCCCGAAACATGTCCAGATTTGATGGATTTTTATTGCGTATTTTAACGTCGTATTTGTATTTTAAAATTCTATAACGAAATGTTCTATAAGGCGAGTTTTTATCTTAAAATATATATCGTTTGAGCAGTTTCCGATCCCATTTATACAACCAATGACGACAGAAAACATAGACGCCGCCTATTAATTTTATCTTCCGACATGATTACCCGATCTCTTCATCTCACTATAGACATCAAAGGATGGTGCTTAAATCAATTCCCTCAAACTCAGGAACTCCAAAATAGAAATCTGTCTTCCCAGTAATTGGTCGGAAAATGGAACAAGATCTCCGTGTCAATTATCATTCCCGCCAATTAAGATCTTAATAACCGTAGCCATGGAGACACCTCGCACAAGTGAAGAATTTAAAGAGTAATGCGATGAAAATGTACGCTCAATCACGTTTTGAGAATGGGAGAGCGATAAAAATGAATTCAAATCAATAATTATTTACATATTTGATGGTGGGAAATTAATCAAACGTTCCATGTTCGTTCGGCAGTCTATTAATATTTATGTTAAGGAGAATGTTTTAATTTGATTCAATAAAAATGTCAGTATTGGTTTATTTTTGGAAAATATGAGCAAAAATGTGATTGGGCTTTGTAAAATATGTTACAATTCATATTCATCACGTTATAGTTTGTTATTGCTAGATATTGTTCAAACAAAGTATTAAAATTTGTTGAATGTTTAATGAGTGGTAAAATACTAGATATTAGCATTAAAGAGAAATATAATCGAATTTTATTTTAATGAGTTGGAAACGATACAAAATTTAAAAGCATTTAAGTTAGAAATGCAAATTGTAAAAAATATCAAATTAATTTAATGAATTTATGAACCATATAGTTTCGAAACCAGCTAGTTTATGTTTTTCTTGAATTTCAGATTATGCAATTTATTTTTAGTTTTTCCGCAGATCTATCAGTAGGTGAAATTAAATTCCACAGTAGCTAGATAATATTCATTTTTCTATAGAAGTTTATCGTAAAGCCGTTAAGAAAAGAAAGATCAAGCTGGGCGTAGCAGGGGCCAATCGTAGCATAGTAATCTAGCTACATCTCACAGCTTTACTGCAAAACCGGATAGATCCTACAGCTTAATTTCAAAACCAGATATCCAAATTAAGGAAAAATATTTATATCAAAGTAATACTTATACAGAACTCAAATTAGGTAAAAACATGTACCATTTTAATGCCAATTTTTAAAAAAAGATACAGTTCTTCTATAAATATGCAATTAATTAGTTTTTTGTTTTTCTTGAAAAAATTGCCAAAAGTGATATAAATTTTGAAATTTCAGGACTCGTTTGTAATTTTTGTTTCAAGTTTAAGGCATAAAATAGTTATTAAAAGCCTGATAGGTTTTAATAACGTGGAAACTTAACTACATATTATAACGTGGAAAACTTTTTTCTAATATTTTCATATTTAAAATTTGTAAAGTTTTCGGGACCCTAGTTTAACATATACTAACAGTAGCTAGCATGACAAAAAACGCGAATTTTACACCAACAGAAAAATATAAAATTATATTTTAATAATTATAAATTATCCAATTAACACATCAAAACACTCGACGTTAACCCTGTTTTCGAAAGGAAACAACGAATTAAAATATATATAAAATATAATTAGTTTTCAAAACACGTACGATAGAGACAATTTAATTTATGTATTATTACACAGTTCAACAGAAACAAGGTGAAGCTCAAGAAAAACCTCATTTCTATTATGTTTTTTGGCTTTTATTCCCAAAACTCTTAAACCATTACAATTAATCGTCGATTATAAATAGCACTTGCTCTAAATAGCTGTGAATTCTTAAAAGAATTTACTCATATATTCTATTATGCTATAACAGTAAAAAAAATATTAGACAATTCAACAGTGTTCGCCTAGGGACTACATTAGCCTTTTAACACGAAAACTTAAATAGAAACACAAGTTAATTTCCCATGCATTTTGTAAATTGCTAAACCGATTAGAATGAGGCTGTCACTTTCAGTTGGAAATTTAATTAAGGTTGAAAAGCGAAAAAATGTCCTTGGTGCAAAAAAAAGTCAAAATAGCTGTTGATTGAGTTTAGTCCTCCGCATGATCTTTCCTAATTAATAGGAAGAAATGCCAAAGTTCCAAGGATTCTTAGAAATTCGATTTTGTCTTTTGCAAACCTAATTTGAGTTTTCTTTCGTTGTTACATTTAGTTTGATGTCTTTCCAGAAAATGGATTCATGGAACCGCAGGCATTCTAAAAATAAGTTCATCGAAATTGTTTCGTTATTCATGTGTAAATCCTCAATAATGATTTTAGATTATATTCTGTTTATAAATTATAGTAATAAATTGAAATGGTTTATTCAGTTTAATTTGTAACAGTCAATGATAAAGTTTATTTATGTAAACGCTTTTACTAAGAAGATCAATTTAGTTCATTTAGTTTGATGTCTTTCCAGAAAATGGCTTCACGGCACCGTAGGCGTTCTAAAAATAAGTTCTATCGCAATTCTTTTGTTAGATATGTGTAAATTCTGAATAATGGTTTTAGATTATATTCTGTTTATAAATTAAAGTAATAAATTAAAATTGTTTATTCAGTTTAATTTGTAACAGTCAATGATAGTTTATGTATACACGCTTTTACTAAGAGGATAAATTTAGTTTGTCAATAATAATTTCCAATAACATCAAAGTGACTTAATATGTGTTTATTCTCTGAAATAAATTTTAAATGTCATTTATTTTATTCAATATTCGGTTTTGAGCGACGGATAGAATATATTCGATAATGTAATATTGAAATCGATGTTCTCGATAACTGTTGATATCTGGATTATTTTATTGGCAGTCCATTTACTTAAATATTATATCAATGTTTATACTGCTGTTATAAGTTAAAATGCTCCAACTCTAAACTTTTTTTAATTAATTTTTTTAGCTTATCCAATTTGCCTTCCTTAAAAATGCACCTTTTAATGACAAAAAAACCATAAATCAAATTCAATAGTGAGTAACAGATAAATTTATATTGGTCCTAACTCCAGTTTGAGGCGGATTTTAATAAAAGACCCTATATGACAAGTAAATATAAAAAAGCCCTAAATCATGATGAGTTGTACGTAGAAAAAATATGGTAAAATTACAAGGTAAAAGAAAATATAGCTAGCTATATTACCAAAATAATTATTTTGCAAACAACTTCTTTTAGACAATAAAGGCCTTTTAAAGTATCAAACCTTTGATGCAGGTGATAAATTTGGTTATTTGGTTTTTCTCTAATTTTTTTGTTTTTTGAGCTAGGGCCTTTTGATTATGGCGACATTATAATATTTTACTTGCATGGTAGTATATTAATAATTTTGTGCTTGCAGTGTGTTCGGTTTCATAAAATGAAGCACTTTTAATTTGTATTTTACCAATTTACAAAAACCTTAGACAGGGAAAAAAGTACCATTCCGTTATAATAGTGTGATAAAACCGTTTTTCTTTAAATAAATATTGTGGTGGTATTATCCAATAATATTGTATAATAATAAACTATTTTTATTACTGTTATTATACTACATAATTTTATAAATTAATATTGTATTATTATTAATATTATTTTGTTTTAGTCAAAGTGTTTATTTTTTGTATTCATCATTAAGTCCCTCGGAAAAGAATTTCCGAAAAAAATATTCTATGCGAAGCGTTCCGTCCAGGGGAAGAATAATGAGGCTCCATATGTAATTACTGTGAAGAAAACAAAGGAAAAATTCAATGTCTTGTATACATGACATTACCATCGTTCTTCTCGTTGTACAACTTGCTTGAACGAATGCACAGCTCTGTATCTAACCTATTAAAATATCCATTCGAACAGAAGACTTACAAATTATACAATTTACAATAATCCAGATACCGAATTACTTAATATCATCTAATAACTAATTTACATTGAATATTTAAAGGAAATAAAGCGGTGTTTATAGCAATGAATAACAATCTATATCGTGCACACTTAAAAAAATATGGTACTTGAAATGAGTACATGAACCTACACGCGTTTCTTTGAGTATAATTGCGTCGTAAATGAACGATGACGTACTCAATTTTAAGTAACCGTACTTTCTCAAAAATGAACAGTGTGGTTTAGTATTGCTCACACCAGCTTCTGTTCAAGCCATCTTAACAAAGCGACCTTACAAACTTAAATTAGTTGTTCAGAAGATGATTTTCCACATTATTTGGTGCCAATTGGTTTAATAGAAACAGAGTTATTACAACTCAATTATTTTACTGCCCATTGTTTTTGGCCCACCATTTTAACATTTCTTCTGTTTGTAACTTCTTCAAGTCACCTTGGTATTTTAATGGATAAGGCTCCGGACTCTGCGGTGTCTGAGGATCTGGGTAGGATTCCTCCGGTAGCACTTGGTTGTAATTATCAATATTTATAGAAACTTATTTATGAAGGCAGCCGATGTAGGTCAGCATCTGCTCTTTTTATTCATTGTACTCATTTTTGAGTACATGTCTTTTTTAATATTGAAACTAATGTATTCGGAGCCGTGATAAACAACGAATGCACTGAAAAATGAATACATTTTATTTATCTTTGAGTACCTATTTTTAACAATGAAGTGGCAACTATTCTTTTCAAAAATTAAATTTTGATGCGAAATTTAGTGTTCCGTTTCTTTTTTCTTTGAATATAAATTATTTTTATACAAACTTTTATTATAGTAATTTTATCCCGACTTTACTTCGTTTCTTTGCCAGTGTCTAAAAAGTTGCTAGTCGAGTACAGTCTTTTACGTGTTATTTTCATTTACGTTTATCAAGAGTTTGTGCGGAACCAGCAGCAAACGTGTTAATATATTGTTTCATAGATAAAAATTCATTTGTTTTTAAAAACCATTTTCTTCGGATAGGCATGTCTTACAACATTTTGTCTAAACTTAAGCATGTCTTAAACAGTTAAAATGCGACAGCGACATCGAATTTTTCAATAGTTAGTTACTATGTATTTCCTATTGAATGATATAAATTAAATACATGTAAACAATTTACAAGAAGAAACATTCACAGCTACCATCTACATTATCGATATAGAAGTAGCATATTGCAATTAATAATGTCCCAACTTCAGCTATAGTAAAACAATAAATATATGCTACTCTCAAACACATCAAATTTCATAGCAACCCAGAGGCAAATAAATGAAACACTCTGCCGATTGCTGATAGGAAATCCTTATGAAAAGAAATAGTATCTCTCTCTTTAGGCAATCGTAGAAACTTGGGGTCTGATTCATAACGGTTCGCGACCAAAGTCGTTTTACCGGAAGACCATTTTATTTGTTTTATCCCTTATGGCGGATGCTTTTAAAAGCCAATGGCGTTTGAGTGCTTACAAAATGTTAGTAAAAAAGTTTTATTTTAATGTTTCATGAATGAAGTAAGTTCTTTTTTAAGCCATAGATACGGATAATTGTTAAATGGAAGGTTTAGCTACCGTACCGATACACACCGGGAAAACCGGTGTTATCGACAACACCATATGCAATGTTACGGTATACAATGCCAGACCACAACATTGCCTACGGACAACGGCTCCGGCTTTCTCGGTGTGTCAAAAAGCGGCTTAACGTAATACTGCAACCACTGTAAATTAAAAGGTATTTAAAAATGAGTACCTGCTGCTACTTGCTTTTCTTTAATTGCAATTGCATCGTAAATAAGCGATGATATACTCAAATTTGAGTAACCGTACTTTCCCAAAAATGATAAATGTAATTTAATATTGCTAGTCTCAGCTTCTGTTCTATGCATCTTAGCATAGCCACCTGACAAACTTAAAATATATATTCATAAGATAGTTTTCCACATTTTTTTATGTCTATTCCTTAAATGGAAATGGAGTTATTACAACTCAATTACGTTACTTCACATTCTTTTGACACGTCTTTTTAACATTTCTTCTGTTTATAACTTCTTGACGTCGCCTTAGTAGTACAACGGATAACTGCTGTGCATGAGGACCTGGGTTCGATTTCCGGTAGGTCTAGATTGTAATTGTAAATATTTATTCAAAGTGATTTATAGAGGCAGCCTGTGTAGGTCAGCATCTGTTTTTTATACATTGTACTCATTTTTGAGTACATGTCTTTTTTTAAATTGTAACTTAGGTATTAAGAGCCATGATGCGCATCGAATGTACTCAAACACGAGTACATTTTACGTAGTTTTGCGTACCTATGTTCAACAGTGTTGGCGTTGTCGTATTACTATTGGAAGAAACTCTTCCCGAAAATATTACAACCCGAGTTCGAGAATCATCTGGATCCTGACAGTAAAATCTTATTTATTGAGTTTAATTTTAGGTTTGAATTTCTTAGCGGGGACACCTTCAGATAATGGAATTTTAGATGGGGTTATTTACGTCGCGCCTTTCGAATAATCAAGTACTCTAGTAATTAACGTTCAATCACATAAAACCCGTTTGGGTATTAACGAAGTTTGCACGGTGTCGCCAACAAAAGGTCAAGATTTATATTTCTTTTACGTTGATGATATGGGTAAATGATATAAATTGCTAGAATTATGAGTATAAATTAAAAATCTTAAATATGTAAGATAAATATATGAAGCCAATTTATTAGAAACTTCTTAAACATTTATGTATAGTCCCCGAGTCGTAATTTCTAAATTATAAAAATATATGGCAATTAATATTTATGCTAATCGATTTTTTCTCTCTAACTGATAAAATATGAACGGTACAAAACTTAATTTACGCTAGTTTTTCATAACCGATAATATTAATTTTTCCCCCAAATATTAGCTATTTTTATAACATTAACACAGCAGAACTTGCGCTGTGTCTAAGAGACACAATCCACGCGAATGGAATAGGTGGTGGGACGAAACTGGAAAAATAAGTACCGGGATAGAGTATTCTTGTTAAGGGTCGGCACTTATTACGTCACGCATCACGATTTGATCCGTTTTAGGTCTTTTCATTAAATCCCGCCAAGGACCAGCGCACATTCGACTAGAGTAAAAAATGATAATCTTAATGCAGAAATATTTTTACATGTTGCACAGAAGAAAGCTATTGTTTATTTTTCATAAATCATGAGGTCATATCGAGGTAAAAAATTTGTTTTTTTACTTTTCCGAGCGGTACATTAACATTAAGAAAGTAAACCAACAACCACTCGAACCTCTCTTCACCATTTTCTTCCCATGAGGGAAATTATATGGTCGATTCGATCAATTGTTAGTTCTTGCGAGACTATTATTTGTAATATGTGACGGTCCCTAATAGTAAGTGATGTCATTCCAGTTAAGAATCTTTTCAATTCGTCTCGCCTTCAATTCGATTCATTTTTCATTTAGGAGCGCCAGCTCTGCAGAGTTAAAAATTAGGTGAATGTGCTATAGACAATTCTTTCTTTCTTTTTTAAAAAATGTTTGCTGAATTATAATCATTTTTATTGTAAATTTAGAAAAAATTTAACGAGCAATTTTGAATTTGAATATTTAAGTAAGATATTAAGCAAACTTAAATATAATATACCTAAAAACAAGGACCGCAATTTTATAGTTATTCTTGGTGTCCTACAATAGTATTGGATCCATATGGTTTTGAAATATACACTATATTATTTGCTAAAAGTTTTTAAATTATTGCTAAAAATGCTAAAATTATTGCTAAAAATGATTTTAAGAAGAAATTGTATATATTTTAAGTAGTCAGGAAACTACCTAAAGATATCTAATTACAGGACCAACCTTGTTGGATCTCGAATATGTTGTTGATGCGTCAACATTTGTATTTGTAAAAAAAGAAATTTTAACGAATATTTTGAAATCTCAATTTAAGTTTATTACATTTCAATTTATTAACCACATGACGGATACAAATCTGTATATCCGTTCGAGTATCTCTATATTTTCCACTAATAATATAAAAGGTGATAAAAATCTCTTTTTCGAAATAATTTTTAAATTTAAAGCTTTTGAAAACCTTCTCTACTGATTTGAAAAAATATTTTTGTAAAAAAAAAAGTAATGTGTTGGAAATACAAATTAGACTTTCCTGATATGAAAACTAACCTACAGATTCGAAATTTTGCTTTTCCGTTCGAGGGTTAATACGCAAATAAAATGATATATTTCGTTTTGATATTTTATTGTTGAAATGTTTGTTCTTAATATATTGCCCATTTTTATTAAACAAACATTTTTTTCAAATCTTTGTTAAAAAACTCACTGAGGGCTACAAAATTTAGAACATGCCGTTTCAATTTAACCCTTTGCACTCCGTTGGCGCCGCTCAGGCGAAATCATAACGACTCGTTCTTTTGGTTCCATGTTCTTTAAAATAAAAGAGATCTTGTGTTTAAAAAACATCGATATTTTTTTCAACTCGTTCTTTTGCAGATCCAAAACAGATAATGTTTCTTTTTTCTATAAGCATAACAAATTCTAGGGTACCGAACATAAGGATGGATAACTGTTCCGTAGAAAGAACGGAAAACGCAATGAGTTCTTGGAGTGCAAAGGGTTAAAGTATAATATATTGTATTATGTTCGCAAGATATAAAAATTTTCTGTAATTCACTTAATACTTAGTACAATATTAATTCACTAACCATTACCGAAACGAACACGTTTATTTACACCACTAAAAACACGATTACAACCTCCCTATACTACCGATCAAAATCACCACAAATAAAAAAACAGTACAGAAATCTAGAACCAGCATCCGACAACTCAACTCCGAATGAAGGAATTCGAAATATGGTAGATAAACATGGCCGGCAATGCGAATGGGGGACAAATCTCAGCGGGGATTTAGTCTCGGTTGAGCACCCTTCGCACTCAGCTTTCGAGCAGTTCCTTCAGGGTTCAGTATTTGGGATTGGAATGGGATACTGGGAATGGTTATTGAGAAGGCCACTTAATGGATATTTCATGGAAAAAGCTTTTTATAAGGGTGGAGTATGTTTTTAGGGATTGATGGTTCGTTGATGTTTGGTATTTTTCGAGGTTAACTTGTTTATTGGGTGCTGATGCTTAGAATAACTTTCGCATAGCAAAATATATGGTTTGTGTGGCATAAGATCATTGCATATGAGTAGTTCAGATGAGGAAGCCGTTATTTGAACTATTAACTTATTTGAGTAAATTGCTAAAAATTGTCAAAACTTTATTATTAATTAAACAATATATATTTTTTTGTAAAATTGAAGAAAACAACAAAAAAATGTCATGTCCAAGTTCTCAGAGTATTGAATAAAATAATCTGAAATTTAATTTTCATATTACTTGATTTAAAACTGGATGATACATTTCTGCTTTTCCAAATGCATGCCTCGTCATCTTGGTTTTGTTCAAGAAGTTGGTTGGAATGTGGAAAAAAGCAAAACGCTTTTTATCTACATTCCAACCAATCAGAAATTAGGATTATTAATACTCAGCTCAAATTTACGTTTGCTGCATTCGTATCTGTATCCAGTGTGGATATAGTTACTTTTGCTTCTACGAAATTATCTTTAGAGGTTTTGTTAGTAAATGGTTTTTTTTTCTCCTTTTATTTTTAAATTAAAACTAAAGTGATAAATTAACTATTTATACTAATATTATTTTTTTAATACAACGCGTTTGTCATCTGAACTAATATTCCATTAAAATCTTTAATAACACTATATAACTTTTTTAATACAGTCGACTAAAGGAGAACCAGGCATTCAAAATATATTTTGCTCAAAATTTCAAGAAATGAGGTTAATATATCACTGAATTTGCATCCGAATATTTTATCTAACTAAACTATATCAGTTATTTAAAACACATAATATTTCTATTGAAATCTTTATACGAGCCAACACATTTAGTAAAAGTTATTTAAATTTCCCTCTTAAACTACAAAGTCGTTTAAAAATATCCATGAATCCACCTTGCAAGCACTATCTCATATTTTTGAATCTTGGTCATATGACGATGACAACACCCAACGCAATTTCAATATGCGTCAAGACATTGAAACTCGATCAAATTTTACGTGCACCAGTCCCGTATACTAGTCGATGAAAAATAAGGATATTTTTTCATTTTTTCACGACTATTTCTTCACGAAATTTAAGAGATAATCTAGTTGGTTTTGTTTTATTAATTAACGTCGCACTAGAGCTGCACAGTGGGCTATTGGCGACGGTTCGGGGTCAATCTCGAAGGAAAGACCCGGGAACACATACACATTCACACACACATTCATACATGCACCTCGTTATTTTAGAACCATGGTCAGATGACGAGGAAACACCTGAACTGGCACCCAACGCCTTCAATAGACGTCGGGACTTTGGACCCCGATCAGATTTATCGTGCACCAGTCCCGTATACACGCCAGTATAATTTGTTGGATATTCTGGACGACTTTCTAGTATTTTTGTAGTGAAGCTGGCAACCCTCCGATCGCAAGATCACTACTTTTTTACTTTTCTATGTCAAGTCCATTTCCCGGATTCGAACCACCAATCCTCTGATTAGTAGCTGAATGCCTTACCAACTGAGTAACTGGGGCTCCTCACGAAATTTAGGAGAGAATCTGGAAACTATCAGGTAGCAAGATCGCCACAGCTTAACTTTTGTCGAGGCTCTCTAGATTGAAACTCGCAATCCTGTGATTGCTAGCTGGATATTGTACCTCGTGGTCACCTAGTCCCTAATTTAGGCCAAAAGTACACGCTGTTCCCGCCATGTGAATAGGTCGTGGTAAAAACGTCCTCATATTTACACAGGTCTTTGGGGTAATATTTTAGATGTTGTCTTCATCATCAGACTATGATTAAAAATTACGAAGCATTTCCCCGAGTCTTTGTTCAGAATATTGGGGTAGTATATTGGAATACTAAAAAATTACTAATAAGAATATTATCATTCCTAATACAGTTATATTGGAATATCACTGGTAATTATTCTTTATTTTGAAATTAATTGATATGGTAAGTGACATTAGAAATGTTAAGTTGTGAACAAGGATAAGGACAAATCTAGAACAGGCAGTTTTACGAATTGTAATTTTTTTAAATATAGTTTACGACCCCAATGTATTATAATACAATGCTATTCATTCTGTTCTTCTTGGCTATTTATTTATTGAACCAAATTTATGGTATTCACTTTTAGTAGTGTTTCAAAATTGCAGAAGTTAAAAATAGAAGGCGTTTACTCCCGAACTCTAGAGTATTTCATTCAAATGAAGGATTTAAATTAGATCCCTTAACTATTCCGCTCTTCTTTTAGATATTTACTTAAAGCTTATTTTATTTCCTGTGCTAAATGTATGCAATAGTCGGGAATAAAATGCAAATGACATGAGAACTTCGTGAACGTTTGAAATAAAGTTTTCCACCCAATGCTTTTTCTGCTGAACTGCGACTTTTCGAGAGGAGACATTTTGTATCTTTTTATTGTGACTGACAATTTATGACAAAAAAAAAAACCCGCGGAAATATTTTTCTTTCCAAAGTAAATGCACGGAGAAAAATATTTAAACGGAATTGGTCGCAGATGTTTTTCGTATTACCTTTAAAAATAAAAATGCTGCGTTGCTCTTTGAAATAATAAAGATATCGCCTTCGCATTGTTTCGTTAATGTTTGGAAAAATGTACTCTAGAATGTAATTTAAAATCAAACAAATTATTTTAATAATTTATATATTCATTAAAAACGATTTTAAATAAAAAATATATTCTTATATCGAAATAATAGCCATAATATAATTAGGGATGAGTGATATTAGAATAACAGTTAAAATATTTTATAATTTCAACTTACGATAATTAAATATATTATTTTTCAAAAACTAACAGTTCTTTATTTCCTCAAAAAAGTTGTATTTCAAAATCGAAAATATATAAATTGAATAAAATAAGTTACTCAAACAATTAATAGATGTGCGGTTTAATTTGATTAGAAACGCAAAAACAGGAGAAAAAGAGCAAGTTAAAAAAAAAGAACAGGTTAAAAAATTAACAGGTGAAAAAAATTCTTAACATGTTACTTAAACAGAACCCCAACAGAAGAACGATTTGCTTCCACTTTCAGGCGGCCTTGAATAAAATAAACGTATTCCTAAAATAAAATTACTCTCGTATCACAACAAACGAGCTGGATTAAATATTATTTACTTCGTTATTGGCACATGTCCAAAATTAATGAACGATTGAAAACGACCCAAACAAAAAATTTAAAAAAAAAAAATTAGTTTTAAAAAAGATGGCTCAACGCCATTTATAAATTTTAATTTAATGTTATTTTTGTAATTGTATTTGTATTCCATCCTTTTTTTTCTAATATTGAAACATATTCTGATAAGCATGAAACAATGTGCTAAATTATGTCATGTTGTACTATAAAAGAACATGTTAGTTTAAAATACGAAAACTTTTTGCATAGCCTTTTTTGGGTGATTTAGGTCGAACACATATTTTTTCGTATGCCTAAATTAAAATTTATTCACCATTTGAATTTATATATAATTCAATTTAAGAATTTTTATATATATTATAATTTTGCATATATTATTATATATTTTTCATACATGTGTGCAAATCATATGAACATAATCACATGTTCAAACATGAAAAAAAATTATAAATCTAAAAAAAAAAATACTAAACTATTTTATTTTTGAAAATATTTTCTGAAAATTCAAATTTTTTAATTTTTTAAAACAAAGAATGTGTTTAATAAACTCCCTTTACAGTTTAGATATTTGCAAAAGATTAAAATAAAATGGAAAAATCACTCTTTTTTAACTATTTAAAAAATACTAAAAAATCATATAATCTATACATTACTAATCCATGAAGACAAATTGAATATTATGTTTTTGAAAATAAACTGTAGAACAAATTTGGTGGAGTTTCTTCAAATAGATTTAAACTTATATGATATGCTTATATGATATACTTCAATAGATTTAACTTTAAAGTTGATCAAACATGATAAAAGTCAACATTGAGAAAAATGTGTTTAAATTTACGTATTCATTCAACGTCATATATAAGCTTAATATTGATATATAATTAGTTGTACTTAGAAATATAAGTTTTATGTCGTCACACGTCGTTTTATGTCGTAAAATTAGGTATTCAAAAATAAGTAAAATGTACCCATTTTTAGTACACTCGATGCTTATCATGGCTCCAAATATACAAGTTTCATTTTTGAAAAAGATAATAATAAAAATAGCAATTGTTTGCCTACATAAGCTGCCTTCACAAATTACTTTCAATAAATGTCAACAATTACAGCCATTACTTATTGAGAATCGAACGCAGATCCTCAGGCACCGCAGTCCATTGCCTTATCCGTTAAAATACCAGGGCGACTTGAAGCTATAAACAGAAGAAATGTTAAAAAGATGTGCCAAAAGAATGGGGAATTTGATAATTCAGTTGCAATAACTCAGTTTCCATTTAAGCAATCGACATAAAATAAAGTAGAAAACCATCTTCTGAACAACTATTTTAAGTTTGTCAGGTCGATTTGTTAAGATGGCTTGAAAAGAAGCTGTGATTAGCAATATTAAATCGCCATGCCCATTTTTGAAAAAGTACGATTATTTAAATTTGAGTACGTCATCGCTCATTTACAATGCAATTGTATTCAAAGAAAAATAAGTAGGATCAGGTACTCATTTTTAAGTACTTTTTTTACACTGTAGATTCAAAATCAAATGAAGTACTTTTTTAAACCTATAAAATTAGGATAATTTTTGGATTTTTTTTTATGATTTTATGCTTTATATCACCTTAAATTCTAGTTAATCAAATGTATTAGATACAAGATACGAAAAAGCAGTCTCAGATAAATTTAGGGAAATTTTCTAACACACATTAAGCAATACATTTATTACTAATCTGAAATAAAGAATGATTTTTCGTGACAATGAATGCTACTTATCTTTTTGCATAATTAATTTGAAGTATGGCAGCAAGTATTTTTTACTGCTTTTTTAATAAAACATTTGATTGTTAAAAAATCAAAACCCTACATCTTATTCTTTTTCATAATCAAACTTAAAAAAATATTGAAGAAGTACTTCCTTAAAATTCTTAAAATACGAAAATATCCTTATAAATTCAGAAATTTTCTAAATGCATTTATAAAAAAACTTTAAATACAATTTATTGAGAAGCGGCTATAAGTTCGGCACTAAAGAAATGAGATTATTTGTCTCCTTCGTTTGCAATAGTAAACCTAATCCAAGTTATAAATTTAACAAATGCCTCTGAAAACCCCTTATACAATGCCTCGGCAGAGTCTATATTGGATGATGTTACGTAGTAATCAATGATCATAGAAAAAGTAACGAAGTATGGGAGTTATTGCAATTCCTTCAAAAGTCATAAAATCCTGTATTGTATTTCCCATGGCCTGGAAATAAATCGGCATGTCAATACTTGGATCCTAGCCGCTGCCTGTGCAATTTTAACTGCAATAAAATCAGGTTGCGGGTTATTGTAGTCAACCAGGATGCAGTGTACAATCTTGTAGAAAATGACAGATACTTCTGAACCGATTATTTTTAAATTTAAATATTGCTGTAGCGAAGGAAGCGGTAGAACGGCTTTGGCGGATGGATTTAGAGGTGAATAGTCATTTGGAACGGTTGGTGAACTTGGAGGATTACTTGCTGTACTCGGCAAAGCAACGTTTAGGCTAGATCAGTGGTCGGCAAACCGCTTAATTAAAAACAACAACATACAAACTTGACTTACCCAAACTTTCCAAGGAGATGCAATGCCATTGTTCACATTAGTGTTTGTCAGTTATTATTATGATTGAGAAAGGTATGGTAAGATAGTTTGGACATATAGAGAGGATGAACGAAAGGAGATAGACGAAATACAAGACGAATATGGATGGGAGAGTTGGAATGGGTTGATCTTAGCGAAAGCACCTCAAGCAGATTGAGGACGATTTTAGCAAAGGCCAGCTTTTGAGTACCCTAATTAAGTTAATAACAATGTATCTACCTATATAGTTTAAGTTTAAAAAATTTGGCTCTCAAAAGAAATTTCAATCGTTGTTCTGTTGATATTTGGCTCTGTTGACTAATGAGTTTGCCGACCACTGGGCTAGATGAACCAGCATTCGCACTCGCTGAAGCTGTACCGGCTGAGGAGGCAGAATCTGATGCAGAACTTGATGTGGAACTTGAACCTGCTGCGGCAGAGTTAGGGTTTGAAGAGGCAGTACTTGCACCTGATGACATAGTATTTGCCGATTGGAAACTGCTTATTGATGCATCAGTATTTGCAAAAATTGTTTGGAAGATACTTGAATCTGCATAATGTGTTATTGCAGACTGAGAAATGATTGCTGATGAAATCGTAGGAATGCGCTTGGAGCAGCTGGAGTTTCACCAGGCAATGCATCAATCACATTAAAAACAAAAATGCAAGTCATTAAAGTTTAAACGATAAGAATTAGCTTCCACATTTTGAAAGTATTGCAGAGCATTTAAATTCGCAACTTTAACCCCAATTCTGTTATGATATAGTACTAAGAGACTGTCTACTCAAAATTAATAGGAAATTAGGAAATGGAACGATTGAGCAATGCATAACTGGACACGAGATTACAGGTTTGGGAAATACAAAATGTAATAAAATTGTGTTTAATATTTATCAAATATTAGTTTAGGTTTACTTAACCATATTTTCATAATCAAAATGTTTTTAATATTTCAAGATTGCGCAACTAAAATTGCTACATTCACTAAAATTGCTACATTCACTAAAATTGCTGTTAGTTGGCGCGTTGGCGATATATGATTATACTCACACTGCTAATATTATACCGTCACATTTCGGTATAAGTAATTCCCTTCAGTTTTAAAATAAAGTCTAACAATGAAAATTGTGACTACGGAAAATTGTAAAAAGGAAATTAAATTATACCTATAAAAATTTGTAACTATGAAGTTTGTAACCCTGGAAATTACCGCAATAGTAATTGTAACAATAGAAAAAAAAATGGAACATAATGAATATTGTAAGACTGAAAATTGCGACTTTCGCAAATGGAATAATTGGAATTTTAACAATGGAAACTGTAATATTCAAAATAATCAACAATAGAAATGGCAACAATAAAAAATATATGATGGAAATTATAATAACTTAAATTGCAACAATGTAACTTATAACAACAGAAAGTATAGCAATATCCATTGTTATAAAGTCTATTGTTGATTAGTTATAAAGTCTACATTGTAACAATGAACATTGTAACAATGAACATTGTAACAATGAACATTGTAACAATGAACATTGTAACAATGAACATTGTAACAATGAACATTGTAACAATGAACATTGTAACAATGAACATTGTAACAATGAACATTGTAACAATGAACATTGTAACAATGAACATTGTAACAATGAACATTGTAACAATGAACATTGTAACAATGAACATTGTAACAATGAACATTGTAACAATGAACATTGTAACAATGAACATTGTAACAATGAACATTGTAACAATGAACATTGTAACAATGAACATTGTAACAATGAACATTGTAACAATGAACATTGTAACAACGAACATTGTAACAACGCACATTCTAACAATGAACATTGTAACAATAAACTGTGTAACAATGAACATTGTAACAATGAACACTGTAACAATGAACATTGTAACAAAGAACATTGTAACAATAAAAAGCATGAAAAATGAAGATGCGTTTTTAGTATTTGTAGCAATGAAAAATGCAACAATTGAAATTTTGAAAATATAAATTTAACAATTGAATTACAACAACGGAAATAATAATAATCGAAATTATAATAGTCAAAATTTATTAATTTAAATTGTAATAAACGAAATTGTAACAATCGAAAAATGAACAATAGAAAATTTAACACTGGAAATTGTAATAATGGAATTTTTAACAATAGAAATTGTAATAATGGAATTTTTAACAATAGAAATTGTAACAATATAAAGTGTAAAGGAGGAACTATGGAATTTGAAACAATGTGAAATATAACGATGGTAATTGCAAGAATGGACAGGGCATTGTAACAATGTACATTGTGAGAATGAGCATTGTAAAAATGAACATTATAACAATGTACATTGTAACAATGGATATTGCAACATTATAACAATGCATATGGTCATCATAACTATGAACATTACGGACATTATAACAATGATTAGTACGGGTATTACAACAATGTACATTGTAACAATGGACATTATAACAATGGACATTATAACAATGAACATTATAACAATGGACATTATACAATGAATATTTTATTTTAACGTCCAGCTTATTAATATTAATACCTCATAAGTGTCGAATGAAGAATATTTAATAATTATTACGTATTAATTGAATAAATTGGAGTATCTTTTAAAGTAGTGGTTCCGAAACCATGGTCTGGGAAACATTTTGTGGTCCATGAAAGGGTTTTAAGTGGTGTCTGGAGCGAATGTTTAATTCTGTAAATTTTCTTTTTCATGTTCAAAAACGAGTGTTGCACAAAAATACAATTTCTCATTGGAAAAAAAATTATAAAATTACAGCTGATCTATAAAACTCTTCACTTATTTATTGGAAACATAAAAGGTATATTCTTATTTAATTTGATGGTTTATAAATATTTTATTAATTAGTTTTATTACGATTCATAGGTAGAATAAAATGGGTACCCTGTTAGAATTATGGGATTTTTAGTGTAAAAAGGAATTATTAGAACAAACTAATTTGAGTCAAAACAAACCAAGTTACTAATTTGACTTTGCAAGTCAAATTAGTAACTTGAATAAAATAAAATAAATAATAACCTTAAAATCCTTAAAACTTAATGCATTTGTTTATTAATCGAATTTTTCTTCCTAAAAGAAAACCGTAATCCGTCATTTTGAAAAATCAACTAGATTGTATAATTATGATGTATTTACTTTATTTTTTTTATTTTTCAACAGACGATTTTTTATAATTTTTAAAACAGTATATTTAATCTTCGATTAAAATTAGCAAATGGTGGCCATTTTTGTATCGAAATATGTTCTTTTCTTGACTTTTTTATATTTCCATATAAGCAGTATTAAATATATTGCAGTTACTTTCAGGTCATTTATAAGCTTTGAAATTTATATTTTTGTAGAATAATTACACTTAAAATACAGCGAATGTATGTGCCACTGAAGTTTAATGGATATGCCAACAACGAATGGACGTGCCAGTAATCATACAAAAAAATTAGGAATTGGGAAATGATATAAATGAAATATAACGGCGAACGAAATTTCTAACAAACAATATAAATGTCAAATATATCTATATCTTTCTCTCTCTCTATATATAATCCAATAAATTCGAATATCTGAGAAGTTCAGTACAGACACAAAATTCACTTTGTAAACTATTTTCTAGAATACATTTTAAGTTTTGAAATAGCGTTTCTCAATTTTAAAATTAGTATATTTTACAAGATGTGACAAGTCTGAACACCAACTAGTTTTACGTAATGGCAATACATGGAAATTTGACTAATATTTATAGCACAATATAACAGATAAAAAGAGCAGTTTCTGATCTCATAATGAATATAGATAAGGCCGGATATGGAATGACGACTGAAATTTTATTGAATTCCTCTTTGTTTTGGAGCAGTAAAAATTTGTTTTGCTCAAAATATCAATTGATTGGATCACACAAATTTTGGAATTGTACTCTTCAAATATACAAATTTTAACTGGGTGAAAGTCTATCTAATGAACTATCGAGAACCATTCCCAGTAAATAAACAACACATTTAAACTTTTAAATACAATTTTAAAATAGCCCCAAAACTGTTTAACTTAAGTTGTTTTAAGTTACTGATATAATTTTCATTATTAAAATATTTTTGGATAATGTTAATTAAAAAATAAATTTTTATTTTATAATCTGATAAATATCTGATAAAAATATTTCATATCTGATAAAATATTTCATACCTGATAAAATATCTGATAAAATATTTCTTACCTGATAAAATATCTGATAAAATATTTCATACCTGATAAAATATCTGACAAAATATTTCTTACCTGATAAAATATCTGATAAATTATTTCTTATCTCATAAAATATTTCTTATCTTATAAAATATTTCATATCTGATTAAATATCTGATAAAATATCTCATATCTGATATATGTAAAATATGAATTTTTATTGTTGATATATGTTTGTTTTAAAAATTGCAGGAACTGTATATTATCAAAATATTTCAGATTTGATTGCATACTATTGGCATAATATTTATATACTTTTAAAAATGTAGTAATCATCCAAAAAATATTCTGTTACAACTACTAAAATATTTACGCATAGTAGAAATAATTGTTTATTATGTGTATAAAACAGCCAATAATTAACCATTACCCAAACGTGACCATCCCATTTTCCTTTCGTTTAAGTAATAATAATCAATATAGGCAAATACTATTTCATAACACTAAATGACATTACAGTTTTTATCGAATAATGTAGCAATACTAGTATTTATTATTTCTGAAATATACTAAATAATAGTATTTAGTATTTCTATTCAAATATTGCTAATACTACTGCATATATTAAATATATCCAAGAATAAAATTGTTTTATTTGAAACTCTTAATATTGAGTATAAACAAACTAAGATCTGATTATTATTTAAATTTTATTGAAAGAAATTTAGAAAATACGATAATAAGATTGCGGTATTATTGAATAATAGTGCTGTATTTCCACAATTAGAGTCATTCGCCATTGATCGGTTGCAAAAAAAGTAAAGAGGTTGGAATTTACTTAGTATCAATATATTTCGGCTCTATGATAGCGTCTAATTTGCATAAAAACAGAAAGCACCTTTTAAGATTATTTCTTTTGTGTGATTTAAATCATGGTATTCACTTTCATACCTATACTAGACTTTTCATGGCTGTCTATACAATAAACAAATACTCCACATAATTGTTTTTTATTTACCTATTCTTTATTTGCACATGAAATTAAATGGAGCTATTGTAGTTAACCTTTTTAAAACGAAATACTTTTTTATATTTTTGAACAAACCGTGTCGATCGGTTTTAAATATTTTTTTAAAAATAATCTAATGAATATGAAGAGCTCTAAGTTCATAACTGAAGTAATAGGCTAGATCCTCTGACACTTTTGAAATATCATATCCAAGTGAGATTATGAAATTTACAAAGCTTATTACTACTACCTCATGCAAAGCTTCAACGTTATCCGTGTTAGTTGATAATAAAGTTTTTTCAATAATTCTGGCATAATCTGAAGGGAGATTAGGTGTTATTTTAGTACCATTCGTAACCAGAAAATTTACCATCGCATCTCCTACAGCTTTTAAATATAGAGGTAACGTTAGCACATTATTAGTCGAAGCGGCTTCGGCGATTTTGCTTGCATCTGTGGCCGCACTTGAAATGCCCAAGCTGACCAGGAACTTATACGTCACATTGAATAAAACGGCACCTGCTTCAAGTCCCGGAATCTGAATATTTAAATATTTTTGTATTACTGGAACAGACAGAGCAGCTCTGGCAAACACATTTAAGGGGCGGTCATCTTTTAGCGGCAAGGGTGAATCTCCGTCTGTAATTGATGATGGAATTGTTAGGATAGTCGAGGGGAAATGTGTATTAACTAGAGCATATATGTCATTCGTTGAAACATTATCTGTACTCGATATAGTAGACTTTGCATTTGTGGTATCTGACCTGACACTCGTAGAAGGAGACCTTTCAGTTGTTGAAGCAGTTCCTACATATGTTAAAACAGAGCTTGCACTTGTTAAAGGAAAACTGGCATTTGGTAAAGCAGAGCGGTCTCTTGGTGAAATAAAGCTGACACTTGGTGAAGCCGAGAAGGCACTAGGTGAAGTCGAGCTGGCACTTGGTGAAGAACTGGAAATTATTGATTCAGTGTCTTTACTTGTTAAAACAGAGTTTGCACTTGTTGAAACAAAACCAGTCTTTGTTACGGTTTTGCTGGCACTTGACGAATCATATATGGGAATTGTTGAAGCAAAATCTGTATTTGTTAAAGCAGGGACACTTGTTGAATCAGACCTGGAAATTGTTGAAACATAACTATCACTTGTTGAACCAGAGCTTTCAATTTTTGAATCAGAGTTTAAATTTTTTGAAACAGTATCTGTACTCGTTGAAGCAGTGTCTGTATTTGTTAAAGCAAAATCTGTAGTTATGGAAGAAGTTCTGGCACTTGTTATAGCGGAGCTTGAATTCGCTGACGTAGATATTGTACTTGTCGGAACATCGTTAGCATTTGATGAGACCGTGCTAGGAAAGAATAATTCTAATCCGATAATTGAATAATTCAATGTATCTACATAATTAGATACGATTGGTACAGAACCACTTAAATATGGAGCATTTTGATCTGTCAATACATCACAAACATTCATAATAAAAACGTATTGTATTATGAAGTGGAGAATATAAAATAGCTGGATCATGTTGGGATAATTGTGGAATGTCTCGATTGGCAAAAGACACTAAGCGGCATTTATAAAAGTATTTTTATGCATTACAAAATCTTCTTTCCGAGTTTATTATAACACATAAAAGTTGAAAAATACAGCTAAATATACAAAGTGAAAGTTTTCCGACGGAGAACTTCGAAATTCATATTTACTCATCGTATATTTAAAACTACTTTATTGACAGTATGTCTTTGTTGAAAGTAAGCCTTTGTGAGAAGCATGCGTGATTCAATGCCTACTATTTTGGAAAGGTTAAATGTCTTTAAAGTGTTGAAAAATTTGTTCACTATTGTCATTTTGTGGTGTTTTGTCATTTCAAGCATCCTATATGTTATTTCAGTAGTAAAGATACCTTTTACGCCCCTTGGACGCAACGAATATTAACAAATGCGACATCAAAAGAAAGAGAACTTCATGGACCAGTGACAAATCTTACTTTCAGTTCAACGATTTTTCAGAAAGAACGTTTAAAATAATTCATTTTAACGGTTTTTTAACTGGCCATTGATAATGGCGGCACCTATGAATAGACCGTTAAATTTTTTGATTTTTTAGCCATAAAAGAGTTTTTAATATCTTTTACACTTGGGTGTGAGAGTGTGTGTGTCGGGGGGGGGGGGGGTGTTCTTATCTTATCGCACGGGCATGCTAGTTTAATTTAACCCTTTGCACTCCGAGAACTCTTTCCGTTTTCCGTTCTTTCTACGGAACAGTTATTCATCCTTATACCCAAGAATTTGTTATGATTATAGAAAAAAGAAACATAATATGTTTTGGATCTGCAAAAGAACGAGTTGAAAAAAAATTCGATGATTTTTAAACACAAGATCATGCTGTTCTCGTTTATTTTAAAGAACAGGGAACCAAAAGAACGAGTCGTCATGTTGTCGTCTGAACGGCGCCAACGGAGCGCACAGAGTTAAACGTTCAAAACGTTTTCTTTAACCTTCTGCAACGACACCATAGAATTATCATGTTATTAACGACTTTTTTTTAAATAAAACTTTTATTCATCATTTTCTTTTGTGTGACATGCATGAAGCATGTTTTTTGAATTGTTCAAACGTGTTCGGTTCATAAATTGGTTTAAGTAATGTCGCCCAACAGTTACACAATGGGTTATTGACGACGGTTTGGATTCTATCACGAAGGACTGAACTAGGAACACTGCCCCGTAATTTTGACACATTGTCAGATGACGTGGATAACACCTGAGCTGCCACACAAACCACGCACCCCATGTACACGTGATGATGTTTAAATAACTACATATTTAACGTGCACCTTTTCCATATAGAAGGCGGATGTTTTTAAAGATGATTAGGAACAAAACTGACAACCCTCCAATTATAATCTCGCTGCGCATACGTGTTTTTCACTTTTGACTGTTTTGTAAAATTGACATTTTATCTGCGTTATTAAATTTTCGAAAAAATATCAAATATTCTGCAAACAAAATTTTAAATAATAACTTAATTATGTTTAAATGAAATGTTTATCTTTCGTATCGTATGTTTTTCTTGTTGAATTAATATCTTTGATTTGAAATGCTTTTATTTGAAGAGATTGCAGTTGGATGTTACTACTATATAAAATAGGTGTTTTGTCAGTCAATATTTCTTAAATTTTGAAAGAAAATAGTAAATATTAAATATTATATAATCACTTTAAAAAGAAGGATATAACGGAAATAAAAATACAACTAAATACGAAGATGCATACTAAAAATATCGTTTACCATTATTTTTTAACGGAAATATAAACATGTCTAACGATAGGCTTTAGATAAAATATATTGGGTTGGAAGGAAAGTTCTGTCGTATTTTAAAGAAAATATTTGAATTCATTTATAAAAATATGTGTTTAATATTAATCAATTATATATGCTCCGTTATTTGTTACAACCTGTTGCCATCTTTCAGATAACCTATGAATTCTTGTTTTGTAGTAGTTCTCATCCTTGGAGTTAAAATAGTCAGCAACTGCCTTAGAAACACTTTCAAAAGACGTGAATTTTTTTTCCCGTTAGATAATTTTGCAGTAATATTTTTTTTCTCTTAATATTCTCGTAAAGAATCCACTTTTCATCTCCAGTAACCAGCCTGTCCAAAAACGGCTCCACATTGTGTCTAATCAGATGTGATGAACAAATTCTTACCCGATCAGACAAATTCTTTTCCGTTAATTCATGTGGAACCCAAACACTTTGCTTTAACACAAACCCAAGAGATTTAATGTGATCTCCAACAGTTGTATGATGAATGCCAAACTCTTCTGCAATTTCTCGACTTGTTAAATGTGGATTATTTTCCAACTTGGATCGCAAAACATCATTATCGATCTTGGATGGTCGTCCAGATCGATCAATTTCTCTGAGGCTCAGATCCCCGAAACGAAATTTGATAAACCATCTTTGACAAGTACGAACATTTACAATATCTTTTCCAAATACCGCACATAAATTTTTACATGCAACCGATGCATTGCTTCCTTTTTGGAATTCATATAAAATGCAGTGTCGTAAATGCATTTTATCTACTGACATGTTTTTCACTTTAAATATCACAAGTAAATGATGAACGGTAAAAAAGGGCACCTTTTATATTATACAGCAGTCTAAAAAAACAAAAAAAAAATCCGATTGACTCACTAGCCAGATGTACTTTTTATTTACAAGCAAAATCACCTGCCTATTTAAAATACGACAGAACTTTCCCTCCAACCCAATAGAATATTCATGAAATTGTAGTCGCTAAAACTTAGTGCTATTGCGTATGTTACCGGCAAGGTATTAAATCCAGACATTCTATTGAATTCCTGTATTTCGTATTTTGCCAGTAGCATATATATCAAACTAGCTATTATCCGCGGTTTCAGACGCAACGAAAAATTACACTTTAATTTTTAAAAAAATGTCAAGTCATATAAAGTTAGTGCTGATTAATGTGAAAATAATTTTAAGGGCTGTTTGACGAAAAATATATCTTTAGTTACAATGCCCAATTGTTGATGCCATTCAATGTTTTTATATGTTAAATATAATTCAAAAAGTACTTTTTTTTCAACTATTTGCAATTTGTTGCACGTTATAAAATTCCAGCCTTAAACCTATTCCAGGTTGCGTTTTATGTCTGCCATTTATTTTTTACCGTAATCCGCTGTGCCGTTTTAGAGTTTATCGGCAACGAACCAACAAATGACAAATAATTTTTTTAAACATTATATAAGATAAGATGTTTGATTTTATCAGCAAATATCTACACTATTTTATTCTTGTATGTTTAATTAGTTGAGTTTAAATTATTGAAAAATATCATAATATATTAATCTATCAAGCTTTAAATACATAGAATATTTGTATTTAAATTTACATATTTTCAATGGCATTTAAAATATTCATTGTTTATATATTTTAAATGACATTTAGAATATTCATTGCTTATATATGTGTCATAAAATTTATTCATTTCAAAAGACTTAATTCTAATCAAAATTTCACATTTTATTGTTGTATATGAAATATTGACTAAATAAGTAACTTTTTTATTTATTTTTGCTTGCATCCCAGTAAAAATGTCAGCATCAAAATTGTGAAATTGCCGGTTTTTGAAATTTTTATAAAGCAATTTAGAACAAAAACTGCAATGGTTTTCTTATTTTCTTGCATAGAACCTTTAAAAAATCTTAATGTGTACTGAAATAATTGCAATACTTCGAATTTGAAGTATGTTATGCATTGTTTTGGAAGGTACTTTACAACAGGTTTTATGAAGGGATCTAAAACAAAAAGGCTTAATATTAAAATATTGCAGTTTTCCTGCTTAAAACTAATCTCATTTCAGAGGATCTCAAACATTGAAGACCAAAAACTAACATACAGCATATAAAAGTCAGCTTGAAACCTTCGTACAAATTATGAAACAGAAGTTTACCTGCATAAAACCTTCAGTTTCACAATTTTGATGATTGTTTTAATCTGATATTTGCATGCTGGGATGTTTTTGGTCTTCTTTAATTTGAGATGAATCACCCCCCCCCCCCCCCCCGCCATCCCCCGAAAAGAGATTACACTTTTATGCAGGAAAACTGCTATAATTAATATTAAGGATTTTTGTTTCGAATCTCGAATTGTTTCGAAATTCGTTTTAAAAAGAGTTCGAAATATCTTGGACAATTTCTTTGTTACAGCAACTAAAACATTGTAATCCACCAGTTTAAAAAGAATGGCTATTGTAGAAGGATTTCAGTTTTTTAAGAACTTTTAAAATTATGTTTTAACGATTTCCTTTTCCAAAAATGCCATATCAACGATATTTTAGGAGTTTTAACTGATTATATTTGAAATTTGCGTATATATTATCCAAGTTCTAATCAAAAGTTTGAACATAGACATTTCCCCAACTTAAGCTACTTATTTTACAGTACATTTTTCATTCATAGCAATTGAAAAATAACTAAATATTACAAAAAATTTAACAAATTGAATCTATATATTAAAAAAAATTTAGTACAATTAAACGCTGTTGTTCCCCTACGAAGCACAACAAAAACTTTTAATGGCACGTGGATATTGTAGCGGGCGTATTGAAAAGCTGTGTAAACGACAAATAGCAACTTTTTAAAATACCTATTTTGCTTAAAAATGCAAACCAATATAATTTTTACTCCGTGTGTGAATAGAGTTTTTTTTTAGTGAACTGTGAATATTTCACAAATCTTTTTGAATAGTTTTTTTTCAAAAATATCAATATAAAAATACATAAATTCACTTATATTTGTATATTTATATTTTCGAGATACAAATACTAAAGGGAATACTTTGAGAAAAGTTCAAGAGCTATCGTTGTCGAAAGAATGTATTCAAAATTGGTTTAAAAAAAGATTTAAATAAGCAAGTTTTACAAGCAAAGGAGTTTTCATGATATTTTATAAATTAGACGTGGATTTGCCGCCTTATGTTTTACACAATATTTAATCAAATGGACAATATATATTAACCATACAGGCAAACATGTAAAATAGAAGACTAGAAGGATTTACAGTAGTATTATCTAATTTAAGAATATACAATTTGGGGTTACGTCAATATCATATTATTTTCTCCGCAAATACTGATTTCATTTAAATAAAACATTGGTATTAAAAAAATTAATAATATTATTTTGAAGTAGAGACTTCTCCTGAACCACACTGTTTATATATGTATAAATGTGCATCGGAGTAACATAAATGTACACAATTTTAGAATAATGAGTAAATGAAGGGCTTAGTAAAATAAAGAGCATTCATATAAAAATCTTAGTAAAATAAAGAGGATTGAAATCAAGGGCATAGTGAAATATTGGACACTCAATATTACAATTGCAAACATCTATTACATAAAAATGAAAATATTAAAAAAAAACCTATTTTTTTAACCATTTATGATCGTTTCTACTTCAGTGTTAAAGAATTTCGCTAGGACATCAGCTTTCTCAGCAACCTTAAAGCCTAATGACTGTATAAAATTTACAAATCCATCTGAAACAGCTTTGTATACCGACTCAATATCATTCACGTCATCAGTTGATTTTAGAGCATTTTCAATATGCGCGGAATAACTTTCAATATAACTAGGTATTACATCAATGCCTTCAGAAAGCAAGAATTTCGTCAGTCCATTTCCAGCTATTTGAAAGTACAACGGGAGTGTGAGAACCTCAAGTGAATGCACGTTTTGCGAAACTATGCCCGCAATGTCACCCGGATCTGATTTGCCCAAGTCTTTTGCGACATTAAATGCGGCATTGAACAATATATTTTTAGCTGCTGAACCAGGAATTTCAACATTTAATAAGTTTTGTATAGCAGGTATTGCTAACGCAGCTTTTGAAAAGCTATTTTGAATTGATACTCCTTCATCAAACTGAAAATTACCTGAACTGGATAAACCATTTAAGGAATTTGCTGAAACCGCACTTTCATGGTTAAAAACTAAATTTGGGCTTTCTGAAGCTGTGTCCGAAAGAACGTTTAAGTTCGATAAGGCGTAATTTACAATCGGTGTAGCATCGTTTGAAACATAATTTACAATTGGCGAAAAATAATTTCCAGTTATGAAAGCAGAACTTCCAATTGAAGAAACGTAATCCCCATTAGAGGTCACAGAATTTCCAGTTGTTAAGAACGAATTTCCAGTGGATGCAGAATTTCCAGTTGTTGAGACTGAATTTCCAGAAGTTGCGGCATTTCCAAACAACGAAGCAGTATTCTCAGTTGACGATAAAGAACTTGCTGTTGATGGAACGGTATTCCCATTTGATGCGGCATAGTTTATACTTGTTGAAGAACTTGATGGACAAGAACTTGAACTTGACGAAATTTGTTGAGATGTAGCTTGTTGAGTAGCTGCTAATGTTGAATAGGTACTAGAAATCTGGGGTTTAAAAATGCCTGTGGAATCCCTGCTGGTCAACACCGCTGGTGCGATTGATGTGTCAGAGTTAGTCACAATGGGCTGAATAATATTTTCATGAGCGGAGTTGATGATGTCAAAATGTGGTATTGTTAATCCAGTTGAAGAAGTCAAACTGGATGCTTCTGAAGAACTTCTCAAAAAAGATTTATCCGGAATAGGTATAGGAAAGACTTGAACATAAGGAGAAATGGAATCTTCAACACTTGGATCGTACTCCGCTGCTACAGCAAGTAATTTGATCAAAATAAGTCCGTTAATAAGCATTTTACTTCGAACTTTCTGAAACATTTTGTGATTAATATTTATAATATTCTTTTTCGAGTGTATATCGTGTCGTGTTTGGTCAGACTAGAACAACGCAGAAAATTATTGCATCTATGCAACGAAAGGGAATTGAAACTTTTCGGATCCACAGCTAATATAACCTATTCAAAATGTGAAAGTAACAATAGATTTTACACACATATTGGCCTTGAATGAAGTTGAATATACAATAAACCTATCAAGCTGGTGGCGAAAGGTAAATAAATTGTTTCGCGTATGATTAAACAGGTGAAGTTTATTGTGCATGTTCGGCGTGGAAAAATATACGTTTAAGTCATAAAAATGCTATATGCATAAACATTTCGCCCACTTTTCTCCTTGAATTAGCTATACAATGTATTTTAGATTTAAGGGTGTCCAAAATAACATGTTTTTGAACATTCACCTTGTTATAGTTCAGCCCCGGCTAAATGGCTTCTGTGACGTCACATTATTTACATGTTTTAGATAAGTCAGTTGGTCAATTTGCTCAAACTCGTTTGCTGATTCGTTGGAACTAGAATAAAAGAGCGTTATCCATCCGCCAATTAATCCGAGCCTTACCATTATAAAATCTCATATTTTAAAAAAGATAAACGTTAGAAAATATAAACGTTAGAAAATATAATAACTTTTAAATATAGAAACTATTTATGTTAGAGATAGGAAGCATTACAAATTAAAAGTTTGACGTGAAGCATCTTTAAAAACAGCTATGTATCAGGATAGAAACCTGTTACATAAATTTGTTCTCGTTCGGCAGAATGTTAGGCACCTGTTAATCATCTTGAAGTAAAGCAAAACATAAACGGGGAGTGGATGGAGACCGGGGAGTCCGAAACAAAATCTTACCTATATTCCTAATATTAGCGTGTATTTCATAGGCGACCAATCTCAATTTTCATAGAGCCCCAGTTGCTCAGTTGGTAAGGCGTACAGCTACTAATCAGAGGATTGGTAGTTCGAATTCGTGAAATGGACTTGACATAGAAAAGTAAAAAAGTAGTGATCTTGCGATCGGAGAGTTGCCAGCTTCGCTACAAAAATACTAGAAAGTCGTCCAGAATATCCAACAAATTATATTGGCGTGTATACGGGACTGGTGCACGATAAATCTGATCGGGGTCCAAAGTCCCGACGTCTATTGAAGGCGTTGGGTGCCAGTTCAGGTGTTTCCTCGTCATCTGACCATGGTTCTAAAATAACGAGGTGCATGTATGAATGTGTGTTTGAATGTGTATGTGTTCCCGGGTCTTTCCTTCGAGATTAAACCGGAACTGTCGCCAATAGCCCACTGTGCAGCTCTAGTGCGACGTTAATTAACAAAACCAAACCAACCTCAATTTGGTTAATTCCTAGTGTCCGGTGCCCTCGCCAAATGGGATTTGGCGACAAATGAGTGGGCGATAAAGTTTATATTTTTTCTTGATGGCGTGTTAAAATATCATGTTGTATGGCAACCCTAAATTTTTTCCTAGCGTTTCAGAACTAGATGCGCGTTCTAGTTCTAGTCAACGCACGCGCATCTAGTTCAGCCTTGGTGAAACTAACTAGACTAGATGCCCGCGCGTTGACGCTATAGCGTCAACACTCGCGCATCTAGGTTTCACGCAGTTCCGCCATTTTTGAATCGACTCGGCTCGCGTTGTTGATGTGTACGTGGTGTGATTTTGATGTGTACGTGGTACGCGGACGACGTTTATTTAAATAGTAGGTATTTGTGGGAGTTTGAAATGAAAGGTAAACGTGCCGTGATTGATTGCTGCATGGATGCCGGATTGTTTTTTAACAAGCGAATGTGCAAGGTATGCTAGAGGTGCATGGAGCTGGCCCAGCTGCAATTTACTGTGGAATGGGTTTATGGGTCGAACCATGGATACATTATGCAGCAATTATCGACTGGCCGGAGGGTGTCATGGATGTGATCCTGAGTAACCGAAGGCCGGAAACTACAAAATCGACGTCAGGAGTCTGTGATTTTAGCGCGCGTTACGCGTGTGCACTTAAGAGTGCCATCGAAATGCCCCAAACAACTGCCCGAAGGATCGCTTGTAAGCACCATGATCGCCCGGAGGGACATTGTTAGCTTCGAGATAGGCGCCGAAATGCCGCCAACAGCCCAATATAAAGTTCTAGTGCGATGTTAATTAACCAAAGCAAAGCTTCGAAATCAATTGTAAACCGTCGCCATTAGCCCATTGTAGAGCTCAATGCGACCAACGCAATGTCCACCATTTTGATTTGGCGACAAAAAACACACACGTCATTTTCGGCTTTGGCGCCAATTTTTGGACTTGGCGACAACGGGGCACCGTACAATAGGAATTTACCCTCAATTTTCATAACCTGTTGAAGAGACATTTTACGCGAAACCCTTCATGTCGTGCTACGACACAGCTTATACGGTTCTCGTTAAAAATTTACAAACATATTTTTGTTTTCAAAAATCCCCCAAAAATATACGAACAAGTTTAAAAATTAACTTCAAGTAAAGAGTATTTTAAAAAATCAACCGTTACTTACAGGATACAATTTTTCATACTTAACAATTACTACATTAGTTTCATCAATATCAGTACTTTGGTATACAATATAAATTTTGCAGTAACGTGTTGATTACATGAAAATATTTTGTTACTCAACTTATAACATATAAAAAATGTTTTTAGTGTCATTTTGACATGAACACATACCTTCAACGCCAGATTCTTTGTTGCAGAAAAAGTTGTGTATTTCGAAAACATAGGAGGCTATTGCACCACCTGCAACACATTATTTGTTGGGGTGGTTCATCGTTAACCAGCATTTGGTTACTTTACAGGCACCGTAAGGGGACAACGGGATGACAACAAATGAATACTTTTATTTTGTGTCATAGTTTTCATGTTTTTTGTCGTGTGCCGGATAGCCCAGTTGATAAAGGCGTCGGCTGCGAATCAAAGGATTCACGGTTCGAACCTGTGCGAGGACTACACTAAAGAATAGTAAAAAAAGTAGTGATATTGCAATCGGAGGGTTGCCAACTTCGATACTAGAATGCAGCCCAGAACATCCACAAAAATTATCGGCTTGCATACGGGTTTGGTTTGGTTTAACTAAATAACGTCACACTAGAGCTGCCCAGTGGGCTATTGGCAACGGTTCGGGGTCTATCTCGAAGGAAAGACCCGGGAACACATACACATTCACACACACCTTCATACATGCACCTCGTTATGTTAGAACCATGGTCAGATGACGTGCAAACACCTGAACTGGCACCCAACGCCTTCAATAGACGTCGGGACTTTGGACCCCGATCAGATTTATCGTGCACCATTCCCATATACACGCCGTTAATTTTTGCGGATGTTCTGGACGACTCTTCTTGAATTTTTGTAGCGAAGCTGGTAACCCTCCGATCACAAGATCACTACTTTTTTAATTTTCTCTGTCAAGTCCATCGCACGGGTTCGAACCACCAATCCTCGGATTAGTAGCTGAACGCCTTAACCGCTCGGCCACGGAGACCTCGGCGTGTATACGGGACTGGTGGACGATAAATCTGATCGGGGTCCAATGTCCCAACGTCTATTGAAGGCGTTGGGTGTCAGTTCACGTGTTTCCTCGTCATCTGACCATTAGGGTGGAGCGAAAAAACTTTTTTTTGAAATTCATGTTGCCTGAGTCATTATACGGTGCCAAACTCACTAGAACAAATTGTCACCAAATTTCAGCCCAAAATATTGCTATCTTGAGGTTCCACATCTCAAAAGAATGTTTATATATAGCCTTTTATATAAAAAAATGTCCTTTTATTTAATAAATAATTTCTATTAATTAATGTGTTAATTAAAATGATATTTAACATTAATTGTATGATAATTAATAGTAATTAATTATGATTTAGTCAATACATTACTTAATTAAAACTTTACTGTCAGATGTTAGCGCTATAAATTACTTTCGTACTCTACATAAAAAGCAAATTTACTTAATTTTAATACATGGCAGCACGTGTTCTATTCTGATAACTATTTTTACCATGACATAGTTGTCACGTGGATTCCATTTTCTGGGACTGTTTTACTCACGTTTGCTGATTTAATAAAGCATTTCCTCTGGATCAAAAATTATTTATTGTGAAAGGGGAATAAGAAAGATCCTTCAGTCAAAGATATCATCGAAATTGTTTCTTGGGATATTTCAAGAATTTGGAAGAAAACCTCCTTGCCAGTGATATAAGTCATCAAGAAATTTTTCGACTTATAAGAAATTACAATGAAAAGTATAAAAATATGAAAAGAATATCAAAATCTCGAATGGGGGCTAACGAAATTAGGAAATATTTCTTCGAGCAGACAAATAGTAATTCGTTTGATATTTCTTCATGCAAATGTTTGAATTATGAACAATGCAAGTGTTCTTTAAAGATTTCTCGTATGGAGCGAAATTTTTTAACAGGTCAACAGCATGTAAGAAAATGGCAATAGGGTCGATTGACATTTCTGTAAAATTGAAGCGTATAAGAAAAAAAAACATAAAAGGCAAAAGCATGAGGCCAAAGCAAGAGAATGCAAAAATAAAGCTTCTTCTAAGTCTATTACAGATTCAGCAGCGAACGCCATTCTAGGATCTGGTTCAGAATTAGAAGATATCCCTGAAGATGATGACGATTACGTTAGCCTCGAAGCCAAACGTCTGAAAGCAACTGATGATAAAACTCCCTTAACATCCAAGACAAGTTAGATGGAAATATCCTTGCTGCATTTAGCGGTTGCTTGTGATAGGACAGGAATATCAGATAGGTCAGCTGCTGTCATTGCGTCATCTGTGCTTCATGATGTAGGGATTGTATCTAAAGATATTCCGGCTAAAGTTATCAACATAAATAAGCTGAGGACGGAACGTCGAAAGTAGATTCTCCTAGCTAGGGTCCCAGCTAGATTCTACACAAATACCGCGATTTTTGTATGCCCTCTACTTCGATGGAAGAAATGACAAGACTATTATGTATGAGAAGAAAGGGAATTCTTATAATACAGGACTAAGCTGTAGTAGAGCATATTACGCTCTTGTCAGAACCTGGTTCTGTTTATTTAGGACCGAAAGACGTCTGAACCACAAGAGTTTTCCGCGACAATAGGCAAATCTATGAAAACATGCAAATCTCTTGCCGTGGCAAATTTTGTTTCTATTCCAGTTGCTTTTCCCGAAATTGACAAAAAAGAACTCAGTACAGACCAAAAACACCTCTTCGACATTTCTAGGCAGTATCATTGGGGGTATGCCTTCCAGAATTAGCAAACAGAAGACCCGGGAAGATGTCTCACTCAAGATGGCTCACTTCAGCCAACCAAATTCTTCGCCATCGACCTGGAAAGCAATAATGATGCTCCATCAGACTTTAAGCTCATGGTATAATATGTTATGAAAGTTTATGTGCCACCCTGGTTTGAAATAAAGAAAATCTCGAATGCCACACATGGAACACGTCACCTTAATGGAATGATAAAAAAAAGTTCATTATTTCCAGAAGACTTTAAGGCAATCGTTCACGAATTTATTCAGAGGAACTGTTATTTTGCTCATTCTGAGAATATTCTGTTAGGGATGCTAAATGAACGAGCACACATTCGAGAACTTGGCTTCAGAAGAATACTGAAATCAAGAAAAACTGACTCAAAGGGGAAAATAAGATAATTTAATCTTCCCAATTTGAATTTAAAAGCAAATGACTATTTCGAGATGATTCACTATGACAATCCTTTGGAACCACCAGTTACCACGAACTTCAGCGACGAAGACATAACAAGATTGATCAGAAATGGTTCACAATTTGAACACAAAAGCCATTCTCAAGCAGTGGTGAGGCATGTGAAACTGGAAACACAAGCATCATTGGCAACATGTGATGTAGAAGCCGTCAGGGATGAATACTTCGCAGCGGAATAAAGTCACGAAACGAACTTCCGAAATTTGACACCAAAATGAACTTTTTTGGACCTCGTGTGAAATTTGAAAATAATGTGTGTTAATATGTTCATGTCTATTTTTTAATGATTTGAACCGTTTTTTAATATGAAAATAAAATATTGTAAAAATTCAATTAAAATAAAAAAAATGATTTTTTTTACTGTTTGACTTTATAATATTATATTTTATGTCTCAATATGGAACCTGAAGATGATGAACGATTCCGCTTAAATTTTTTCACCAAATGGCACCATTTGTTGGGTCAGGAAACACTAAAATTTGAAATTATTTTTTTTTCGCCCTTTTCACTCCACCCTACTGACCATGGTTCTAAAATAACGAGGTGCATGTATGAATGTGTGTGTGAATGTGTATGTGTTCCCGGGTCTTTCCTTCGAGATTGACCCCGAACCGTCGCCAATAGCCCACTGTGCAGCTCTAGTGCGACGTTATTTAACAAAACCAAACCAAATCAAAACCAACTAAGCAACTTGAACATAAAAACAATTGGTTTGCTTTGGCTGATTAACGTCGTATTGTAACTGCACAGAGGGCTATTGCCGACGGTTCAAGATCTATCTAAAGGAAATACCAAGGATCTATACCTCGTATTTTTGAACCATGGTCAATTGACGACATCAACACCTAAACCGGAACTCGACGCAACCTTAATAGGCAACAAGACATTGGACCACAATCAGATTTAACGTGCAACAGCCCCGAACCGTCGCCAATAGCCCACTGTGCAGCTCTAGTGCGACGTTATTTAACCAAACCAAAACAAACCAAATCAGGGTCTTTCCTTCGAGATAGTCCCCAAATCGCCACCAATAGCCCCCTGTGCAGCTCTAGTGAGACGTTAATTAACATTGGACTATTGGCGACGGTTCGGTGTCTATCTCGGTTTTGTTTGGTTAATTAAAGTCAAATTATAGCTGAACAGACCCGGGAACACATATTGCGATCGGAGGGTTGCCAGCTTCGTTACAAAAATACTAGAAAGATACTAGAAAAATACTAGAATATCCAACAAATTATACTGGCGTGTATACGGGACTGATGCACGATAAATCTGATCGGGGTCCAAAGTCCCGACGTCTATTGAAGGCGTTGGGTGCCAGTTCAGGTGTTTTCTCGTCATCTGACCATGGTTCTATAATAACAAGGTGTAAGTATGAAGGTGTGTGTGAATGTGTATGTGTTCCCGGGTCTTTCCTTCGAGATTGACCCCGAACCGTCGCCAATAGCCCACTGTGCAGCTTTAGTGCGACGTTAATTAACAAAACCAATCAACCGGGAACACATATACATTCACACACACATTCATACATGCACCTCGTTATTTTAGATTTGGTTTGATTAATTAATGTCACACTAGAGCTGCCCAGTGGGCTATTGGCGACGGTTCGTGGTCTATCTCGAAGGAAAGACTCGGGAACGCTGTTTCGTGTTTTTGAACCATGGTCAGATGACGAAGACAACACCTGAGCTGGCACCCGACGCAACTTCAATAGACATCAGGACATTGGACCCCGATCAGATTTATCGTGCACCAGTCCCGTATACACGCCAGTAAAATTTGTTGGATCTTCTGCACGACTTTCTAGTATTTTTTAGTGAAGCTGGCAACCCTCCGATCGCAAGATCACTACTTTTTTACTTTTCTTTGTCGAGTCCATCGCACGGATTCGGACCAGCATTCCTCTAATTACGCTGAACGCCTTTATCCACTGGAGGCTCTGGATATTTTTGGACGACTTCCTAGTATTTTAGTAGCGAAGCAGGCAACCCTCTGATCGGAGGATTTTTAGAGCCCCAATTGCTCAGTGGATAAGGCATTCAGCTACTAATCAGAGGATTGGTTGTTCGAATCCGTGCGATGGACTTGACAAAGAAAAGTAAAAAAGTAGTGATCTTGCGATCGGAGGGTTGCCAGCTTCGCTACAAAAATACTAGAAAGTCGTCCAGAACATCCCACAAATTATACTGGAGTGTATACGGGACTGGTGCACGATAAATCTGATCGGGGTCCAATGTCCTGACGCCTATTGAGGTTGCGTCGGGTGCCAGCTCAGGTGTTGTCCTCGTCATCAGACCATGGTTCAAAAATACGAGGCATCGTTCCCGGGTCTTTCCTTCGAGATAGGCCCCGAACCGTCGTCCATAGCCCACTGTGCAGCTCTAGTGGGACGTTTTTTAATCAAACCAAATCTCCCATACCATGGATCAAAAGTGTCCCACGCCCACCACTAGACTATCTGTACCACATGGGACACATGTTGTCCCAGCCCACACGTAAATGTTTAAAGTAAAACTTTCGTGCATCCCAACAGATTAACGGGCCTGTGGTGGTTTATTAGTTAGAAGGTCGGACAAGCATTCGATGGGCAAGGGTTCGATCCCCACCATGCATACAACAATTCGATAATCTGTGGAAAATTTATTCCTGTCACGACCCAAAAACATACACCGTATATTAGAGCTGGTGCACGTTAAATCTGATCGTGGCCAATGTCCTGGCACTTATTGGTTTTGGTTTGGTTAATAAACATCGCACTAGAGCTGCACAGAGGGCTATTGGCGACGGTTCGGTGTCTATCTCGAAGGAAAGACCCGGAAACACATACACATTCACACACACATTCATACAGCGGGCACTTATTGAGGTTGAGTCCCATGCAATTTCAAATGTTGACCTTGTCATCTGACCATGGATCCTTTAGAAGGTTAGTTTGGTTTGGTTAAGTAACGTCGCACTAGAGCTACACAGTGGGCTATTGGCTACGGTTCGGGGCCTATCTCGAAGGAAAGACCCGGGAACGACGTCTCGTATTTTTCAACCATGGTCAGATGACGAGGACAACACCTGAGCTGGCATCCGACGCAACCTCAATAGGCGTCAGGACATTGGACCCCGATCAGATTTATTGTGCACGTATACACGCCAGTTGTTGGAGAGATTACAACGCACCCTCAGACATTTTATGTGATTCAAATTGGGAAAACATAAACTTATAATATCCATATTCATTCAAATGTCACTGTTGAGCATCTTTGGGGTATTAAAACACAGAAACCGTGGGTGTATAACGGCCAAATATACTTGTAAAACATGTGTTTAAACCTTAGAAATAATATTCTTCCCTTGTTGGTCAGCCTTTTAAAATATTGCGCAATTTACAAATGTTAAAAATGCAGCATATATTAGAGGAAATAAATTTTGTAGGAGAAAAACTTAATTTGTTAATTAACATTGAATTGGCTATTTCCAGTCCTACTAGCGCAGAGACTATCGTATTTTTCTAATTAGTTTAATAATTTCACACACACACACACACACACACACACACACACACACACACACACACACACACACACACACACACACACACACACACACACACACACACACACACACACACACACACACACACGCACACGCACACGCACACGCACACGCACACGCACACGCACACACACACGCACACGCACACGCGCACACACACACACACACACACACACACACACACACACACACACACACACACACACACACACACACACACACACACACACACACACACGCACACGCACACGCACACGCACACGCACACGCACACGCACACACACACGCACACGCACACGCGCACACGCACACACGCACGCACACGCGCACGCACACACACACACACACACACACACACATCTGGGTATAATGGTGACATACACACGTGAATTATAGTGCAAGCAGCATGCATCCATAGCACCTGGCATGACTGGTGCCTGGTGACTATGCTACCTGCTAGGACTGACACGCGATAACACGGACAGGGCTGTTGGATGATCACATGGCACCGGACTGACAATAAAATGGAACTTATGAGATGCCACATTATCCGACTGGTATGAAATTATGAATCAGGGATATGGAATAATAAACATATAAATTTATTCGAAATTTGTACCAAATCTTGCAGATTTTTTTAAAATATTTCCCCAGTTAATATTTTTAGCGAAGATTTTAATTGATATCAATTTGATGTTCGCCTCTTCTTACACATTGAAAATACCTGAAACGATAACCTTATAAAATATTGGATGCTATTCCTCCGTTATTACCAAAACTATTATATGCCTTCTTTGAAGGACACTTTCAAAGCGTTCTACGCTTTGTTACCGAAACACGCGTTACAGATCCTTATGTTAAATTGGCACACGGAGTTACAGCGTGTAACGCTATCCTTTACGATGTTAATTAGTATTAGCAGGCACTATGCATTTCTAATAAGGCGAGAATGGTGTATTCTGCAATGTAGTTTGTAGTATTTTATTCGGTGTTGCCAGAGCAAAGAGCTAAGGATGTAACAAATATAAATTCAAATGCATGCTTTGAATTAACCAAATTTAATGGAAGCATATTACATTGCCAGAGAATGGCATGAATAATTTACCAGATATCTACATTACAATCGTCTGCTTTAATCAAGCCCAGAACTTCGTTAAGTTTTAGTGTTGTAAAGATTTAATGTGCGTCAGATAATTTTCTAGGATATTAGAGTCAGTCTCAGTTAGCATAATTCGACATTTTGTCTGACGTTTATGGAACAAAAGAAAAATTATCTAATTTATTTTAATTTATTTTGAAAGTGAATGCGTCTTTAAAATCGGTCAGGGTACACCGGTCATTGTTAGAAATTTTAACGAAGTGTAATATAAACTGTTAAATGCTTGATACACAGTGTTAATATTTCAAAGCTCCATAACACTTGGAGAAATTAGCCTATGGGTATAAATGATACAACTGTATATAGGATAGTGGGAAAAATCCAACACATGTCACCTGTGATGGTGAATATACTTTGGTGAAGTTATAGCGGATCACCACTGTAACTTCACCAAAGTATTATGTATTTTGAATTTTTAATATAACTGCTTTTGAATTTGTGCAACTAAATTTTATTATTTTAAGAAAATATAAAAATATGTTCTAATCCGCATAAGTTTTCGTTCTAGTTTTCCAATCTAGTTAGAGATATTTTACTACACATTAATTCAAAAGTTATTCACTGTGTCTCCAATAGCTCATTGTGCAACTCAAGTTACGTTAATTCAACCAACCAATGTTGTTAAATGCGATTTTCATAATCATTCTTTTCAATTATTAAACAGTAAAACAGGTGTCATTTTAAAGAAACATTGGGACAATTCTCAACGTTCAGCAAATAATAAAAAAATGCATAAATTAATATTTACAGCAATGCGAATTTTGATTTAAAAAATAAATTGGCAATTTAAACAACTAGCCAATAAAAGCATAAGCAAAACGTCCTCTCTATCATAGGTTTCAACCATTTCAAACGCTGAATCAGCAATTGTATAATCTGAATTCGTTAGACTGTCGTTAGTGATAAGAATCTTTATTCCATGTATGCAGATTTGGCATCACTAAATTATTTAAAAAACTTCATAAATAAAATGATCACAAATACAGCCATTTCAAAACCTTAACTCAAATTATATCAATTGCATAAACAAATAGGCAGGCAGTATTAAAATTGACACAGCAGGTGTAAACCATAGTTAAAAATATTCGATGTTGGGGCAATCCTTAAAAATACTTATCCGTCATTTGCGAATTCTACACAGAATAGATATAGATCAGTAATGGCGATCATGTACATTTTTAACTGCTTGAATTGCAGACGCAGTTCAATTAAATTTAAACACGGCGTGGATAAGTAGATTTTAACAGTCATGACAATAGCACTGACGTAAAGAAATGATTACAAACAAATTCACATTGTTTTGTTGAGCCCAAATGTGTTGACGTAAATACATTTAAATATATATTATACTGTGAGAGTTGGCAATGCTATTGTGAATTATACAGATCTATTTTGAGACTACATATGAGAATTTTCTTACCTTTGCACTTTGAGATTTTCTGTAAGTATATAATTTAATACTGTTTAATAGTACAGCTTCTACCGAGGGCTCATGGTGAAGCTTTATTTACGTTAAATCAATCGTGGTTCAAATGTATTTCATTGGACGTGATGGAGAAATTTGAAGAGTGGGGTGCCATTTTAAGTGTTTCATTTGTCATTTGAGTATGGTTTTAAATTACGAAGCAGCGTTATCGGGTCTTTTCTTTGCGATATGTTTCGAATTGTCGATAAATACCTATTCTATAATGCGACGTTATTCTAGTCGTGTAACTGAATTGTATTGTTTCGGTAATGTGGATCCTGCGCGAGATTTCTGAATTCCATAAAACGGCTAACGGGATGACATTTGAGTCACGATATATTGAACTTGCAACATCTTCTTGTGCACGGCGAATCTTCGGTTAGACTTCGCAAAAATCCTGCAAGGAATCCGCTCATCTCAGGTCAGGTGCTGTCGGATGAAAAATTCCCATTGTGAAATTGCTCCGGTTTCTGCTAACAAACGTAAATAATATTATATTTTCGATTATTTATCAGTTTCAGTTTTTCTGGGAAAATGCAATTCGGTCAGTTATTAACAATGTTAACTATTTGAAATTTCCTGTTTGTATTAATGTTTAGTTATTAAAAACTGCATTAATTTAACGATACAAAGATTACAAAAATATAAATGGAGAATTTGTATGGTGAAAGTTTTATAAATGTTTCGTATTTTTTCGGTACACGATAGAAATTCAGAATGATTTCATCAAATCACTGAACATTTGCTAGCGTTTTTTATAGCCTGTAATATTTCTTAATCGGAGAAAGTTTTAAAAGTACACTATTGGAATCGTAAAAATGTTTATTTTTACACTTGTGCGTATTTACAGTTAGCAAAGAAAAGGCTTTCTACAACTGTATCAATTAATACAACCTATGGAATAATAATTTTGCATGGATCTGAAATTATTAACATAATCACACGGTCAAACGCTAAAATTATTTACAAATAAATTTTTTAAAAACAAAACATTACAAAAAAATTCTTATGTTTGATATGTTGAAAAATATTTTCTGAAAAACTATAATTTTTCATTTTTATAAACAGATAAGTGTAGTTTACAAACTGTAATTTAAAAAACAATAATAATAAAAAAAATCGCTAATTTTAGTGATGAAACATTTTTTAAATCAATACCTATATTACTATTCCTAAATACAAATTTAAGTAATATGTTTAAAAATACACTGTATTTTTATGAATTTAAACTTTATCAATCTTGGAAAAAAGTCATAATTGAGAAAAATTATTTCAAGGTCACATATTAAAGGAATATTGTACCAATACTTAAGATTGATTTGTAAAAAAATTATTAGTCGTACTTAACGTAGAAATATAATTTTAGTGTCGTTAGATTAAAAATAAAAATGAACTAGTTTTTAAAACAATAAAATATGTTTGGATACTTTTGATGATTTTATGTCCCCCATACCCACTTAAATAATAATAAATCTTAGATAATGACAAATAAGTTATATTTTGTTTCAGGCAAATCGCTGATTTTCACCATCCCAATAACACTTCAAGAATAAAATGTGTAAAGGAATTTATGTATTCAGAATGTAGATCGGAAGCTTTTTAGCCTCATCTCTCGCATTCCCAGCCCAATAAGAGTCAGAAGGACCTTCGTCTCCATCCACCAACAACGCCACCTTCACAACACCTGCAATTAGGAATGCATCCCAATCTGAAAATCCGCCCTTACCATTCGAACTCTCATCTGAAGATCTTATAATCCAAAACATCTCCGACGCTGCTTTAAGAAACCTGTCATCGTATCCCGTTATTCAGGACATTATGAAGATCCACCTGCCTGGAAAAGTTTCGAAAGAAGCCTTTTACAGACTAGACGTCGCACTTTTAGAAAAATGTGGTAATAAACTGTCCAATACCTTGGCTAATATTGTGGCACAAACTGTCGGGTTGGACGAGGTTTTAAAATAGGAAACTACTTTAAGGCGTGTTTTCGCTCAATATTGAAATTTATTTATTCCGAGGGAGAAGCAATCGGACCCGATATTGCTCAAGTGTATATCGATGATCTCCTAGATGTCATAGCTTCGATCGATACTAAAGATATGGGTGCATTGTTCAATGGTCTTTTAGCTGCCTACGTTAAAAGTTTCGCAGATTTGGGGTATGATTTTTGTAAAAATTCCATCAGGATATCAGAAATTGTAGCGGATACATTTTTTCAGTTGCATTACCATTAATGAAATTGCATTATTTTTTTAAACTTATAAATTAGACGTTTTCAAATTTGCATGGGTCTTTTGAGAATTTAAAAGGATATATTCTCTTAAACTAGCAAAACAGAATCCATAATAAGAAAAGAAAGAATATGTGTGCGTGTGTCACACAAAAACACATACATTCCTCTGCGTATAAAAGGGTGACAATTTATATACAGATAATATTTATCCTTAATTTGTGCATCTAAGGCTTGGCATTTTAAAATTACATTTACTTTTTTAAATTAATTTATAAAGGTTTTTGAAGCCCTTTTTTAAATATCCTTTCAAAAAGAAATATTATATCAACATTGTTATTAAATCGTAGTATGTTGCCAACAATAAAATACTATAAACAAAGTTATTAGTATATGTTTATTGCTTTAAATTATTGACAAAATGAATTTCTAGAATTTGGTTTAGAGAATAATTGATTTGTTATCCCCGTGCAAATAACGGGTATTTCTACTAGTGATAATTAAAGTTGAACGAATAGATAAAATGTCCAGTTTTAACAAAGTCACGAGTGTAATGTCAATGTTATATGCCAATTTTGCCTTTTGATATTTGTAAATGTTTGTAAATCATCCACAAGTTTAGTTACAACTAAAAGTTGAATTATAGTCGTACTAAAGCTAGGCAAGCTATGCGCACAATTAGCGATGGTTCGTTACCTGTCAGTAAGAAAAGACCACCAAACACTGCTCCGTAATTGAGAATTTTTCAATTATATTTAATTGAGTTGTTTGTATATACGGTCATTAAATAAACGCATAGTTATGGTTGCAAGAAATGAATATTGAAATGGCGAATACTTGTGTAATCTATTTTCAATTATATAATTTTCAGCAAAGGTCGGGGCTTGCTGAAAATTTTTTTGATTGTCGAAAAAGTTTTAAGCAACTTGATTTATAAAACTTGGTATTCAGATTCTTATAAAAAGCTTTCCATTAATACTGTTAGATGCTGAGGGTGCTAGACACTGGGGATGATAGAATATTAATTGTCTAAAATTATAAAATTTTATGTAATTATGCAAATAAAAATAAAATAAAATACATATATCCGCCATTCCCCCTCCCTTTAGATGTTTAACCTATTTTGATTTTAGTTAGAATATATTATTATTTTTATAGAGGGAGCGGGAAGGGAGAGTATAACAAAATTTGTGGAGGGCGCCCAAATCAAACGCCTGCTTCTGTCTAAAAACTGCTTCTGTCTTGAACAGCTCCTGATCTTTGGTAACTTTTTAAAGTTAGGTAATCTTTATAAAAGTAGTCTAAGCTTTTAAGAGAACAAGAATTAGCTTCAATTTATTTAATATGCATTTTCATAAATACACTTTGTAGTTCTTATAATTTTTTCAGCAAGAATGATGTTATTTCATACTAAACTTAATGCGCTTTCAGTTTATTAGAATAAAATATAAACAGAGTAAAACAGTGCATTTAACAACATTGTTACGTTATTAAAAATATTAAACCCAAATTAATTTTTTTAAAAAATAGACCACTGTTTTTTCCATCAATTACCGTTGACTTTTGTTTTAAAACTGTAATCTACTCTAATTTTATACAGAAAAATATTATTTAAAACTGAAAACAATATTTCTTAAACAATATTTTTCCTTCCACCCTATTACCGTATTTTTCCGTCCTCCATATTACCGTTGGGAGTTTATTTGTAATTCGATTAAAGTAAGGATAAACTTGCCAAAATAGCATCCATCCCAACATAAATTTACCCGAATCCCCTACTACATTTGGAACGTTCAGTATACTGAATATTAATATATAGGTTATCTGAATATTCTGTTTCAGTTATCTAAAAATTATCAACCACCTGAACCGGTTATTTAACTCCTTTTACATAATTATATAACTTTCTTATTTTCCCAGAAAAAGCATATTACTTAGAATATTTATTTATTTTTTAACATTGAAAGCAGTTAGTTTCCAAACACGCTAAAAAGCATTACTAGAAGAAAATTCCAATCTTTTAAATAGTACAATTTCTTTTGCTATTGATCATCAAGTGTGGCTAACTTGTATTTTTTATATCAGTAAGTGTATTTGAATCCGAGTTTATTTATCCGCGTATAACCTAAATGGTATTATGGGTTCTTATAAATGAGATTAAGTTTAAATATAAATTTAACATTGTTAAATTTATATTTTGATCTCATTAAAAAAATACTTCATGGAATACATTTCAGCTAAAATTTCTGGTTGATTTAAATCATGTCCAACAGTCGATTTGTTTGAGTATACAAAAAAAAACTCGTGAATGTTCGATGCATTAAAACTTATATGTATAAACTACAAAATGCGAATTATTTACTATTATTTCTGTGTTCTGTATAAAGGTTAAACTTTTTAATACATTGCAATACAAAAATTAGAATGTTTAAAAAAAATTATTCAGCTTTATTTCAAGTGGAAAAAATGGATAATCTAATTATTTTGCTAAACAATAGGAAATTACGGAAAATCTTAAAAAAATATTACGCAATAATATGAATTTTAAACCTTATAAATGACAAGATAATTAACTAACATTTATTTAACAATGGTTGTATTTTAATTTAATTAAGTTATATACCTTTTTTAAAACAAACTTTTATCAAGAAGAACACTTTTTGATAATAAAATGAACGCCATTTACTGCATACGTTATAATATAACAAGAGATTTTAAATGGATTGAAAAATCATATGTGGAGCAAATTTAAAATAACGTCAATTCAGCATAGATTCCTAAATCGAAATAAACTGCAAATAGTAACATCAGGTATTCTTTTTCAAAGATAATAAATAATAAAAAGGTCGAGTTTTCAAAACCTGATTACGTAACGTTTCCTTATTTTGGAAGAAACTAATAAAAAAAAATAGTTTTAACAGAGTATATTCCATTTAAATAAATAATAATTAACCATGCGCATGCAGTTACTAACACATATAACTGTATAAAGTAGAAAATAATAGATTCTAAATTAATAATAACAGTTCGGATTTTCCGATGGGACAAAATTGTTTGTTTAGAAACGCGAAAGAGTTTTCCTCAATCACCAAACTTTAGACTTAATTAAGCATTATATGGATTTAGAAAATGTAAAGATACTTTTTACCAGCTGTGTTGGTGATTAAAATACGCTGTAACATAGTTCCCATTATCAAACCGTTTATAGTTAAAAAATTTGTATGATGATATTTTAATTATTAGGTCTATCAAACAGTTTAAAAAATTATTTATAAAGTTTATTATTCTGAAAATATATGTAAAGATGCTATAATGGTAATAGTCCCTTTTCTAATATAGTCGTAGATCTTTCACTGCACAAATTCTTCCAATTCAACCATTCTGTAATTCATATATCAAATTGATTCATATGTTTATGCAGCTTAAAATTAACCAATCAAAGCTATTCCTTGCATGCGATGTTCGTGGTCATTTATTTCAATTGCCAAGCAGTTAAACGTGTGTCATTTTATTGAAATTGTAATATTTCTCATTTTTAATAATATATAATAATGTATTGATTAGTATTCCCAGCCTTGCGAATTTTGATATTTAAAAAAAACTAATTGAAATTTATTTAAACAACAAACCAATAAAAGAATAAGCATGCCACAAACACTCTCCTTCAGAGTATTAAACCATTTCAAACACTAACTCAGCCACTGCATAATCTGTATTTATAAGACAGAACACAGAGATACAATTTTTTATACCTTCAAATAAAAAAAATAATAATCTTTGTTCCTGTATGCAGATTTGCAAGCAAAAAACACTAATTCAATTCAAACACCTCATAAATACCATGATTTCAACTACTTTCTCATACATATTCATGCGAATAAGTGAAATCAAATTCACGTCTTAAGGCACAATACATACTAAATGCACATTAAAGGGAATTGTTAGAGGCAATGAATAACATTTTGTCGTCGAGAGAGAGAGAAGAGTAATCTGTTATGTTGAATAAAATTCAGTTAATTTCAAAGGATTTCACTTAGAATTGCTATCTTCAAAGTACTTAGCATACTATAGAAATCTTTCACTGTAGCAATGTAACCACGTATTTCACATTATTATTCAAAGGCTGGGTATCTCGAAATTTGTGTTACTTGTATTTTAAAAATAAGCCGTAATTTAAATTTTGAGGACGGCGCGCTTTGTTTAGAATTAAGAAGAGTTCGTAATTAGAGGATTGCGAGCTCGAGCCACGTTTTCTGCCTGAACATCGTCGTCGTATAAAAGGGAATAGGCATGTTAAGTTTGTTGTAGTTGAAATGTCATCATGTTGGTATTTGTGTGGATTTTTGGTTTTCATGGGTTGGAAAATGAGGTGCCATATAGGGTGTTGTCCTTGTTTTCTATCTATGGATCAAAATTAAGAGGTAGTTTTTCCGAATGATTGGATATGCTTTTATTATTTTTCAACCTTCCACCCCCATAGGATAAAAATGTAATTCTTGTTAATGTACTCTGCAAAGGACAATCGTAGCTGGACTACCAAATAATTGTTATAAAATAAATCGCATTAGTACATGAAAGAGATTGCGACTCTGAACATTTAAAAAATCATAATATATATATATATATATATATATATATATATATATATATATATATATATATATATATATATATATATATATATATTAGGGTGCATCAAACGCCCCTCTAGAAAAAAATCACTTTGTCCCCAATCTAAAAATGTTCCATTAGGCATAAAAAGTTGACATACCAAATATTTTCGATTTATAAACACTTTTAGGGGGTCCTCAACAACTTTGAAATTTCGAGTTTTTCGAGTAAAATCACCAAATTCAGCATTTTTCATACTTAATTACTTTCATATTTTTTTAACTATTATTTGATGATATTTTAAGAAAAATTATTATAATGAAGTAAAATATGGATCATATAAATATTTAATGTTAATAAACTATATTAACAGTAAATTCAGGGGACTTCATTCTTCATTGATTTCAGGTGACTAGTGACAAATTTAGCTTTGTTTACAATTTACAGTAAAGTACATTTCCTGTTTATTTCAACTTGTGGTTTTCATTTTTAACGGATTTACTACTTTTGTTCTGAATTGATTTTATAGTTTTATTTTGTTTATTTATACTTTTAATTCTAAAAAAATAAAAATAAAAGTAAAGTGAATAAAAAAATTAGTTCCAATTTAATATTAAATTATATTATTAGATATACTAATGATTTTGATGAACGAAGTGACACAAATTATGTAAAAAAAAATTTGATTTTGAAGGACTCTCAAGCTGTACTCAAAGTCATCATCAATATAAAAGAACGGGAACGAGTTTATTCATCCCATACGACATTAAGCAGAAACCTAATATTGTTTCAACTAGCTATGAGTCCAGGGCAACAGGCAGCATATACAAAAACATTACAAAACTAGGAGAAGATACATGTACAATTGCATCATCTTACGCAGCAGCAGACAGAACAAGAATATGCAGGTTGCAATGGAAATTTCAACTGCTTGCAAGTAAGAGTGGTGCTTTTTTTAAATATACAACTCTGCATTGAAATAAAAAACTTTCATCAGCAATGTCCAATAAGTACAAAATAAAAAAACGTTCACCAGATAAAGATTCTTGATGTGCCTGCATATCCCCAAGGAACTAATAGTAAATGCGACTCCATCATTGCCGACTTAATATATGAGCAACTGACTTCTTAGCAATGTACAAACAATTATGAACATGATATTTGACATAACTTCTTCCAACACATGCCATGTTACTGCTGCTTGTGTCAGAGAGCAAAATAAATTGGGACATAAACTTCTTTGGTCAGCTATCAGAGAAGTCATTTTGTCTCGTGTTTTGGTGACTTAAAGGTTAATGCTTCTAAGTTACTAGGTATAACCTTATTTAAACTATTTTGAAACAATTTTGATCAAGATGATGGTGGATTTGAACCATGACCCAAAGTCAGTGAATGTGCAAGCAAGAAGCATAGTTAATGAACTTGGAGCTAGTGCAATCCATGCAGCAAAATGTGCCATCGATACTGGAAAATACAGAGATGATTATATGGAATTCACAAAGCTTTGTCTAGTATACTTTGAATTTTCCAATATTACACAAGCAGTAAAATTAAACCGACCAGGAGCTTTGCACAAAGCATGTTGGATGGCCAAACTGTTATACACGATTAAAATTTGTCTTCTTGAGCAGCATCAGCAACTACCTACTGGAACAACAACATGTCAAACTGTGACTTTGCCACTCTCACCTACAGCACCTGGTGGTTAACTTGTGATTCTGCCATAAATGCTCTTTGGAATGTCCTACAAATGCTATGTTCTCTTATAACGTACAAGGTTGTCCATCCCATCATATCTGAAAGTGCAATTAGTGCTTTTGAAAACCATTACTGCTAGTATCTTACATAAGAGGTGGTTCCACTTGTCCTTTGGAGCAACAGAGTTCCACCACAAGAACGAAAAGCTACCGCTGATGCAATGCTAGCTACAAAACTAAATTGCACTGATATTGCTTTTAAATTTCAAGGTAGATATGGTATGGATTTTGAAAAACCCAAATTTCCCAAAAATCTCACTGTAAATACAACTATTTCTAATTCAGTTAAAACGGATTCTTGGATTTTATTTTATCTATTTGAACTAGACTCAAATTTTTTAATAGAAGATGTTTCAGAATGGTCAAGTTCTGTATCCTACACCACACACTCACAAAGTTGCAAGCATTGAATGTTGTCAACGACTGTGCAGAACGAAAGGTGAAGCTAAGTACTGATAGCATAGAATCAGCAAAACATGAAGATCCCTACCACCATGTTCTGCAGGTCGTCAAACAAGATCGACAAAAACAGAAAAATCTGCGAAAACGGCCGAAATTGACTATAGTTTAAATTGAGTGTACTTGTACGAATTAAATTGATATTAGAAAGTTAATAGTATATGATTATATATTCTTTTATTCTATCACAAAACAATCTTAATTGCATTATTTTATTAAAGTATACATTATTATATATTTTTTTTACGCACAATGCTTTTTTTTCAGAATTTTCGTTTTTGTTGTACCTTCCTGGGACTTGAGGACCACATAGATGTTATTCAATTTTTACGAAATTCTACGTATATAACTTTTTTAGCATTTCGAACAAAAATAACATAGGGACAGACAATTTCCATTAAATTTTTAAAAACATGGGGCGTTTGATGCACCCTAATATATATATATATATATATATATATAAAGAAGATCTATCAAGGAGACAAGATAGATATTTACCAAGATAGGATATTTACATAACCATGTCTGATGCGTTTCATCACGCAGTGGGACTACAAATTTCAAAACTGATTTCAATTTAAAATTGCAATTCATTTTGTGAATAAAACTAAAAAGAAATGTTTTCATTACTTTTAGTTTGGGATGAAATAAGCATCTATCTTTTCTATTCATTGAGAATGGTATAAATTTGTAAGTGGTAAATATGGAATATTAAGTATACTATTATCAGTTGAATACATGTGAATGTAATAGAATTTGATAAAACTAAATTATTTTTTGTGTTTCTTTTGTATAGTGTTTTGACCTAAATAACTTGTTGAGATAATATATGTATGCTGCATTTGAGATTACTGATATTTATAAAATTTTTAATTCCATAAAATTTTGACTAAAATAATTGTATTATTTGTCCATTATTATTTCTTCATTATTACTATAATATTAGTTAATTATTACAATAATATAAGTACATTATTATTATAATATTAATTCATTATTACTAGATTATTAATTAATTTTTATTATAATATTAGTTCATTATTATTATAACATCAGTTAATAATTACTATAGTATTCGTTCATTATTATTATAATATTAGTTAACTATTATATTAATATTAATTCATTATTATTTTAATATTAATTCATTATTATTTTAATATTAATTCATTATTATTTTAATATTAATTCATTATTATATTAATATTAATTCATTATTATTTTAATATTAATTCATTATTATTTTAATATTAGTTAATATTAATTTAATATTAATTCATTATTATTTTAATATAAGTTAATATTATTTTAATATTAATTCATTATTATTATTATTATATTTGTTAGTTATTATTATAACATTTGTCAATTATTATTATTATTATAATTATATTTGTTAATTATTATAATTATATTTGTTAATTATTATAATTATATTTGTTAATTATTATTATTATTATTATTATAACATTTGTCAATTATTATTATTATTATAATTATATTTGTTAATTATTATTATTATTATTATAACATTTGTCAATTATTATAATTATATTTGTTAATTATTATTATTATTATTATTATTATAACATTTGTCAATTATTATTATTATTATAATTATATTTGTTAATATTATTATTATTATTATAACATTTGTCAATTATTATAATTATATTTGTTAATTATTATTATTATTATTATAACATTTGTCAATTATTATTATTATTATAATTATATTTGTTAATTATTATTATTATTATTATAACATTTGTCAGTTATTATTATTATTATAATTATATTTGTTAATTATTATTATTATTATTATTATAACATTTGTCAATTATTATTATTATTATAATTATATTTGTTAATTATTATTATTATTATTATTTTATTTGTTAGTTATTATTATTATTATTTTATTTGTTAATTATTATTATAAAATTTGTTCATTATTATAATTATAAAATTTGTTCATTATTAAAATTATAAAATTTGTTCATTATTATTATAAAATGTGTTCATTATTATTATTATTATCATTATTATTATTGTATTAGATTATTATTATTATCATAATATTAATTATTAACTATTAGCATCAGATAGGAACATAATTACATTAACTTATCATTTTGTAGAAAGAACGGATCGTACCACTAATTTAGAATTATCGTACATAATAATTCTTAGTTTATTTTAAAATTGTACCCTCATTTTATTTTTACACATACATATTCGTGTAAGGTTCCCTCTGTTTGAGGTCATACCATTATTCGGCAATTGACGTGAAACGTCTTTTAGTTTGGTTAATAGTTCTAACGGAAGTATGTAGTGCACATGCGCAGAGGGCACCATTGTTGCGCCACGCATGGCGCATGTGGATCTACATTTACCCACGTGCGCGTATTTCACAGATACGTAGCTTGACAGCTTGGCAAATTGAGGAGGAGTGGTCGCGTTTGACGAAAGTATAATCTATCTAACTGAAACCACTGCTCATAAAGAGTGCTAGTGCCCATACACCCTCTGCAACACGCACAATGCGTTTCACGTATATTAATTTGGCTGTGTTTTCCATACAGACTCTCTCTTTTTATCATTACTAATACATTATAAATATTCAATGCATGTTTGAAATATTTATTATACATAAAAATTACATTGAAATATTCATGGCAATTAATTGTTTTACAGGTAAACCAATAAATTTACTTAAAATCTTTCCTGTCTCACATCAGAATGCTGTGCCTTTTCTCAATTCTAGTCGTGAGTACCAAAGCTTCAGTAGTCAACCCAGAAGCCTATGAAGAAAATTCTCTCGATTTCAACACTACTACACAAGCGGTAATCAACATTACAAATATCGGAAGTTCCTACCAAACCACCGTTCCTGGCATTAAATCCCAAATTGAGAATTCAACGCCAAAACTGGAATCGGACGCTGCGAATTACCTGATTCAACAATACTCTAACGCGACTGTCGATAAGCTGTATGTAAATGACTTGGTGGTGAAACTTAACAATATACAGCTCCCTGGCAATGCAACAGCCGAAGTTTTCTACAGACTGGACGTCGCCATGATGATTCAGTGCAAAAACAAATTACCCGAAACCCTTGCTAATGTAATAGCGCAAGCTGCTAGTTTATTCACCGTTTTGCCTTTACGCGTGTATTTTCTGGCTAGTGTGAATTCGCTGTTGAAGTTTTTGATGTACAAGGGAATTGAAATACGACCTGATGTTATTCAAGTTTATTATGATTGCGTTATAAAGAAAATATACTCAATTGAGATAAATAGTATAGAGACCTTATTCCAGGCTTTGTTGGGTGCTTACATGTGTTTTGTGATCTCGTTTGGATACAATATGTGCAAAGAGATGTACATTCTTGTGGCTTTGTTTGCGAACGAACTTATTATTTTGCATCAAAGTTAGAACTTAATTACAAAATATACAAGGCGTTCACCAAAGTTCGAAATGAGGAGGTAGAAGTTAGGCGTCATTGACACGTAGAAAGTTTGGTTTAGTTGTCAAAATGTTATGCTTAGGCGTTATTTTAAAATAATTCAAATTGCTTAAGCAGAGATGGTAACTGGTACGATATTTTTTTAATCGTTAAAGCCCCTTTTGCATAAAATTAAAAGCATGTTTCCATCTGTACTTTAAAAATATCAACGTCTTACTAACAAAATTATGGAAAAGTATGTGTGAATTTTTGGAAATCAAAGTTATACGTAAAAAATGACGACTGGCTGTAAGAAATACGGTCGTAAAACTGATTTTTTTTATAAAAAAGTTGGGCGTCAAAAACAACATTTAGGAGTAAATTTATGGTCGTCAAGGTGAAAGGTGCAAAATACAACTAAGGTGAACTTTTTAGGATTTCGAACCCTGGCGTCCATTAAAGTTTTTTTTCCCCTCTTAATTTTTGGATGGCAACAGACTTGGATGATATATATATATATATATATATATATATATATATATATATATATATATATATATATATATATATATATATATATATATATATATCGTGCCTATCTCTAAAATAAAAGAATACATACCAATAATAAATGGTTAAGTTAAAGAGAATCACGAGTTTACTACGAAAATACACCTTGCAAACATGAATTTCAAGAATAGAACTCGTACAATGCTTGTTTTTATGACTTACACGACTTTAAATCTCTTTTTAATCTATAGACAGCGGAATCTCCTGCTCTGTGCAAACCGTTTTGTAAAATCACAGTAGATTTCGTAGAAAACAAACGAGCGTTGTACGCTTACTATTCATAGAATTACTTTTTGCGAAGTGCCTTTACGTACTTAATTAATACCCTCTACAACTTTGTAATTGACAATTTTCGCGTAAGTTCTATCATTTTAGAAATAGGCACGTTACTATAGTATATTTTTGGTACTGGGCCCATGAGCGGTCGCATCATAAAATGCAGCCACTTCACTATGTCTAAATACTACTTTTATGACTATAGCTGTGGGCGTTCAAAAGAAAAGGGGGCGAGAAATGCTTTTAGTGGGCACTACGAACAAATATAATTTTCCCTGCTCATTTTTCATACATAAGGCACGATTTTTGCATTTAAATTGAAAACAAACTGTAGAAAGAATTTGTTCTGTATATCGGTATTTCAAATAAAAATAATTGAAATGAATTAAAAGTGTTTTGTTTAATTTTCGAATGAAATAATATCTTTCTTCTTATTAACTTAAGTAATTATTGAATGCAGGGAATTTTGTGTGTGATTAACCTGCCCAAACATAAAAGTTCCTTTTATATAATTAAACTTTATATGTAGGCTGAGACAGTATTTGCCCCATAGATTTAATTGGCCTAGCGATGGGCTTGGGAAATTTCGGCCATGAGGGGATACTTTTTAAAGCATGTGAGGTCTGAAGTATGCTGTTTGCAGCAGAACAGGTAATTACATGGTTTCGGATATGTGACGCTTGACGAATGGTTCCTACAGATCGTCTTCAGCTTGTCTTTTCTGTTTTTTTAAGCCCTCAAGTGATCCTACCCCCATCGAATCTACCTACTTTGAGGAAGAATTGAAGGGTTTGCTATAAAGAGGATGTAGCTCCAACCTAGTGGAATTTGGAGTTACATGTACTACCTTGTGGTAAAATAAAACTTGTTCGTTTGGTACCAGAAATAATTAGCTTTAATCGTTAATTCTCGCGTTACTCAAGAAATAGAGCTGTCGTTCTCATTAGTTTGTTGCAATATAAAGGTAGCTCCTGAAGCTACCGTCATTTCTCCCCCAAACGACTGACGTGCTTTGCTTACAAGAAGGTTATACAGCACTTATAAACAGTAGTGTGATAACAGTGGACTACAGCCGGACAACGCAGAAGATGAGCAGGGGACGTTATAGAGGGGCAGTGTGATGATTAAAAATGTAATTTTCTGTTTTTAAATCCAAGTTATATGCTATATTTCAATTGAAGTTTTCTGTAAATAAAATATTATAAAATAATAAATTGTATTTTTTTGTGTGAAATAATTTTCATAGAGGTAGACAGAGCATCTATTTGGTTGCAATAAAGAGGTAGTTCCAGCAATCTAACATGTGCCACGTCATCTGGAAGATATATTTTTGAGTGAAAATACTGTCAAAATATGTAGGAACAATTAAGAAGATTGATCAAAAAGAATATCTTCACACAACTTGGACTTTTGAATATTCAAAGTTTTTTACGGTTTTCTGCAAACTTGAATAATTGGAGCTACCTCTTTTTTACAGCAAACCCCTCAATTGTTAATGGTCCGTCCGCCAGACAGTTACATGCCTGTTATTGTAAGGCAAGTGGTCCGTTCACAATGGTTTGAGAACTCATTGACCTGCCTCCCAAAGAGGCATTTTCTCCCCCCCCCCCCCTTTAAGAATTAACCCACAGGCAGCGTAACTTTTTTTTAACTTAGCCCATGTGAAAGAGTTAAACATCAAATGTCTTTATTAAGCAAAAGTGTATTTATTTAAAAGTAGTTGAAATAATCAAAAAATATTATTTATTAAGACATTTATAGGTATAAAAAAACCTGCCTAGGAAATATATAGAGATGAATTTAAAACGATCTTCCTTTATCATAAATTGTTTTGAATTTATGCATAATCGAATTTTATAGATTATAGTTTAGTATAAACATATTTTATTCAAGCCATATAGCAAGTATTTGTGAAAGATGCATTGATTAATGCAAATTGAGCAAGTAGGAAATTTTAAATTTCAAGTTTCTTTCTTTTAAATAAAAATAGTTTTATCATATTGTAGAGTTTACGTACATGTCCAGTTATTATGCTTTGCAAGTTATAAAGTAAAATAAAACAAGTTTTAGAAAAGTAGTTTAATTTAGAAAAATAGTTCAAAATTGTCAAACAGTTAAAAACAACAAAAAAAGTCCAAATAGTTTAATAGTTAGTTAATAGAAATGACTTTTATTAAAATACAAATACAACGTTAACATACGCGATTAAAATCCATCAAATCTGGACATGTTTCGGGAGATACATATCCCTTCATCTGCAAAAAATGACCTCAATTTTCTGCTGATGAAGGGAGATGTATCTCACGAAACATGTCCAGATTCGATGGATTTTTATTGCGTATTTTAACGTTGTATTTGTATTTTAATATTCTTAACGCAATGTTCTATAAGACGAGTTTTTATCTTATTAGAAATGACTTTTATTAGAAAGAAGTTTGTTTATATCCAAGTATAGAGGCAAATATATAATATGGCTCCACTGAATTAGCGGTTCGGTAACGCCCTCAAATCTGGTATTAGCGAATCAATAAGCGAGTTCATACGAGTTGACCAATCAGCTTATATGTAAAACATGTAAACATTGGGAAGTAACAAAAGTTACTTCTCCACACTTCACAGCATTTATGCACATATATTCGAAACTTTACATAATAAATTGTATTAATATAAAAATACTTTTAAATATATTTCTTAAATTCATACCATGCAAACTAAGCGATAATCATAAAAGAAATGTAAATGTCGCGATTTGTCAGGCAGCCATTTTTTATGATTTCCAATCTTTACACATCACTGGACAAAGGCTTAACAAAATTATCTGTCAGTGTGGTCACAAATTTCCGGAGGATGGTCATTGTTTGGATGCATGACGCTTAGCTGTAATGGCGAAATAAAAAAAAGTATTTTTGCTCAACTACTTCGCTTATAATTTAAAAATGTCGCTTAGATTTAGTAGCAACAAAGAAGGTTGTTGAAATATAGGAAAAAGTAATGGTGTATTATGTGTTGGTGAACAGCCAAACAATGACCCTCTCCTAACAAATTGTGACCCTCCTGTATATTTTGTACTTATTATATAAGCAACTGACTAAAATAATTAACTAAAATATACATTGTTAGTATGGGGTAAATATATTAATGCTAAATTTAATTATATTAAAAATGCTGAATGATGAAATGTTTTAGAGATTTATAATTTTTTTTTTATGTTTTCTGGAAAAACTTTGGATTTTCACGAAAAGTTACGAATGTTCCCACCATAAGATTCCTTTATTTTATTTTTAAATATTCAAATAGGTTCACATATTAGAAAATTATATCCGATGAGAAATGTGACTGCTTGAAAAATGACTTGAACAGAATTCCCTTCGGCTAAATATTATAACATCATTACTTTATGTCCTATAGCCGTCTGCCTCCGAATTGCTGGGTAAATAGCTAAAGCATGCATATTGAAATAAACTTAGAGTTGCCGTCATAGGAACTTGAATCCGCTACTTGTTGTTACAAAGTCACGTATTAGATCTTCAAAGTATTTTTGAGCCCTCTGACGGAGCTAAACGACTTAAGTCATCCATGGATTTCCAGGTTTTCTAGTTATAAACATAAATATTGAACTTTTAAAAGCATTTTCGATATGTTGAAATATTTTTACAAATCTAAAGCTTTAGAGTGTTTCTTTGAAGATGTATCTATTAAATTATTAAAAATTTTAAAAATATATTTAATATACGTGGCATTTGAAATATAAAAGAAACTATTTTAAAGAGAAATAATTTTACAATTTATACATTTTCCCAAACGCTCAGAGGGTAAAAGGTTTATTTATGGAATATTTATAAAATTCTTAAACTCATTTAAAAAATAAATGAATTTTTTTTACAAATCAAAGCCTCAGGTGTACATTTTGATAGAGTAAGAGTTTTACACAACCAACAGAAAGATTCTTTCTGTTATTATAGACTTTGCGAATATTTTTTTTATTCAACTAAACAATTTTTTATTGCATCATATTCATTTTTTCCTAAATTTGAAGTATTAATAAATTGAGTTACAGACGCCAAAATTGTGTGGTGGGGCAACTTTTATGAATTACAAAATGTCATGCAGTGATGCTGAAGATTTTTCCACTCATTAAACAAGGATGTGAAGAAATTCAAAATCTATTCAAATAAACGCAAAAACAAATGTTTAGAGAGTTCAATCGTACCCCGTGGGTTACTTTCATAAGCAAACTTGTTAATAGAACGTTATGAATAATCAGTGAAAACGCTTTTTTATACCAACTCCCTTATCTTGAGGTGTATTACAAATCCAAAGAGTAGGATGTGATAAATAAAGCCCCACACTGAAAAAAAATGTGTGCAAACTTCTAAATACTTTTAATCCTGAAAGTAAAATCGTTTTTTCAGCATAAAACCTTAATAAAAAAAATGCGAAATTGAAGGTTTTTTGAAGGTTTTATAAAAGAGCTTCAAAGTCTTCCTTGAAAAGGAAACTACATTTTCGATTCAAAAATTTCAATGCTTTAAAATTGAAGTATTTTTGAAGGATTGTTACATATTTAATGAAATATATGGAAATAATAAAATAAATTAAGAGATCTTCAAACAGAAAGTATATGCAACTTTCCTAAATGAAACCTTTAAATTTACAATTTTGATGGAAGTTTTATGTTGGCTTTTTTTACTGGGTGGTGGTTACCTGATGCATTATTATCCAAATATAACTTTTTCACGCTGTCCGGTTTGACATTGCATTCGGCGCCGGCACTGTCATCGTGAACGTAAAATAAGTTTTTCTGTTTAGAGGCATCTGCAGCTAAAACCATTCAACGGAATTAATGTTTGAGAAAATGATGCATTTCTGTTGTACTATCGTAGCCTACATTACTGTTACAATGTATTTATTATTTTGTAAACGGTACTGGCAACACCTGTAGGTTGCTGCGGAGTCGTCAAGGGAAGACAGTTGGGTTTTTATTAGATTCAGCCATTTTTGATGTTAACAACATCATTGCATCATTGGCGTAAACATTACACCAAACCTCATATTAAGAAAACTAAAGGAAAGAAGATTTCCGTAAACAAATTTTAGTTTAAAAAATCACCGATAAGGATAATTTTTTCCGTTGTCCGAGAGGAAAACAGGTATTATATATATGTAAAAAAGTATATATGTGTAGAGGTAAATATTTTGGTGATTAAACTTAAAGGAAATAAGATTTTATTAATCAGATTTAGGGTATCCAGAACCACATAGATTATTTTTAATGTGCTGTCTGCTCCTGTGTATAACGAATTGCATCCGATGTGTGTCCTGATTCTAATGAATAAAGATTTATTCCTTATGAGTTTAATAACCAAATTAATTTGCGTGACGGTCGCACCTTTTTTTATATGTATTATACCTGTTTTCTCCAGCCAAAGTGCCAAAATCTCCTCTATCGGTGATTTTTCTAAATATTTTTTATCAGAAATCTGCTCCCTCATGCCTTTTATATCCTTAAAATAAAATTCGGTGTAATTCCGTTGGTTAGTTTCAGCTGCAGATGCCTGAAAACAGAGAAACTTATTTTGTGGTCATTCTGTATAATGTATGCCAAATAACTGTTCTAAAATTAAAAAAAAACTGTTCTTTGTGATAAACATGATAATGATATTTATACCTTTATTTAGTCATCTAAAATATCCTGTAAAATTATTTTATAAATCTATGCAGAAAAACATGCCCTAAAAATTTCTAACTTCACAGAAAAATGTGTGCTAACATGTTTTGACGTATAACTTCTTCAAAGTTGGTTCGATAAACAGTAATGAGTTTTGTTTTCTCTACATTCTCGTGTGACGCTTACGAACATTGTTCTAGAACCCAAGGCACTAAGTTAAAAATGCAGTAGTTTGTTTGGAATCCGAAAAGATGCTACTCACTTGAGTTTGATGTTACACGCCTTAACACTTTGCACTCCTTTAGCGCCGCTCAGGCGACAACATAAACGACTCGTTCTTTTGGTTCCCTGTTATTTAAAATAAACTCAAAAAGTGTCTTGTAAATAAAGCACATCGGTTTTTTTTTTAACTTGTCTCTTACAGATCCAAAACAGATGATTTTTCCCCTCTATGAGCATAAAAAATTCTGGGGGGGGGGGGGGGGGGAAACCGAAAGAGGAATAACTGTTCTTGAGAAAGAACGCAAATGTCAACATGTTCTTGGAGTGGAAAGGGTTAAACAATCGGCGACAGACACGACTTACACATTTTTTTTGGTATCTAAATGTTATAAGTAATCTTATTTCTTTTGGTGTACATTTTAGTACGTCCATTATATGTAGATTTTTGTTGTTCAATGCTCTATTGTTAGTACAAAGAAAGTAACATTCCATGCTACGCGTCAATTTTAACTACACCAATAATCGGATAAATAATAAAAATATGATGTCTCACTTAAACAAGGAAAGACGTTCATAGAAGAATGTGTCTTCATCTGATGTCTGTGACTACACAGTGAGACAACAAATTTGCTAACTATGCGCATTTAATTTGATTTGTAAATAACATTGATTCTGAAGTATGCAGTAGCATTTCGTATACTTTGTGCCAAGATCGCGGATACGATTTCATTTTTGGATACGAATCATTTTCCAGATCTGATGTCTGAAAATGTGCCGTGACACCACACATTTTTAAACATATAAGTTAATCCCAAATTATCAAATATATCAAATTATATAAAGAAACTTTTTCACTATTGTTAGGACAAAATGAAATAATCATTAACTGGTTGATCTCGTGAATTTCGTAGGAAGTGTTACAAAATTGTAAGTAGCCAAGAGAGAGTTAAGTTTAATAGTTTCAATTAAATTAATTTAAATATAGGGATAATATATTAAACCGATGTTTAAGTTAACTTTTATTTTATGCATTGTATCTATTTGTTTAAAAAATATTAAAATAATATTTTTTTTAAACTTAAAGTCGGAGTGATGTACGCTTTTAAAAAATATATATGCGACTTCCATAAAATTACATATACAATCAACAAAAAAGTTTTGGTTCAGTGTTTGATTTTCAGGCAGCTGTTAATTTTTATATAATTGCAATGGATTAAACTGATATAAGATTGGTACTTTTACACAATATATTCAATTTTCGGATACAAATATTTAATTTTTTAAATGAAATAAATATCTGTAATAAATAATCGTATGTATTTATAATTATTTTACTTTAATAATATGAAATATCATACATAATACTACATGCAATACATTAGCAATTTTTTCCCATTTTCTATACATTTTATATATATTTTATAATGTATTTCAGTTTATATATGGGATTTCAGTAGTTAAAAAAATTAAAAAAAATTCAATTACATGCCTATTAACTATGTTGCAGTATCTTCAAATTTCGCGTCAGAAATTAAATTTTCTCTCATATGTTATATCTACTAAAAATTTTAATACTTGCGTAATATTGATGATTTTACATTTTTAGTGATAATAAAAAAATAATAATTATTCCTACTTAATAATGAATTTAGTTTTAAACTTAAAAAATTTAAAGCTGAAAGGTTTCTTTGTTCCTTTGATTAAAACAAATAATTTTTTAAACATATTTTTTTTCTTTATACAAAATAGTAACTAATTTACTTTATGTAAGAAAACGTGAAGAGATGCACTTGGTACACATATTATTTAAAATAAAAGTTCTTAAGTTATTGTGTTAACAATATTAACAACAAAAACGTAAAAAGGTGTAATTAAAAATACAACGGACAGTACACGTTGCGATAGAAAAACCATCTCCCTTCATCAGCAGTTGAAATACCATTTATGGGTAGAATAGGATTACATATTAATTTGAAAAAGGGACACATTCTGAAACGAACATAGAAATTTTATAAACCGGGTGAAGTTAACTATTGTATGTCAACAGGTGGGAAAATTTGAAAAGACAAACGTCTCATTAATCAAGGTTCAAGATTGCAAAAAATCTGAAAATCCTCCAGGAAGTCAATTTTATCTTTAGAGTTAGGTTTACAAATTAAAAGATAGCAGCATAGATAATTTAAACAATACGCTTCGGAATTTTCTAGTCCAGCGTTTTCCCTTTAGCATTAAACCATGGATCCCTAGCTAAAAGTGAAATAGGCCCGAGGACCCTTTTAAAATTAATGTTGTAATTGTTTTTAATTTTAAACAAACAGCTGTTACCACTGAACTCTAACTGTAACTGCTGGAAGGCTCAAACCTTGTTTCCTATATGGGCGCGTTGAGGCCAATTGAAAGCAGCCATGATGTCCCCCCCCCCCCCCCCCCAATATTTTTTAAAAAGTGATTTAGTTGGGTTTTTTATTACCATAGCATTGTAGAAATATTAAATGTGTATAAATATTATATTTTCTTCTTATAACATTAATTTTTGTATTGCCAAACAAATAGTTTTTGCTCTTGCTTCTTATCTACTTCGACTTTGACTTGCAAATGACTTTCTATTTTAATAGCAGATAGCATTTAAAATGGGTTTAAAAAGAAAATAGAAAAAAAAATAACTCAGCCAAAAGCAATACACGTTGGCTTATTTTAACATAAAAATATAAGAAATATTGAAATATTGCGGTAGCAAAGAAAGTGGGGCATATCATGGCTGCCTCCACATCGGCTTCAAGTCAACAAAATGTCTTGCTCTATCCAGAAGTTACAGTTAGAAATCAGTGGCTTTTACTAAGAATATGGACGCAAATTTACCCAACAACTACATAAAAAAGGTAATATCACATTCAGAAGTTTAATAACTATTAGTATATTTTAATTGTACACCCATTTAAACTCATATGAAAACATTGCAATAGAATCACTTAAGTTGGTTATTGCATTGACTTTTGAACTATACAGAACATGGAGGTAGAAGTGAAAGTTTTGTTTTTGGTTCGTAATCTCATCTAAGTTTGACCGCAAGCTTGATATCGTTACTTAGAAATCAGCGTGAATATTTAGACTATTGCTGTATGAATGTTTTATTTAGTATTTCGTCACTTGACCATGGTTTAAAAATACGAGTGACAGTGTGTTCGGGTCTTTCCTTCGAGACGGACCCTGCACCATCACCAATAGCCCATTTTTTAACTCTAGTGCGACTTTAATTAACCAACCAACTAATTTAGTATTTTTTTATAATTCTTTATGAAATTATAAAGCCACATGGTAAAATTAATTTTATGCAGGTTTTGATTGTATCTTCGCAATCGTGAAGTCAATCCTTTATTGTTTTCTATTGATGACAAAATACTACATATTTAACAATTGTCTTAAAAAGTTAACGCATTATTTTGTCAAAATATGTTGTTTCAATATTATATATGGTTTGGTTTTGGTTAATTAACGTCGCACTAGAGCTGCACAGTGGGCTATTGACGACGGTTCGGGGTCTATCTCGAAGGAAAGAGCCGGAAACACATACACATTCACACACACATTCATTCGTACATGCACCTCGTTATTTTAGAACCATGGTCAGATGACGAGGAAACACCTGAACTGGCACCCAACGCCTTCAATAGACGTCGAGACTTTGGATCCCGATCAGATTTATCGTGCACCAGTCCCGTATACACGCCGTTAATTTTTGCGGATACTCTGGACGACTTTTCTAGTATTTTGTAGCGAAGCTGGCAACCCTCCGATCACAAGATCACTACTTGGTACTTTTCTTTGTCAAGTCCATCGCCTGGCATCGAACCGGGAACCTTCGTATTCCCAGCTGACGCCTTTAACCGCTTGGCCACGGAGGCCCTCAATATTATATATGAGCAGTTCTTCAAAAGCAGAGAGATCCATTTTTATAAATTTTATAAGAGACGACAAAATCGATTATCAGCTATTGTCAACTGAATTCAGACACTTTTAGTCAAAACCTCTTTTTGCAATGTGATGTAGTGTATTGAGAGCTTGTGAATACATATAACGATTTCGTAAAAATTTGGATGTATCTAGTTTTGAAACTAGACGGCTCATATTTCATATCTAAATAAGAGCTTTAGTACATGTTATTCGTTATGCTTCAATCAAGCACCCCAAATTTGGTTTTTCCAAAAACAAGGATGCCATATTCAAATATGTATTTTAATAATTTATATTTAAAATTTAATAACTAATAGTACTAATAATTAGTTTTTATATAGTGTGGTTATATTAACCATATATTTTTAAATATTTAAAATACTTCCAATATAAATATTTCTTTATAAATAATATATCAAATTATTTCGTTACAGATAAGCCATTGTATCCCACTAAAGTAATTTCATGTGAAGCTTCAAATAGCTACACACTGTGTGCATTTTCTCCATATTTGTTACAATAATTCTGGCTTCGGGAGGGTCCACTGAAGACGGACAACAACCCGGGTCCACAACGACTGTATCCGAAAGCGGGAACACAATACCAAACCTGGAATCTGCTGCCGTAGATTCTTTCATTGAGAACATTACGAATACTACAATGGATAAATTTCTATCGATTTCTGTAGTGTATAATCTTACGAATGTGACACTTTCCGGAAAAGCAGCAGCAGAGCTATCCTACGCGCTGCATGAGAAACTGTTTTCGTGGTGTGTGGAAGCAGAGAGTTGTAATATTAAATAGAGAGCGCCTTCAATACCAGACTCTCATAAGGCCGCGGTGTCAACATTGAAAAGAAAAACCAACATCACGTGGTTATAGCGCTGCCACATTTGGCGTTCAGACATCTGCATGAGTTTCAAATTTGACGCACATTCTTCTTTTTTGGTGATAAGGAGTTCTGTCGGTATTCAACTTCTTAACACATATGTACGTATTTACTTATTTTCAAACAATATGCGCTAAATATTTCCTCTTATTAACGAAACGAAAATATTTTATTTGTGTTCAATACTCGAAGAAGCGAAACTCTTTATATTTCTCAGGTTTTATTGTTCATATTTTCTTATTGAAGTATACAAAATAACAATTGAAAGAACTCCGCTTATGGTAAATTTTTTACATAAAAACGTAATGCAATTATTTCAAAACTAGAAAGTAAGAAAAATCTCCTTAATATATCTGTTAAACTCCCTTAAATGGTGCCACTCGTTCAAAAAAAATCTATATTTAAATACAAAATTAAACACAACATATTACAATACTTCGATCTCGTTTAGTTCCTAAAGTCGCCAAGGCCTGCCAAGTAATATTGGCGCATGAATGAATTGGCCTTTCCACCTATCACGTGGTTTCAATGATGGACACACAGAAATCAGCATTTTTATTCCTCTATTTGTATCATTACTCTGTGTGTGGAAGCCGACTGCCTCAAACCGAGGCAAAAGTCGCAGCTGGAGCTACGGCAGAGTTCACACGCATACCGATACGTGTGTACATGTGGGCGGGTGTGAAAGCGTTATTGAAATATTTATTGCTCTTAAGAGCTGATTTGCGAGACGATGTGCCTCAAAAATTTGTCGAGTATTTTGATGAGAAATCGAAAGGCATTGATATAAACAGCCTTGCAATTTTGATACCCGTTTTTTTAGCCGCATTCATTGATCTAGTAAAGTCTTATGGAGTAAACTTTTGCGACGAGATAGAAAATCTCGCAGATATTTTTGCAAGTATACTTTTTGATGTACACAACGGTTAGGAAATTTACATACAAAATGTATTTTTTTCACATTTTCAAACAGATTTTTTCTGCGTTGGTGCACATGTTTTTATTTAGTCCGGACGCCATTAAAAATATTCAAATGTGTTGTGTATGTCACAATTGAAATAAAGTTTACAAAAAAATAGTTTTGGTTCAATTTGTAATCTGGGAGGACGTTCGCCTTAGATACGCACAGAAACGCGCACGGTGGGTCTATTTGGACCCCAACTTTTTTTTATCTATTTATGACTCATATTTAAAAAAATTGGTACTTTTTTTAGCATCATACTTCAGAATATTACTAATTGTAGCACCTAAGTACAATGAAGTATGATGCTTTTTTTAACATCACACTTCAAAATATTTCTAAGATGTTTCGGCAGAAAATTATTTCGATACCCGTTCCGTTTGTAGTGAGGTAAGATGATCTGTGCAATCCACACAAATATAAGTATCAATGCAGCCTGAAATTCAAATTATTTATTTGGCGTAATTATTTCTTAAATTTGTTCAACACTTTTTTTATGTAAGACGCTTTTTTATGTAAATACTTAAGTAATAATGATTTCCTTCAGAATCTCTAGCTCCATAAAAATTTTCCAGCCATCAATTGGTGTTGAAACGTTCCATGCAGCGGTATTAGTAGATATGAAATGATGCTGTGCACACGAGTTCGAGCATTTGTCTTACTCTGTAAATTTGTATTTTTCAATAAATTCCTCAGTGCTTGCAAAATCCTCTTCTAATTCAGATTCTGAATCGTGACCCGCTAATATTCTCGTAATCTGAACAATCTACCTCGCCAAAAAGAGTCTTCTTCACTTTCGACTTCAGCCAAAAGTGTTTGCAGTCTTTCCGTGTGGAGTTGGCACGATGAAGTTGCGAAAAAGCGTTCGCACACAGTAAGTAACGGCAAATCGAAAGATTTTTTTTAACTAAAGCGAGAAGGCGCGGTGAATCCCGTTATACCCCCAAACATGACAATCCTTTTCTTACAAAACAAAAAGTGACCACAAGGAATTTCAAACACTTTGTAAAGATAAAGGGGCGTATCAAACTAGACTACTGGAAAGGAGGGGATGTCAAGGTCAATAGCGTACCAGAAAATCCCTTTTCAAATCACTTAGGGTCCATATGGACCGCACGCGCGTCCTACCAAGATAATACAAGTTTTAGTATTGTTTATTCGGTATTTCCCATACGAGAAAGCAAAGGGACAAATTACACTCCAAAATCAAATGTATTGTAATTTTTTCAGATGACATATTTGAATAAGTCTTAATATTTAAAAATCAAACTTTTATAATAAATGCTAATAAGTAGGTTTTATTATAAAAATTTATTTTTACCATGCACACATTATTTCAATATATCATTTTCGTTTGACATACAAGTCTGATTACTAAACACATGTACTTACACATTTTTTGTATTTGGAGAATTCACCGTACCTGGTTTTGAAAAAAGTGATTTGTGAGTTTAAAAATAGCAACGAATATTGTTTTACTCTCCACACAAACACTAGGCCAATTATCCTCGGTGTCGGGATCCAATGGTCCGCTTGGCGAGAAAAAATTAAATGTCGATTACTTATACTTTTATTAAATAAATTTCAAAGAAAAATATTATAAGATAACGAGAACGGTTTAAGGAATGTTCGCAACTTTTTTATTTTATTCGTTATAATCATAAACAAACCTTTAATATAAGGAGACTGATTTATATTTACATTTTTTACGTAATATTAACGAGGAGCGCTCATGCAAAATTAAACATGTCAAAAAACATGTTTTTCTTAAAATAAGTTAGGCAAAGAACTTTATAAAAAGGAATGGTCTGTATCAAAAAAAAATATTTTTTTTATTCAAAAACGTTAAAAACCGAATCTTCGTCCAAATGCAGACATTTTCAAAAGTTTTTTTTTCCGCGATTTGCGATCTAACGAGTATGTTCACTTTTGCTCGCCACTTTTCGCCCTAGTTTGACTACTTCACTCCCCACGTGGTTCAAGTTCAAACGTTGCAGTGGATTAATTGCCAACCTGGTTGACACGTTCTTTTCTTTCCTGTACACTAAACTTTTTTTTCCCAGGGAGACACTACAGAAAGCAGTTTAAACAGTCACATACCATTGATTAATACATATCTCTGCTCGGGAGATCCTGTCTGAACACAAGCAATTTGAATCAGTGCAATACGTAGACTTTCTGGGTAGAGTAGATGAAACTGTGGCTCAAATGCCGTGGATGTTATATAAATTATTTTTAATTGGGTGCCAGATAAATTTTTGTCGTTGAAATTTAGTTTGAGGTAGAGCTCTATAGTCTTTGCTTCCATATACACTGTTAAAAAATTTTACGACCTTGCACCAAAATTCGGTACTTATTTAGCTGCAACTAACATTTGGTGCTTAGTTTCACCATTTTAAGGTGCTACCACGTATACCATTTAGTAGTGAAACATTGTACAAAAACACATAACATTGTACAAAACTCAAAATTCGAGTTATCTTAGTATTGTAGGAGTAGAATATTTGTAGCAAAGCTGGCAACCCTTCTAATGCAAAATCACAACTTTTTTAGTTTTCTTTGTCAAGTTTATCAGTCGGGCTCGAACTAGGAATCCTCTGATTCATAGCTGAACGCCTTTATCTACTGGGCCACTGATGCTCTTGTTAGTCGTTGTCTTTCTTGGATTGGAATCTCCTGATTGTTGTGAAACCTTCGCTTTTTTCCGATAAAGGATGTTTGGTTCAACCTATATTCCACCATAATATGATGTCATTTGCTGTAGACCTCTGTTTTGCACCAAGATATGGTACATCGTTTAACTGACATTTTTAACAATATAGATATCTAACTTTTACTAAGAGCCCCCATACGCAATTTCATTAAAATCAACAAAACAGTGAATTTTTTTTACGTAATTTGGACTTCTTTGAGCCTACGACTTGCTCAATACTTAACATGACTATTTAATGTGGAATGCTTCTTATTACACGAGTTTTATATCCATTTTCTAAAATATAAGCATTGTTCCAAGAAGTTTTAACTGCCCTCTTATTGTCTCGATCTATCATTGCACAAAGTACATTGTCCTTTTCGAAACTGTAGAGTATCACACCTGGTCCAGTCATAGACATATGTGTGCAAGTATTTTTCTCAGCAATTTTATTATATATAGAAATTTATTGTGCACGGGTGTAAACTGTGTTCTTTGTAATTTTTAAGCCTAAAGTTACAACTGTAGCATATCAGTACTGTAAGTATATAATATCAAATTTTGAATAATATTTATGTCAAGTTACTATTTAATCTTCAATAAATATGTATCTGTCAATGGTCTTGTATATTTTGTGTTGTTTAAAATTTAAAGAGTACGTATTAAAATCGAGAACAAGGAACTTTAAATTCTGTTAGAATCAAAATTTGAATATACTTATAGAATATGGTAATATGGGAGAAAATGGATTTTAAAACTCGTTTTTTGACGTTCATAGCCCAATTTTCTCTGCAAACATTGTAAATTTACTACAGTTTTATAATAACGTGCAATAATTTATTGGAAATATAATCATATATTTTTTTATTTAATTCTGAGGGTTGTCTTAACATATTTGTAATAATTATTTTTCTTAGATAACTTCCCTTGATTCACAAATGGGGTAAAATGGTTTTGTGTGTTTTTTGTGGATTAATAGAATTTATATATCAGATACAAAGCGTAACACTAATTTTTGAGTCAAATTAATAATTTGAAAAAAATGGACTAAAATAACTATCAACTCTTAAAAACTTCGTTTATTTGATTATCACTGGACGATTTTTGATACAGTTTCACATCTTTTTCTGTAAAACATCATTTAAAAAAAATACTTTTTTATTATTTATTATCATCGAAATAGAATAACTGCCAGTATAATTTCGGAAGTTTTTATTTAGTAATTTTGCTGTATTGACGTTTTATTTAATTTTTTTTCGCAGAATTTTAATTTAAAACATTACGTCTAACTTCTAATATACTAATCAGAGGATTGGTGGTTCGAATCCGGGAAATGGATTTGACATATAAAAGTAAAAAAGTAGTGATCTTGCGATCGGAGGGTTGCCAGCTTCACTACAAAAATACTAGAAAGTCGTCCAGAATATCCAACAAATTATACTGGCGTGTATACGGGACTGGTGCACGATACATCTGATTGGGGTCCAAAGTCCCGACGTCTATTGAAGGCGTTGGGTGCCAGTTCAGGTGTTTCCTCGTCATCTGACCATGGTTCTAAAATAACGAGGTGCATGTATGAATGTGTGTATGAATGTGTGTGTGAATGTGTATGTGTTCCCGGGTCTTTCCTTCGAGATTGACCCCGAACCGTCGCCAATAGCCCACTGTGCACCTCTAGTGCGACGTTAATTAACAAAACCAAACCAAACCAAACCTAACTTCTAATAAAACAAGCAAAAGCCTTACACGCCTTTTATCTTAATGCAACTTTCCCTTCCACAATACTTCGAGAATTATTTGTCCTACCTCCTAAAGTGACATTTTCTTTCCCGTTTAGGAATGTGCCGCAGACAAGGCACACTTTTCTTTAACATAGTCAATGTGAAAAGGTCAATTAACGTATGCAACATATTATTCTAGTTTCAGTACAATGTTTCGGGCAGAAAAATGGTTGTAATTTATTTTATTTTCTAAAATAATAGTTTTATGGCGCAATATTTTCAATATATTAATAAAATGTAGCCGTTATCTTTCCAATGGATTAAAATGTATTCAACTAAAATAGAACGGAATCGAGTATTTCGAATCATAATTTTGAATGACGGTCTTTTGACAAGAACATCACTTGAGCTAATACCCCACTCACCATACTTTCCCTCCACTACCAAAGTGAGCAGATATTTGGACCTCGACACAAATTTTAGAGATAATAGCATACATTTCACAATGATTTCTGGATGGACGGCGGTATTCAAACTGTTAATTTTCCAATCGCACTTTAGGTTCAATCTAAGATAATATTTAAAGATAGGAACATTTAAGTGGGTGCCTACAAGATTGACCAACTGGGACGACACAGGACTGATTACATGGAGATTTTCAACATGAATAGGATGTTGCCACCACGAAGTTACAGATTTATATGCATAGGTTGTTCTATTTCATGGGAAAATGGGCAATGATATCCTACACTCACGATCATTCCTACCAGTTCATAAGGGCCCAAATTGTTTGTTCTTACATACCTCTGAAAAGCATGAAATTTCGACTAAGGTTCTAATGTTGGGTTTAAAGTGCTATACCTCATCATCATAAATACAACCTCGCTATTCTTTACAGGTGATACCAAGAAATACAGAACAACTAGCCCTCAAGTCAAAATGCATCCGAAGACTCGTGTTGTAGGAATACTCTTGGCAAGTATTCTTACTTTGCAATTTGTCCATTCCATAAACTCTCCAAATATACCGCCCGCCACAAGTTCGCCTAGAAGGATCTTCGAACCTCCAAACGAGAGCAGCATTTCAGATATCTGTACATCCTCAACGCCATGGTTAGATCCTGCTTTGAAACCTGAAGTAGAAAAATTTACCGATTTTGTTTTGATTGCTCTGAGATCGTCCCCAGTTGTGTCAAATATTTGGCACATACAAACGAACAGCGACACCAATAGAGCACTGTACTTCAAACTCGACAATGCTCTTTTGTGGAAATATAGCCATCCGATATCGGCTGCTTTTGCGAATATCATATCCAAATCTGCCAGTTTATTCGACCCATTAACTATGCCAGTATATTTTAAAGCTGTGGCAATTTCGATAGCTGAATTTTTATTATCAGAGAATGTTGGATTCCATCCCTATATAGCTCTTCGGTACGTCCGTTGTATTGAAAATGCGTTAAAATCATCTGATTTTAATGATATCGAGTCAGTTTTTCAGGCTTTAGTAAACGGATACACGTGTTTCTTCGTATCATTTGGATATGATTTTCGTCAAATTGCATACAGAGCAATACTACTGTTTATCAGTGAGATGATTGTTTTACACGACAGTATGGCTACATGAAAGTGAACTAATTTCCTCTTTAAGGAAACGTTACCAATATTATATGATTGAGAATCAATTTGTGTTTTTGTTTAGTTATATGAAATAAATATTTTTCTTAATGACATATATATTTAATAAAATTCTATATCCATTTCTGTTTTTCATTTAAATTAACTTTAACCACTGTATAACTTACCAAATTTTCAAATGAGTTTTATCGCCAAATGGGAGCCAAATATAAAGGATTGGCATGCCAGTGGGATAATTATCGCATGAACACCCTCCCCCCAGACACACACACACACATACATTCGTTGTAAGAGCGAAATATATAAGCAAATTTTTTATAACCAAAAAATCATAAAACTTTTACGCTTCTGACCATTTATAGGTGGCAGCAATAAAAATGGTTTGTTTAAAAAAACATTTTTAAATGTATTATTTTATATACATTTAAAAAAAGACCTTGATATTCATGAGAAAAAAATACTATTCGTCACTGCTCCTGAAAATGATCTTTCTTTTGATGCTTCATGTGTTAAGATTCATTGAGTACAAGGGGCGTAAAAGGAATCTTTACTATAAAAATAATTTATATGATGTAATTAATTCATTAATTCGACCTTTTTTAAATCAGATATCTGTATATATATATTTTGTTAGATAAGGAAACTTTATCTTGGGAACCTTTTGTAATTAAATTGTATTTATATCCGGCAATCGATTATCCAGATATCTCAAAATGCAAAAGTACGTGGTTATCCGTCTTCCAATTATGCAGAAATACCGATTAATCAACAGATTTTCTATAATTGTAAAAGTAATTTTTGTTTGATAGATAACGTCCCAATTTAGAATAAAATGTAATACATTTATTTTCATCAATTCATTATTAAAAAAAAATCGATAAACCAAAAATATTGGATAATCGCACTTATTCTAGTTATTCTTGTATTTCGATATTTTTTTTTGTCACATAAAATAAAATGCAGTAATTTTGGAACGGATTGTCGCCATTTTGAAAACTACAACATAATTTGTTGCTATGGAAAAACTGCAAGTCTCGGCTAAGATTCATTGGTAAAAGTTCGACGGGGGAGGATGTTTTTGACTCCGTAGAGTTTGGTATTAATCTGTAGTGCGTAGATGACTATCTGGTTGTTATATCACAACTGTTCTACGTTTGTTTCTTATCCCTGACATTATCTGATCACCTTCAATAAAATATATGTTTTCCTGACTGATCAGAGTTGTGTTGTTGAATACACATCACCAACACAAAGTTGGTTTGGTTAATTAACGTCGCACTAGAGCTGAGCATTGGGCTATTGGCGACGGTTCGGGGCCTACCTCAAAGGAAAAACCCGGAACAATGCTTTGCATTTTTAACCATGGAACTTATTGATTCACAACGAATAAAATGTGTATTTTGTCGAAATAGTTAAACTATGTAATAATTATTCCATTTCTAAATGTTATTCAATTTATGTATATATTAAAAACATGTAGATGACAGCGACAGTACATGAGTTGGTATTCCAAGCAATCTATATAGACGTGAAGACGTTTGACTTCGACGTATTTAACGTGCATCGGTCCACTCTACTCGGTAAAATATTTTGGAAAGCAGAGACACGTTTAGGGATGTACCACAGGTGCCTCCACAAAAAGACCCGGGAACACATACACATTCACACACACATTCATACATGCACCTTGTTATTTTAGAACCATGGTCAGATGACGAGAAAACACCTGAACTGGCATCCAACACTTCCAATAGACGTCGGGACTTTCTACCCCCTCTCAGATTTATCGTACACCAGTCCCGTATACACGCCGTTAATTTTTGCGGATGTTCTGGACGACTTTTCTAGTATTTTTGTAGCGAAGCTGGCAACCCTCCGATCACAAGATCACTACTTTTTTACTTTTCTTTGTCAAGTCCATCGCATGGGTTCGAACCACCAATCCTCGTATTAGTAGCTGAACGCCTTTAACCGCTCGGCCACGGAGGCCTCTAACCACACAAAGCGATGGAGGAATCGCTGCAACTATAGCAGAAATAGTAAAAATATAACTTTTGTAATAATACAAGTTTTAAAACCACTTCGTTCATTGCAACATTGATTTAAGATGCATAAACAATTTCAAAAGCACTTTTATCCGTTTACTCTACCTTTATAAATGCACTAAATAGTCGATCACAGACACGGAACAATGCACACCTGACCCGGTGATCAACACGTATATATACAAGCAGCAGTAATAATCATTCTTTCTGTTGTTGTAAAGGCATTAAATCGTCAATTTTAGACATGAATATATTCACATCTGGTCCAATAATCAACATGCATATATATATACAAGCAGCAGTTTTCACGTAAGTTATTGAAAAGATTGAGCTAACTTAGAACTTTCCTTACAAAGTATAAACTTTTTCCGATTTAATTTGAATTTTAAGCTTAAAAATCTATTTCTGTTCACAGCAATAGTGTAAGTATATATTATTATTATTATTATTATTTTGCAACTCTATGGCATGCTTCTGCACTGTTTAAAATAGGTATTCAAAAATAAGTAAAATGTACTCAGTTTTAAATACATTCAATGCTTATCAAGTATTAAAAAAGGTGTTAAAAATGTGTTAAAAGGCCGTTAAAAAGGTATTAAAAGGCCGTTAAAAAGGTGTGCCAAAAGAATGGGAAGTAAGATAATTGAATTGTAATAACTCAGCTTCCATTGAAGCAATCGACATCAAATAATGTGGAAAATCATCTTCTGAACAACTATTTTAGGTTTGTCAGGTCGCTTTGTTAAGATAGCTTGAACAGAAGCTTATCAGCAATATTAATTCACTCTGCTCATTTTTGAGAAAGTACGATTACTTAAATTTGAGTACGTCATCGATCATTTACGATGCAATTATACTAAAAAAAACGAGTACGTTCATGTATTAATTTTTAAGAACCTTTTTTTACAGCGCGGCTTTTAAAGACCGTGTCTATTTAATACCAGTTTATTTTGTTTCTTGTTAAAGCTGTAGATAATTTTAACTAATAGATAAGAAGTTGCAAAGTTGTCATAGCAACTGACAGCTGATTTTTATTAAATTTTTTGAAAAAGATTTATGGCACCAAAATGGCTGTAATACGGTTGCATCACACATAATACTCTCTGTTCGGCCTCGCATATAGGGGATCAGGAGGAAGGAAATTTGAGTGTGAACCGTCGAGACGAGAACCCGATATCTATAATTCCGTATTCCAGTATAAGTAGAAGTCACATTGGATGTTGTGTAACTTGCAGTGTTGGGTTCAAAGAAACATGTTTATTCAGATAAAAAAGTCAGATCATATTATATCAGGAAAATGTAAAGATGTTTAAATATTTTCATCCCATATATTTAATAAAAAATTTGCATTTAATATATGTTTAAACATAACTGTTCAAAATATTATTGGAATAAATGTGCTAAGTGATTATATATTGTAAATATTGTACTCAAAATATAACTAAAATGCATATGATAATTATTACACACACACACACACACACTCACACACACACACGCACGCACACACGCACGCCTGCATACATACATTATATATATATATATATATATATATATATATATATATATATATATATATATATATATATATATATATATATATATATATATATATATATATATATATATATATATATATATATATATATATATATATATATATATATATATATATATATATATATATATATATATATATATATATATATATATATATATATATATAAGTACAAGTAAAAATACTGAAAGATAAGCAAGAGTATAAATTACAAAAAAGATACATGCCAATGCGTTCCCCTCTCTTCGTCAAGGAGGCCGAGAAGAACAACAAAGGCTAGCAGGCGTTTCTGATGGCTAAGCGTAAAATATCCGAAACTTAGCCAGACCTCCGACGCCTACTGAAGCAGAAAAGCAAAAATGAAAAATGAACTACGAAATCAGACAACAAGCAAAAGCAAACACCCAACAAGAGAAGACACACGTTGCCAAAATGCAAAATAAAAGACAGCAAACATAAAAATTGTAATAAGAATAAACAATTTAACATGACGTAAAGCAAAAATTTAACAAGACATAAAACAAAAATTTAACACACCAAGGCCTTTGCCTTACTGTACCAAGGCCTTATATATATATATATATATATATATATATATATATATATATATATATATATATATATATATATATATATATATATATATATATATATATATATATATATATATATATATATATATATATATATATATATATATATATATATATATTTATATATATATATAACGTTAAACCTACTTAGTCTACTAAACTTCTTACTTCTAAAATATAATGACGTCACATAACCTATACTATACTTTCTTTAAAGAACATGGAAATTGTTAGTTGGTATGGCAACAAGAATAGAAGGCTAGTGTTTTCTTTCCACTTTAATTTAAGCGTTGGCATTATTTTTTGTACATTTTATCTCAATTTTTTTTATAGTAATTACTTATATTAAACTGAACTTTTTTTTTCACGTTTATGTCCCACACTAATTAATGCTTTGCATAAAGTAATTGTTTTGGTTCCTCTGTTTTTATTTCTGTTTTAATTTGGTTATTTATTCTGTTAAAAATATTGTCCTTTACCAGATTTATCTCTTATTCTAATTGTTTTAGTCATAATTATTGTTGAAATGTGCCGAGGCATTATATGAGTTCAAAATAAATGTTCTGTTGGCTTTGCCCTCCTGATGAGAAAATATATATTTGAAACTTTTTACCGTAACAGGCAGTATTTTTAAAGCCTCATAAAATATGAATGATTTGATTCTGTGATTTAATATTAGCCCTTTCTATTTATTTATCAATTCTGTAACAATTTTGATTTATTTTAATATATTTTTATTGTTATATAATTATACAAATGAAAGTTTGTGCGTTTGTCCGTTTGTGTGTTAGTCCATTTGTCCCATATAATCTCAAAAACGGTCAAACAGATCACAGCAAAAGTTGTCCACATACTACATAAAACATAACTCTTTTAGGCTAATATTTAGAACTATGTTAAACCCGGAAGTTTCAAAATATTAAAAAAACTTGTTCTTTAATTAAGATAAAAAAATATTTAAAAAAACAATTTTTTTTTCTGTTATATATTTTTTAATTTTTTTTATCTGAAAAATGCGCAATTGAAATTAGAAACCTAATTTTGATAACAATAGAACTTATAAATTTAACCCATTACTTTTAGATATAACTTATAATTGGTAATGTAAATTAAAAATAACAATATGTATTAAAAACTGATGATGTCAAAATTAATCAAAGGTACGATACCTGTCCCTATATGTGTGAGTCATACATGCAGTTACATTTATTTTAAATCGTCAAAGGAAATTTACTGAACAAAAAAATATACGTTTACTTGAATACAAAAAATAATAAAACAACTTTATTTATTTCATAGAATTTTTAACAAATATAGAAAAATGGTTGCAAGTCAGCTATTGCTATTTATTGCAAGTCAGCTCTTTCGTAAACATGATAGGTATTCATTTTTTAATAATTTTTAATAAGATAACTCTAATTTCATTTTTTACGCAAATTAATTTAAATGAAGTAAAACGTGTTTGGTATGAATGACACAGTTTAGGAAAAAAAATTCCGTTTCTATTGAAATTTCGTAGGTGAATTCAGTGATGTGTTAAAGTAATGTTTAAATTTTTTGGCAACACCCGATTTGATCGTATATTATTTACAGATTAGACCAGGGAAATTCTACACAACTAGCTCATAGTACAAGTCAAAATGCAACAGAGAACTCGTATTGTTGGAGTACTATATGTAAGCATTCTTGCCTTGCAAGCTGTCTATTCAATAAACTTACGAAATAAACCGCCGGCCACGAGTCTACCAAGAATGATCTTCGAACCTCCAAGCGACAGCAGCATTTCAGATATTTGTAAATCCTCAACCCCATAGTTAGATCCTGCATTGAAGCTTGCAGTACAGGGATTCACCAATATCGTTTTGGAAGCTCTGAAATCCTCTTCGGTTGTGCAGAAAATCTGGAACTTGAGGACAGACAGCAAAACCACCCGAGCCATATACTTCGAACTCGGCAACGTTTTCCTCAGCAAATACGGCCATCCTGCCCCGGCAGCTTTTGCGAATATCATATCCAAGTCGGCCAGTCTCTTTGATTCTTTGAGTCAGCCGGATTATTTTACAGTCGTGGCTATTTCATTAGCGCAATTTTTTCTCTCTGAGGGAGTTCTGTTAGATATCAGTATAGGTTTGAGGTATGTCCACTGTATTGAAAAAAAGCTGGAATCCGCTGATTTAAACGATGCTTTTTCAATATTGCAGGCTCATTTAGATGGATACGTTTGTTTATTCTTATCGTATGGATATGAGATGCGTCTAATTGCTGATAAAGCGTTAGAGCTTTTTGCCAGTGGACTTATTGTTTCTCAAGGTGGCATGCAAAAGTGAATGTGAACTGTTTTGAATATTTATTTGAAAAATACATATTGTAGATTTAATGTATGCTAATAATGTGATTGTGTTTAATGTAATTTCTGTTCGCAGTTCCATTTTTTTGTTTAATAAAAAACATTGTAATTCAATATCATATCTCTTAATTTTTATTACGTTTATTTTACGGGAAATAGTATAAACATGACTTGACAGAGTATGAATTAAAGTTTGCATGCCAAATATGTTTTTTTTTCATAAATTAAATATAAAATAGTTCGAATACGTATATTTCTTACATTAAAGTTTTGTAAAGATATTTAAAGTTAATATTTTTCCCAGATATAATACTAATTTGTCTTTGTCATACATTTGTAGCTTATATTATTAGAACGTTCCAAATTATACTAAATGACACGTTTCGTCATATTGTCTAGTGTTAATTTATATAATTAGTTAATATTTTAGTTAATTTATATATATATATATATGCATATATATATATATATATATATATATATATATATATATATATATATATATATATATATATATATATATATATATATATATATATATATATATATATATATATATATATATATATATATATATATATATATATATATATATATATATATATATATATATATATATATATATATATATATATATATATATATATATATATATATATATATATATATATATATATATATATATATATATATATATATATATTTCACGGAATTAAAACAAAACATACATATTATTTATGTAGTATGTCTGCTCTTCTGATCAGTGTTCTGAGTGAAAATTTTGTGAATGATGGTGTCTTCCGAATGGGTCACTAGCACTTGTGCGCTAAACAAAAAGTCCCGGGTTCGATTCCCGGCTGGATGAACTTTTCAAACCTATTGATTTAAGTAAAATAAATATACATTTATTTATATATAAGCAATATTAATATTAAAATAAACAGCACACATATTAAAATATGAAATTATTAATATTAAAAGGTAAAAAGATCGAAGGACCATAAAAAAGGGTAAAATAAACATTGAATATAAACGTTCAACATTTCATGAGGTATAGTAAAAAAATGCCTGTTAAATCAAACTTTATAAAAAAAAATTGACTTCCTCATCAAGGAACATAGCCAACATAAATATGTGTTTCGAATTAAAATACACTGACATATACATCTTTGTAGTAACTACTATTAACAAATAGAACAATGATATCAAAGTGCAGCAAAGAATAAAAATGGTTTGGTTTCATGCATGCACCTCGTTATTTTGGAACTAAATTCAGATAACGAGGAAACATCTGAACTGCACCCACCGCCTTCAATAGACGTGGGGACTTTGGTCCCAATTAGATTTGTCGTGCACCAGTCCCGTATACACGCCGATAATTTTTTGTGGTTGTTCTGGACGACTTTTCTAGTATATTGTAACGAAGTTATCAACCCTCCGACCACAACTTTTTTCTTGTCAAGTCCGTCGCACAGGATCGAACTAGGAATTCTCTGATTCCCAGCTGACGCCTTTGTCCACTGGGCCACGGATGCCACAAGAATAAACGGAATTTACATAGCAATATCATAATAACAAAGATTAAAAAAAAATACCTGCTATGAGGCATCCATGATGAGTTTAATAAAAAAATGAAAATTTTGAGCTTTGAATAAATATTTACAATATAGATTAAAATAATAACATTCTGATTTAGTCATAATGCTCACGAGTTAAGCATCCAAGAAAAATAAAATTTTCCACTTGTTGCCATTCCACATTTAACAAACTTCATTGCAATGTCCTTTAAATATGTGAGGCCTCCGAGGCCGAGCGGTTAAAGGCGTCATCTGGGAATACATAGAGTTCTGGTTCGGCGTTTTATTAGTGTAAGTATATCGTATTTATATATTTGAATTATTTTTTTACGTAGAATGAGACGCTTATAGTTTAACGCACGAAAGTAAAATATGACACTCTTAAAGACTATATATTGTCTATTTGTTTGGTATTTACACTATTGATATATTATATTTATCTGTATTTGTTAACACTGCATTTTTAATACCCGTCAAAATTTATTGTTATATTAAAAAATATATTATATTAAAAATTTATATTAAAAAATATTTAAAATATTTAAAATATTTAATATTTAAAATATTTAATATTTAAAATATTTAATATTTAAAATATTTAATATTTAAAATATTTAATATTTAAAATATTTAATATTTAAAATATTTAATATTTAAAATATTTAATATTTAAAATATTTAATATTTAAAATATTTAATATTTAAAATATTTAATATTTAAAATATTTAATATTTAAAATATTTAATATTTAAAATATTTAATATTTAAAATATTTAATATTTAAAATATTTAATATTTAAAATATTTAATATTTAAAATATTTAATATTTAAAATATTTAATATTTAAAATATTTAATATTTAAAATATTTAATATTTAAAATATTTAATATTTAAAATATTTAATATTTAAAATATTTAATATTTAAAATATTTAATATTTAAAATATTTAATATTTAAAATATTTAATATTTAAAATATTTAATATTTAAAATATTTAATATTTAAAATATTTAATATTTAAAATATTTAATATTTAAAATATTTAATATTTAAAATATTTAATATTTAAAATATTTAATATTGATATTAAATAAATTTTATTTTTAATTATTAACTAACAAAAATAAATAATTAATTTCCAAAAAACGACCAAATTTTCGCAAACTGTATCATTTGTCATGGAGTAATGTGCCGAAATATATCCTATTAAAAACGTACTATGGTGATTTTATTCTGACATCCCATGTAGCTGATTTTAAGACATTTTACGCCAAAACAATTAAGCCTATGACAGTTTTCAAAGTGTTTTATTTATCCACTATACATTAATAGTGTCTAGCAATTAGTTTACTATGTGACATTATATTTAATTGTAGATAATAGTATAACGAATTAAATTACTGGAAGAATTTAAATAACCATAAATATTAGGATGGAGTGAAGAAATCAAAATGCGATTAATGAGATGTAATAATGCAGAAAAGTTGTCTTTCGTATATATTATTTACCATATGCAAGCATTTTGACAACAAACAATATCTAGAGGTTCCCCTCAGACCATGAAGTTGACCGATAATATGTAAAAATTTAATAATGTTGTAATGCCGGGGAGAAAAATGTATTAGAATTTAATACCGCGGAAACTTTATCTTTAATATAGGTTCATTCTTTAATATATGTAAGTTAATAAATAAAATTATTTACTTACATGTTGAAGATTATTTAGGCTCCGCCCAGCGTATGAACTTTACACCAAAGTATAAAATTTCGTATAATATAGAACAAAGGTTAAACATAAGTCAGTATGAAATTATGACTCCAGCTGCAATCGCTCACAAGAATTAACAATTTAAACTAGAGATGTTGGTAAAAAATTATAATGTTTTTCAGACTTTTAAATATAACCACATTGCAAACAGCTGAACATAGTTTGATGGGTGACTTGATTATTAACTTGATTATAGTCGATATTCTACTTTGGTTTTAACACCAAAGCAATAATAAACCATCTAATAAAACTCTAATAAAACTATCTCTCTTGGTTGCACCATAAACCACGCTTCTGCCTCTGAGATCCAAGTTGTGCCTCTGTGACTAATTTAACGCATCGTTCCACCGATGGAGTATGACAAGGGTAGTTTGGGAAATCAAACACTTCAGGTACGCTATAAAGCACCATTTGTTTCAAAGCTTCATTTGAAATTCATATATTAGTAAGTGGAGGTTTCGTTTTTTCCCAATTCTGCCAGTTTATGGTAGCTTTCAGCTTAGAAGTTAAAATCTGTAAGTGTAAATTTATGTACTTCCTTGCTTTTTCTGCCAAGATCCGACGCAAACCAAGCTCCCTGATAAATTTCGATCATCTGTAATCTTTCTAATCGTATATTTTCTAGACTAACAAAGAAGCCATTGCGCTGAATTACAGGATTATTGTTTATTGTTTCAAAGACGAGTTTCGAACCATCTTTCAAGGAGTGGTGATTATTAATACTAAACAATATTGGTGTATAAACTTTCATGTCTTATTCTGCTAGCATGTATAAATTATGTGATGGATTATAGGTTTCCATGTATAAACGCTAAATTCTATTTGCAGTCGTTAACCGCCTTGAGTGAGAATATGCTCTAGGTTCTCGTTCTGAACAACTTGCTGAGCACTAGACGCTAGCCACAGCTTGGGAAATATCAAATAAATAAGTAATGTTGATCAGTGATTAACTTTCTTTCAAATTATTTCTAGCAGGTTAACTAGAATCTTCTCAAATGATACAATTGACAACTGCTCACAATCGCCAATGTTATTCCAATAGTACCAAAGAATGCACAAGGCCCTATAGTTTTGCCGTCAAAGAGTTCCAGTCGTACTGGAAGCTCGTTTGAATGAAGTTGACATATTGACTACTGTAAGTTTGTTTTAAATAAACTTCGAGAATTCTTATTACTTCTCCATATAAACGTCACAGAGTTGCAAATATGAAGAATTTTTTTTATAATTCAAGGTCAGGGGGGAACTTTAAAATGAAAAGGTAGAATAAAAATATTTAAGCTTTGTCTATATGGCAACAAATGACAAGTTTTCAGCACTATTAAAAATTAAAATTCGAAAAAAATTATGTTTGTGAACACTTTTACTCCATCCTAATAAACATCCAACCGTAAATGAGCAATATTAAATCACACTGCTCATATTTGAGAAAGTACGATTACTTAAATTTGAGTACGCCATCGCTCATTTGCGATGCAATTGTACTCAAAGACAAACGAGTACGTTCATGCACTCATTTTTAAGTACCTTTCTTTTACAGTGTGATAGCCAAACATTTGAAAAGTCGTTTATAAGTTTGAGTTATACAAATATTCTACAACAATGCATCTGTCTTACAGACTAATAATGATTTCAGTGATTGCTTAAGCAAGAATAAATATAAACATTATAACCCTTGTCTGGCATTACAAATAAGCAATGTCAGAGAAATACAGCATTGCAAAGACAGTAAACAAAAGTAGTTTTGAAAGCATGCAGTACAAAGTAGGCGTACTGCAATACAAACATTGTTAAGTATAAAGTTTAAATTTACACCACACTGCAAATGTCTTGGTAATCAGCTTTGAAACTAGCTAAGTTATTTTCCCAGGTAATTTATGCTTATAAGTTTCTATTCATTTTCACACTACTATAATGCAAACTCCAACTAGTTCATTGATTATTTAAAATAGAAATATAAATTCCAAAGATCAATGCATTTAAATCATATTTGTACTTACGTTTATTGTGAAATATATTAGGCTCAAGTTATTTTTTGCAGTTTTATCGTTATTAGTTTCGTGGGAAGAGATGTGAGGAAGCTTTTAAATCTACGTGAGAGGACATTAACGGTATAATATAATATTAAGATAATACATTTTAATATTTTATATAATCTAAAAAAATGCTGTGAATGTTTTTCAATAAAATATTTTGAGTAATAGAAAGTAGTCAATTCGTAACTGTTTAATAAAAAAGTATTTTTATTTAGCTGTTTTTAATATCAAAAGGTATATATTTCTTTAAATTTAATGATTTAAATTTAAAGAAATATATACCTTTAAAAGGAAGATATACCTTTAAAGATATATATATACCTTTAAAAGAAATTTAAAGAACTATATACCTTTATTAATTTTAATTTCTTTAAATGTAATTAATTTTAAATGATGTTTGATATTTTCAATTTCAAAATTTGTAAATTAAGTAAAGTAGTTATGTGTTTTAATTAGCCTTTTACTTAAAATAAATCATTGTTCGTTAAATATAAATGAAATTAATGTAAAAAATCAGAAAGTATCTAGCAGTTTTTAATGATCGTAAAAAGCATACATGTTTTTTTCTCATTTAACATATACACATTTTTGTTTTTCAAACTTATCATACTAAAATTAATTTGTGGAAGTGTATTGCTAAGTAACACATGTAATAATAATTTTATTTTAATATGTCAATTACAATAAATTAACAGTTTATCAACTTATTTCATATACAGTCGAACCTCGGTATAACGAACCCTGGATATAATGAACCCTGGATCCCTCGGTTATAACGAACTTTTCAAAGGGTCCCAGCCGAACTCCTATGTCACTAATGTATTTTCAAATGCTTATAACGATCTTCAAAAGTAAGGAATTCGGATATAGTGAACTAACATTCGCACTTTCAAACTTGAGTTTTAGGTTTTTCACGGACAAATTTTCTCGCCCCGACCACATTCCTGACCCTTTGTTCATTTGACAGAAGCCAGTTTCCTCAAAGGTGACAATAGACTCACTCCCTTTCTCAGCTCCTCCCCTTTCCCCCGCTCAACTGGTCAGCATACATTATTTGCCTTCCTTTCGTTCTATCGCTGATAATCGTTTGACTTGCGATTTAAAATGGCTCCTGTTAGTAAGCGGAAAGCATTTTCCATTGAGGATATATCACAAATTATTAAGAAATTAGAAAACGGTGACAGCCAATCTGCCATTAGCTGAGAATTTTCTCTCTCTAAATCTAATGTTGCGACCATTTGAAAAACCCGCATCGTGGTAATCTCTGCCTGCGAGAAAAATCTTAACGGGACCAAGAAGTTAAGGGGGTCCGATACCTTCGACATTTTTTTCTTTATTTTTATACTTGTACAATCCAATTTTTTTTCTCTTTCTAAATATGCATAAAAAACCATTTTAAGACCCTCAATTTTTTTTTTAAATTGCACATTTATTTTTAAATTAAAATTTTAGTCATTTTTTTAACAATTTTAAAATTCCTACTCCTTTTTTGTTTTTCAATATTTTGAAGCAATTTCTTTTATTTAAGATCTTGAATAATATGTAAATAGATGTATGCATTCAAATTTTGATTCAGATACATCACTTTAAAAAAATAAAATATATTAGAAATTTTGGAAAAAAAATTGACGAAAAAAAATAAAATTCCATTTTAAGTGGTTTTAAAAAAACAAATTATGGTAAAAATAGGAAATCTGAATGCATACATCTATTTAAAATATATTTATCTTGCTATACACACACAAATTATGATTTTAAGTATAATAGTAAAAAAACCTTAGTATTTTTAGTGTTCATTAAATTTCAAAACCACGAACAGAGATATTTGCTTTTAAAGTTTACATATGATACAACTATGTTATAGGAACACATCATTAAAACATTCATAACTAAAAAAGTAATAGGAATTTTTTGAAGCAGTTTTTTGTGAGTTATTAAGATAAGTTTGAATATTATTTTTTAAATATAAAAAAAAATTACTTTTTTTGCGAATTTTGGGTATTGGACCCCCTTAAGAAAAGCTGAACGCGAAAATGTGGAAGAAGCTCTATTGAAATGGTTCACCATTCAACGAAACAAAAATCTCCCTGTAACAGGGGCCATGCTCCAAGCGAAGGCAATTTAGTTTGCAGAACGTTTTGATAAAAAGTATTCTATGTGTCCCAACGGATGGTTAGTTAGGTTTCAGAAGAGAAACAACAATTAGTATGCGGTAAAATTGTGAGCAAAGCCCACTATAGTGTCTCTTCTTCAGATGTCAGTGATTAGATGGAGAATGTGGGACTCGACACCATCCGTGATTACGATGAAAAGGACATTTTTAACGCTGATGAATCTGGGTTATTTTATAAAATGACTCCTAACCAAACGTTAAAATTTAAAGGAGAAAAATGGGGGAAACTCTCCAAAGTCTAACTGTTCTTGCGCGCGCCAACATGAACGGATCAGAGAAAAGAAAATTGACTGTGATATAGCAAATCGGAAAAGCCAAGGTGCTTTAAAAACGTCAAGAAACTACCTGTGGCATACAAGGCAAACAAAAAAGCATGATGACATCCAAATTGTTTGAAGAAGAGCTGCGTCAATGGCATAGTGAATTGTCAAAAAAAAGCATAAAATTCTTCTCTTAATAGACAACTGCATCGATTTAAAAAATCTTCAGAACATCAAGCTAGTCTTCCTACCCCCAATAAAACATCAGTACTTCAACCTATGGATGAAGGTGTAATCCGTAGCCTAAAATGTCACTATAGGAAGCAGTTGGTATTGCGTATCTTGGAGTGCTACGAAAAAACAAGGATTGCGACATATCTCTTCTGGATGCAGTGATTTTGTTGGAGAAGTCTTGGAGGCTGTTCACCGAATCCACCATTAAAAACTGTTTTCACCATTCAACAGAAAATCGCAACTTATTTTCATTCTTCAGATAAATTAATATAAGTAGTACAGTTAATGTCATTGTTTTTTAAGAAAAAATATTTATTTTACTTTATTATTGCCAATTACTAATTGAAATTCAGTATAATTAATTTGTTTATCAAACTTTATTATTGTCCATTACTAATTGAAATTCAGTATAATTAATTTGTTTATTAAAGAAACGTGTTCAAGGACTTTAGGAAGTTTCATATTGCTAATATTTGAAAAATTGGATATAGCGAACCCTCGGCTATAGCGAACTTCTGAATCAGTCCGTTGAGGGTTCCTTATAACGGGGTTCGACTGTATATATATATATATATATATATATATATATATATATATATACACGTTAGGTAATATGTTTATTGTTGCATTGATATTCTTTTTATTCAAGAAATTCCTTACAGGTGAAAACAGGAGTTACAGGAGTAATTCTTTACAAGTGGAATCGTACTGTTAATCTTCAACATCACGCAATAACATGCTACATAACATTTACGTTTGCGGATTTTTAATTAAATTCGTTTTTGTTTTAAGTATGGCTCATTCTACACACGCATTAAAACAGAAAGGATCTCTTCCTATTCTACCTGGAATCGCAAAACCCGCCATACAGAAAATTACTGATGTTCCAGAAACTATTTCTGGACCGTCCATCCCCAAGAGTACCCCTAGAACAATCGACCTACCTTCGAGCAATAACAGCTTCACAGATATCTATGAATCCACAACACCATGGTTAGTCCCATCCTTGAAACCCATCGTGGACAAATTTACCAATGCTGTTTTGGAGAACTTGTATACCTACGAAGTTGTGCAGAAAATCTGGGACTTGCAGATTGATAGCGTTACCATAAGAGCTTTGTATTTCAAGCTTGATAATGATTTTGTTTCGGAAGTTGGGTATCCAGTTGCAGCAGCCTTTGCGAATATCGTGTCAAAGGTTGTAAGTGTGTTCGATAATTTAACAATTCCTATATATTTTGAAGCCGTGGCTATTTCGTTAGCTGAATTTTTGCTCTTGAAGGGTGTTAAAATAATAAGAAATTCAGCTTTAAGATATGTCAATTATATTGTAAGTGCTTTAGAGTCTGCGGATATCAGTGATACGTATTCAATATTGCGGGCTTTGCTAGATGGATACATACATTTTATGAGTCCTATCATTTTAATTTTATTGAAATTGTAGATAAGATTCCAATACTATTTGCAAGTCAAGTTATTGTATTGTGTGATAGACAGATATATTGATTGTATGAAATTATGTGTACTTTTTCTGACACAAACTTTTGTATAATTGTAAAAATCTTTGTTTTTTTTTGGTTTTGTTCAGAAAAAATTGCAAATGCCTTTTAGAGAATATAATTTGATTAAAAAGATTTTAATACAATTCTATTTATTCTTAGTTAACAGTTTTATTTTATATTTTATATGTATTTTTTATTTTACACTTATTATCTAAGCAAATACTGATAGAGGAAGATTTCTTTTGGTTTGGTTAGTAAACGTCGACCTAGAGCTCAACAGTGGGCTATTGGTGATGGTTCGGGGCCTATGTCGAAGGAAAAACTCAGAACGATGCCTCGTATTTTTTCAACTATTCTCAGAAGACGAGGACAACACCTGAGCTAAAAGGAAGAAGTAATGACCAATAATTTTAAAACATTCTCTTAATAAAAAGGATACCAAAACTTACTGATACACATAGAATAAAATGTGTGAATAGTCGAATTAGTTAAAATGTGTAATAATTATTCCACTGATAAATGTTGTTCAACCTTTATATATATATATATATATATATATATATATATATATATATATATATATATATATAAGTGTATATATATATATATACACATATATATATATATATATATATATATATAAGTGTATATATATATATATATACACATATATATATATATATATATATATATATATATATATATATATATGTACACATATATATACATATATATACATATATATATATATATATATATATATATATATATATATATATATATATATATATATATATATATACATATATACTGTAAAACAATGAAATATATTAAATTAGAAAAAACACTTTAGTTAAATTAAAATAAAAAATATGACAAATATGAAAAAATCTAAGTAATAAAACTAAAATATTAATTATTTAAGTAAAAATTATACTAATAAATATTTATTAAAAGGTGACAGACATAATCAAAACGGTACTTCATCAGGGGGTAGGACCGCATTGAAAAGTCAAATAGAGCTCTTTCTGTATTAGCAATGTTAAAAACAAATTGCCAATCCAACCCCAAGAGCTCTAAATACTTCTTTAAGTAATTTAAAAGTTACTAAATATCTACAAGAATATGTACAAACTATATACATAGTATATACAAAATATAAACAAAAAAAGTCATCAGATTAGACAGATCAATTAGTGACAACAAATGGAAAATATAAAAACCTACAAGACGCAAGCGAAAAAAGCATCCTTACTGTACAAATTCAAGGCATGATGTGAGGTCTAGCCGGGGCATGCACCCCCTTTTTCCACGAATTCTCTCTCCCTCGAACTCCAGACGTATCAGTTACCGCATAGCGCAAATGGGAAGCAGTACCAAATGAAGCGTGATATCAAGAATCAGTATTTCCACAGTAACATTTAATAAATTTAAATGGAATTTCATTGTTCAAAAGATTATTTGTTAGCACTGAAATATTTTTATGAAGATTGGAATCTAAATTGCAAATTCTTTTGATTCGTGATATTTGAGATATAATAATATTTCTGTAAACTGTAATTGAAAGGTTAGAGTTCCAAAAAATCAATCTATTAACATGAAAATTAAAAGCATTCCGTTTATCAAAAAGATCAATAGTGGCAGTGTTATTGTCTGCAGTTATATATAAATCTAGGAAATCGGAGGAAGAATCGGAAGCATTAGTTTTTACTAATGTTAGTTCAGATGGATAAATATCCGAGCAAAAGGAACCAAAATTTGGAGTGTTGAATATTATTAAGTCATCCACATAACGAAATACAGAGGAATATATGAAAGTGAAATTCTTTTCATAATAATGTAAAAATAAATTAGCAAGCAGACTTGAAAAATTACAACCTTGTGGAATGCCAATTACTTGTAAGAAAATACTTTTAACTGGAGATATCAATATTGTTAATAATGGGGATTTACGTAACATACTCCTTAAAGGCACCAAATTTCGTCCAATCCCAAAGACTAACACAAAGAAACTACTTGGTTCTTTCCTCCAAGACTTGGATCTATTTTTGATTAAATGTTCTAGAATTTCTAATGTACCTTTGATTTTATTCGTTGACTGGAAATGGTCTATGTTCTACAAATTTAAAGATTTCATTCATAAGAATGCTTCACGTTTGCGGAAATCTAATTTTGTTGACTCAAGAGTTTTAGATTTTGCAATTAAAGATGTACAAAGCA